>JAUIMM010000702.1:1476250-2087500 GCA_031769625.1 Taudactylus pleione | reverse complement strand
CCTCTCGCACATTTGCACAAGCCCTGACCTTACTCAGGAATTGGTAACAGCCACGCACACTATGAGACCTCACACTGCATATGGGATCGCAGTGGATAATGTATGAATGCCCCTGCAACGGCGTGCAAACGCACTGGCACATCTGCGCTTGGCCGACCACCCCCCTGTAACCACCCACAAATGGCACTTCCTGTCAATCTTTCTGTAATGGGTCTGCGTAGCCGCTACATCGCAGTCCCCAAAGTAGTGGCTGGTTCGCGCACACGCACTGCGATGCATACGTATGCGCAATGCGAAACAATTGGCTGATTGCGTGCATATTTGCAGTTGCGTACAGTAGCGAATCAGGCCCTATGTTATTAATAAATCCCCTAAGTTTTATTTTGTGATCATGATGGGATCATCTGCTACAACAGGTTTCACTTTGGACTGTTTGTTAAAATAATGAAATAAGAACTATCTAGGCCTGTTCATTACTTTTAATTTATCTCCTGTGATAACTTTGGATAATATAGCTCAGTAGAGGGTCAGTGGTGCAGTGCCTAGGTGTGTAAGGGTCCACAAAAAGCTTTTCAGGGTAAATTAAATAAATGGAGCTTTACTGTCAGCATTCAGGAACAAAAATAACAAAAACCTAGTCACCATTCAAGGCACTACCTCACTTCTTGAACCCTGACTAATATGGGCAGCTAGTCTGCAAACCTAACACAGTCTCTTTAGTCCTGTCTCTCACAGGTATAGACATGACCCCCTGGCCTGAACTTCCACAAAGTCACACAGTCTCTTTAGTGGTCCTCCCTGCCTCCTGCAAGTAAAGACCTGCCTCTTGGCCTGCACACAAACACAGTCCGAATTTTGTGGTCCTTCATGCCTCTTGAAGGTCTGGACATTGGCCTCCTGGGCCCCTCTTGCCTACAGGCACTCTGGGCTCTATAGCTGCCACAGTCCCACTTGGGCTGTTTCCTCTGGCAGCCTGACCTTTGCCTCATTAGCCCTCATCTGGTTTCTATCCACAAGGCAGCCCTTAGGTGTGGTCACACTTAGTTTCTCTACCCTGTGTGTGCGGATCCCTTTAGCCCCACAAAGAATCCAAGGCTTACTATCGCCACCTAGCTTGGTATTTTCACACTCCGTAAACAATCCCTTTGATGTATATTATGTACAATGACACAGTATGTTAATACTAAAATATTTAAAACTGTTGAGATAAATTTATGTGTTTCTCATATTTTAAGAGTGCTTAGTACAGATCATTACCATTTGGTGCTGCTGCTCTGGATGGATGGTGCTATATGATGGGTTGGAACTGGCTAAAATGCTTCATTTGTTTTTACTATTTCCATTTCAGAAAGGGTGTACATTCGACCTGTTGGACTTAAGGGATTCACCTTACACAGTACATTTACTATAGAATCTATAAAACATCTGGCTTCCTTGAGTATGAAAAAGATATTGATGGACTAGCTGGATGGAGGAATGTCACTTACACTTCATCGATGTTTTCATTTTCCTCCAGAAAAGAAGGTATGTAACTGCTGTTATAGACAGCAGTTACGTACTCTCTATGGGACTATAGCGACAACCCTGGTCACATAATCAGAGTGCAGGATGCAGTGAAGCTGTTTGCTAGGTCAGTCATCAAGGCTGTTTTCACTGTCCCGACGGCGGCGGCAGGTGGCGGGAGTGTTATTGGGGTCCAGCAGTTACTGGGGTAATGCACTACTGGAATATAATTCCCATGAGATTCTGCTGAGGGGTGAGAGGAGCATGCGCTGAGCTCTGATTGGAGGAGCCCATCACATGCAACTCTGACCGATGGAGATCAGCAGCAGCCTCATGGGCTGTGCCTTCTCTTTCTGGCCGGGTGACTGATGCTTCTTCTCGAGAGTACAGTGTTGCTCCCAGTCAGCTGTGCCTCTCCCAGTTTGATATTCCACTGTAATTAAACACTCCACTTTTTCAAATGTGTCACAAATGGTCCTGTGACAGGTTAAGTTTGGGTGGGCATAAATTAGTGACCAAGGGGATTTTCTTCAGTAAATAAAGCCCACCCAAATCTAACCTGTCCCTGGAAAATGTACAAGGCGGCTCTATTCAATACATTTTAATTTAATTGAAAAAATGTTTTAGTCCTGTCTCTCACAGGTATAGACATGACCCCCTATCTGCTATCTTTATTAAATAGGCTTCCACATCTGAAAGCTATCATTTCAGGGGGCCTATTTATCAATAAAAATTACAATCTCATGCAAATTAACAAATTATCTTGTCACAATTTGCAGCCACAGATCCTAAACAGAGCAATTTATCATTAGTCCAATAAGAAGCTGTCATGGTAAAGCCTGCTAATCGGGAAGGCAAAATCTTTACACTGCTGGGTTCCATCTTGGCCCTGCTATGAGCACTGTGAGGGCTGGAGGAGGCAGAATGAGCCAAATAGATGCCTCTTCCCAATCCAGACCCTCTTCCTACAGAAAGGAACGGGGCTCAGTAGTTCCAACAGTCAATTTTTACTTTTTCAGAGCTTGATAAATTGTATTACAATGTCCCCATAAACTGCATAGGGAAAGCGTTACAAATTGTGGCGATGATTCAGAGGAGGACGCTGGCTGCTTCTTTTGCTGCAGCCACTACTTCATCTTTATTCTAATGCATCAGCTGATGGGCGTCCTATTGAGTCATCCACTGACTGCAGCTCGAATCCCCTGATGTGAGTACAAAGATGCACCATTAGCCACGCCATCAGACATTGTCCGAATGTCCGACTCAACGTGACTGCCAACGTCAGTATACTGCATCTTGAGAATCATTCGCTGACACTGACACGGCTGCGTCTGGAAGCCACCCCCCAAGTTACCATCCAGAAACGCCCATAAAATTGATTAGATCTGTGTCGCTGCGGTAGCCATCGGGATGCATGCTCAGTGAGACTTGGAAGCAAGCGCGCGCAAAGGGAAACTATCGGTCACTTGCACCTGACGTCATCCCTATGTCCAGCTATAAATAACCCCCGTTTCTTTAATATACACTAGAGATATACTTAATATCTCCCGTGTTAATACAATGATCAATTGCTCTAATCCTTTGAATGTATAAACCATGTGGAAGCTATAATTTATGTATGTATAGCAGTGCTGCGTACGATAATAAATAGCCCCCTAAGATTGTGGGATTATTTGAAAACAATATATAGACAAATAATTCTTTCATTTCTATATTTGTCAGCAAAATTGTACCAATTTTGTATTCATTTTAATAACCAGAACATGTTCTAATAATGAAATATAAAATATGAGCCTACGATAAACTATAATACATAAAATATTATATTTTGCAATTGCCAGTGGCTTGGAGTTTATACCAGAAAAACTGTAGTGGTAGAAATCTAAATTTGTACAGAAGTGATTAATTTCCTACTTTAGAAGCAGAAGAGCATTCATTTAGCTTTGTGCTGTAGGAGGCATATGTTCTATTTTAATTATATTGATATTTTAGGCATCTTCTGTGTTTGTTCTACAGCCACAAAAGAAAAGCAGCTTCAGAGTTATTTTAAATCTACTTAATTGAAGTTGAATTGAATGTAATCTCACATTTGTTCTCTATGCAGTAATAAGTTGTATGTCACATAGCTTTGTCTAACTATTGCCCATCACTCTCCCCGTAGTTCAGGGCTGAGAACTTAATTAAATGAAGATTCCACCAATGTCCCCCAGCTGTTCTGGCGTTATTTGACCAAGTGTTTTTTTTCCAGGTAGAGATCTATGTTCAGTTCTGAGAAGTGTGGCCTTCCTTGATGAAACACCCAAAGTGAGATAATCCTTGTGTAAGAAATCAGTAAGTATGGTCTGCTTAATCCAGTCCCAGTGTAAAACTGTTGACATTTGTACTTTTTTTTCCATCATTATGTGACTGGGCCTGTTTTTTGCTGGATTAGTCACAAATCTCCTATGCGGCACATTTGGCATGCTACAAGTAGTTTAACTTCATTAATAATGTATGAGGGAATTCTAATCCATGGCAGAAAAAAAAAAAGAAAAGTATTTTACCGTTACCAAATCCTTTAGAACAGTTGATTAGTTAACATCTGATGTTCTATTTTAAATGCCAGTTTTCTCTGCACAACCGTTATCATTGATGAAGCATGTAAAAGGACACGTCCAATTGTAACATATCTGAATGTGCAGTCTTTTTTTTTTTGCTGCTTAGTAATCGTGCAACTTTATTTATAATAGTTAAAAAGGACACAATGCCATGAAACATACCCCAGAGCTAATGCAGAATAACTTTCTGTAGTGGGGAAAGCAAGTGGTTGATCAGGAATCCTGCAAACCAATGGTCACTGACAAGTACTTTTTGTGCTTAACTCTCGCATCACATTTGGGCTGTTCCAGTAACAGCTGGGGAGACTTTCTTCAACAAAGATGAGTGTCAGATAATCCTGATGAGATTGTAAAGCCACATCTTTTGTAATTATGTCACACTCGTTTTTAATGGAATAATTCAAACTGAAAAAAGCTTTGATCCCTTCGGAGGCACTTTCTTCTAGATTGACTTTTTTCAAAAAGATCTCAAGATTTTCTGTTACAAAATCTTGTTATTCCCTGAAGAATACATTGCTCTAAAATGATGGAAAAGCATGATACTTTTCTGGGGTACATAAACATTTGTCCATGAAAATCTTCCACAGTTTAATTTGCATTAAAGTAAAAAAAAAATGGATAATTTTTACTTAATCACAAAAATAATGTTATGTTCCAGTTTATGGGACCACACACCAACCTGAGGTAATGTAAAGCAGCCAGAGAATAAAAGAACATTAATCAACAATGAAGTCTGGTATAAAAATGTACAAATATGCCTGAAAGAATATGTCTGTAGTTACATTTACGGCGTATGCCTACACAAGACCCAGGTCAGCATTGTCAGTATGGTTTCTGTATCCATTGTAATGAAAAACTGAAAGCAATAGCTGTAATGTGGTAGATATTTTTTGTTAGAATACTTTGTAAAGGTTTTTACTTGCTACAGATGTATATAAAGTATGTGCTGATGGAACCTCCCCTCTGGAAGACAAGGTTAAGTACTTTATCATTTCTGAGTATGGACACTTCAGTTACACGCCACAGAAAAATATTTGGAGGGAATTGATAGTCGCCATATGCTCATGGCCATTGGGTGAATATTACAGGCCCCAACTTAGCATGTTGGAGCTCGGTGAAACCAAAACTCGGCTATCAAGAGAGTGTGCATACTGCAATCTTCTTACATGTAATGGATAAACTAGATAATACTGATGAGGGATGTTGATTCCTAAGGCAATTTAACTGAATGATTACTGATAATTATGCTGCCGTCTGGTTGGTGTTTTTCTAGTCTGTGATCATAATTCTATACAATGTATTAAAGTATGGCCTTTTCTTACAACATCTGGTTCTTTTGTAGGTCCAGATTCCTGTAGATATTCAGCCCTATCACAGCATAGTGTCACCTATATAATTAAGCAAAATTATGACGGTGACACTATGCTGCAGGTTTCCTGACTATATTCTGACCATCTTAGCCGCACTGCTCAGGCTATAAGTGCTAGTGTTCAGATCACTTATTAGGAAGCTAGGGAGCACAATGTTTGTTTTTCTTTAAATATTTATTTATTTAATAATATACATTAAAATGCCAGTCGATGTCTCTATCCTATAATGATATGCTTAAAATTAATTTTCATGCTGCAGGCGTATTTTTACGTAGTATCTGACATAGTATGCAGAGTTTCACATATTAAGGTATGTTCTGCTCAGCAAAAACACATAACTGAGTAATTTTTTGGGATTCAATTTACACCTGCATTTTTTTTTTTATTTTTTTTTTACATATAATGCGTTCTCTTCAACATGCAGCCCTGTATCCCACAGGAGTCCTAAAACTTTAGGATTATCTGACAGGATTAAGAACAGGGTCTTCAGTTTAAAGTATGTAGCAACTATGTATGTCACTTGCCGGTTAAGCTTGGTACACATTAGACAATATTTCCCCCAATCCAACGGATCGGGCTGACATATCGTCAAAATCGCCTAATGTATACCCACTATGGGCCGTATTCAATTAGTTTTGCATCGGCGAGAAAGTTTTGCCTGCCTGACTTTTAGCCGCCTTCGCGTGTTTTGTATGCGAAAACTTTTCGGGTGCTCTCCCGATTTACTCCGTATTCAGTTGACAAACAGGCAAAAATGGGACCCAGCAAATGTGGAACAGGCGAAAAGTGCAGGATGAATTGGGGGAATCACTCTGTACCCCTGAAAATGATGGGCTGACTTCGGAAATCATTATGGTAGTTTAATATTAGCCCTAATTGAAATACTTGGGGTACTTAACTGGTGGTAAATGCTTGCTATTAGCTTATTGGTAAAAGTGGTGAAGAATGGCATAAAGCAGTGTTTTTTGGAGCAAGTAAGAAATTCCATCAAATTTGGGGTGCTTGTAAATGGGTACCACCATATTTAAAAATCTCTAAAGTGAAGTTTTAGAAAAGTGAAATTCCTCCATAATACAAGCACCTGCAATTCCAAAAACACTTGGACCCTTCTTAGAGCACTCCCAGAAGCTTATTTCGCTAGTCTTTGAAGTTGTCCCCCACTTTTTTCATTTTTGCCACAAATTTCAAAGGTATTTTTTGGGGTGTTCCTGGAATTGTTTAATTCTTTTTTTTGGGTGACTTGTCCATTGAGGGGGTTCAGTGGTTTCCCAACATCTGCACCCCAAAATATAGATTTGACACTTTTTTTTCACCTGCTATTCTGTGGAGAAAAAGTATTGCCTATTTCAGTGCCTCGACTTTTCGCTTAGGTGAAAACGGAATGGAATTGAATACGGAGAAAAAAAAATAGCCCAAATTTTTGCAAAAAACACATGAAAGTGGCTTTTCGCTCCGAATTGAATACGGCCCTATGTCGGCCCATGCGCACTGTTGTTTGGTCATCAGCCACTTCATCAGGTCGGTAGAAATGATAACTAAGTTCTCAATAGGAGTGCTGTTGTGGGTGTTTCCTCTGATTAAACAAGAGCAGCTAGATAATGAGGGATAGTCAGTCCCTTAACAAGATGCAAACAAGTAATGAATTGTACCAGCGCTCAGATATAAATAAAATTTAATTACATAAAATTAAAATCAATGTGTAAAAAGATACACAAATATTGAAAAAGATCTTAATGATATCAAAAATGCACACTGAAAGACAATCCAATTTCAAAGTGATCCACCATATAAGCTGCATTCGTGATGTATCAGGTAAAAAAATGTCTCGAATAGATAGTCCACATTATAATGCTGCACCCGCAGTAAATATTAGATGTACCGCAATTGTCTTATGGAGACTCCAAATCCCAAATTTCTAGTGTGGTGAGAGGGGATGTGCACTCCCAATGAGGCTATAGTTACCAGTTCCAGTGTCTGTATAGTATAGCAGGGTCTTTAGGCACGGTTCCTGGTCCAAATAGCAGTCTCCCACAATTGAGGGTCTCATCAATAAATGGGAAAATGGATATGCTCCTAGCGGTCAACGGTGGTCACATAAGAGCAAGGTCCTGACGCGTCATCAGGTCGGTCCTACATGCAGCTCAATCTGACAATGTGACTGATAACCCCATGTGACGGAATGCTGCTGGTCCCGACATATCGGGTGGTTGGGCACCAGTTCATTTAATGTGTACCAGCCACCCGATATGTTGCTCTGTCACCCATGCGGTCACCCATCATATCGCTGGGTACACACATCATTTAGTGTGTACCCAGCTGTAGGCTGTCTCTGACTCAGTAATCCACACAATGAAATCTATGCACACCAACAACACACTGAACTGAGAACAATTGAGACTACTAAGAATACAACACATAGGTGTGAAAGTCCTACCCTGAGATTTCCACAGTACTGTATATTACACTTGCTGGATATTATACTGTATATTACACTTACTGGAAGGTAGCAGGAAATAACAGTAACTGACAGGTCATGATGTGATGTCTTGATGTGAGGGTGGATTTCAATACCTGTCAATACCTGTCACGAAAAGCTCTTCCGATACATCGTGTAATTTTAATTATTTTCATCTTTTTCCCTAAGTGTAATATACTGCTGAAATTTCTAATGTCAGAAGCTCGCACCAATGCTAATAGCAAATACAAGAGTCTGTTAAACTTATAGTATTACTATACAGACTGGAAAAAGAATATCATGATAGAACTGAGGGTAAGCACCAGTGTGTTTTACTTTTCACACTTATATAAACACTCAGGTTTAAACAAACAAAAAAAACAGTTATACTATTCCCTTTTTGTAAGTGAAGTACTGCGGATGTTTTGTTCACACACTGTGGTGATAACTTACTAAAGGTATAAGCTTCACTCTAGTTTGGTGAATGAGTATCACTTCTGATGGCCAACAAGTTTAGAAGAAAATCTAAACACATCTTTTATTATTATTATTATTATTATTATTATTATTATTATTATTATTATTATCATCACTTAACTTTAGAAGTTTATTGTACCATTGAGCTGGTGAAGAATTTACCCCTTCAGCTATCGGCCCTGATTCAGAGCCGGACGCTCTGACAGAGCGCTCGCTCTGAATCAGGGCGTCTTTTTTTATGGAGCGGCCTCCTGGCCGCTTGCATTGCTGTGGGTTGCCACCCACAGCTAATGCGAGCGGCCAGGATGATGGTCGCGATGGTCAAGACCATAGCGACCATCGGGCTTGTGACAAGACTCTTGTGGTAGGGTCTTGTGGCCGCAAGCCCCAGAGAGCTTTCAGCTCAAACAGAGCCGAAAGCTCTCCCACTGCCATCACTTGTAATGTCAGTGGGGCCGCGCCCATACGTTAGGCATTCCCATGGGATTGCCTCCATCTGGGCAGCCACTCCCCAACCCACCCACCAAAGGGGGCGTGCTGTCACTCAACATCGACAGCATGCCCCCTTTGGTGCGTGACCCGGAGCGACAGATTGCCCGTCGCTATCCGGGTCTCGCGCATGCGCACGATGGAGCCGGCCCCATCATGCGCTTGCGCTCTGGGCCACCATCGACCCGGTTGCGAGCGCTCAGCGCTTGCGACCGGGTCTGAATCAGGCCCATCATCCCCAATGTGTTCTTTATTTCCATACATCATTTGCACCATGCAACATTTAAATAGTTTCTTGATTATTTGTGTTCTTTACAACATTGTCTTGAGGAGGAGCGCATGCTCAGCATTTACAAGCAGTAAAGCAATATGTTTGATTTGGCAGTTCTAGGTGCTGTATTTGGTGGAAATATTACATGTTTTACAGGATAAAGGAAATTACTTTAGATGGCTTTTGTGGTGTGTGGTACATTGATTTATTGAACATTGCACAGGCTTTTGTGGTTGTAAATAAAATATAGCTGCTGATTGGGAAAAATAGTGTAATACCTATTTTTTACAGTTCTTTAATGTTCCAGACAGGTAACTTCTTAAGTGTTTTAAAGGCTTTACTGTGAGTTTTTCAAATGAAGTAGAGGGATTTTCCTAGCAAAGTGCAAGTCTTCGACATGATCTTTTAATACACAGTTATGCCAGGTTACCGTTATGCCTCTTGTGTGCGTCTTAATTATGCTTACTTGGATTTGTTTCTTTAGTGACATTGAAGGATACCTGGACAGTTGTCTTTATTGATCACACAAGAGCTAGAGGGTAAGATTTACTATTTAGAGGTAACTAAAGTCAGGCAATGTTTTGCAGCTGACATGGTTAGAGTTCCTTAAAGATATCTATGGACCTATGCAGACAATATTTTTCATCTATTCACTGTACACTCTATGTGAAAGATAATATATCAAAATGGGTTTAGTAAAGCCATAAAGCTCATTAAGACTTCACACTTTGCAAGTAAGGAAACATAAAACTGTTTAATAAATGTTTTACAGTAGTGTTCACTATGTATGTTGTTAATTAATCACAAGGCAAATAAAGACTAAACCTGAGCAAGAAGGAACATTGGGATTTTATCAATTTACTGAGTGATTCTCATTCCTTCTATTAGCAGCTTAAGAGCATTTATACAAAGCTTTTTGTGTCTACTTACTTTTTGGTGACAAGGCTCAAGTAACCAGTTAAGCTTGACGAGACCTGGTAGATTATGTATCAAAGCAAAAATTGGGAAATTCAGGAGCCAAATCCACATGTCAGAAAATCAGCCCACAGAAAGTAATAAAATATTTCTCTTGATAATATGGGACAATTACCTTTCGCCTCATTTATTCCCATTTCACGTAGATACCGTTTCTGATAGATTTCAGATTTAGTACAATATTTCTGGTTTGCAATGTCCAAGAAGTAGAAGTTTAAGTTCTAATTTAAGAAAATACCAAAAGCAGAAGTATTAGTGCCTGTTCAGAGTTGTACGCAGTCCCCTATCAGTCGCAAATGACATTGAATTATGGACTGCATAAACGCCGGTGCCGCAGTGCGCATGTGCTACCATGCCACTTCGACCCCAATTGCAGTCCCCTGGCACCACTGCCTATTGACAGACTGTGGCCATTTGAGAACAGGGAATGAGTGGTGACGGGGACTGTTTCCTAAAATTGAGGCGTCACCTCCATTTTTTGGGAGTGCTGAGGCCAGGATCTGCATCTCTTGGAGCAGAATTCCTGGACCTGGCAGAGGACTTCTGTCACCCGTTCTGAGTAAGCTTAGATTAACTCAGAGAGGCAATGACTGCGGCCATCGCGTCTGTTGGTTGCAATGGTGATCCGATGCTTGGTCTTTGGACTCAACACTCGGATCTGCGATGCCGACAGAAGGCGTCTTTTTTTCTTCAAACGCCTCCTTCGGCATTAGCATATTTTAGTGATGCTATTAGCGTAGAACTCTGAATCAGGCCCTTAGTTACATAAATTTGCAAATTTATATTTAAGATATCCCCCCTACAATGTGCTTCTGCCAATTGAACTGTACTGTAAGGTAATACATATATTTTAAAATTTAGAGCAATCCGTAAAAATATACTAGGAAGTGATCATAATCCTCCAGACAGGTTAATTAATTCCTGGGAGAACTAGAACATTCACATGCCTCCCCTTATGTCAGTAGTTTGCTAGTTACGGCAACTCACCCTTTTTTAACCAAATTCAAATAGTTTCATTATATAAGTAAGTTAAAGTAATAAACCAATCTCAGTATAATTCTGTCAGGTTCACTTAATCTATCCAGGGAAATTTAAATTGTAGAATCTGCCATGGTCCCTGCATTTCCAACTGCAAAAGCGGACCCCTATGCTCAGCAGTCGAATTTACCAAGCTCTGGAATGTGAAAATGCCATTAGCCCAAAGTAGGCTATGGGTTACTATATCATGGATATTGCTAAAGGGGGCCATGTAAGCACAGTACGCTCGCAGACGCCAAACCCGGAAACAGAGGTATAGTGGTAGCTGTCACTCTGCTTCCAGCTCTTTGCTGGGACAGGCTCATATCAAAGCCCATGTCCGAACAAAACATTTTTGCTAAATTTGCATAAAATTTTTTCATTTCACATTGCGAATTTAAGCAAAAATATTTGATCACAGCCACAATTAAAATTCAGATTGTGATAAATAAGCCCCTTAGCATGATAACACAGGGCTGGTTGACGCCCTTAATCTCAAGCACTGTGCGCCAGGTGCCAGTGTCCTAAATCGTTTTGAATATATAATTTTTGTTGTGACTTAAAAAAATTATAGTCAATCAAAAACTTAAATATAGATATAATAAACATAAGTTACAGTTGTATTACTGTCTCTTACAGCTTTATACTTTGTGAATGCTTGGTCGCAGAGACAATGAATAGAATAAGAAAGTTGTTGGGCTGTTATTGAGGGGCTGATGTATCAGTATATATATATATATAAATCTATCTATCTATCTATCTATCTATCTATCTATCTATCTATCTATCTATCTATCTATCTATCTATCTATCTATCTGTACGAGGGCTGATTGAAAATTAATTAGACTGTTTTTTTTACTCAGAATCAGATGGATCCACAGGATCTGAGCATTTTCTTTTTCAAAGCAGCATTTTTCACATTCAGCACATTTTTGCAGCGTTTCAACAATGATTCAAAGACGTGCAGTTTTGTGACATCACTTTTAGTGTTGCAGCTGTGGCATTTTTCACTTCATCATCTGTTCAGAACTTCTTTCCATGCAGTTGTCTTTTCAGAGTTGCGAATGCCCAGAAATCACAGGGTGCCATGTCCGGGCTATATGGAGGGTGTTCCAGTGCTGTCCCATTAATTTCAGTCAGTGCTGCCAATCCAACAGCAGCAACATGTGGTCGGCATTGTCTTTGAGCAAAAACCACTGTTTCTTCAGCAAATGTGGTCTTTTCTTCCCCTAGGCTCCAGTCAAATGGGTTTTCAGGACGTTTGCATAGTAGTCACTATTGATTGTCTGTCCACTGGGAGTGCTATAGGATCATACCATGTGCATCAAAGAACAGCAGAAGTATGACTTTACACAGATTTCTTTGTGCGAAGGCGTATTCGCGTGTTTCCATACACTGGACTGTTGTTTGGATTCCAGATCATAATGCCGACACTGTAAGGTGAGCTTCTGCTCTCACCTGCATACACAATTATCAATACTTAGAAAAATAGGTAACTTGAGCCATATGAGGCCTTGGGTCATAAAAACACAGATCCAGAACTAGAATCAATATTTAATTCAAGAATGTCTTCAAAGCTTATGTACAAAAAGTTACAAAGAAAATAATAATGTTAAAAAAATCACACAGTGACTCCCACTTTCCATAAAATAAAATAAAATAAAATAATAAAGGGAGAGACAAACTATTCAGGTCACAGTGGATTAACTGGTTCTGGGATGAGGCCTTTCCAGTGATGAACTCTGGATCATCTGTATCCTTTGATAGCCTCATGCAGGATGAACAATGGGCCAGGATTGACTCACATTTTATGCCTGCTTTTCTACGCACCCACCTCACCCCCTCCCTGGGGATGATTTTAACCCTTTTCACCTCAGAGTGGGTTGTTTAGCTGGCTGAGGCTCAGGGTTTCCTGGCAACCTGAACAGTGGTTCTTTAATTACACATTCAGCCCTATTTGAAGTTTGGGAAACAGGCCTGGGTCAATAAACATGCCCAGTGACTAGGTGCTGAGATTCACACCTCCGGAGACCGAGTGTCTCCCTGGTCCATCCATTCTATTGATCATTGTCCCAAAACAGAACACAGGGCTCTTAATGACTGTTTTAGCAAGGGCCTGGCCAGCTGTCATATAATTCCACAGACATATTTCTTTTATGCCACATACAGTGGGACATATTTATGGCTGTCATTTTACAACATCTCGGCAGCTTTGGCAATGTTGACATCTGTAATCGCGGTGGATGGTCTCCCAGAACGTGCTTCATCAGTCACTCATGTATTACCCTCTTTGAAGTGCTTCTACTACCGAAATACTGCAGCACAGCTAATTGTTTCTTCACCGTATGCTTGCCGTAACATTTCATGAGTTTAATTTCCACTTTTTCCAAGTTTAACACATGATTCAATCACACATCTCTGACGTAATCTCACCGACACGTCTTCCTCATCTGCCATGATGAAACGTACAATGATCTTCCACTTGCTGTGACCAAACAAAGAAGACTACGGCAGTCCAACTGCAGGTTCAGACACGTCGATGTTTGAGCTTCACAATAACAAGCATAGCGTTGCCACGTCTACCTATGGGACAGAAAAACAGAGGCAGAAATTTATAAAACTGCACTGGATAAACCTTGATCACCAATTAAAACAATCTGTATGTTGTTTTATTATTTAAAACACAATGGCATATAAAAAGGATACAAGACACTAAATTCAGTAATCAAGTATTTATAATATCTCTAGGGCAATATATACTGTAAATACAAAACCAATGCACATTTGCTAATACTGAAACATATAAAAATAATGTTTAAAGCATATAAGAAATAGATAAATTGTATCTTTGTAAATAACTTTCATGAAGGGGACAGGGAAAAAGGTAAGTATCTGCACACTCAGTTGTCCAAAAATGAGGCCCCAACTAAAGTCAAATAAATCATATATTTGAATATGGGGGTGCAGCCCTAATCAACCAAAATGAATCATGGAATACAAAAAGAAAGAAATGAGGTTGTTATGTAAGGCGCACAAGAGAAATTAGTTCAATAAAATTTAACCTTTATTAAGTATCATATAAAATTACCCCAAAGCAAAAGGGATAGAACAGTAAAATATAACTAGGTGAGACTAATTAACAATACACGTGCCAGTGCAAACATGAAAAAAAGAAAAAATTGTGATGTTGTGAACTACACATAATTAAAAAGCAGGTGCACTGATACTGATCATTCCCTCTGGAAAATACTATGTTAATGGAATATAATGAGAGTTGAATTATATCACTTCAAAAGGACCAGGATAGAAATACGTTAGTAAATATTATAGTATAGTTGGCTTAAATTCATGTCTATGCCCAAAATGAAGCGGAATAGGTTCCTAAACTCTCAATTTTAATCAGTGTGTAAATATGTAAGGAGGTCAAAATTATGTGATTGCTCACACACCTCAGATCTTAAAAAAACACAATCAATCCAATTTATTTTAGAGGTAGAGTATCCTTCAATTAATATAAGTAGGAAGTGTTTCTTGTTGAGGTCAACTGAAATCACAGCATATATGACATAATATTAAGATTTAATACTCGCAAAAGCATATGTGCATTCCAGCACTCGTGTATGTGCCTGTTGTAGATGAACAGTCGATACTATATTTGTTAGTATAGATACAAACAATCATAGGTATGAATATTGCAAGTAATGTTGCAAAGTGTCAAGATGGTAAATGACAGAAGATAGCAACAGTGAGCAATCTCTATCCACAGTTTAGCAGCTACTGACATAGATTGCCTCTATAGCTAATATTGCTGCGGTTCAAGGATTCTTGTGATCCTCAATACGTTACCACCGCATTTATAGTACAAGCTTGCAGAAATCTTAACAATTTAATTGACAGTAATATTACATTTGTGTTGAGCGTTTGAGCGTAGGGCCCCCGAGGCTACTCTTGCTGGGCCCTCCTCAGGGCATCACCACTTAATACACATAGATACTTTTCACATCCCCTTTTATGTTTGTTTTTTATTCATGTAATTTTTTCACATATATTTTAACCTCTTTTTCAACACTTATTAACTACTTGCATACATCTATACTTTACACTGCACTGTCACTCTTTTTCCATTTTCATGTGATGCCCAGGGGGAGTCCTAGGGTTGGACATTTTTTGGGGTGCTCTGCACCCCAGATGTGAACCCCTTAGTGTTAGGGACTGCTAGTGACAGAGAAGCCGTGACGTGGCCTAGCAGCTTCCCATGTATTTGCAAATGCATGCAACCAATATCTCTGAAGTTCTATTACCATATAGTGTTCATATATTGTTGCAAGCATAATTCAGTGTGCTGAGGAACAATAGGGGGTTAAACCCCCCCTCCCTTTTCTACTTGGTATGACCCCCTCCCTTTCATGTACCTGAAAAGTACTACCAGATTGATTGAGCAGCTGCCATTTTTTTGTTTGTAGCTTCAGTTCTTTCATTTATGCTTCTATTTGCTCTTTCACTTACAACATTCTGTTCCAATGTATAGGCAATAGATAGCTGATGTTTTATGCCCTCTTCTTTAAGGTAGTTGGCTAGATATTTATTCTCGTATTCTCCATTATTGCCAGCTCTTAGTACTTTCAGTTTCAGACCTGTCTGGTTCTCCACAAGGCTCTTGTACAGTACACTTAGAACTAATTTGTTACTTTAAGCTGTTGTTTCTTAGAAACTAAATATGTCATTGATGCGTGCTATGAAGTAACAATTTCCACTCTTAGATCCTACCTCTATTGGTCCACACACATCAGTATGCACTCACTCATATCCTTTTTTTACGTGTCACTGGCACTGCATCCTATTGACCTTAATATCAGGTTGTTCCACACCAAGGTATATGGACTTTTGTCAGCCAGAATCGTGCAGAGGGACAGCCTTGATTCAGATCCCACTTGCACTAGGTTGAGCCTATGGCTTGGTTCCTAGCCTATTAGCAGAGTATAGAGGAGTGTGTCTGGGGGCATGACCTATTGGCAGAGTGACCAGGGATGGACACTTTGGTCCATAACTTGATAGTTGGTATGATGCAAATAAATGTGTACACTGTGTAGGATGAGGAGTGCTCTGCATTGCCTCATATCCATATACCAGCAGAGACATGGTCTCTAGGACTCACTGCAGCTCAGCAGGAGGCCTGACCTCTGACATGTGCTAATGATGCATCTTTCCTCCCCAGAGTTACAGGTGACTGGATGTTCCCTATGAGTCTCCCAGTTATAAGAGCCACATAAAGCTCTTACCAGCACTGCTATTACTAAGGAGCATAGTGCCACTAACCACTGTGGCAAACATCCTGTAATTCAGCTCTACAACACCCAGCAATACCCTTAAGCAGCAGAGGTGCTGGTGGCAGTAGGTCCATACGTGGTACAGCTTAAACAGATTAAGGCTTATTTAATGGGGTAGAACAACAAGGTTGCATAAAGACAGGGATGAACAAAGCTGGAGCAGCCTGGAGGGTATTGTTGGGTGTTGTAGTGTGCAGGGTGGCAGGATGTTATATGGCTCAGTGGTTAGTGGCATTATGGCCCTTAGAAATAACGGTGGTGTTATACGGTACTAGTGGCACTCTGTCTTGCTCTGTATGGCTGCAATGACTGGGAGTTTCAGAGCGCATTAGGATGAAAGAAAGGGCACGTATGTGCAGTAGCGCATGTCAGAGGTCAGGCCTCCTGTTGAACCACGGCAGGTCCTACAGACTGCTGACTCTGCTGCTCTATGGATCTGAGTCATCCAACAGTAGCCACTTGCACTTTCCCCACTGGCAACGACAACTGTTATTCTGAAATAGTATATATTACACTGTAAGCTCATATAGTCAGGGCCATCTTTAGCTTTGTCTATACATTTCTACAAGTGTCCGCTTAATATATGGGTTGGGTAACGGATGCCAGCACTCGGCGGTCAGAATGCCGATGCTGGATCCCAACAGAACTAGGATAACGACTCCTGTCGGCAAGTATCCAAACCCTACCCCTAACCCTCCCTACCTGCACCCTAAACCTAACCTCCCACCCCTAGTGCCTAAACCTAAGCTCCCACCCCTAGTGCCTAAACCTAACCTCCCACTCCTAGTGTCTAAACCTAAGCTCCCACCCCTAGTGCCTAAACCTAACCTCCCACCCCTAGTGCCTAAAACTAAGTTCCCACCCTAGTGCCTAAACCTAAACTCCCACCCCTAGTGCCTAAACCTAACTTCCCACTCCTAGTGCCTAACCCTAACCTCCCACCCCTAGTTCCTAACCCTAACCCTCTCCCCTTAGTGCCTAACCCTAACCCTCTGAAAGGGCCTAACCCTAACTCTCCCCCTAGCCCCCCTACTTACCGTCGGGATGCCAGCACCGGGATTCTGATTGGTGCCGGGATTCCAGCGCCGGCATTCTGAGCGCCGGCATCCTGACAGCTGGGATTTCAACTACCTCCCTAATATACAATGCTGTAAATTATGTCAACTCTTTATAAATAAAGGATGATAATAAAAATACTAATCTGGTAGGCAATATTTTTTTATTTTATTCAACTTCATTTTCAGTATTAATAAACGTCTACTTTGTGAAGTATGTTTCAAAAAACAAAGTAGAAGTAATATACAGTCACTCTGTTGTCTGAGGCAGCAATAGAGATGGCAGCATGCACCAAAGACTTAGCATGGAAAAGTGAAGGCGGCAGGGTATGTAGTCAAACAGTTGACACCAGAATGTCGACATTATCTGAATGGCCACATGGGCAGAATGTTGACATTCACAATGTCGATACTGACATAACCAGACATTGTCAGAATGTTGACAACCATAATGCCGACAGACAATATTAGGGTTAGGGTTAGTCTGCGGTCAAGGTTAGGATTAGGCTTAGATTGAAACTAATGTAAAATTGTCGATATGCCGGATGTTGACAGTTACATTTTGTAAATGTCGACATTTCATATGTTGACATTTGGTCCATGACAAATTTCTGGTGTTGATATTCTGAATGTCGACATTCTAAATGTCTACTTTTTACACCACACCCAGGGGCAGCAGCAGTTACTGCTGTGTAGAGATGAATAGCCATTTTACTGGCGTATCCTAGAACCTTCACAAATCCGTATTTAATATAGCGATTCGTTCAAAGGACAGTGGACCTCATTCAGAGTCGATCGCTTGCTGCAAGCAAGCAGCTCACCCCTTTTGGTGCGAGATCTGTAGCGACGGAGCGCCGGCTCCGACGTCTGCATGCTCAGTGGGGAAACATCGACCCGGTTGCGAGCGCTCAGCGCTTGCGACTAGGTCTGAATGACCCCCAGTGTCTGCTATGAGCATCTCTCCAAATAATATATAGCCTGATTTATGCTAAGGACACAGCAATTCCTACTATCATTATCCACTGGTATCGATATGTCTTTATAACAGCTAATGCCATTTCACTATACTGGCTATGCAGATTGTCATAGATTTGCTACATTATTCAATGACAAAATCAAGACAAATCTGGTAGCTAGAAGTGACAGGGGAAGGTCTTGAAGAAAAGAGGAAGATTACATTTCTAGGGAAATGTCAGCTTTTATAATGAGCCTGGAGAGACCGAACAGTCCCCCTACCCCCCCCATGCTTGTTGCTAACTCTCAGCATGTGGCACTAGAGTGGTTGTGGAGTAGGAATAAGGTACTCTAGGGTGTGAACATAATCCCCGCTTCACCCTCTGAAGGCATGCTATGCTGTGGTCTTTACCCACAATGAGAAAATCTGTTTGAGATTTAAAGACTGATAAAATCCTTTATTTTATTTACAGTTGGTGCTTCTGAGACACAGGACGTGCAATTAATTAGGATATTTCTGGTGTGGTAAGAATAATAATGGAATCAGACTACAAACAGATGACATCCAAAGGGAATTTTATTCTGCATGACATGTTTTCTCCTCCTTAATAGTAACTGCATCTATTTAGAAAAAAAAAAAGATTTAAAAGTCAGTGATGCTGTTTTTCCTCTGTCTTGAGGAACATTAAAATTACTTCCATTTTCAGATATCATTCATTGTTTGAGTTGAGTGGAAGCTTCGATCAGTGTAGTTATAATTAATTAGAACGAAGGAAGACAACACAGCTCTCAGATGTCTGTTTTACTCTGATGAAATGCTGATGTTAAAAAAAAACCTCATATGTTTGCATATTGAGACATTCAGCTGGGAGACTTAAAAACAAACAAACAAATTCATTATGTGTTTTGATTGTGCTGCTTAAAGACAGAAGGAAAAGAATGCATAATTTATATGATCGTACAGCATATTAATGCAAGGAGATGCTGTGCATTTTTCATAAATGCACTTTCAATGTCATTGCATGTGTATCTAAGCATATTTGATCAGGGATATCCATGTCCTTTATCATATGACTTCCAGGCATGTAAGATAATATATGTTTTATTTCCTTGCTAAATGCATTTAATCTCAGATCCAAAGAAAAAAGCTTAATGAAAATTGAATTATCAATATCTCGACAACATGCCAACTTTGCCTCTTTCACCACATGATGGCACCAAGCATTGGGGTCCTGTATACACCATATAAAATATTAGTACACAATGCATTTTCTTCAGGTGCAGTTGTGCATCTGTGCATATGCCTATGCTGTCATGCCATTTTGTATTTTCATGAAAAACCTTAAAGTACTCCCTATTATCACAATTAGACCTCCCCCTAATGAAGAATAACAGAATGATTTTTTGGATAACAAAGACTGTGGAAGGCACTGAGATAACTATGAATGGGTTGCAGCCAGAATACCGACCGCTGGGATTTCGGCGGTCAGAATGCCGACGCTGGAATCCCAGCACTTGTCAGAATACTGACGCTGCCATCCCGACTGCCGGAATCCTGAAGGTAAATACTGGGGTTAGGGGGAGAGGTAGGCACTAGGAGGATGGTCAGGGTTAGGCTGCGGGGGAGGGGAGGTTAGGTTTAGGCACTGGGGAGGGTTAGGGTTATGGGGAGAGTTAGGGGTTAGATTAGGCTTACTTACATGGAGGCATTGGCATTCTAACCTGGCCGGGATGCCTGCATCGGGATTCTGACTGCTGGGATCCCTGAGCGCCGGCATCCCGTACCTATGAGTGTCATCTACAAAGTACAGTATGAAGTTAACACAAATTTAACAGATATTAAGGGTTTATAAGGGCATATTGCAAGACATGTTATTTTCTACCCACTTAGATAAATAGGAGTTTAATCACTTAGGAAGTCTGTGATGGGGGCTTGTTTAGTTCATAAATAAGCACATTCAGTTATGGTATCCGGTGAGCAGGAAACGCAGTTACCTGGAGAGGAGAATAGTAAGCATAAGCAGGTAAATGTAATAGGGTGTGGAGTTCTGACATCAGCGAGGCCCGTGCGAGACTGCATGATGTTTTAAAGTAGTAGTCATTTAACAGGCAAAACCAAGTTGATTTTCCCTGTTAACTTATACTTTAAAAAATTGGGCAGTCTTGCACTGGACTCACTGATGTCAGAACTCTGCACCCAATTACATTTACCCCCAGGCCTTTGTCTGTCTGAATATGGAGTACTTGAAGATGCTCAGCTGGCACAAAAACAGCAGGGTTATTCAAACAGCTGTCTAACCAAAAGGTGTGACTGAACCTAAGCAGGAATCAAAGGCATCACTATATTCTATATGTTTTAGACTAAAAAATTATATTCTACCATGGCTAGGGGTTTCCAAAATCATAGCAATATACCTGAAATCTATACAGTGGTCTGCTGTGATTTGAGAGTTCCTAGGATGTATGGTTTGGGGAACATGAGGTATCGAACTAATCACACATCCCAGAGCAGTCTTTTTTATAATAATTTTATTGCTTTAATAATGGTGGTTAATGTGAACATATATTTTATGTGGCTACTACACAGAAAAAATAATGTACAGTTATTTGCATTTAGGTTCAAAGTTATGCAGTCAGTTCTAGCACTGGGTTATAAACCATCCAGCCAGTTATCAGGGACTAAGTTATGACATCACTAAGGGGGGATGATAAAAGGTATGGGGCATTTTGCTCTGTGCCAAACTAAGGGGGTGATTTTTAAGCAGAAGCCTGGACCTGCATTTCCTGCTGTACCCCTTGGCTCAGAATAAGCCAAGTGTACTGCTGGGTACACACTAGACTAGGAATGGGCAATAAGTGGCCCCCAGCTGTTGTAGAACTACACATCCCAGCATGCCTTGCCACAGTCATACTATTTGGCCATGCTAAAACTGGTGCAAGGCATGCTGGGATTTGTGTTTCTATGCAATCTTTAACCTGTTTTATTAATATCATTACTGTAACTAAGCATTGTAATTCCTTAGTAAATAAAGTGTTCATTGTTCACATATGCTCCAGAAAGCAGTTTTTAAAATGCTATTATATTGCTAAGGTTACACTATAACTGTTATTGATTGTTATAAGCAAGGGGGAGACCAACTGAGTACTAGTTTGTGTTGCAGAGACTGTGCAATTGTGATATAGAGAGTTAGGGAACCAGTGGCCCCTTTGTACCATGGGTGGTGGTAGTAGAGAGGTGTATGGTATAAGGGGCAGAGTGATACAATATTAATTAGAGTAATACAGTAGGCTCTCACCTCATTACATCAGGACTGGGGGATCTGTCCTGATGCTAGTGTAGTGCCTGTCAGGGTGATACAGTTATTGGCTCTGGCCTAGTCTGAGATACATATTGGGGTCCTTGACACATCTGTTTATATTACATTGAGCCCACAACTACTTTAGCCTATTTAAATCCCAGTCCCTGCAATCTCCTACCTGCCAGAAATGTCTAGCTGTCCTGGGTGAACTAATATCTCCTACAGCAGTCACTTATACACAGGTTGTTTTTGTCAGAGCCAGGGGCAAGATAGAAAACAGACAACCAATTAATCTCAATTATATCCAAATCAATGTAAAGTATCCACTTGCTGTTCCTCTCGCACAGCCCTATGGCCTTGTATTGGGACTATGATTCTCCAATCCCTATTTAACCAGGTACATGTTTTTCTGGTGTCCTCTAGTACTTTAATGTTTCTCTAGAAGAGGCTTAATTCAGTTCTCTCTCACACCAAAATATGAGTTATTTGAATCCTTTTCTCTGAAATGAATGGCGAAGTACTGATGGCCAACCCCACATCTGAGCAATACTTTGTTTATCGGTTCTGTAGAGTCTGCAGCTCCATTAGTTCCCGTATTATAGAAATTCTGCTATTTGGTAACCAGCTATTGTATGGGAAAGCTAACTTGACTAATAATTAATATAGATTTTAATGTAATTTTAAGACTGGAGGGTATGTCAGTATGCGGGTTGGGTACGCAATCCCGGCACTGATAATGCCTTCGGTCAGAACCCCGGCAGTGTAATCCCAACACATGCAAGAAAGTATTCTAACCCTTCTCCTAACCCTATCCCTAAACCTAACCCACCTTTCCCGCAGCCTAACCCTAACCTCCGCTCCCACAGCCTAATTCTAACCTTTCCCCTAGTGCCTAACCCTTGCCCCAAACCTACCCTAATACTCACCATCAGGATTGCAGCCATCAGGATTCTGAAGCGGGATTATGTGCTCACTACATCCCCAGTATGCTAGGCAGCGAATGTACAATGCAATAAATGGCAAAACCTCCAATTACTACAAAGAGTGTTGTGTGTGCTATTTATCTTGGTCATGGAGATTGCACATGTAGCACAAATTGAAAACAACTAAATAAATAATGTCATATACATCTTGGTATAAATGCAACAAATTTTTAAAACATGGTGTACACAGCACAGGGCAACTGTTACACAGGAGGATACTAAAGACTGTTGAGCAAGGAACCTCAGTCTAAAGCAATGAAAATATCTTACTAGTTAGGACTTACCTATCCACGATCGGGATTTCCAGCGCTGTCGGGCTTCCGCTGCCGGGAACTCTGCTGTTGTCAGCCAGGCGCTGCTGGGAATCGAACCGTGCGGCCGGCGCTATTTCATACCAATTCCGTACAAGTGTACTGTATATGTATAGAAATTGAATTGTTATAGGAAGTTCTACAAACATATTTTATAATGTTGCCACACTGTTACCTTAATACAAGCAATACTACCTAATGTGACAAAAACACTGGTAAGGTCATACACGGGAGATATATTTGTCCCAGGTTTCTAACCTGTATGTATTAAAACACAAGGAAAATGTCTGATTGGAAAACAGACTTGATAGTGTTTGGGCTTTTGTAAAAGCCGGCTAAGGGGTCCTAGGGTTATGGATAGAGAGAGTTGGCTCCTTCAATTAGGCACAGGTCTTTAGCTTGAGAAAAGGCTAATTTGTACTTGCACCTGTAAGAGGCTGATAAACGTGTGTCAGGTTTTACTCAGTGCCTCACTACCTGGGAAAAGAGGCAGCAGGCCTGTTAAGAGACATTGTGATTTAATGACTGTGATTCTGATTCAGACCCGCTCGCGAGTGCTCGCAAGCGGGTCGATGGTGGCCCAGTGCGCATGCGCATGACGGAGCTGGCTCCGACATGCGCATGCGCGAGACCCGGATAGCGACGGGCAAGCCGTTGCTCTGGGTCTCGTACCAAAGGGGGAGTGCTGTCGATGGTGAGTAACAGCACGCCCCCTTTGGTGGGTGTGCCGGGGGCGTGGCTGGAAGACGCAGGCATTCCCATGAGCCGGCCCCACTGACATCACAAGTGATGTCAGTGGGAGTGCTTTCAGCTCTGTTTGAGCCGAAAGCACTCTAGGTCTTGCGGCAATGAGACCCTGCCACAAGGGTCTCATCGCAAGCCCGATGGTCGCAATGGTCTTGACCACCGCGACCATCTTCCTGGCCGCTCGCTATAGCTGTGGGTGGTTACCCACAGCTATACGAGCAGTCAGGAGGCCGCTCTAAAAATCAAGATGGATGGCCCTGATTCAGAGCGAGCGCTCTGTCAGAGCATCCGGCTATGAATCAGGGTCTGTGAGTTCCTTGCATATGCTTATGTTTGTGGCAGGGGCATAGGTCCTACCACTGATGAGAGAAGGAACCTCTGTGATTAGTTAGAGCCCAGATGGGTTAGGATTTTTTTTCTTTTATGTTTTTCTTTTTCTGCACAATAAACTAGCTTCAGCTAATTTCATGGAAACTCTGGACTGGTGTGCTGTTTCCTGGCTGCTGTATGTTTGGAAGCACCCATCTACCCCAGGAGAGGGCACCCCTAACTTGATCTTATCACACTAAGCAAGTTGTAAGCATGCTAATTGTTTCCCTACATTAATATACATTTAAAGTCAAATCAGAAAGAGAGAATCTATTTTATTGTACTAGTCACTTCACTTTGCTGTTTAGTGTCAAAGGAGAGTTGAGACTGGTCGGATTAACGCAGGTGTGCCAGTGCATTTCGAATTATCCACTGCTTGGCCATAAGAAGCCATAGCACTGAAAGCGTGTATGGCTGTCAGCAATTTCTGAGTAAGGTCAGGGCGTATGCAAGTGTGCAAATGGGTCCGATGTTACCGATTGTTTCGCTATGTTGCCCTAGTATATGGATGTGAGTAAGGTAAAGTGGACGTCCTTATGTCTGGCTGGGATCGCAATGTGAATGCAAACATTTAAATAGCACCACTGATATTAGCAACAAGAGTGCTTGCGTATAAGCAGAATTGCCATCCGTTGTGAATGATGCCCTCTGTATATATATATATATATATATATATAAATAAATAAAAAGCACTAATCCACGGCACTCACCATTCCTAGTTTTGGGGTGCAAGATGGTATGTGACCACATTGTTTAAATAGAAATCACAGGGGCTCTGCACTCACCATAATAACTAACAATAATAATAATAAACATAGTAAACTGTGTTTATTATTATTATTATTGTTAGTTATTATGGTGAGTGCAGAGCCCCTGTGATTTATATATATATATATATATATATATTTATATTTATATAGTATAGTTTAATAGACTGCTATCCTGCCTGCCCCTGCAGTGTCACTCTATTTCGTAGATGTGCCAGTTGAACTACCACGTGTTTGTGCTGCCCACTGCTGTAGCTTTGTCAGCCAGCTAGCTCGGTGCAGCCTTTTGGCCTAAACTGCATGAAAACAATATTGTGAGCTGTGAGTTGGTCAAAATTGACTGGAAATTACTGAAAAATAATGTTATTTAGGTTAATAATACTGTAGGAACAAAAACAGGTCCAAATTATGGTCCAAATTATGTGATTTTAGCTGTTTTTATCAATTTTGTAAAAAAGAAAACAGATCCAAAACCAAAACATGTGAGGGCGGTTTTGGCAAAACCAAAACCTGACAATGAATTAGAACCAAAACCAATACATGGAGTTCGGCGCACATCTCTATGCGAAACACATTCAATTTGAGGCGAAAAGTCCGAGGTTGGACTCTTCATCATCATCACCATTTTCTGCAGGGATAAAGTATCGGGCGAGTGCCCGCTTTTCCCCACTTTCAATTAGGATCTGGCGAAAACGGGACCCGGTGGAAAGATAAGTATCGAAAAGTCCTGTCAGTTTTTGGGGAAATCATGCTGTCACCACCCAAAAGATGTCCAGACATGGGGGATCACTATGGGTACCCCCGATTTGGCCTGCTGAAGGTAGTCAGGGTTTTTAAATAGCCCCAGCAGGTGCATAAATGCGCCTTTGAAGAACTAGAATAGCACTATTTTTTTGGGGAGGGGGTAAAAATAACTATGCCCATCAAATTTGGGCTACATGAAAATGGGTGTAAGCATATTTTTAAGTTCCTAAAGTCATTTTTTAAATTCTTCAAAAATGCACCTGCCGCTACCACCCGCATTCTAGAAAACACCTGCTGCATACTTGGGAACCCCCCCTGAATCAATTTCGCTACTTTAAAACTTTGTTCGCCAATATTTTTTTTTCGCTCCCAAAATTAAAGTACATTTTTTGGGGTGTCCTGAGAATTTTTTTTTTTTTTGACACAGATTACTTTTAGGGGACATTAAAAAGGCTGCAGGCTATTTTTTATTTGTTCTGCACCCCTAATCGCCAATTCTGCACTTTTTTTCGCCATGTATTACATGGTGAAAACTTATTCCCCTTTTTTAACAAAGGCCTTTCGCACCGGCGAAAAGTCTATGAAATTGAATATGGGGATAATTGAAACAGGCGAAAATGACGGACTTTTCACCCCATATTGAATATAGCCCATAAAATGAAATAATAAGAAGTTGGGACAATACTGATTTTTTTTAAATGACTTCTTTAGTATCTTTAAGCTTTATATATATGAATTGAGACTCTATTGAGGCAGGGACAGCTGTAAATTATATAAAGCTGTGCCTAATATGTTGACACTATTTAAAAAGAGGATAAACATAATAATGGTGGACTGCACTGCACATTAATGCCAGTTCATATAGCTTCTTCCTATGACTTATTATGTTTGCATGCAAAACTACAAAAATAACTGCATTGCACATGGCATAGGCTTAGAGTACATTGGTCTTTCACCCGTTATATATCAATATGTCAATGCACTTTTCAATCCCACATGCTTCACTTTCATCATGTGTTATTTTGAGTATTTGTTATTGAATATGGAGCAACTTGAGGTTATAGAGCAGCAGCTATATGATACTCTGACGATGGATTCAAGTTCTATATTTCTTGATATTATTCCTGCTATAGACATGACAATTCTGAGTAAATACTTGAAGCACATGGTAATATCGTGCTGAGAAAGCCCTACTGAAGCAATGCAGTACTGATACATCATACTTCACTTTCGGCAGTTTCTCGAACACATGTTCAGAAGCCAAAGTCATATTTGTCACTGTATGTAGTTAAATGAATAATGTATCTATGGTCAGAACTTTGGGAAAACTGAAATTTTTTTTTACGTGTGTTTTGCATTTAGTTACTACTATAATTATCATTTGGAACTGGAGCATTTAAAATATAATTGACCTGCAAATACAACCACAATGCTACATGTAATTGTTGGCTAGACACATCCTGTAGATCATTGCTTCTACACTATCACTGTATGTACTGCTCTTGCCCTATTGTTTCCTTGTATGTGCTGCATTCTTTAAACTAGTCCATGCTGGTGTGGTCTGTGAAGTATCTGTGTTTTGCCAATATGGTTAGAGTTTTGAAATGCAGGTGACATGGGCAGAGGTGCTGTTACATTCTTATTTGTTTAACTCAAAGCAATGGTACGTCCTGTTGAGCACTATCAATATCACAACTTGTGCACATGCGCTCAGCAATAGAACTTAAGAAAACTAGTAAGGGGATTCCACCAGGACAATCCCCAGCCTCTAATCTTCTCCAAATCTTTAATGATGTCCAAAGTCTGATAGTCATGTCAGATTATTGTGCTCCCTATGCCTTTATTCCAGTATCTCTTTCTTGCTGACTTCCAATGTACAAACTTGGCTTGACTACAGTTTTCATGGTACTCTGTCATTGAGATCTTACTTTGCTGTTCTACTAATTAATGTTACCTACTAATTCCATCTATACAAAGTCCTGTGAGCAACAGTGCACCAATAAACTCATTGTACTTTATGGGAAAGGAGGTGCTAGAGGCTCAGGCCACATTAGCTTTGGTCACTTATCATTTGGAACTGGAGCATTTTAAAATATAATTGACCTGCAAATACAACCACAATGCTACATGTAATTGTTGGCTAGACACATCCTGTAGATCATTGCTTCTACACTATCACTGTATGTACTGCTCTTGCCCTATTGTTTCATTGTATGTGCTGCATTCCTTAAACTAGTCCATGCTGGTGTGGTCAGTGAAGTATCTGTGTTTTGCCAATATGGTTAGAGTTTTGAAATGCAGGTGACATGGGCAGAGGTGCTGTTACATTCTTATTTGTTTAACTGAAAGCAATGGTACGTCCTGTTGAGCACTATCAATATCACAACATGTGCGCATGCGCTCAGCAATAGAAATTAACAAAACTAGTAAGGGGATTCCACCAGGACAATCCCCAGCCTCTAATCTTCTCCAAATCTTTAATGATGTCCAAAGTCTGATAGTCATGTCAGATTATTGTGCTCCCTATGCCTTTATTCCAGTATCTCTTTCTTGCTGACTTCCCATGTACAAACTTGGCTTGACTACAGTTTTCATGGTACTCCGTCATTGAGATCTTACTTTGCTGTTCTACTAATTAATGTTACCTACTAATTCCATCTATACAAAGTCCTGTGGGCAACAGTGCACCAGTAAACTCATTGTACTTTATGGGAAAGGAGGTGCTAGAGGTTCAGGCCACATTAGCTTTGGTCACTTATGTTTATTGTGGAGTGTCCAAAATACAGTTATATAGAAAAATCATCTAGCTACATAGATCTTGCTGGGAATGCTGCTCTGTCTGCACAATATACCATATAGGTTATGCAGAATTTGGAGATTCATTTAGTAGTTTTCTGAATTAACTATTTCAGCCACTGTTTCCATAGCTGTAGATTTCTGGAGCGTAGAGTGGTAAAAATGGAATCATTTGGAGGCTACCAGAGTCAGCACCCATCATTTTAAGTTTAATGCTTGGTAACTATTAAAATAAATCAGAGAATGCCCTCCACTGATTTCCTGAAAGGTGGCTTGACCTTGACTCTGCTTAAATAAGTTGCTTTAGCCTGGGCTACACCAAATTTTTAATAATAGGCTACAATGTTACCTACTAATTCCCGGGTTCTGCAAGCCATTGCATAGGTTTTGATGATCCAGTCATCACATAAGAGACCCTATCTGACCTGCACCTTGCTGAATGTTATGTTCTAATGTATATAACCAAAGCCCACATTGGGTAGATGACACAGACTGGAACGTCACTGCCAGACTTCATCAGTACTTCAAGTACCTAAATTATGATATAACTGGTGAGTTTACACATATGGATCTTCCACAGGACCGTGAAAATTTTATTAGCCAGTGGTTTAGAATTTACAGAGACCCTAGGGCAAAGATGCAGAAATTATTGTCCTTTAGATATGCCTTCTTCACTTACTCTTTCTGCCACTAGTTCTGGCATTCACCCAGAAGATTTGGATCCAGAACCAATACATAAAGGAGGTGCCGGAGACCAAGATTTTGCAAGTGCAAATTGAAAGTATGAGGTCTATTAATTTTAATGAAAAGTTGGGTTCTAAAACCCAGCACTTCTGTTCGTGTTAATGTTCGAAATTTCAAAGGGCAATGACTTTACTAGCAAAACACGGCTAGTAAAAAGCATTGCCCCTTTTGATTTCAGGCATAAACATGACCGGAAGTGACTCAATGTTTAGTAAATAAACCCCTATGTATATATTATGCCAGCACTAATGACTTTCACCCAAAGTACCCACTGTTAAGAAGAATAGTTACAAAAGTACTGACCAAGACTCTGTGAAGAGGTGGCATCAAATGTCACCTCTTTAGAATTAATCAACTATGTCCACCAGTTATAATTCCATGTTGATATGCATCAGTGCAGTTTTGGATAATCCAAATCAAATTTTATATGTCCAAACTCATGTTCCAACTCATTGTATGATTAAACGGTTAGCTCATAGATATAATATTCCCAAGGAGTCAAATAATTACTCTTTCACTTTAAAAACATTAACATGTCTCCCATCATTTCCAATACTATTCTGAGAAAAGTTCAAGCTGGCCTCAAAGAATCCTTTTTGAATTTGGTATAATTTAAATTTCATTGTATGTTTAATACACTATGGAAGTAAAACTAAAGTGCTCCCATCAAGACAATTTCTGTCCAGCCCTCTCATTGCCATCAGGACCTTCTGCTAACTTTCATACTGAAGATCAGTTTATTTTGCTTTATCTTCACAAATTTCAAAAGTTTATTATACCTACCTTTATGTTTTTGAAAACTTGTCATGTTATTGTTCCTATGAATGTTTCATTGACATGATCCAATGAAGACTTCCTCCATTTTGAAAGTATGCACTCCACTTACAGTGCTGCCCTGTACCTCTCCAAACATCCAAAATTTAAACCATACATCAGGAAATAACTTCCCACCAGACCCTCCTCACTCAACCCTCTCCCTAACCTTCCACTCCAACCCCTTTCCACCTTTCCCCTCCATGCTGCTAACGCTGACTACCTTTGTCACTGGAAATAAAGTCATGAGCCCAATCTGGTCATCCCCCCATCCACTTTCCCACTGTATCCTATTGCTTCCCAACTCTTCTCTCTCTCTCTCTCTCTCTCTCTCTCTCAATGCCTGTCCTTATCTTGCCCATCTCTTCACTCTTTCTATCATCAGGTGCAGTTCTCATTGCATTCAAGCATGTGCTTGGCTCCCCATTATTAAAAAACACACTTGCCCCCACACACTCTCTAATCACTGCTCAGTGTCTCTCCTCCCCTTTGCTTATAATACTTGAGTGGATTGTCTACAACCAGCTTATCACTTTTCTTTCCTCCCACTCCCTGCTTGGCCCACTAAATCTGACTTTTATTCTCTCCACTCCACAGGAACTGCCCTCACTAAGGTCTGTAATTACATACTTGCCACCAAATCCAAGGGTCATTACTTTTTGCTCATTCTCCTTGACCTATCAGACATTTTTGACACTGCAGAGCACCCTTTTATATTGCCGATCAAAGGCAAACGCAGGGGGAGTCTCCGTCTGCCTGGAAACCCCCCTCCGCAGCCCACACCATGACCACAATAGAAATAGTAATATAATAGATTGTTACTAATGCTGCTTGATGTTCTCAATATCACAAATGAAATAATTAGCACTACCTGTGGATCTTTCAACATGTATCAGCCAGTAATAAATAACCTGTGCATCAACTAGAAGATCTGGAAAACATGCACTGTTAGAGATGCACTGCTATAGAGCCAAATATGTACATATATGTCCAGGGCCATGCTAGGTTCTTCTTCTGTTCCTCCAGGCTCCTGAACTTGCTCCAATAGTCTGGAATGGTGCCCACATCTAAAATAAATATGTTCACCTCAGGCAGGATGGCCTACTGATGCATCTAATGGCTTACTGTGATCACTGGTCCTGTACATGCTGGAATTAATACACACAATACACTTTGTATGACGCTTATTAAAGCTGGTTAAGTACTAATTCTGCCCTCTTCATTGACATGCCGCACACGCTCTAAAATTAAGCATTTGGAAACCCCCCTCTGGAAATCCTGCGTTTGCCACTGACTATTGCGGACCACCTAGCGCTACCAACTGTAATTTTCCCTATGGGGTTACCACAGCAGGCCGTTATCCCCCCTATGGGATTGCCACAACAGGTTCAGGTAATACAGGTACCTCCTGTGCCCCCTCCATGGGTAGACATACTCTCTAGCTCGGTACAAAGTCTGGTGGCTACCTCTACAGCCTTTCAAACTATGTTGCAAGGTGGGAAGCCCCTACCCAGTAAGCCTTCTAAGTGTCCTGTGTTATCTTCACAGTCCACGCAGCTCTCAGATTCTGAAGTGTCATCTGAGGAGGCAGAAGATGCTGACCTCTCTAACACTGACTCCCCTCGGGGGGAGGATGAGAATCAGTCTAAAATTAATATTCCTGCCTTGGTGTGAGCTGTTAGAACGATCTTACTAATAGAAGATGACCCAGCCCCTAAATTAAAGCACCCACTGTTTAAATTACAGAAAGTGGCTTCAGCAGAATTCCCTTTATTGGATCAATTAGCTGAACACATGGCGGCAGCCTGACAGATGCCCGGGAAGAGGTTTCAGCCCCCAAAACGTCTGACCTCCTGTTATCCATTTTCTGCGGCTCACTGTTCAAAATGGGATTTAATGCATTTAATTAAAAGCGCTATGTTGCCTATCCCTACAGAATCCTCTTTGAAGGACCCTATGGACAGAAATCAATATACTCTCTTTCAGGAGCTGTTGCCCGTCCGACCATGGCTATTGCATGGGTGTCTAAAGCTATAGAGAGCTCGGCTGACGCACTTGAAGACTCTTTTCATTCAGATGCTTCTACGAATCAGATGTCTTTCGTTGCTCACATACAAGATGCAGCTTCTTATATTGGAGAAGCGACATTGGATGCCAGTCGCCTAACCTCCAGAGTCTCGGCCGTGACAGTGTCTGCTCGCTGAACCCTGTGGCTACGCTCATGGAAGGCTGACGTGGACTCTAAGAAAGGCCTAGAAGTGTTACCATACAATGGGGAGATCTTGTTTGGCCCAGACCTTGACAAGATTGTAACCACATTGGCAGCATCAAAAACTGCATTTCTGAGTTCAGCAACTACTACTGCAAAGCCTCGGACTACATCTTTGTCCTCAAGGAAAATCTAAAGGGCAGTCCTTTCCTAGGCAGTCAGCTTCCACTAGGGCGGCCGCCAACCCAGGACCAAGCAGGCCTGGACCACCAGACGCCCTGCTTCAAAATCCGAGGATAAGCCCTCAACCTGACTGGACAGGCCTCACTCTGGGGGAATCCCAGAGTGGGAGGCCAACTTCTTCAGTTTGCCCAGTGCTGGTGTCAAACCACCATGGATATTTGGGTAAGAGAAGTAGTCTCTCACGGGTATGCCCCCTCATTTCTCTGACGGCCACCCCACCAGTTTTTCTACACAGGCCCTCCTTCAGACCCAAGCAAGGCCTTACAAATCCAGAAAGCCATTCAGTCCTTGCTGCAAGCAGGGGTAATTGTGCCAGTCCCGCTATCTCAGCAGGGGACCAGTTTCTATTCTACTCTTTTACTGGTTCAGAAGCCGAATGGGTCTCATGGGTCTCATGGGCCTCAATCTCAAATCCCTGAACAAATTCCTCAGGGTACCCAGGTTCAGGATGGGACTTAGCTATGGAGCCTGGGGACTTTATGGTATCTCTTAATATTCAGGACGCATACCTATAGCGCCCTCACATCAGCGATATCTCTCTCTGGTTTGCTATACTACAGCAACACTTCCAATTTCAGACTCTGCCCTTTGGACTATCCACAGCTCCATTGGTGTTTACCAAAATTATGGCTAATATGGTGGTCCACCTACGTGGTCAGAGTGTCCGACTGTTACAATATCTGGATGACCTCCTGCTTTTAGCAGGATCCCCAGAAGTTCTTCACTGCCATCTATGGCTAGCCATTGCTTTCCTTCACAAGCATGGATGGTTAATCAACTGGAAAAAGTCCTCCATGAATCCCTCACAGAGAATGATTCATCTGGGAGCCCTGCTGGATTCTCAGGATCAGAGAATCTTTCTGACATCAGACAAGATCTCCAGACTTCAACTACAAGTGCGCAGATGTCTCCAGAGTCACGGGGTGTTGAACCACTCAGCAATGTCGGTTCTGGGATCCATGGTGTCCACCTTTGACATGGTGGATTATGCTCAGTTCCATTCCAGGCCTTTGCAAAGGCTGATCCTCTCCAAGTGGAACAGGTTACCCCATTGGATCAAAGCTCAAACAATGGTACTCTCTCCGGAGGTGTGTCTGTCCCTCTCTTGGTGGCTATAGACATCTCATCTGACCAAGGGTCGCCCCTTTTGGATCCCGGATTAGGTACTCCTGTTTCTCCATCTACCTGCACCCCCTCCAGCCGCCACTGAGATTTTCTTACCAGAGTGCACCCGGCTCCTTCCCCGCAGCAGCAGCTGGAGGCTGGAGCTCACTCCTGAGCTCTGGCTTCCGGCTCCCGCAGTGAGCACTATGGGAGAGACGTCATGACATCTCTAAAATAGATCCAAAGAGTGGTCGGACCAGACGGCAGTGGACACAGGAGCGGGACTTAAGGTAAGTATTGTGATTGTATTTTTAATTATGTATATTTTTTTAGAGGCACTACCACTGGGGGCATTACTACTGAGGACGCTACTGTAGTGGGCATTACCAATGGGGGCATTACTACTGGGGGCACTACTAATGGGGGCATTACCGCTCAGGGCACTACTAATTGGGGCATTACTACTGAGGGGAAACAACTACAGGGTACACGGAGGCATTACTACAGGGGTCAGTACTACTGGTTCATAACTAATGGGGGCACTACTAATGAGTGCATTACTACTGGGGGCACTACTAATGGGGGCATTACTAAGGGGGTCATTACTACTGAAGGCATTACTATTTGGGCAATACTACTGGGGGCATTACTACAGGATGCAATACTAATGGGGGCACTACTAATGTAGACCTTGCATAAGGCGCACTGCTACTGTGGGCACTGCATAAGGGGCGCCACTCCTGGGGGCACTGCATAATGGGCAGGGGGCATTGCATAGGGGGCACTGCATAAGGCGCACTGCTACTGTGGGCACTGTATAAGGGGCACTACTACTCTGGGCATTGTATAAGGGGCACTACTACAGTGGGCATTGTGTATAAGGTGCACTACTGTGTGTCATAACATGAATAAGGGACTACTGTGTGGCATAAATTTATATTAAAACACTTTAAGTACACAATAAAGTGTATATCTCAGGCTTATTATGGTTAGACTTTTTTGTCATTGGTTCTGTAACCAATTATTTGGAAATCCCCCTTTCAAAATCCTGCATTTGCCACTGCCGATCATTAACTTCCTTGGTCTGTGTGACACTGTTGTAACCTGGCTGTACCTCTCTGCTCTCCCCTTATCTGTCTCATGACTCACTTCTTCTCCTCGTCCACTACCAGTTGATGTTCTCCAAGGTTCTGTTCTTAGTCCCTTTCTCTTTTTGATTTATACATCATCCCTATGTGAACTCTTGAGATCTTTTGGCCTCCAATATCATCTCTTGCTGTTGATATTCAGATCTACCTCACCTCCTCCAACCTCACCATCTCTTGCCTCACCCATGTCTCCCACTATCTATTGTTGCTATTTCAACCTAGATATCTGAGTGCTTTCTAAAGCTTAACATGTCTAAAACTGAGCTGATTGATAATTTCCAACATCTCGAGTTCCCTCACCACTCTCAATTTCACTATTCATCACCAACCTCACTCTCTCCACTCTCCTAGAAGTCTGCTGTATTGGGATTATTCTTGACTCAAAAATTCTATCTCTCTCCCTGTCATCCCACTTTCACCTTCAAAATATCTGGAGGAATAGACCCTCTCTCACCTGGAAACAACAAAGACCCTCATCCACTCACTGGTCATCTCTAGATTGGACTACTGTAAAATCCCACTAACTTGCCTCCCCAACGCACATCTTTCTCTACTCCAATCTCCAACCTGTCCTCAATACTTCTGCATGGCTCATCTTCCTCTCCAAGTGAACTGATTCAGCCTCCACTCCCACTCTTCACCAGGCCCACACTGGCTCCCGTTCAGAACCTGTTTCAAACTCCTCACTTTCAAGTACAAAGACCTCATCCAATTATCACTCCACCTACATCTCCCTCCGACTGCTTTTCCCTCCACACTCCCGCCGGCCCACTTTACTCTGCTAATGACTACCGCATCTCCTCCAAACTGATTATCTCCTCCCAATCCTTCAAATGGGCTCTCAAAACCCCTTCTTAACTAAAGATTTTCTGCTGTCATTCTAATCAACCACTCTGTTCTTCTTTCTTACTGCCTCTTCTCTCTTCGTTATCCTGCCCCTCCCCTATACATTGTAAGCTCTAACAAACAGGGTGTCAGGTTTGACGTTCTGGAATCCCCTATGAGGGGTTGTGATCTTGATTTTGGAAGACTTCAGGATGACAGGCCTGGATATCAGAACTTCTCATCCACAGGTCTTTAATGTTGATGAGACTTGGTCAAATGTACGGAGTCTAACCTGCAGGGAGGTGTTTGCCAGTGACCCCTCCAAGTGGGATATGGGCTTAGCTGCACCCTGCAGGCAGGTCACAGTCTTTTGACCAGGTATCCAAGCCCTGTGGGAATAGAGACTCAAATATCAGTGTCTCAGGGGAAGTGCCTAACAAAGGCACTACTACACAAGGAGTTACACCAGAAGATGGTACTTGAGAGGCACTTAGGAAGTGGCACTTGAGTGGTACACTAAAGTTGGCACTAGAGAGGTATGCTAGAATTGGTACTTGAGAGATACTTGATAAATGCACAGAAGGTAGCGTGCTGATGCACCTTTGCACAACGGGGTGGCACTCAGTGAAAACACAGGTGATGGTGTATGGACGCACTTTAGCACTTCAGGGTAGCACTCGAGGAAGACACAGGTAATGGCATTTGGACGCACTTTTGTTCTGCGAGATGACACTCGAGGAAGACTCAGGTAATCCTTCTGAACTGACTGTACTTGCATCAGATTATTTTGGGAAAGACTCAAAGAAGTGCATCTGAGTTTAACAGTAGAAAATGGTACCTCACAATTTGAGACTTTGTTGAGACGAGTATCCATGAATGAGCTGTTTGAATAAGTTGGACTAAATTCCTTAATCAAAGGTTTAGCATTAAAGGTTACTAAATCTGACAGCATCGGATCCTTCGAATTATAAATAGGTTCAACCCAGTCCCAAGCTTTACCTCGGAAAGATGAAATTATAAACTTTACTACATTAGTAGGCTTGACTTCAGACACTAGCGATGAAGTGTTCCACCAAGGCATAATACTGCATTATATCACCATCAAAACAAGTGAGAATGGAAACATCAGATGGATCCTGAGTGATACCGACAGATGTAGTGGTAGCGTTATCTTGTGAACCTCTCAACTGATGGAGTGCTAAAATGGCTCTGACACAACACCAGAAGAATCTTCCTTGAGTAAAGAACCAGAGACCCTTCCTTGGTGCAAGGAACTTGAGATCTTCTCTTGGGATATGGATTTTGAAACCCCTTTTTGGGATGTAAGACTTGACACTCTCTCCTGGGGTGTGAGACTTGAAACCCCCTTCCAGGGTGTAACACTGGTAGACCCTTGCTGAGGTATAAGACTTGAGACTTTTTCCTGGGATACAGATTTTGAAACCCCTTTTTGGGTTGTAAGACTTGAGACTCTCTCCTGGGGTGTGAGAGTTGAGACCCCCTTCCTGGGTGTAACACTAGTAGCCCTTTGCTAGGGTATGAGATGTGAAACCTTGTCTTGGGGTGTAAGACTTAAAACCCCCACCCGGGGTGTAACACTGGAAAACCCCTGCTGGGGTATAGGACTAGAAATCCCATCTTGGGGTATGTGACTTGAGACCCCATCCTGGGATGTAACACTTGTAAATCCTTGCTGGGGTATGGGACTAGAAACCCCTTCCTGGGGGAGTTGACTTGACTCTTCCTCCTCAGGTACAAAACGTGGAACCCTCTCTAGGGATGCAAGATCAGGGACTCCCTCCTTGGGTATGGTACTAGAAACCCCCTCCCGCGGTACACAGCTTGAAATCCCCTCCTGGGGTATAGAATTTGAAACCCCCTCCGGGGGTAAAAGACTTGAATTCCCCTCCTGGGGCATAATACTTGAAACTCCTGGAATGTGAAACTCAAAATGAAGGCCCCCTCCTGGGACGCGACACTTGTAACCCCTTCTTGGGATATAGGACCTAAGATCCCCTTCTTGGATGCGAAGGTTGAAACCCCCTCCTGGGGATATCCAAGGCCCCTTCTTGGGGTATGGAACTTGAAACCCCCTCTTTGGGTATGAGACTCAAACTCTCCTCCTGGGGTGTGAGACTAGAGACCCCCTCCTGGGGTATAACATCAGAAAACCCCTGTTGGGGTACATCCCTTGAACCTCTGTTTTGGGAATGGAGATTTGAGACCCTCTCCTGGGGTATATAACTCGAATTGGAGACCTCATCCTGAGGCATGAAACTTATAATCCCCTCCTGGGTTAAAGAACTCAAAACTAAGACCCCCTCCTGGGGCGTGAAACTCGAATTGAAAACCCCCTCTAGGGGAATGTAAATCAAAACAAAGGCCCTCTCCAGGGGTGTAAAACTCAAAACAAATGCCCCCTCCTGGGGCAAGGTACTCAAAATGTAGACCCCCTCATGGGGCGTGAAACTTGAAATGTAGGCCCCCTCCTGGGGTGTGAAACTTGTAACTCCTTCTTGGAGTGAGAGACTTCAATTTAAAGCCCCCTCCTGGGGTATGGCACTCAAAACCCCTTCCTGGGGTAAAACACCTGAAAACTCCTCCTGGAATATGAGACTTGTTACCCCCTCTTGGGGTGTGAGACTTGTAACCCCCTCCTGGGGAGTGAAATTTGAAACTGAAGTCCCCTCCTGGGGCACTGTACTTGTACCCCCTCTTGGGGTGAGGAACTTGAGGTCAAAGCCCCTCTTGGGGCACAGCACTTGGAACCCCCTTCTGGGGTAGATCACCTGAAAACCCCTCCTGGGGTATGTCACATGAATCTCCCTCTTGGGGAGAGGTAGTTGAAATTCTCATTTGAGTAGATACCCTTGAGACCCCCTCCTGGACTGAAAGACTTGTTATGGAACCCCCATCAAAATGTTGAATCTCCTTTAACATGGTAGATCTTATTCCCTTGCCTGGAACTGAGGAAAGTTTGTTTGCCGTTGAGGAACGAAGAGAACTAGGAACAGGATCCCTGAAGCGCAGACCTTTGGTATCAGAGCTAGGCTGGTGAATAGGACAGTCTCTGATAAAATGGTCAGAGCTCCCACAATATAGATATAAAGAAAATTCTTTATGCCGTTGGCGCTCGGCTTCAGAAAGCCTGGTACGTGGAAAACTCCGATGTCTGATTTCACTTGGTGCGGAGGAGTAACCAGAAGAATTAAGGCAACACCTAGAAGCTCAGGAATAAATTGAACATTTTTTTAGGAGGGAATCCTGAACCTGCTCTAGTAATTGCTGGAAGGTAGCCAGATGTCCAGAGTTAAACACACTAGAAAGCGGGAGGGGTTTGATGGTAGAGAGTTGTTTAGCTAGTGCCTGAAAATTCTGTGTAAGTTGCAGCTGTGCTACTTCCTGGTTTTTTAAACGAGAGGCAAAATCCTGAATAGCTCCAATATCCAGAGAACCACCGACTTCCATATTTCTTTCGGCTTGATCAAACTGTCAGGTTTGACGTTCTGGAATCCCCTATGAGGGGTTGTGATCTTGGTTTTGGAAGACTTTGGGATGACTGGCCTGGATATCAGAACTTCTCATCCACAGATCTTGGATGTTGATGAGACCTGGTCAAAGGTGCGGAGTCTAACCTGCAGGGAGGTGTTCGCCAGTGACCCCTCCAAGCGGGATATGGGCTTAGCTGCACCCTGCAGTCCTTTTACCAGGTATCCAAGCTCTGTGGGAATAGAGACTCAGATATCAGTGGCCCAGGGGAAGTGCCTAACAAAGGCACTACTACACAAGGAGTTACACCAGAAGATGGTACTTAAGAGGCACTTAGGAAGTGGCACTTGAGTGGTACACTAGAGTTGGCACTAGAGAGGTACACTAGAATTAGCACTTGAGAGATATGCACAGAAGGTAGCTTGCTGACACACCTTTGCATCACGGATTGACACTTGAGGAAAACACAGCTGATGGCATATGGACACACTTTAGCACTTCGGGGTAGCACTCGAGGAAGACAAAGGTAATGGCATGTGGATGCACTTTTGTACTACGAGGTGACACTCGAGGAAGACACATGTAATGGCGTGTGGACACATTTTTGCACCACAGGGTGGCTCTTGAGGGAGACACAGGTAATGTCGTGTGGACGCACTTTAGCACAACTGAATGGCACAAAAGGAATACACAAGGAGTGTCATGCAGACACACTTTAGCACAACCGGATGGCATACAAGGAATACACAAGGAGTGGTGTGCGGACACACTTTTGCACTGCGGAATGGCACAGACCATGCACACTGGTAGAGTTGTAATAGCACTGTCGCTGGAGGTTAAGCACTCAGGCAGAAGATGTTTAATCGCACTGCTGCTCCGGGAGACACTGGTAATAATACACAGGCAGGGATGTTGGTCACACTGTTGCTCAAAGGAGACACTGGAGACTCTGGAAACAAATGAGAGAACCAAGGGAACCTGGAACAAGATTCTACTAGCTCACTAGGAGTGACAATTGTTGATCAGGCAACTTCCTTGAGTTCTGGAGCCAGATATATACCCAGGGCTAGCAGATGATTGGAGCCATGCTACCATTGGTTGGGATACTGTCACATGATAGGAACTGATAGGAACTGTCATAGTGGTGCCCATGCTGGGAATTCCGATCTCTGACACACAGAGCCGACCATGGAAGTCCGCAAGCACCTAAGGCAGAATGCTCAGCACCTCACCCATCACTGCACCAGACGTCTGACTGAATGAGAAGTCAGGGGAAGCCGGCACGGAGGTAATAGATGGCTGATCCTATACTGAACCCTGATACAGGGTCTACTTCTCTTTTGTGCTTCTGCATCCCTGGCCTCTACTACCTCATCCTCCCCATTACCAAAAGCAGCACTCGAACCATTGGGCTCCCCAGACACTTCTTTTGTAGGTTTTTTGACTGCATTTGCTGAAATTGTTTTATGGGTTGGGTACGGGATGCCGGCTCTCAGGATCCCGGTGGTCAGAATCCATGACAGGGTTAGGATGCTGACACCTGGTGGTTAGTATCCTAACCCTCCCCTCTCCCTACCCCTAACTATCCCTCCCCATTGCCTAAACCTAACCTCCCCCAATAGTGCCTTACCTTAACCCATCCCCCTTAGTGCCTAATCCTAACCCTCCCCCTATAGTGCCTATCCCTAAACCTGAACCCTCCCTCTAACCCCAGTACTTACCATCGGGATACCGGTGCCGGGATTCTGACAGGTGTTGGGATTCCAGCGCTGGCAATCTAACTGTCAAGATTTTAACTACATCCTGTTTTTATAGCTAGTATCATATGTTCTACAGCCATGGCCAAAAGTTTTCAGAGTGACACAAGTATTGGTTTTCACAAAGTTTGTGGCTTCAGTGTTTTTAGACCTTTTTATCAGATGTTACTATGGTAAATTACAAGCATTTCAAAGCATCCTGAGACATTCATGTGTGGGGTTCCTTCTCAAGGGAGTGTGCTCACTCACAGTTTTGCCTAAGAACACAGCCATGAATAAATAATGGTACCAAAACATCCTCCAAGAGCCATTTCTCTCAACCATCCAAGAACAGTTTGGTGATGAACAATGGGCCTGATTCAGACCTGTTTGCTAGATGTGTATGCTTTCTCCCAGTGTATGCAAATTCGGCTAAGTGACGTCAGGGCAGGTAATCGCACGGCAAGGCATTAGCACGCCTACTATGTTTTGGCGTGCAATCACCCTGTGTATGCAGACGCCCAAGCCTTTCTTAAGATGCCCACTAGCGCATGTCATCTCCAGGAAGTGTATGCAACCATGGGTACATCAGGTACCATCGGAAGTGAATGTAGTGCTTGCAGTTGACTATACCCTACCACAAGCACTGCGAGCACTTCAGTGTATAATTCAACCAGGTGATGTGTACTATGACGCTGCCTGTTAATTATGCACACCTCTGAAATGGCGTTGAGATGCTCAGGTACGCCTGTGTTTGCACCTCCACTCCCCCGTTATCAGTGGCCTGCCCCTGTTACCACCCACAAATGGCTTGACCTGTCACTCATTCAGCTAGGCTGGCTATGCTGGGCGAGCGGTCGCTTCCCGATCACTCGTACTAGTTTGCGCATGCGCACTGCGATGCATATGCATGCACACATTGCAAAACATCGCTAACTCCGATCGATCGCTTGCTAGCGAACAGGTCTGAATAAGGCCCTATGCCTTTTCCAGCATGGTGGAGCACCTTGCCATAAGGCAAAAAGGATAACTAAGTGGCTCGGGGAATAAAACATTGAAATTTTGAGTCCATGGCCAGGAATCTCCCCAAACCTTAATCCCATTGAGAACTTGTGGTCAATCCTCAAGAGGCGGGTGAACAAACAAAAACCCACAAATTCCGACAAACTCCAAGCTTTGATTAGACAAGAATGGATGGCCATCAGTCAGTATGTGGCCCAGAATTTGATTGACAGAATGCCTGGGTGAATTGCAGAGGTTTTGAAAAATGCTTGTAATTTTACTTCAGTATACCATATAACAACTGTCAAAAAGTTCTAAAAATACTGAAGCAGCAAACTTTGTGAAAACCAATAATTGTGTCATTCTCAAAACTTTTGGCCATGGCTGTACAATGTTTTGGACTGACAGAATTTGTAACAATTTTATTGTAATGTTGCACTGTTTTCTGTTTATATACTACTAGCTGGGATTCCGGTGTTGCCCGGGTTGAAGACTGGACCCTGAAATACATCTGCAGCCTTTATTTGTCTATATTGTCCTCGCATATAAAACTGCTCCTAAAAAGGATCCCACTGTTTGCTAACATGCATACAAACAGTGAAGTAACTACTGTGGGTGCAAGGGTACTGCTGATATTGTGCCCGAGCTGCCTCTGTGGCCTGCCACTAGCCCTGCACCCAGTCACATACACAAGGTGGGCCAGTCCAGTCAGGAATGCTAACGGCGGCCCGGGTGTCACCAATGTTTATTTGGTGCCAGCTGCCAGGCAGTCATGGAGAGACAGCACCGCCAGTTGCGAGGCAATTAGATCTTGCATATTGGCAGCCAATCAGCAGTGGTGGCTCCTTATTAGATGCTGGTCCTCAGGCTCCGATTGGCTCACGACCGGCGCCAGATTCAAATTGTTCAGGCGATGTCTGTTCTCGTCTGCCGATGACTGCCGGTGCACCAATCGTAATAAGCTGGCAGCTCGACCCCAAATCAACACCTGCTGGCTGCTGATGGTACACAGGGGGAGGCAAGAGGCTGCTGGAGGGACACGGGGAGGGGCATAATGTGTAAGGGGCACTACTATTGAGTAGAAAAGTTATATGGGTCACTACTACTATGTAGCATAATCTGTAAAGAGCATTACTGTGTGGTATAATGTGTATAAGGGGTACTAGTGTGTGGCATAACCTGAATGGGCTCTGTGTGGCCTAACCTGATTGGGGTCTGCATGGCATAATATGAATGGGCTCTGTGTGGGGATAAATGTATGTAATTTTTTTATCTCTGGATGGGCCCTTTTATGATCTTGCTATGTGGCCCACAAAGTTCTAGTTACACCCTTGCATGCAAACACAGAGGCTCTGGATTTAATATAAATTTGCATGTGTCATCAAGTTTGCTCAGACAGGTTAAAAGGATACTTTTGTAACTTTCTCACAGGGTTTTGGCAGACTGCCAATTTTCACTGGTGCTAGCCCTAGAACCTGTGTAATTTAAGAGAGTCCCCATTTTAGGGATTGTGTAACTGTGTGGCACTGACAAAAATCAAACCTAGGCAAAAACCTAATCCCAGTCAAACTACACCACCATGCCAAATTTGGTGGAGCTGCAGTAGGTCCAAATCTCTGGCCATGCTTAAATGACAAAGAGACAGACAGACATGTTTTCTTACTTATATAGATGTAAGGTGCTGCAGACCCCATATTGCACCATATAAATAAAGGTTAATAATAATAATAATAATAATAATAATAATAATAATAATAATAATATTAATAATTTGGGACTCAGGCACATTTAGGGTATATTTACTGCTTGACATTATCCCTATGTTGAAGTTATTTAGGGTATATATTGATTAACAACTTACACTTGGGCTTTATTCATCCTTCTACTACAAAATTGGATAATTTTGGATCCAACAACCAAGTATGCATAAATCAAATTGGGTCATTTTCTTTAGCAGTTTTAAATGTGTATTTTTATATACAATCTATGCAGTCAATAACAGATTTAACAAAGATTTATGCACAAATATTTTTAGATATTCTTACTCAACGTTGTGACATCACGCACTGAAGGGGCAGGGCCGGTGGGCATTAGTCCATACGTTCTATGCTTAACCAGTTCTTAGATTTATTATTTCAAGCAAAACAACAGGTAGAATACATACTGTTTGTGGCAGCCTGAAGCTCAGGGTATTGCTGTGCGTTATAGTAGCACTGGTGGTCTAGTGTACAACGGTGAGGGTATAGTGTACTTGAGGGCATACAGCAGAGCACTGCAGCTCTTAGGTGGTTACAGTCTCCTGGTCCGACCTGCCCTCATAGATGCTGCGGAGTAAAGATGAGCAGAGACACTGCCCATGTGCAGTAGCATATGTCAGAGGTGAGACCTCTCTTTGTTGAGCTCCAGCAGGTCCTAGCGATCACAGGCTCTGTCCTACCTGTAAAGCAAATCAAAAAGGAAAAGCCAGCGCTGATAAACAAATCACCCCAGTGGGATGCTTGATAATAAAAGTAGCTAAAAGTCATTTATTTCTATAGTTATTAATATTAAAAAATCTTTTAACACACTTTTTGTTGCTGCTGTTTAAAAGTCGAATAGTCACCAGATAATTATCCCAGGAATACAATATAAAAAGGAACAGTGCCCTGTCCTACCTGTACTGTACTGGAGAGAGGCAGCGCAGGAGTTGACTCCATCCAACAGAAATGACAGTTTGAAGCTGATTGGTTGCTTTATATCTCCAAGGCTTGATTCAATTACCTCTCCAAGGCGTGATTCATCTATTCTCTGGTCCTTGGTTCAGTGGTCTTTTGCTCTTAGCAAAGTGTATGCCTTGTTTCTATAGTAATGTACTCTGCTGTATTACCAGCAAAATATCTACAGACTTATTTATGTAGTTTTGCTAATGTGTGTTTTGTATAGGAAGTTAAGAAGTAATGCAAAATATTATTATTCAAAAAGTATAATAATAAACCAGTTGTAACCACAAATCAACCAGCTGTTGTCATTATGTAAATTGTTCATCATCTAGATTAATTGTGATACTTTTCTAAACATCTTGGCTTGATTCTCAAAAATTTGCTACCACATTTGTAATGATATTTTTAGCATCACAGACTATGAGCATTCTCGCGCTGTGACCATGCTTCCTATTTCTGTACAGCTCCTCATGCATCCCTATGTGCGATTTATGAGTATACTTTACCAGTCATGCTTTGGAAAATGAGCGCACTCTTTCCTTTACTTGCAGTGAGGGGAAAATAGCTCCTTAGCTGGAGACCTGGAATATAACAACAAGTAGGAAAAATTGAGCATGTTTATTTTTTTTTAAATAAAATTATTTTAAACACAGAAACAATTTGTACAGTGAAAGTAGCAACTTTTCACAAGCTGTCTTTTGTTTATAGTTTTTTATGTTGTTGTTTTTATTTTTGTGGAGTGTAGATATATTGTTGCTCATCAGAATGCTGTAGCTCACTTACACATTACAAAAGTCAAGTCAAACATAATATAAATGTGTATCATATGTGTTTAGCCTATGAAAACTAGAATTACAGGAAGCCAAAAGAAAACAATGGCAAAAGCAAAAACATTTATATTTAAAGCTCAATGTTACCTGATTACAATGTAAGTTCTAACAATATTTTCTAACATTGTTTTGAATTTGAAGCCCCCAATTCACCATTAATCTGTGTTACATTTATAACGCTGCACAGATCACTATAATATGGCCGGTTTCGTTGTTTACAAAAATGTTAAAAAGTGTAAAATTTAAAAAGTTCCCTCTCTCTCAAAAAAAAAAAAATTATAACCAGTGCCCTGGCCTCTAAACCAAGCCTTGTAGTGACAAATAGTTGTCCCCCCTATATTCCAATAACCAGCACTGTGCTGAACCAGCCAAGGTTGCTGCTGCTATAGCAGGGAGACACGCAATGTGGGGTCCCCCTGACATAGTGGTCGGCCCAGGGCTGGAATACCTAGGAAAAAAGGTCCCCCCCTAAAAAAATGTGGTCCTCCTTGCCCAAGGACAGCCAGCCCTGGACTGAAAGTCAAGAACCCTTCTCCACATCCACCGTGGATTTGGGTGAGGAGGTAATAATATTAATAAAGTAAAAATAATATTGTTCCTTGCAGGTGGACTACAGGTCTTAGCAAGCCTCCAGGGCATAATGGAACGTGGCAAACCTCAAGTGCCAGCATTCCCGGACATCAAGGACCCGCTGGCACCTGTACTCCACTTGAAATAAAAAATTAAATAAAAGACAGGACACAGAATATTTTAAATATTTAAACAAACTTAAGGGGTTACATCCTCTTAGGTCCCTGTAGCATCCAAAATCTTGGCAAGACAACACCACTACTGCTGCTCTGCCTACCCCATCACGAATGAGAGGTCACTCGGGGACACTCTCTATAGAAATGAATGGGGCCACACTGATTGGTCAGAACTTGGGAACTGCCGAGAACTCTAACCAAGCTTGGCTATGAGGCTGGTTGATCAGTGAAATTTGTCAAGTCTGAGCTGTTTTTTATGATCTATGGTTTCCAAGACCCAGACATAAAGGTGTACAAAGGCACACTAGATCATAGGCAGAAAAAAGTGACCATGCCAACCAAAGGTTTCTTTTAGGTCCTTGGGGCAACATTTATCGAAGGCTGCGAAAACAAAGGTTTATTACCTGCACAAGAGCAGTTAAATTATTTACTTAATATTATTCACTGTACCCATACTCATAATCTAGGTGGTATAAATTCTAATTAACGTGGGAGGTGCACCCTAGAATAAGTATCATGCACAAGAAATAGATATAGTATTCATCACTGGGGCACTCAAATAAACAGCATCTCTTATGAGTGACCCACTGTAGAATACTATTTCTATTTATCGAAGGCTGCAAGTGCACCCCTTGCATATTTTTTAAGCTGCATATACAACCTGAGAGAAGGTCTGCAGGATTTCGCTACCTTAGGTCACATGTTATTTCTTAAAAGGGCACATTTATTACATTTAATCATAACTTGTTAAATATATGCATATATTATTTAGTACTTAGTATAAATGTACGTATTAAAGGAGGTACTGTACTTGGTAAATATCTACCTTCACAAGGAGGTAGGTTTAAAAAAAAAAATTAGATTGGGAAACATTGAGCTGTGTATTGATGATGATATTTTACAAAAAAATACAATTTCTGTAAAAAATTCATCCTTTAGTCAATGGGGTCATAGAAGGCCTAATGATTATTAAAGGTAACACATCTCTGCAAAGCCCATTCTGTAGATAAAATAAAGTTATTTCCATTTTTATTTGGCAGTTTTCTCACTAGAAAAGTATGCTTTGAAAGTTAATGAATTTGAAACTGACATATGTACTGTGGGTTACTCAAAGGTTGCAGAGTTTTCAGTACTAAAAGGATTATTCAAGTTCTTCCTGTTCTCTGTATGTGCTGAACGTGCAATATGTACTTCTCTAATCACTGGTGATCTGAACTCATACTCCCAAAGGGTTGCTAAGGCATCTTCACAATCTTCACCAAGACTTTTTCTTTACATAGCTAATATAAACACATTTACATAGCTAAATCTCATCAATGAAATTACTTAAAGTATATTCATTCTGATATGGATTTGTTTGGGAGATTTTTATTTATTTTAAGTGCTTTATGTAAAATTCAAAGTGTAAATTTATCTTAAAATTCTATTTTTCCATTAATCTTTTCATTTCCTAGATACTTTAACATAAATAGTACAGCTGGGAAGTTACCCTAAGAGTTAATTGTCAAATTCAACTGAGCAAAGGGACACCAAATATGTATGTGTTATGATAATGACTCCTTGTAGCTGAGGGCAGAGCAGTCTGGGTACTGAGAGCGTGAGCAGAACACTAGAACAAGTAATGTGATGGATCTTCTGAGTGGAGCAGTCAGAGAGAGAGAGAAGAGAGAGAGCTGAGCCCCATACTCTCTCAGCCGCCAATAAACACTCTCCCCATTGTTTTCAATGGGAGTTTCTTCTGGTTAGCGTTCATTCGGGTACTAGTGATCGTACAGGTCACTACTACTGTATGTCCCTGGGTTCCGCGATTTTCATCTTGTTTTTTTTAAGAAGACCCTGGGTGCCTACATGGACCAAAGAGGACATGACACAAGGGGTAGGTCAGTATGGATTTTTTTATTACAGCGATTGTGGGTGCTACATGGACAAGAGGGCAGAATGGCTACAGGGAGTGAAGGTAAGTATTGTTGAGTGAGTGTGTGTGAATGTGTAATAAAACAGTACAATATTTGGTGTGTATCCTGTCTTTTTTTTACTATTTATTTTACAGGGTGACTACAGGCATTAGCGGGCCCTTAATGCCCCGCATGCTGGTACTTATGGTTCTCCAAGGTTCTCTATAGTTCCCCTGTTAGAGACTATAGTATTCTTTCTATCTTTTATACCGTGAACTTAGCACCCACCTCCACCAGGTGTGCTGAGCATAGCCCCAAACTATCAGCCTGGGCCTGGAGTGTCCTCAGAAGTTGGACACCTTCGTTGGGGTTTCCCCACTTCCCGATGAATCTCCGACCTCGGCTGACTACTGAGGGATGCTGAATGCTTCGACTGGGTGTACCAATATACCAATATAAGTGTGTCCCCTGGTTGTGGCAATACATCCCTGCTAGAAAGAGCCCGGTGCTGGTTGTCTAAAATAAAGGGGACCCATTTGTAATTGCCTCCGTATTTTAACAACCAGGACCAGGTGGCCGGTGTTGGTCGTGTAAAATACAGGGGACCCCTACGTAATTTTCCCCCCATATTTTCACAACAAGGACCGGCTCAAATAAAAATGGTGCTGGTTGAGCTTTGGGGACACACACACACACACACACACACACACACACACATTTTTTTCCAATTTTTAACCCTTTATTTCCTTTTGCACACACAGAAGTACTGCACATATCACTGATCTGTGCAGGCATCTGCAAAAACGTTGAGGTGGTCAAAATGACTGAAAATGACTGGAAATTAATGTTATTGAGGTGAATAATACTGTTGGAACAAAAACAGGCCCAACTGTTGTGATCTTAGCTGTTTTATCATTTAAAAAAAAAATACAGATCCAAAACCAAAACACGTGAGGGTGCATTTGGCAAAACCAAAACCTAATGACAAATTAAAACCAAAACTAAAACACGGGGTTCAGCGCACATCTCTAATAATAATATACAATTCTTGATAAAGTCCTCTACAGACACAGAAGCACCAGAATAAATCCTGTTTTTCAAGCAGAAAAGGCTGGTCATTATGAATGTTTTTCACACTGGGGAATAAGCCGGGCACCCCACCTCTTGTTATGGTAGCAGTGAGCAACATTCTCTCTAATATCAGTACTACATACAGTAGTAATAGTAACAGTACATAGTGCAAGTGTGTATGCTTACGCTATCTATTTATTTACAGATTACTTCTTCCACATGTGCCGTTAGCTAGTGGGGTCCTCTCAGGTAACTAACGTCTACAGATGTGCATGACCATGCATACAGAATACTTATGCAAACAGCATTTTTTCAGTTTTAATTTTTTTATAAAAAATATCTGCAGACAAATAATGAATTATAAGTTTGGAAATGTACATTAAGAGCCTACTGGTTCTCAATAAAAATAATGTCTGGTACAATCTGTGTAAGTATGGTTTGTAAATCAGACAAATCTGTTGACTTTTTATTGGGTTGAATATTTTGGCAAGTCACTTGACGTTAGGTCATTGAAGTGTATCGGTGACCATCATTGGGCCAAAGGGGTCTATTTACTAAGCAGTGTTAGGAGAAGTGAAAAGTGAAGAGTGAAAAGTGATAAGGTGCCAGCCAATCAGCTCCCAACTGTCATTTTTCAAACACAGCCTGTGAGATATAAACAATAGGATAAAGCGCTCTGTGGTAATGGAACCTGATGTATAAGTACCAACAAGGTATTAAACCACAAATGTCTATAAAACTTAAGGCTGGGTATTCAGTACTGGAATACTTTTGATAAGGAATGTCGTAGTAATACCCAGCCTCAAGTTTTTGCTAACCAGTTTGTCATCAATACCTACATATTTAGTATATGGGATTATAGACATTTATGGTTTAATACCTTGTTGGTACTTTTACATCAGGTTACATTACCACAGAGCGCTTAATCCTATTGTTTATATCTGTTTAGGAAGTGGGGATACTTCCAGAGAGAGCAGCTAGTGGTCTATTAACATTTCCTCATCTATGAGCGCCGACTGTTCTATTTGTTTTTTGATTCACAGCCTATGAGATGACAGTTAGGAGCTGATTGGCTGGCACCTTATCACTTTTCACTCTTCACTGTTCACTTCTCCTAACACAGCTTAGTAAATAGACCCCAAAGTCTTTTTGAAAATCCTATATTGGGATTGTTTGGTACATTTATGGGACCTTCCTGTGCTCCTGCATATGGTATTTTTGTATTACATGTTACCAAACTCTTTATTTTGAGGAATTCATTTTCTGTTACTTTTACCTCTGCAGTGATACTTTAATAATTTAAATGACATAGGCATTCTATTCTTTCATATTTTAATGTTTATATTAATGGTGATAAAAGAATTTATCCACCTAGTGTAACTCACAGCTACAGAACTAAGAGGACTAGTGGGAATAAAATGAAACAGGTTGTTGAATGAAGTGGGTGCTGACAAGATGCTATTGGGTAGTAGCGGTACTATCCAATCATGTTTCATTAAGGAATCATATGCAAATTAGGCCATCAGTACTGAATAATGTAATTTAAGTAATATTTTATTGAGCCACAACTAACTGCAGATGCATGATCTATAATGTGACCAAATGTTGAATCTACAAACGTCTTCAATTTTTTGTGAACCAAAGACATTTTTTTTTGTGTTTTGTTGTCTAATCTCACTGCCCATAATATAATAAATATGCAGTCTGAGCACATAACTATTCTAGCATCATGCAAATAAACACATTAATCTATAGTGTCAGTAACTATCTGTTCTTTTTTTGCCTTTCAATGGTCCCTAAGGTATGTCATATTCACATCCTGCTCATACACTGCCTGGGAACTTTTGTCTGTTTTGCATGCAGTATTACTTGTGAAGCAAAATAGTTTAAAGAACATTTTCACCTACTGCTAAATAGACTCCATGGCGGGATTATAGAAATCTCCATTTATTGTCAAATTTTACAATCCTTGCAGTATTTTTCTCCCTTTTATTTCTGTTACTAGATCTTTGTCACATTGTCTCACTTATGCATAATCCAGCAGCCCAGGTGACAAATAGCCTTCTATATTTACCAAGCAGAGATATAGAGAGAGCATACTGTATTAGCAGCTGAATCTACAAACACCAGTGTCAATCAAACCGGTTGGCAATATACCATATTTCTTGTCACTAAGAGGCTTACTGAAAAGAATCTGTGCCTAATTCTCTTAAACCTTGTAGGTCAAAAGGTTTTGAAATTATTTTTCACACCATTTCTTTGCTTTGTCAACAAGCCTTAGAACTTTTTTGCATATGTAAATGCTTGTAGGGGTATAAAAAAATATTAGCATTTTATATCAATAAAGCAAAACCAAAGGATATTTGCCCTTAATATAGTACTTAGCTGACTTGTCTAGAGAGCACAATTAAACAAACAATGTAACATATTTTATCATTTGGACAGTGTTCGAACAGACCACCCTTGTTTATGATATCAACTGTTCATTCTAAGATGATAGGATAAATTATAGTGCTTTTTAAGATCACATTAGCATCTGTAATGTTAGTGGTGTTTATTAATGCTGTAGTGACTGCCAACTATTTTATGCCTTGTACATGGGCTGTTACTCTAATTCCCGCGCACTCAGATAATAAACTCATAACAGTAATGATAATGAAAGTGCAGCTGTAGTTGCTTACATTTTTGACAAATTTTAAACATGTTTATGCGTATACCGGGGAACAAAATGAGCAAGACATATTTTAATATGAATGAGAATATGAAACCATATCAAAAATATTTCTGTAAGTCTGGGGTTTGTCTGAGGTATCAATCCCTGTTTTTCTTGTGTCAGGTATATGAATTATACCCTCCAACATGACCCTTTCCACCAAATACAAAATTCTTTGCTTCTAGACAGGTTGTATTCAGGATCCCGACAGTCAGAATGCTGACGGTCACAATTAGAGATGTGCGCTGACCCCCATGTTTTGCTTTTGGATCCGGATTCATCTTCGTGTTTTGGTTTTACAAAACCACCCTCACGTGTTTTGGATCTGTATTTTTTTATAACAAAAAGAAAAATACAGATAAAATGACGTCATTTTGACCTGTTAGCATGCAATCCAAAACCCGAGTTCGTTTTTGAAATCTGAGTTACGAACTGTGGGAAGATCCGAACCGGGACTCGTACCCAAAAGTGACCCTAACTTGAACTCGGTTTGACTCATAACCCCTATATTCGGTTGTTGTCAGTTCTCTGAGAACAGGACCCGCACATCTCTAATCACAAAACCGACACTGGCATCCTGACGGCCACAATCCAGACAAATTCCGATGGTAAGTAATAGGGTTAGGCTTAGGTTTAGACACTAGGGGGAAGGTTATGGTGGAGAATCTGTTATCAGTGCTTTTCTTGACATTCTAGTGGATGATGTCAACTATGCATTAGTAGGTATAACAGGGGCGCCTTAAGAGAGGAGGGGGCCCGTGTGAACTCCCCGTGCGGGGCCCCCTCCTCTCTCGTTGGTGCCCGTCAGCTGACTGATGCGGCTAGCCAGCCACCGGAGCCTTAGTAGACTCCGGGCACTAGAGTGTGCCTGGAGGCTACTGCGCATGCGCAGAACGCCGTAAAATGCCCACCACGGATGTTTTGCCGGTGTTCTGCGCATGTGCAGTAGACTCTGGGCACACTCTAGTGCCCGAAGTCTACTGCACTTGCACAGAACACCGGAAAAATGGCCGCAGCTGCCATTTTTCAGTGTTGTGAGCAGCGCTGACACCCGACATGAGACAACAGACAGGTAAGTCTAAAATGATATGGGTGCAGTGTGTGTGGTGCGTGGCCCCCCTGGACCCGGGGGCCCGTGTGCCCCACACACACTGTACACATTATAGATATGCCACTGAGGTATAACCCTATCCATGTTTTAAGAGGAAGTGGACATATAGAGGCTGAAGCCTTGGTCTCCCATCACATCCATGGAATTGTCTGGTCTTTTCTGATATTGTAAATTTAGCTTAATATAGTGGCCCATAGGGTAACTGTCACTTTTATTTATGGGGGGAAGAAGAGATACCATACTATTTGTGTCATGCTAGGCCATCATTCTATTTAATGTTGTACTGAGTACCTACATAGAAGACAGATTTGTTTTTTCTGGCAAGAATATTTCATAGCCTGGGCCCATGCTAATGGAAAATAAAAAAAATCCCAATGAATATGCATTGTGGTACAGTGCTGTTATGGGATATTGGGGTTGAATATTCATAGTGAAGAGTTGCAGACTCTTGAACATGACCCGTTCCATCAGGTACAAAATGCTCTGCTCATGCACTTCTATATAATTGCAGCCACCATTCTCATAATTTAACTAGTTCAACAAAGGTGACTACAATTATAAATTAGGTGGAAAGTCCAGAAGCAGTTCATTTTGTATGTGATACAAGGAGTCTTGTTGGAGGGTCTGCAAGTATGAATCTGGTGCAGTATTTCTGTGTATGATCTGATTAGGGTTCCTTAGAAAATTGAGCTGACCTTATCAATTAGAAAAGGTAAACACTTATGAGAGATGGGCCCATTTAGAACCTTCCACTTCTTAAAGAACCAGGGTGGCTTTCTAGGAAGCATTTTCATGGAAACATAACAAATGTGGGAAAACCTATCTGTTCAACATATTTATGCTAGTAAACAGGCCAGCTGCTCATTTCACAGATTTGTTTACAGTGTACTGGTTGGTGCTTTGAAGTTTTGGAATTTTCGTTTGCTTGGTATTATGCTGTGTGTAATAGACAGGCCTAAAACTATTTAGATTCACCTGTACAGCAATACATCAACAACCAGAGAGTGCTGTGGGATTTCTATCCTGGGACAGAACATCAGAGTTAAGATAAGTTATATCAATAAAGCACTACAGAAACATACAATAACTTTCTCATTTTCACCAGACATACACATTGTATGGATTTATTTTTTAATGCGTGTCTTCATGAATAAGAGCAAACATGGCTTAAATGCTGATTTTACACTTATAGTTACTAAGAAATTTTTACCCTATTAACAAAAAAGCTTTTTTTTCTATGTACTGAATGATACTGGTCAGGGTAGGTTGACATCAGTCAAGACCACCAAGATCTTACTTGGATTTGAGAACACACATTTTCGTAAGTGTTTAATGGGGTTTGCATGCAGCAAATGTCTGTATTAGGAATTTGAATCAAGCACGCATTTAGGCCTGCCAAGTTTTAGATTAAGTGACACAGGTGGAGGAACATTGGGCACTTATCACTCCAGCACTGTACCAGAGGACAGGGAAAATAAGGAAGCTACCAAATAGATGCAATTCTATCTTTATTTGTACACACACTTTATATTCTCACAGGGAACAAGGATCTTAATTGTCTGACCTCAATTCTTTGTATTATTTATAGTTATCTTTAATATACTGTTTTGCTTCTAGACATTGTTTCAGAGTTTGTCCCTTGCCATCTTAACCATTTCAGCACTGCTATAGAGAAAGTATAATTTGTTTATAAATTTTTTGTGGGTAGAGGAGGGCTCATGGAAAAAAAAATACATATATATGATTTTTTGTCTACCAGGTTACAAACCTTTGTACTATCCAATGAAAACATCTTGGTGAATTAGGAGCATATGCTGAGAATATATTATATACATTAGTGCACTTACATTTTCAAACATTGGGGCTCTTTCAGGACCCATTCTACGAATGTACAGAACGGGTCCTACGTGAATACACGCAGACCCTGCTATGTCTCAGCCTAATTACAGGAAGAGGCATTTAAGGGGCGGTGCGGGGCTGCTGGCGTTCCCAGAAATGGGGGGAGTGTTGGCCCCGTTTTCTGGGAGTTGCAAGGCCAGGGGCTGCGTCCTTGGATGCAGTTTCTTGGCCTCGCAAGCTGGCCAGCTTACTCAGCTGGCTGACGCTGTCCACCGATGGCCGCAATGATGATCCCAGCCTGCCACCTGGGATAATGTGCTGAAATCGCAACTGCAGCAGGTGGTGTCAGACAATGCTTGCTGTATTTGCATATTTGCAAGGACGGAATCACCCCAATAGGACACCATGTTTATATAAATGATAAAGGGGAGGAGAGAATGCATTCACATGCATTTCCTGCTTGCGTTCCGACAAAAGGAGTTGATTTTTTCACAATGTCAAAAATCCTATCTACAAAAAGAAGAAGCCAGCCTGTATCTGTGTGCAGCGCAGTCCAAAATTTAAATAGGGTAAGCCACACCAACTGTCAGTGAGTCCTGGCTGGATGTTTGGCAGTGTTTGGAAAGGCAGTTGGTGTGGCTCCCCTATTTGAATTTTGGACTGCGCTGCAGCCCCACTGGTGGAGACAGAAAACTCACCTTTCATGCTTAAGGGAAGTGTATTATCTTTCATTTTATTTGCAATATGACGTGTCTGACAAAGGTGTGGGGTTATTCCATGACGAAACGTGTTGAGCCAACATTAGTGGACATCGTTGGATTCACCCATATGCCATCAGGACCAGTTTTTTTCACTTATGTGGACCTTTTCTATGAATGTCATTTTCCAGCCTGCAGCAACTATCAGCCCTAAACATATTGTTGTGAGACCTTTTTTCTAACAGACTGTACAGACTCCATTCTCCAAGGAGGTAATACTCACCCTATTGCTGGATATCTATTTTATTTTGTACACCATATTTTCATCTACGAATAGGTTTAGTTAGCCAAAACTAGAGATGTGCACGGACCCCCGTGTTTTGGTTTTGGATCTGGATTTATCTTTGTATTTTGGTTTAGCAAAACCACCATCCAGTGTTTTAAGGTTTGGCATCCAGATAAAATCGATAAAAACAGCTAAAATGTCAGAATCCAAAACCCGAGTTCGGTTTTTAAAATACGAAGTTCTGAACCGGCACAGATCCAAACTGGGACTTGATTCCAAGCGGGTCACAGAAGTGAATCCGAACCTTGACCCAGTTCTAAGTGGAACCCTTAAATTCGGGTGTGTTCAGATTTCAGAAATCCGGACCTGCAGATCTGTAGCCACAACATTTGAATTCATCTTCGTATAATTTCAGATCTAAAAAATAAAATGTTTAACTTAGCCTAGTGTACTGCAATAGTGCATATGCATTTTTTTTATATAAATAAACTGTTTCATATGTGGTTTTCTCATTTATTTCCATAATTATATATGTAATTATTTTATGCCTGTTCTGGAACCTTACCCTAGTACAACATTCATGGAACTACCCCTTGAAAAATGTCACCCACAGTTCCCGCAACTAGTTTAGCACTCAGAACATTACAGAGACACAGTTAGGTGTGGTACTCTGTACCCAGAGCAAATTCAAGGCAATTTTCTCTTCTGGCTATGGAACAGAGCCTGTGTTTTTCTTCTATGAACCTCTAAAACATGATATACATGTCACAGTACCAGGTGTTTTGGCACCTAGAAATTATTTCCACTAATGTTGCTGTGACCACAAATTGCTGGTTTTTGTTTACTGGAAGAGTTTCCACTTATGAAGGTGACCCACACAATGCCAACAGTCATTTTTGGCATTAAAAACATTAATCCAGACATCATCAATATAGTAGTCAGACAAGGGGCCTGATTCAGACCCGCTCGCAAGTGCACAGCACTCACAAGCGGGTCAATGGTAGGCCATTGCGCATGTGCGGCATGCGCACCGCACTTGCGCGAGCCCTGGAGCGAGTGAGAACTAGACTCGCTCTGGGGCTCACTACAAGACGGGGCGGCTGTCGATGTTGATCAACAGCTCGCCCCGTTTTGTAGGTGGGTAGGGGGGGGTGGCTGGACAAACAGAGGCATTCCCGAAGGAACGCCTGCCATTTGTGGGTGGCCCTACTGACATCATGATTGATGTCAGTAGTGGACTTCCGGCTCTATTAGAGCTGGAAGTCCACTTGGCATTGCGAGTACTGAGACCCTACCACATCGCCAGGCCGCTTGCACAAGCTGTGGGTGGTCACCCACAGCTGTGCGGGCAGCCTGAAGGCTGGAAATTAAAAAAATAGGGATGCCCTGATTCAGAGCGAGCACACGCAAATAGTGTGCGCCTCTGAATCAGGCCCAATATGCCAGGAAAAGATATCTAACCCAATGCATTTTTTCATGACATTAAATAGTATCTGTCACAAAACCGGAACTTAGTCATTCTTATCTTGTATGGTGGTGCTTTACCAAGGTCGACCATTCTGTCCCAGTGCACTGTAAATTTACCTGAGGATGATGGGCACAGCCATGTTGTCTCTGATCAGGTGAGCAACAGTATCTGGGTCTGTACCTGTCTCCTGCGCACACATGACCACGTCATCCTAACCATGGCAAGAGCACCCTATTTTAGTCTGCACCTGACACAAGCACCTGGTCAGAACAATGTGGCTCTTTACCTTACAGTGATATCATTAGTAAGTAAGAGCTACCTCCAATCCACTGCATGAACCTGCACTACTGGATACCTGCAAACTGCTGCCTCTGAGTCTGTTCCATCCACTGTATGCCACTTCCAGCCTACACCTACCAGCTTATGGTTAAGCACTGGTCCCAGTCTGGCTCAGCTACTATTACTATCACTGACCCCAAGCCACCTCAAGCCTGCTCTCCCACTCCAGGTGGCTGCTGCCATCTCTGGTCCCACTCCAGTTCAAGCCTGTGGTTCTACTCTGGCTGGCTGCTGCTATCATCTGTCCCACTTGGGTTCAAGCCTGCGGTTCCTCTCCAGCTGGCTGCTGCTCTCACTGGTCCCATTCCGGTCAAATCCTGTGGTTCCACTCCGGCTGGCTGCTACACTCTCCAGTCCCATTTCAACCCATGCCTGTGGTTCCACTATGGCTGGCTACTACTCTCACCAATTCCATGCCGTTCAAATCCTGTGGTTCCACTCCGGCTGGCTGCTGCTCTCACCGGTCCCATTCCTGTCAAATCCTGTGGTTCCACTCTGGCTGGCTGCTACACTCTCCGGTCCCATTCCAGCCCATGCCTGTGGTTCCACTATGGCTGGCTACTACTCTCACCAATTCCATTCCAGTTCAAGTCTTCGGTCCCACTCTGGTTACTCTGCTGTTACCTCCAGTCCCATTCTGGTTCAACCTCCGGTTCTTATCCGATTTATCTACTGTCCAAATCTGTGAGTAATTCTGTGATCCAAGTTTTCTTGTATTCTTAAGTCTCCTGGGCATTCCAAAGACTCTTGTAGTGCTGCCACAGTGACATCATCTACTAACAAATTCCCTGAGTACATCTCTCCTGCTCATTGCAGGTTCAAGTGGATTTTGAGAATCCTCACTGTACTTCAGTTTACTTCTGTCCTGCATTATATTGCTTATACTCACAATTGCAGCTCCTAATATACTTTGGGAATCACTACTCACAATACCTCTATCAATGGTGGTTGTTGCAGTGTGGGTCCTCCCTAAGAGTGTTAGGGTTTGTGCTGAGTTTCTGTTAGAGCGTTAATTCCAGTTGTTGGGGACTGGGTGCTGGAACTAGACCCCTTCCTCAGGATTTAGGCTCCAGTGGCCCAGCTCTGATAATCGATCTGCAGCATCTGTTAGCAAATACCTGTTACTCTCTACTCTGTCCCCTAAATCCTCAAACACTGGTTCCCACCCCTTAGCCCTACATTTAGGGTAATGGGTTGAGTCCCACTCAATTGGTTCCAGGGGAAGACTGGGAGACTTGCAGGTATCACTGACCTCCCTGAAGGCACCATGCATTTACCACATGGGTCTCACCCATGCGTAGACCTCTGATCTTACCACCTCTATTCTGCTACAACCCGTCAGCCCAGTCCACGGGTTCTGACTCGGATCTAAAAACCCTAAACGTGACAGCATTAGTCTGACTTTGTTAGGGGCTCCGTATCAGTACTAAATGCTCATACACGAGAGGAGAGTCCTAAAGGATCTTAGTCAGTACATGGATATGATCCTAAGTCAAGTAAATAAGGCTGGTGTTATCATAATTTTGAATAGATCAAACTATAGAGAAGAACTGATGGGACAACTGAATTATCCATTGTCTTAGAGCCATATTAATTGTGATCCCACTATAAACTTAAAATTAAGCAAGACTCCATTCAGGTAGGAACACGACAAATAGTTTGCAAGTTTTTTGCCAGGGTATATGTCATATACACTTCACTCATGGTTTTATCGATTTGATTTACCTTCAAAATATACATTCGATATTAGGCTTCATTAGGCTTCATCAATAGTTAAAAAATTCGAAACCGTAGCAGAAACAACACTCCATAAAATGTACAATTTGCTAAAGTACCCACACAATTGCGTAAAAAATGTCCATGCTGTACTTTACCTTCATTATAATGTCACTTCCCTCCTCTGTCCCACCTGTTCAGGTGCAGACGGAATCACAAGTCTGTACAGGTGCATATACGTACATCTTTTCTATGGGCATGTACAGAGCGATTTCATACAAGAAACGTTATGCAATCTGCTCTGGCACGTAGTCTGCACCAGGCCCAATGTTTAATTATTCATTTAGATTTTTTTTGTATTCTATCTTGGCAGCTTGCAAGCTCAATGTATGTGGAAAGATTTTGGCCAGTCTTTCAGCATCCCAGCCATCTCATTATGTGACATTGGTCCCAGAGCACAAGGACTCATCATTGCTCAATTAAATTTGTATAATACAAATAAAATACAATTAGGGAAGAACAGGCGTGCTTAGTAACCATTCACAATACATAATTGGGGAAAAAAGTGTTCAAACACAGAGAAGAAATAATGGAAGCATCTAATACTTTGGCAAAAAATATTATTATTAATATATCTATGTATATATATATATATATATATCTATATATTTATTTATATATCTTTTAACTATATTTTTATATTATGCATTATGTATTAAATAGTTTTAACAAAACTAATTAAAAAATATATTAGAAGATAAATGCAATAAAAACAAACAGAGACAGACAAAAAAATAAAGCGTGCACATGCATATTCACCTTACTAAGGCCTACAGGCAGGAACACAGAACTCTGACACAACCTTGCTCCTTCATGTCTGCTGTTCTAGGATGTTACTACTTCGGTGCATGTGATGATGTATGGGTTGTAGCCTGATTAGTCACAGTCAACACATCATTAGCGTTGGATTAAAGGTGGACATGAAAAAGGATCTAGACATTTACTCACACTAGATAGCAGCATTGTAATTTCATGTGTGATAGGTTGGCTGACCATGTAGCTTGGGTCTTAAATTGTGATTTGTTTTCTCTCAACTCTTAAATGAACTTTCACTGCCTCCCTTTGTGTGCCAACTTCAACAGCAAAACATTTCCAAAGCAAAGTAATTAAACATTCCAGCAGTTGGAAAGAGAGCAGATAATGTCTCATTCACATATCAAGTCATTTTCTATTAAGGATTGGATTACCGGAAGTAAGCGCCAACAGAAGAATGTCTCAGAGACAAGATGGCAGTGAGAAGAAAGTACAGTGAAAGAATAAACATTTAAGAATGTTAATATGGCATGGGATCTTGAGGCAAGAGGGGACCCTAAAAAATAGTATTTTATTTTGAATGTCAGTGTCACAAATGGGACAGGATACTTTGACCATGATCACATTTTTGCATAGTAAATTATTTCAAATGAATATATTATGCTTTACTTTTCCTAATGATAAGGGATAATTATCACAAACATTCATTGTTGAGAGCATAGCTTTCATGATTGTAACTACTGCTGCCGTACAGCTGTGTCAATAGAACTGCAGTTGAGAGGAATAAACCAACCAATCAGCTCCTAATTTTTCAAACACATCCTGTAAAGTGACAGGAGCAGATTGGTTTGTACTTTATCTCCATTCACTTTATCCATTCACTTTAACCTTAGAGAGTAAGGTTTAGGGCCTGATTCAGAGCCGCTCGCAAAAAGAGAGTGTTTGCTCTGAATGAGGGCAGCTATTTTTTTGTAAAAATCCGGACTCCTGGCCGCTCGCTAAGCTGTGGGTGGCCAGGTGATGGTCACGATGGTCACGACCATCGGGCTTGCGATGAGACCCTTGTGATAGGGTCTCGTCTGTTGCAAGCCCCAGTGAGCTTTCGGCTCTAATAGAGCCGAAAGCTCACCACTGACATCACTCGTGATGTCAGTAGGGCCGCCCTCAAACCCTTCAGGAACGCCTCCGTTTGGCCAGCCACCCCTCCTCCCCGCCAACAAAACGGGGCGAGCTATCGATCAACATCGACAGCCACCCCGTTTGTAGCGAGCCCCAGAGCAAGTGAATTTCTCACTCGCTCCAGGGCTTGCGCACGTGCATTGCGCACACCGCGTGTGCACAATGCCACACCATCGACCCGCTTGCGAGCGCTTGAAAGTGGGTCTAAATCAGGCCCTTAGTACATAGACCCCAAAGTGAGAGTTCCTCTGTGCCAGGCAATAGCTACAGCAAGTTTATGTATAGGTGCACACAAGAAGCCAAGTGCATGGTGCATCTGTATTCCACAAGGAAAAGAGCTGAGCTACAAGCAAACCTATAGTATCTGCGATCTGAGTCTCAGGCTGAGAATATGACATAATCAGCATTGCTTGTGATGCAATGTCAGCTCAGACTTACCTATTCTCACTCCCTGAAATAGTAGCAATCTCACAGACTACCTGAAGAGTCTAGTAATCTCCCTGACTGCACCTTACCCCCAATATGTGGTTGTTATATACAGTACATGGAAAACAAGAAATTATATAAATATACAATATATATATATATTCAAATGGTATCATCAATGTAATTTCCCTGCATAGGTTATAAGGTACAATGATGTATCAGTGTATTTTGATCAACAAGTAGATCTTACTGAGCAACAACTGCTGCTTTGGGGCTCGTTTCCATTTGGATGTAAGTCAACTTTATGACACTCCTCTTAGGTGGTCCGGCTTCAGTGACACGTTCATTTTAACTCTGTGCTCATAGGCGTTGCTTTCACAATCTGCTTGAAATGCTTTTTCAAAAATAGTCATCTTCATATAAGATGCTTGGAACACCCGCAAAGACTACGTCATTGTTTATTGGCTTGATTATATACTTCGGCATGTTCATGTAAATGTGTCTCCTGAAGACCCCAGCAAAGACACATAGACAATTGCCAGGAGGTGTATAACTTACATGTACTCAATTCCTAGTGCAAAATACAACTTGATGAAGAATAAGCAGCCGCTTCTGATTGCATTAGATCCCTAACAATGATACTATGATTAATGTGGCTGCTGCAATCTATTTGCATTATTTGTTTGATATTTGTATTCGGTCTGTGGAATGAAAAATGATTCCATTTGAATTTTTAAAGATAACACCACAGATGTTTATATTTAGTTGATTGTGATTAGTATTTTAATTCATTTGAGGTATGTACTGTATTTAATTATCTTTTACATGGTAATTTTAACTTTATTATTTATGTATAGTATAAGACACATAATTAAAGTACTATATTATTTATGAATTGCGTACTGTAACTTCAGCATTTATGCCTAACAATGTCAAGCCTGGAGTAAACCTGGTGCTTATGCTACTATTATTTTGGCAAGCTACTGTTTTCTCCTGGCACATAGCCTTCTATTACAGAGCTGGATGCATCTTGAAATGCATCCAGTTCTGCAATCTACGCACAGCAAAATGCTTAATTTTCAGGTACATTAGAATCTAAGTTAAGATTAGATTTTTAAATTCTTAGTGAAGTTACTGAATTTTGAGTTTTATGGGGATTTAGCTTTGACCATGTTCATTAGTGAAAAACGAGTTACAACATTGTCAGTTATATGCATAATTGACCATGTTAAAGGTGTAAGTTAGAAAGTTTTATCATTGTTCAACTAGTCTACTGCCAGGTGTGCTTATAATAATCAAATAGCAGAGTATATGATAATAGAGACATTAGGGTAAATTTGCTAAGCAAGCCCCAGCTTCTCAGCGTGTTTAAAGAGGAAATTTAAAACGGCAATACTATTCCAAGCCAAACACGCCATTAAGAGGCCTTTAATACCCCTTTTACACCGGAGCTAAAACCCGGGTTTTTGAAGGGTTAACCCGGCCAGCTCCCTGGTGTAAAAGGGGAGAGGGTTGGATCGCCGGGTCGAGTGACCCGGCTCCAGTGTGAGCAGCGCCGACTCGGGAATATCCCGAGTCAGAGCCGGCAAAATTCCGGGTCTGATCCGGATAGGAATTTTGTTCCAACTCCGGGTCAGACCCGGAATGTAGGTGGAGAAGGGGTATAAGAGGTTTTGTCTGTGTTAGTTATAGAACTGTTTGCTTAGCACAATATAGGTAAAATTGTACTGCGCATGCCCACAAAAAAGTATACCTCCACCATCAGTACTTGTGGCTCCTTATGCATGGAGAGGAGAAATTGGGAAGCAAAGAAACATATAATCGCAGGCCCTACCACCATGTCCTTTTACTGACTTTCCCCACATTTATTGGTGTAAAGCACTTGTGTCTTCTCCTCGGTCATTCTCTGGTAGAGTAAATAATTTATTTGCTACATGTTGCAAGCCTACTGAGAAGAATGTCCAAGAGTTATATGCAGAGCCATAACTAGGGGTGTATGAGCAGTCCTGCGCACAGCGTGCAGGGCTCTGTGGGTGGCACAGTCGCTGCCCCACTGTCCTTACATCTGGCTAGCAGCAGGGCCGGCGCTTTCATTAGCAGCTGCCTAAGGGCGCCGGGACCTGTGGGGCGACCTGATGAAGCTGAAAAAAAAATGAAGGATATCTGAAAGAGACATCCTTCTTTCAGACTATCCTAGCAACAGCGTGGGTATTACTAGTGCCATCCGCCCCTATACCTGTTTTTTTACCCTGCACTTGGTTGACTGATGACCCTGCGGTCACAACAGCACTTACATGGTTTCGTGAGATGCATTGCAGTCCGCCCATTGTTTAGTGAGAGGCAGGGGGCAGGGCAGAGCACCCGGAGCATGAGCTCCAAACGTGGCCTGGTTTAAGGGGCGAGTACCCTCTGGCCCCCCTCTCTCACAATGCTCCTCGCCAGAGCTGCTCCAAAGCAGCCCTGGCACTGCTCTAATTAAAGAAATGTTCTCATCTCCAGCCTCTGCTTCCCCGCGCTGCTGGCACACTGCTTGACAAAAGTAAAAATAATGGTCCACTCCTCGACCCCTGCAGTTGCCTACTGTGTCTTCAATTGCTCCCTGGTGTCTCCGCCTTCATCGGTGACAAGTCAACGGCGCTACGCTACAGACACTGGGGGTATATATGCTTAGTTAACATTATAAATATATATATACACCAGATGGTACAGATATATATTCGAGCACAGGAGCAAGTGCCGGCAGATTGTTGGACTGATATATATAGCGTGCCCCCGCTGCACAGTGCTGGTAGGTAGCACTGCCAACACTGGGCACAGCCAGTGTTGGCAGTGCTGACAAGTAGGAGAGGGCAACAAGTTGACATCCTAGGAATGTCGATATGTTCACAATGTCGACATTGGAACTGTCACCACATGAAATGTCGACATGCTGAGGATGCCTGGAATTGGTATGATTTACCACCGGACCTCTGGCCGGCTGTTCAAATCCCGACAGCGGCAGCCCGTCAAGGATGAAAATCCCGATCGTCCCCAGGTAAGTATTCACTAACCTATTCAACCCACTAACCCTAACCCTCCCTTAGGGGTGCCTAACCCTAACCTTACCCCCCAGTGCCTAAGCCTAATCCCCCCTCTAAGTGCCTAAACCTAACCCCCCCTTCCCCGCCACCTAAACCTAAGTCCCCCGGGTGGTGACTAACCCTAAGTCCCCCCTGGGGGTGCCTAACCCTAATTCCCCCCCGGGGGTGCCTAACCCTAACCCTCTCTCCCCCTAGCCTAACCCTAACCTCCTGGGGGAGTGCCTTACCCTAAGTCCCCCCTGGGAACCCTAAACCTAACCCTCCCCCCCCGCGGCTGTCCGCGCTCGGCGCCCGGCATCACTTCAATCAGGATGCTGGGCGCTGGTCTCCCGGCATCGGTAAAATGACAGGCATCTAGATTTAGATGCCTATCTTTTAACCCTCGCCGGGATTAAGCAGTCGGGAAGCCGGCTGTCGGTATTAGGTCTGCCAGCTTCCCGACTGCATACCGGATGCCTACGTTTAGGGATTGGCTGGGGTGGGGGGAGTAGGCTGAAGTTTTGTCTAGGGTACTGAGAAACGTTGCACCGACCCTGGCTAGCAGGGTGCCTGGAAGGGAACCCTGCACCCAGTGTCACTGCTGCAGCACCACCGGTGTGTCAGATATACAGCCTGGAGTATCCTGAGAACAGTAAAGCCATGTTATGGTATATATTATAATATAATATGGTTATAATATAAACATATAACATAATATAATATGGTTATGGTATATATTATAATATAATATGGTTATGCCTTACCTATGTGCTTTTTTTTATTTTTTAGCAACCGATCGTATACTATCACACTTCACATGCTGAGCATAAAAACATACCCTGCACTAATGAGCCCTAATAAAAGGGAAAATCTACCTGTAGGTGAGAATTCTGCCTTAGCATTGGCTCATATAATGTCCTTTAGGTAAATCATATCCTAAAGACATGCTATTTACTAATACTTAAAAAAACCAAACCAAAAATTGTCCATTAGTAAATGTGTGATTTAGCCCCAGAAACACAACATCGATGTGTATTGATTTTGCTCGATTTTAAAACTATCAAAATCGATTAAAATCGATCTTTTGCAAATATACCCCCCCCCAGCCTGTGGTGTTGAACTTTCTAAGCATTAAATCAACACCAAGACAATTCTACACCAATTGTTGTTACTGAGGAATAGCTTGGCTACATTTGTTTTGTGCTTTCCAAGCTTTTCTTGATAACATATTTTTAAACCAGGTCTGTTTAATGCTTGCAAAATGAATATTATTTTGGATGAATGTTGTGTTTTTGAGTCATATTATGTTTGCCTTAATATTGGCATGTCATTTTGTCATGTGTTTTGAGCATTTCATATTTAAAGCAAGCTACTATATATGGGCCAAGTGCATAGCAAATACCCCATCAACATAACCATTTTTTAAAGTTCTATTTATAGATACTGTCTTAATAATCTACCAGCAGCTGTGAAACAAACTTTCACTGAAGACTTTGCTTGGGAGACCAAAATAGTTTTCAAGCACAGGGGCCTTCTACCTAACAATAACACTGAAGATATGAAAAATATCACAGTAAACCGACATTTTTTTCCAGCTTTTACAAAGATTTATATAATCAGGGATAGTTACTGTGTAAGACTTGCGAGGCAATTACTGTAAAAGAGTCTCTAGTGATTAAAAAATAAAAAGCAAAACATATTTTGTAAGATATTTTGTGTATCTAAAACAACACAGCTATGACTGATTTGCTTTCAAACAGTTGCTATAAAATTTATTGATCCCCTTGATATTTGTCACATTTTATTTTCTTGCAATTAAAATGGATTTGCTAAGAAATATTTACCACTGATCAACATTATATTATTTTGTAAAGTTTATATACATATAATATAAATAGAAACAGACAATAACAAATGACATAAGTATTCATCTCACTTGCTTTGATGCTTGGTTGGAACACCTTTAGAAACAGCAAATAGAAGTCTGTTGTTGAAGCATTTGGTGGGGAGCAAGAGTTGAGGCTAGGGTTACCATCTTTTCATTTATGTGTTTCTGGAAGGGGGGGGGGTGAAAAGGGGTGTGGCCAAAACTGTAGTATGGTTACAACCATTTTATTTCTCAGGTTTCTGGCCCCCACATACCCCTTCAAATTCCTCAGAGCCATCTCATATGCATCAGAGCTCCCTCATTCCCATTTATATGCCAGCCACTTCATTTTTCTGAGAGCCCCTTAATATGCCTCAAAGCCCCCTCATGGCTTATATGCCAGCCCAGAGTCCCTCCTGCCCTCTATATACCCTAGATCCTACCCTTTATATGCCTAATGCACTCAGAGCCCCTCAAGCTCTTTTATATGCCTAATATCTCAGAGCCCATAATGTCCCTTTATATATGACTAATACCTTAGACTCAGAACCTCTCATGCCCAAAACTTTAGAGCCACTCATGCAACTTTATATCCCTAATGCCTCAATCTCAGATCCCCTATGACACTATCAGGCCAGCCCTCCTCAAACCCTTATCTCATTGACTAAGATTACCTGCAGTCTTAAATTGCTTCACTACTCTGGGCAACTTTCTTCAGTAAGGCTGCACAGCACACTCACTCCAATCCAAGTCAGAGGAGGTGGCCATTGAATTGGTTGGAGGTGGAGCAGTACTATGAACAGGGCCCGCTAGGGACCCATTCACAATGATATCACCGCCACTGTGCCCCACCGTTGGATTCAAAATTCCCAGATACCACCTGTCTGGGATTGGTCAGACTCCAGACAGAGCCTCAGAATTCTCACTAACCAAAGGAATCCCTGGCTTGTGGCAACCCTAGAGGACCCTGGTAAAAGTCCTGGGGGGAGATTTATCAAATCTTGGAGAGAAATAAAGAGGATAACTTGCCCATAGCAACCAATCATCTTCAAAAAAATTATAGTGGCCTTATGTAGATGAGACAAAACCGACTGTAGACAGCAGCAAAACAAAATTAGATGGGGTTAAAATAAGATATATGAAAACTTTATTGGTGATACACTGAATGGTAAGTGCATTGTACTCATTGAAGCTGCCAACTGGTTGCAGTATGCAGTGGTCTGGACCAAATTAACAGAAAACACTGTTTAGTGGTTAGGAACAAGCTCCTGGAATCTTGACTGATCTACATATTTAATCTTTTACAAGATATTTTTCAAGTGCATCCCAGTGACTGCCATACAATATGCAGTGCATCCAAGTGAACACTGTACAATACGCAGAGCATAACGGTGTCCACCATACAATACATAGTGCATCCCATTGACTGCTATACAATACCCAAAGCATCTCCCTGTGTAGCTGCCACATATGGTGTGAGGGGAAGCTTAATAGGTGACAATGCCCATTGGAGGGATAGTGATAACTGGCAAAGTACTTGATTAAGACTCTCTTGAACATCAGGCAACCTCAAGGTGGCCCCATGAGACTACAAAAATGTACCTCTGTCTTTGAAGTCTGCTGTACCAACAACTTGTATGCTTGAAAACTTGTGCACATTTTAGAAGGATTATGTTGAAATATGGAGAGCACTACTGTGCTGTCTCCATGAATGCTCCTTATATTAAATATTTTGCCTAACTAAGATGGCCAGCATTTGTGGCGCCATCTTTTCACTGTGTATGAGCACTACAGTGGGACAGGAACATGTTCCATGTATCTCCAGAGGTATGTAGTCTAAGACGGTGGTCGAAATGCCGACCATCGGCTTCCCGACAGTGAAATCCCGGCATGGGACTAATGATAGGCGTCTAAATACCGATGCCTATCATTAGCCCTACACCAAAATCCCGACGCCCAGCATACCGATCGTAGGTAAGCTGGGCATCGGGAGCAGATGGTGATGGAGGGGGGAAGGGTTAGGTTTAGGGTCTCCTTGGGGGACTTAGGGTTAGGTGCTGTCCAGGAGGGTTAGGGTTAGGCTAGGGGAAGGGGGGTTAGGGTCAGGCACCCCCGGGGGGAGGTTAGAGTTAGGCACCCCCCCGGGAGGGTTAGGTTAAGGGTGCAGGAAGGGGGGGTTAGGTTTAGGCACTCCTGGGGGGAGGTTAGGGTTAGGCACTGGGGGGGAGGTTAGGGTTAGGCCCCCCTAAGGGAGGGTTAGGAGGGGGAAGGGGAGGGTTATGATAGTTACTCACCTCAGTCGGGATCTTCATCTGCCAGCCTTCCGGCATCGGGATTTCATCCGCTGGGCTGAGGTCCGGCGGTCATACATACTGATTCCTCTCCAGTGACCCTGCTACATTATCCTGCATATTGGCCTGTAAATACTGTGTATCCTGCATTAACTTGCTCCACTACCAACATACATCACTGGCTGGTGCTCTGTATGTTTCACTCAAGCTCCACTCCATCTAGATTAACAAGTGTGTAACTGTGAGTACGGCTGTAGCAGGTTTTGTTATTGCATTACATTAAACCTGACACCTGGAAACGCACCTGGACTGTTTGGTGTATATGTACTCAAGCTAGTGTTGCTATTTAACCCTGCATACCACCATCAAATAGCACACACATATCAACAGAATATAATTAACTGAATGAAAAAAATAAATGAATCAACCATGTATTAAGCAATGATTCAAAACAATAATTCCACTCAGGTAAATTATATGGTTAATAGTGAGAATTTATTTTTTATTTCACATTCCACAGATTAAAAGCAGCCACTCCAAGCAAAGCGTCTGACCATTCACTTGATTCTTTCCATCCCGTGCTTTAATTTGGTTAATTTATAGTAGGGCTCGTCTCATGCTTTTCTTCAACTTCTGCCCTGAATGGGCTGGCTCCTTCCCGATCCTCTGAAAGCACTGACAGCATCACAATGCCATCTTTAGTTGATGTCCGAGATGCTTAAGGTCGGCTGCAGGAGCCAGATGCCTATGACTATGTGACTGTAATAGACATTGTGTCACTGTGTAGTCTAATCCCTATAGGATAGGTAGCACCATTCTCTCCTGCAGGACCAGTCTGACCCTGAATTGATGTTCCCATGAATTACAAACAGGGGATGTAGTCAGCATCCTGGTGTGCGGGATGCCGATGGTCGAAATACCAGCCTCGAAATCGCGTCAGAGTCGGGATCCTGACATCAGAATCCTGATCGCCGGCATCCCGAAGGTAAGCATTGGGGGTTAGAGGGAGGCTTAGGCTTAGGCACCGGCAGGGGGAGGTTAGGGTTAGGCACTAAGATGAGAGGTTAGGGTCAGGCACTAAACATGGAAAGTTAGGGTTAGGCACCAGCGAGTGGGAGGTTAGGGTTAGGCACTCAGAGAGGAGTTTAGTGTTAGGCACTAAGGAGCGAGGAGGGAGGATTATGGGTAGGGGTAAGGGTTAGTCTTACCTTACTTACCTAAGGGTGTCGGGTTTCTGACTGTCGGGATGCCGCTGTTTGTATTCTGACCAGCGGCATCAAGACGGCTGAGATCCCATACCCAACCCACATGTGCTTGGCAAAATACATGAAACTTTCTGGTAGAAAAAAGGTTAAACAGAATAAAAGACCAGCACATATGAATATAATGTAAAAAAATGGAAAATGATTTTCTGTGTTCTTCTGTTTTGTGTTGTGCTGACTTAATAACTTGGTAATCTCTCCGATTTACCAAGGAGTGATTTTTGTTGTGGTTTGCATACTGCCACACAACGGATGTTTTCAGATCCAAACTTCAGGAATTATTGTCCTGTGGTTTGGAGAATGAAAGCTAAAATCATATATGCAGGCTAAACTGCATGGTAAAAATGGATGAGAAACATCAGATTTTGCCCTTTACATTAGCAACAAACCTAGTCTATTTGGCGCCTGGCTCAGTCCTCCCAGGAGGAGGACCCAAATAAACAACTAGGCCCTATAACCTAGCACTGGGCAACTGCCGGTAACCCTGGCTTATGGAATACTATGAATACCAGAATGCACTGACAGCCATTGACTGTTCATGCATACTGGCACTTGTTGGTTTTGCCTTTTAAATGAATGCCCCTTCAAAACACTAGACAGACTTGCCAGGAACTCGCCGATGCCTGTAATCCGCAGGCTATTATATTTACCACATGGTGCCCTTTTCGGTTGGAGGATGAAAAATTAACAGTAAAAAGGTCGACAAGCAATAGGTCAACACCAGATGGTCGACATTCAATAGGTCCCCATAGACAAAAAAGTTGACAGGTACAAAAGGTCGACATGGATGTGAGTTGACTGGTACAAAAGGTCGACAGGTGCAAAATGTCATCATGGGAATGGTCGACACAAGGTTGTTTTTTTTAGGGACAGGGTTAGGCACTTACCGGAGGGTTAGGGTTAGGCACTAGGAGGATAGTTAGGGTTAGGCAGTTACCCTGATGGTTAGGATTAGGCACTAGGATGGACGGTTAGGGTTAGGCACCAATGAGAGGGTTAGGGTGAAGATTAGAGTTAGAAAAAAAACGTGTTGACCATTCACATATCGACCTTTTAAACCAGTCGACCCTTTGAACCAGCAGTCCTATAACCAAGTTGACTTTTTGTGTGTTGAGTCGACCTTTTGTACCTGTTGACCTTTTGTCAATGCCATCCTATTGACTGTTGACCATCTGGTGTCGACCTATTGATTGTCAACCTTTTTACTGTCGATCTATTGATCCACACCTGCTCTTTCTTATGGGGCTATTTAATAAAATTTTATTTTTCATGGCAAAAAGTGTCATGATTTTTATGACAGCAATAAAAATTAAGAAATAAATATTTTTCGCTTGCATTTATTATAACAATAAAATTGGGATAATTGCGTGTTAGTGAGCTACCAAGATCAAACTGATTTTAATCCTGGCGAGTTTACTTTAATGTAAAGCGTGTTTTTGGGAGAAAAAAGACACTCATTGTTTGGGGGCACTCTTTTGAAAAAATAATATTTTATGAAACCATAAAACATAACATTTATTAGGTATGTATTAAAATATGAAAATCAAACAGAAGACCTGCCACAGATATACAAATCAGAGGCAGATTCTAATATTAAAACAACAAAAGTGAAATATGAACAGATAAGCATTTGAGAGTACTCATTGTAGCATAGTGTAAGATAAATAACACAGATATTAGGGGTGTGCACCGGCCACTTTTCGTGTTTTGTGTTTTGGTTTTGGATCTGGATCTTTCTTCGTGTTTTGGATCTGGATTGGTTTTGCCAAAACCACCCTTCCGTGTTTTGGGTTCTGGGTTTTGTGTTTTGGATCTGTATTTTTTTTTTAAAAAGCATAAAAACAGCTAAAATCACAGAATTTGTTGGTTTCTCTGCTCCTATGCTATTATTAACCTCAATAACCTTAATTTCCACTCATTTCCAGTCTATTCTGAACACCTCACACCTCACAATAGTGTTTTCATGTCCAAAAGGTTGCACCGAGGTAGCTGGATGACTATGCTAAGCGACACGAGTGGGCGGCACAAACACGTGACCCATCTAGGAGTGACACTGCAGTGGCAGACAGGATGGCAGTTAGAAAAACTAGGCCCCAAACTGTACATAATGCAAAGAAAAAAAAGAAGTGCAAGATGGAATTGTCCTTGGGCCCTCCCACCCACCCTTATGTTGTATAAACAGGACATGCACACTTTAACAAATCAATCATTTCAGCGCCAGGGTCTGCCACACAACTGTGGCTGAAATGATTGGTTCGTTTGGGCCCCCACAAAACAAGCTGGCAATTAATGTGTCCCTGCACAAACTGGCTCTACGGAGGCAAGATGTCATCCTCATCCTCCTCATCCACCGATTCCTCACCCTCTTCAGTGTGTACATCCTCATCCTCACAAAGTATTAACTCGTCCCCACTTGAATCCACCACCACAGGTCCCTCTGTACCTTCTGGAGGCTGGTCTCCCTGGAAGAGCTGATAATTCATTTTGATGAACATCATCTTCTCCACATTCTGTGGAAGCAACCTCCTACGCCTTTCGCTGACAAGGTTCCCGGCTGCACTAAACACTCTTTCGGAGTACACACTGGAGGGGGGGCAACTCAGGTAAAATAGAGCCAGCTTGTACAGGGGCCTCCAAATTGCCTCTTTTTCCTGCCAGTACAGGTATGGACTGTCTGACATGCCTACTTGGATGCTGTCACCGATGTAATCCTCCACCATTCTGTCAATGGTGACAGTATCATATGCAGTGACAGTAGACATGTCAGAAATTGTTGCCAGGTCCTTCAGTCCGGACCAGATGTCCAAACTTGGTCCTGCCTGCCCTGCATCACCGCCAGCGGGTTGCTTAGGATACCTAAGTTTTTTCCTGGCAGCCCCAGTTGCGGGAGAAAATGAAGAAGGAGCCGTTGACGTGTCACGTTCCGCTTCAGCTGACAGTGTGTTCACCAGCAGGTCTTTGCACCTCTGCAGGCTTGTGTCGGCCGGAAAGAGAGACACCACATAGGCTTTAAACCTAGGATCAAGCACGGTGGCCAAAATGTAGTGGTCTGATTTCAACAGATTGACCACCCTGGAATCCTGGCAAAGCGAATGAAGGGCTTCATCCACAAGTCCCACATGCCGAGCGGAATCGCTCCATCTTAGCTCCTCCTTCACTTTCTCCAGCTGCTTCTGCAAAAGCCTGATGAGGGGAATGACCTGACTCAAGCTGGCTGTGTCTGAACTGACTTCACGTGTGGCAAGTTCGAAGGGCTGGAGAACCTTGCACAACACGGAAATCATTCTCCACTGCGCTTGAGTCAGGTGCATACCCCCTCCTTTGCCTATGTCATAGGTGGATGTATAGGCTTGTATGGCCTTTTGCTGCTCCTCCATCCTCTGAAGCATATAGAGGGTTGAGTTCCACCGCATCACAACCTCTTGCTTCAGGTGATGGCGGGGCAGGTTCAAGAGTGTTTGCTGGCGCTCCAGTCTTCGGCACGCAGTCGCTGAATGGCGAAAGTGGCCAGAAATTTTTCGGGCCACCCAAAGCGTCTCCTGCACGCCCCTGTCGCTTTTCAGAAAATTCTGCACCACCAAGTTTATTGTGTGAGCAAAACATGGGACGTGCTGGAATTTGCCCAGATGTAATGCCCGCACAATATTGGTGGCGTTGTCAGATATCACAAATCCCCAGGAGAGTCTAAGTGGGGTAAGCCACTGGGCGATGATTTCCCTCAGTTTCTCTAAGAGGTTGTCGGCGGTGTGCCTCTTACTGAAACCGGTGATACACAGCGTAGCCTGCCTTGTAACGAGCTGGCGTTTCTGAGATGCTGCTACTGGTGACGCTGCTGCTGTTGCTGCGTAAGGTGATACATCTACCCAGTGGGCTGTCACAGTCATATAGTCCTTAGTCTGCCCTGTTCCACTTGTCCACATGTCCGTGGTTAAGTGGACATTGTGTACAACGGCATTTTTCAGGACACTGAGGACACTTTTTCTGACGTTTCTGTACAGTCTCGGTATCGCCTGCCTAGTGAAGTGGAATCTAGATGGGATTTGGAACCGGGGACACACTACCTCCATCAATTGTCTAAATCCCACTGCACTAATGGCGGATACCGGACGCACGTCTAACACCAACATAGCAGTCAAGGCCTCAGTTATACGTTTTGCTTCAGGATGACTGCTGTCGTACTTCATCCTCCTCGCTAAGGACTGTTGGAGGGTCAATTGTTTAGTAAAAGTAGTGGTGTTCCTACTTCCTCTCTGGGATGATGAACGACTCCCAGCAGCAGCAACAGCAGCAGCGGCAGCAGTAGGCGTAGCAATGCAGGATCCTCCAGAGGAATCCCGGATAGGAGAGTCAGTCATGCCAGTGACATGGCCTGCAGGACTACTTCCGATCCTGACTAAGGAGGAAATTGACGAGGAGGGAGTTGACGGTGTGGTTTGCAGGCGCTTGGATACAACAGGACAACGGGATTTAGGTGTCCCTGGACTGCTTACGGTCTTAGCCAAAGTTTCTGAACTTGACAGTAACTTTTTATGAACGCGCTGCAGGTGCCGTATAAGGGAGGATGTTCCTAGGTGGTTGACGTCCCTACCCCTACTTATTTCACCTTTACATATGGTACATATGGCAAGACAGTTGTTGTCCGGATTTGGATAGAAATATTGCCAGACCAAAGAGGTGGAATGTTTGGTCTTCTGCCCAGGCATGACCGTGATGGGCTTTTTCATCCCACGGACAACAACTGTCTCCCCCGGAGCCTGATTTAAACAAACCACATCACCATCAGAATCCTCCTCGCCAACTTCCTCCTCAGCGCCAGCTACACCAGTATCCACATCCTGTTGTACTTCAACAGTGACATCTTCAATTTGCATATCAGCAAGTGGACTGTGGGTGCTCCTTTCAGCACTTGCAGGGGGCGTGCAAATGGTGGAAAGAGCCACCTCTTCCCGTCCAGTGCTGGGAAGGTCAGGCATCGCAACCACCACCACACTTGGACTCTCCTTGGGGATTTGTGATATCTTCTTAGAAAGCACAGTTCTTCGCTGTGCTTTTGCCAGCTTAACTCTTTTGATTTTTTTAGTGGGAGGAGGGCTTCCATCGTCATGTGAAGCTGAACCACTAGTCATGAACATACTAGGGATCGACCTTAGCCGTTCCTTGCCACTCCGTGTCGTAAATGGCATATTGGCAAGTTTACGTTTCTCTTCAGCTGATTTAAATGTCTTTTTCAAGGTCATTTTCCTGAACTTTGCCATTTGGGATTGTATGTGCCCTCTACTATGACATTGGGCATCGGCCTTGGCAGACGACGTTGATGGCATGTTATCGTCTATGTCATGACTAGTGGCAGCAGCTTCAGCACTAGGAGGAAGTGGTTCTTGATCTTTCTCTATTTTATTTTTATCGGAGAAAGTTTGGTCCTCCATTTATGTTATATCGATTTGATATATACGTGCGGCTAAACACAGAAAATAATTTTTTTTTTGGTTTGGACTGGAGTGTACTTTGTGGGTTACAGCACCCTTTAACGGTCAAGCCAGCCGGCCCTTTACTTATGACACAGGCGCACTCTTGGCACTACTTTGTTGATGCACGTGCGGCTACTGCGCACACAATTCACAAACACAGAAAATAATTTTTTTTTTGGTTTGGACTGGAGTGTACTTTGGGGGTTACAGCACCCTTTAACGGTCAAGCCAGCCGGCCCTTTACTTATGACACAGGCGCACGCTTGGCACTACTTTGTTGATGCACGTGCGGCTACTGCGCACACAATTCACAAACACAGAAAATAATTTTTTTTTGGTTTGGACTGGAGTGTACTTTCGGGGGTTACAGCACCCTTTAACGGTCAAGCCAGCCGGCCCTTTACTTATGACACAGGCGCACGCTTGGCACTACTTTGTTGATGCACGTGCGGCTACTGCGCACACAATTCACAAACACAGAAAATAATTTTTTTTTGGTTTGGACTGGAGTGTACTTTGGGGGTTACAGCACCCTTTAACGGTCAAGCCAGCCGGCCCTTTACTTATGACACAGGCGCACGCTTGGCACTACTTTGTTGATGCACGTGCGGCTACTGCGCACACAATTCACAAACACAGAAAATAATTTTTTTTTTGGTTTGGACTGGAGTGTACTTTCGGGGGTTACAGCACCCTTAACGGTCAAGCCAGCCGGCCCTTTACTTATGACACAGGCGCACGCTTGGCACTACTTTGTTGATGCACGTGCGGCTACTGCGCACACAATTCACAAACACAGAAAATAATTTTTTTTTTGGTTTGGACTGGAGTGTACTTTGGGGGTTACAGCACCCTTTAACGGTCAAGCCAGCCAGCCCTTTACTTATGACACAGGCGCACGCTTGGCACTACTTTGTTGATGCACGTGCGGCTACTGCGCACACAATTCACAAACACAGAAAATAATTTTTTTTTTGGTTTGGACTGGAGTGTACTTTCGGGGGTTACAGCACCCTTAATGGTCAAGCCAGCCGGCCCTTTAATTATGACACAGGCGCACGCTTGGCACTACTTTGTTGATGCACGTGCGGCTACTGCGCACACAATTCACAAACACAGAAAATAATTTTTTTTTTGGTTTGGACTGGAGTGTACTTTGGGGGTTACAGCACCCTTTAACGGTCAAGCCAGCCGGCCCTTTACTTATGACACAGGCGCACGCTTGGCACTACTTTGTTGATGCACGTGCGGCTACTGCGCACACAATTCACAAACACAGAAAATAATTTTTTTTTTGGTTTGGACTGGAGTGTACTTTCGGGGGTTACAGCACCCTTAACGGTCAAGCCAGCCGGCCCTTTACTTATGACACAGGCGCACGCTTGGCACTACTTTGTTGATGCACGTGCGGCTACTGCGCACACAATTCACAAACACAGAAAATAATTTTTTTTTTGGTTTGGACTGGAGTGTACTTTCGGGGGTTACAGCACCCTTAACAGTCAAGCCAGCCGGCCCTTTACTTATGACACAGGCGCACGCTTGGCACTACTTTGTTGATGCACGTGCGGCTACTGCGCACACAATTCACAAACACAGAAAATAATTTTTTTTTGGTTTGGACTGGAGTGTACTTTCGGGGGTTACAGCACCCTTTAACGGTCAAGCCAGCCGGCCCTTTACTTATGACACAGGCGCACGCTTGGCACTACTTTGTTGATGCACGTGCGGCTACTGCGCACACAATTCACAAACACAGAAAATATATTATTTTTTTAGCACTTGGGGGGAGCACCCCTGATGGACAGAGCACCCCCTGGACAACACTACAGCACCTCTTTAGGACTGGGCCACTGCACAGGACTTTGGAGTGGACACAGCCCCTATGGAGAACTGACTGCACAACACAGTCCAGCCAGCCCCTATGGACTTTGAAGTAGTGGACACAGCCCCTATTAACAACAGCAGCACAGCACAACACAGCCAGCCCCTATGGACTTTGAAGTAGTGGACAACAGCAGCACTACACTACACTACACTACACAGCCCTAACTCCCACCCTCCCTCTTCACTGTCCACAGCCGAGTGAGAAAATGGCGCCGACGTGGGTACCTTATATAGGATCCAAAACCCGCGAGACTCGGAAGGCGGGAAGATGACGTTTTGCCTCGATTTCAGAATCCGAGTCAGGCGGGAAAAGTCGAGCCTGACTCGGATCGGACTCGGATCGGGGGGGCTCGGGGGGGTTCGGATTTCAGAAATCCGAACCCGCTCACCCCTATATAGTATAAGGATCTCAGCTGCTGCCAATCACATACCAAGTGGTCTTGGTCAGTGGTGAGAAGTCGGGTCCCGTACACAGTGATAGGAAAAAAGTTAGATAGTAGCTGCATAGGTAACACTTCTGGTAGATAAGGCTCTGTTGCTTTAATAAGTATTGCAGAGACACTAGATCTATACCAATATGTTGGTTACACAGAGCGCTAAGAAAAGGGAAAAGTTTTAGTAAAGAGTGGGTACCTAATAGCGCTGTATGTAAATTAGGGATGTGCAGGCTCGGATACGTTCGAGTTTGCACACCGAGTTCGGATTTTTCCCTCCAAAAAAACGGAACTCAGAAAGAGGCAAAACATCATCTTGCATGGACAAACATCATCATTCCTGGACATATTTGAAACCATAAAACACACATATCTTATAAATGTTATGTTTTATGGTTTCATAAAATATAATTTTTTCAAAAGAGTGCCCCCAAACAATGAGAGTGTCTTTTTCTCCCAAACACATGCTTTGCTATAAATATATACTCTCGGGGGAGCACCTCCACTCCTATTATTGATATTTGGAATTAACCTAATAATACTATATAAGTGGATATATTCTATACTGTCTGAACATCTTTCTGTGTTATTCTCACAAATCCTATGCTCTAATGTCCCCAATCCCTTTTCCTTGACATTTATATGAGTTTACTTTAATGTTCAAATTGGCTTATTGTACATGTGCAATTAAGCTAAAAACAAATATTTAAGCATGATTTTACCAAAGCAGGCATTACTGAACTATAGGGATGAGTGGGTTCAGATCTCAGAGAGCCAAACCAGCCCGAACTACGGGGATCCGAGGCAGATCTGAGTCGGCTCGGGTTTTCCCGCCTGACTCGGATCTGAAAACGAGGCAAAATGTCATCATCCTGCTGTCGGATTCTCACGGGTTTTGGATTCTATAAAGGTCCCGTGATCGCCGCCATTTTTTCATTCCGGCTGTAGAGAGTGAAGAGGGAGGAGGGAGGGAGCTGGGATCTGTGTTGTTGCTGTTGCACGCTAACACTGTGCATAGGGGCTGGCTACTGTTGTCCATATGGGGGCTGTCTGTTTTCCTGTCAATAAGAACTGGCTGTTGTCTATAGAGGGGCTGGCTGTTGTCCTGTCCATAGGGGCTGGCTGGCTGACTGTTGTCCTGTCCATAGGGGCTGGCTGTTGTCCTGTCCTTTAGGGCAGGCTGGTTGGCTGTTGTCTATAGATGGGCTGGCTGTTGTCCTGTCCATAGGGGCTGGCTGGCTGACTGTTGTCCTGTCCATAGGGGCTGGCTGTTGTCCTGTCCTTTAGGGCAGGCTGGTTGGCTGTTGCCTATAGAGGGGCTGGCTGTTGTCCTGTCCATAGGGGCTGGCTGGCTGGCTGACTGTTGTCATGTCCTGTCCATAGGGGCTGGCTGTAGTGCTGTGTTGTCCAGGGGGTGCTCTGTCCTTCAGTGGTGCTCTTCACCCACCCCCAGTGTGAAAGAAAAAATTGTGTATGTGTGTTAGCCACACTTGTCATCAGTGCAGGGGTGCTGTGCTGCTGTCTATTAAGGGGCTGCTGCCTCTTTCAGGGGTTCACCCCAGTGTTAAAAAAATTATAATATTTTTGTGTGTGTGTTAGCCACACCTGCCATGGTGTAGGTGCGCAGGGGTGCTGTGCTGATGTCTGTCAAGGGGCTGCTGTCTCTTTCAGGGGTTCACCCCCGGTGTTCAAATTAAAAAAAGTAACAATTTATTTTGTGTGCATGTTAGCCACACCTGTCATCGTCGTAAGTGCACAGGGGTGCTGTGCTGCTGTCTGTCAGGGGCTGCCCCCCCCCAAAAAAAATTGTTTGTGTGAGTGTTAGCCACACCTGTCATTGGCATAGGTGCGCAAGGGTACTGTGCTGCTGTCTGTCAAGGGGCTGCTGTGTCTTTCAGTGGTTCATCCCCGGTGTTCAAATAAAAAAAAAAAATTGTGTGCGTGTTAGCCACACCTCTCATTGGCATAGGTGTGCAGGGGTGCTGTGCTGCTGTCTGTCAAGGGGCTGTTGTCTCTTTCAGGGCTTCACCCCCAGTGTTCAAATAAAAAAAAATAAACAACTTTTTTTTGTGTGCATGTTAGCCACATCTGTCATTGGCATAGGTGTGCAGGGGTGCTGTGCTGCTGTCTGTCAAGGGACTGCTGTCTCTTTCAGGGGTTCACCCCCAGTGTTCAAATAAAAAAATAAACAACTTTTATTTGTATGCATGTTAGCCACACCTTTCATCTGCGTAGGTGTGCAGGGGTGCTGTGCTGCTGTATGTCAAGGGGCTGCTGCCCCCCAAAATTAAAAAAAAACATTTTTGCGTGCCTGTTAGGCACACCTGTCATCAGCGTAGGTGTGCAGAGGTGCTGTACTGGTGTCTGTCAAGGGGCTGCTGTCTCTTTCAGTGGTTCACCCCCAGTGTTCAAATAAAAAAAAAAATCAACAATTTTTTGTGTGCATGTTAGCCACACCTGTCATCGGCGTAGATGCGCAGGGTTGCTGTGCTACTGTCTGTTAAGGGGCTGTTGTCTCTTTCAGGGGTTCACCCTCAGTGTTAAAATAAACAATTTTTTGTGTGCATGTTAGCCACACTTGTCATCATTGTAGGTGCGCAGGGGTGCTGTGCTGCTGTCTGTCAAGGGGCTGCTGCCCCCCCAAAAAAATAAATTGTGTGCATGTTAGCCACACCTGTCATTGGCGTAGGTGCACAGGGGTGCTGTGCTGCTGTCTGTCAAGGGGCTGCTGTCTCTTTCAGGGGTTTACCCCAAGTGTTCAAATAAAAAAATAAACAACTTTTTTTTGTGTGTGCATGTTAGCCACAACTGTCATCGGCATAGGTGCACAGGGGTGCTGTGCTGCTATCTGTCAAGGGGCTGCTGCCCAAAAAAAAAAAATTTTGTGTGCGTGTTAGTCACACCTGTTATCAGTGTAGGTGCGCAGGGGTGCTGTGCTGCTGTCTGTCAAGGGGCTGTTGTCTCTTTCAGGGGTTCACCCTCAGTGTTAAAATAAAAAAATAAACAACTTTTATTTGTATGCATGTTAGCCACACCTTTCATCTGCGTAGGTGTGCAGGGGTGCTGTGCTGCTGTATGTCAAGGGGCTGCTGCCCCCCAAAATTAAAAAAAACATTTTTGCGTGCCTGTTAGGCACACCTGTCATCGGCGTAGGTGTGCAGAGGTGCTGTACTGGTGTCTGTCAAGGGGCTGCTGTCTCTTTCAGGGGTTCACCCCCAGTGTTCAAATAAAAAAAAAAAATCAACAATTTTTTGTGTGCATGTTAGCCACACCTGTCATCGGCGTAGATGCGCAGGGTTGCTGTGCTACTGTCTGTTAAGGGGCTGTTGTCTCTTTCAGGGGTTCACCCTCAGTGTTAAAATAAACAATTTTTTGTGTGCATGTTAGCCACACTTGTCATCATTGTAGGTGCGCAGGGGTGCTGTGCTGCTGTCTGTCAAGGGGCTGCTGCCCCCCCCAAAAAAATAAATTGTGTGCATGTTAGCCACACCTGTCATTGGCGTAGGTGCACAGGGGTGCTGTGCTGCTGTCTGTCAAGGGGCTGCTGTCTCTTTCAGGGGTTTACCCCAAGTGTTCAAATAAAAAAATAAACAACTTTTTTTTGTGTGTGCATGTTAGCCACAACTGTCATCGGCATAGGTGCACAGGGGTGCTGTGCTGCTATCTGTCAAGGGGCTGCTGCCCAAAAAAAAAAAATGTTGTGTGCGTGTTAGTCACACCTGTTATCAGTGTAGGTGCGCAGGGGTGCTGTGCTGCTGTCTGTCAAGGGGCTGTTGTCTCTTTCAGGGGTTCACCCTCAGTGTTCAAATAAAAAAAATGAAAAACATTTTTGTGTGCGTGTTAGCCACACCTGTCATTGGCATAGGTGCGCAGGGGTGCTGTGCTGCTGTCTGTCAAGGGACTGCTACCCCCCAAAAAAAAAATTTTTTTGTGTGCATGTTAGCCACACCAGTCATTGATGTAGGTGTGCAGGGGTGCTGTGCTGCTGTCTGTCAAGGGGCTGCTGCACAAAAATTTTTTTTTTTAAATTGTGTGTGCATGTTAGCCACACCTGTCATTAGCGTTGGTGCGCAAGGGTGCTGTGCTGCTGTCTGTCAAGGGGCTGTTGTCTCTTTCAGGGGTTCAACCAAAGTGTTCAAATAAAAAAATATAAACAATTTATTTTGTGTGCGTGTTAGCCACACATGTGCACAGGGGTGCAGTGCTGCTGTCTGTCAAGGGGCTGCTGCTCAAAAAATGTTAAATAAATTTGTGTGTGTGCTAGCCACACCTGTCATCGGTGTAGATGCGCAGGGGCACTGTGCTGCCTTCTGTCAAGGAGCTGCTGTCTTTTTCAGGGGTTCACCCCCAGTGTTCAAATAAAAAAAATTTTGTGTGCGTGTTAGCCACACCTGTCATAGGCGTAGGTGCACAGGGGTGCTGTGCTGCTGTCTTTCAAGAGGCTCCTGTCCAAAAAAAGAAACAATTTTTTTGTGTGCATGCTAGCCATGGGATCAGTGTGATTTACCGCCGGCCACACCACCAGTAAAAAATAAAAACAACTTTTTTGTGTGTGCGAGTTAGCTACATTTATCAGCAACGTAGGTTTGTAGTGATGCTGTGCTGCCTGTGTCATATCAAGAAGCTTCTGCTTCATTCAGGTGCTCTCCCTCCCAAGTGCCCCAAAAAATTCATTAATCAATCAATCAATGTGTTTTTTCTGTGTGTGTGTGTGCGCATTAGCCATGGCATCACAAATGCCTCTGCTGAGATTTGCATAAACATTTTCAACGGTGAAAACAGAGGATATGGTTTATAAATGAAATAAAGCAGCTAAAACTGAGTTTATTTATGATTATAGTGTCCCTACTCCCTACCCATGGCCCCTTTACCTGACTTTCAGTGAGTCAGAGGGGCAACTCCATGCAACTGTATTCCAGAGTGCAGCTGCTTCTCCTGTAGCCCAGGTCAGAAGATGTGTAGAGGGTGTGGTGATGATATGGATTTAAATGGAGCTCACATCCACTAAAGTGGACAATCAATCTCCAATCTAGCAGGGAGCGCAGCTGTAATTTATACACAACACAAGATGGGATGATGATATAAGCTTGGGTGATGGTATAATCTGGGGGGATGTCATCTGTCATCTGGGGTGTATACATCATCTTCTTCACACAATATTAATTTGTCCCCACTGGAATCCAGCATTACAGATGCCTCTGTAATATTTGCATGTAATTGACGGTAAAGGTCTTTCTCGTAGAATTTGTATTTCACTTTGATGGACATCATTTTTTTCACATTTTGGGGAAGTGGTCTCAGGCTGATAACTGACAAGGTTCCCAGCTGTGCTGAAAGCTCTTTCTGAGTACACACTGGAAGGTGGGCAGCTAAAGTAAAGAAAAGGCAGTGTTCTGTGTAAGGGAGTCCAAGGGGTATATTTGTTTACTAAAGTTTCTAAATATGAAAAGTGTTCATGTTTCCCATAGCAACCAATCAGATCCTGTCTATCATTTTGTAGAATGCAATAGAGAAATGATAACTACAATGTGATTGGTTGCTATGGGCAACATGAACACTTTTCATTTTTTGAAACTTTAGTAATACTAAAATTACCCCCAAATTGAACCTTTTTCCTGCCAGTAGTTATTTACATGTATCTCTTTCCCTTCAGATCTGTGTCCATTGGGAAGGAAAAACAATGTATTCATCCCTTCTGGGAAGAAAATCCACTCCCAGCAAGCAGGCATGGCGCTCAAGAATGCCCTAGAATAACACAACATAAAACTTAAACCTTAAACTGAAATGTTGCATTTAATGCTCTGTTCCACTTGTTCACATTTCTAAGTAATATGGTTAAGTGGACTGTGGGAACAATGGCAGTTTGAAGGCCACTAACTAACTCTGTTTAGGTCCCTGTACAGGTTGGGAAATGCCTTTATTTCCGCTAATCCAAAGGATTATTTACATCAATTGTTTTTGGAAGCACTCTTCCTGGTCCACTTCTGGGATAAAAATCCACTCCTAGCCACAGAAGCAGGCACAGGATTCTCAAGAAATACACAACATATGACCTAAATCAGGGGTAGTCAACCTCGGTCCTCGAGAGCTACTAACAGTTCATGTTTTCCAGACCACCTAGCTGGTGCACAGGTGCATTCATACTCACCAATACATTTGGAAAGAGCCACAGGTGGAGTTAAATATTACAGTTTTTATTCTGTGAGGAGACCTGGAAAACATGCACTGTTGGTAGCTCTCGGGGACCAGGGTTGGCTACCTCTGCCTTAAATCATAGATCTTATGCTTGGGGCCACTAACTATGGGCCTGATTCAGACCCACTCGCGAGCGGCTGTCCGCTCGCAAGTGGGTCGATGTTCTGGACTGAGCATCCGCACGACGGAGGGAGCTCCGTCGTGCGCATGCGCCAGACGCGACGAGTGAAGGAAAGTCCTTCGCTCGTTGTGTCTGATCAAAGGGGGCGTGCTGTCGATGTTGTTTGACAGCACGCCTCCTTTGGTAGGCGTGCCGGTGGCGTGCCACCCTGCCGGGGGCGTTCCCATGGGAACGCCTCCCATCAGAAGCCGGCCCACTGACATCACTAGTGATGTCAGTGGGAGTGATTTTGGCTCTAATAGAGCCAAAACCACTCCGGAGCTTGCGGTTGAAAACCTCAACTGCAGGCTCCGGCTCGCAGTTTCGATGGTCGCGATGGTCACGACCATCGTGGCCATCAAAATGCACGCTCGTATAGCCTGTGGGTGGTGACCCACAGCTATACGAGCGTCCAGGAGGACGCTCCATTTTCATGGAGGCCGGCCCTCATTCAGAGCGTGCGCTCTGCTCAGAGCGTACGGCTCTGAATGAGGGCCTATGTTTTTTTAATGACCCTGTACAGGTTGGGAAATGCTTTTTCATGTGGAAAGCACTACTAGAAGTCTTCCTGGTCCCCTTTTGGGATGAGAAGATCCACTCCCAGCAGCAGCAGCAGCCATGCTCAAGGATTATTCTGTGGCAAAGACTGATGTCAACTTATAATAAAAATTTTGTAAATGCCTCCTCCGCTTCTCCCTCATAAATTTTCTTCAGAATCAAAAAATTAAATAAAATTTACTACCAATCAATCCTTTCTGTCCCTGCCCTGCCTTCAACTACATACATACTCCAACTCCCTTAGGCCTCTCTTGAATAATAAAAGTGTTTCCTGATGTGCCATGTTTGAAGTTGAACTGCCATGTGTTTGTGCCGGCCACTCCTGCCACTTAGCTTAACCAGCCAGCTAGCTTGGTGCAACTTTTGGGCCTAAATTGGATGAAAACAATATAGTGAGCTGTGAGGTGGTCAACATTGCCTGCAAACAAGTGGAAATAAATGTTATTGAGGTTAAAACAATGTAGGAAGAAAAATAGGCCCATTTTATGTGATTTTAGCTGTTTTTATGATTTTTTAAGAAAAAATCCAGAACCAAAACCAAAAACGAAAAACAAAACACAGAGGTGAGGTTTTGTCAAAATCAAACCAGATCCAAAACCAGGGGAGATCCAGATCCAAAACCAAAACACGGGGGTCAGTGCACATCTCTACTGAACTACCACTTTAATAGACATGTGGGTGTCTACTGCCAGCAAGACTTTACACTGGAGGTAACCTCATTAATATATAAGGCAAGCACTCTTGCTTTTCGCCCTTTTATAAATCAGCCCCTCAGTCGTGCTGATGAAAGGGAACAATACATTGCACCTGCATAGCAAATGTAGATGCAGTGTCAAACATCTCAAGTTCTGTCATGGTATGGAAACTTTTATAAAGCTATTAGGCAATGTTACTTGATGCCGCTTCATAGTGGATTAGCTTGTAATTTATGTTTAATGGCCCCTTAAGGACAGGTGTCTATTTTACCCACACCCAAGACCTAGGATACTTTATACTTGTGATTATTACAGTGTTATAAATTCAATCCATATATAAACTGCAATATTTACACATTACTAAGACTTTTCAGTTATTATAAATTATATATTAGAAGTAGGGGTGAGCGGGTTCGGATTTCTGAAATCCGAACCCCCCCGAGCCCCCCCGATCCGAGTCCGATCCGAGTCAGGCTCGACTTTTCCCGCCTGACTCGGATTCTGAAATCGAGGCAAAACGTCATCTTCCCGCCTTCCGAGTCTCGCGGGTTTTGGATCCTATATAAGGTACCCACGTCGGCGCCATTTTCTCACTCGGCTGTGGACAGTGAAGAGGGAGGGTGGGAGTTAGGGCTGTGTAGTGTAGTGTAGTGTAGTGCTGCTGTTGTCCACTACTTCAAAGTCCATAGGGGCTGGCTGTGTTGTGCTGTGCTGCTGTTGTTAATAGGGGCTGTGTCCACTACTTCAAAGTCCATAGGGGCTGGCTGGACTGTGTTGTGCAGTCAGTTCTCCATAGGGGCTGTGTCCACTCCAAAGTCCTGTGCAGTGTCCCAGTCCTAAAGAGGTGCTGTAGTGTTGTCCAGGGGGTGCTCTGTCCATCAGGGGTGCTCCCCCCAAGTGCTAAAAATATAATATATTTTCTGTGTTTGTGAATTGTGTGCGCAGTAGCCGCACGTGCATCAACAAAGTAGTGCCAAGCGTGCGCCTGTGTCATAAGTAAAGGGCCGGCTGGCTTGACCGTTAAAGGGTGCTGTAACCCCCGAAAGTACACTCCAGTCCAAACCAAAAAAAAATTATTTTCTGTGTTTGTGAATTGTGTGCGCAGTAGCCGCACGTGCATCAACAAAGTAGTGCCAAGCGTGCGCCTGTGTCATAAGTAAAGGGCCGGCTGGCTTGACCGTTAAGGGTGCTGTAACCCCCGAAAGTACACTCCAGTCCAAACCAAAAAAAAAATTATTTTCTGTGTTTGTGAATTGTGTGCGCAGTAGCCGCACGTGCATCAACAAAGTAGTGCCAAGCGTGCGCCTGTGTCATAAGTAAAGGGCCGGCTGGCTTGACCGTTAAGGGTGCTGTAACCCCCGAAAGTACACTCCAGTCCAAACCAAAAAAAAAATTATTTTCTGTGTTTGTGAATTGTGTGCGCAGTAGCCGCACGTGCATCAACACAGTAGTGCCAAGCGTGCGCCTGTGTCATAAGTAAAGGGCCGGCTGGCTTGACCGTTAAGGGTGCTGTAACCCCCGAAAGTACACTCCAGTCCAAACCAAAAAAAAAATTATTTTCTGTGTTTGTGAATTGTGTGCGCAGTAGCCGCACGTGCATCAACAAAGTAGTGCCAAGCGTGCGCCTGTGTCATAAGTAAAGGGCCGGCTGGCTTGACCGTTAAAGGGTGCTGTAACCCCCAAAGTACACTCCAGTCCAAACCAAAAAAAAATTATTTTCTGTGTTTGTGAATTGTGTGCGCAGTAGCCGCACGTGCATCAACAAAGTAGTGCCAAGCGTGCGCCTGTGTCATAAGTAAAGGGCCGGCTGGCTTGACCGTTAAGGGTGCTGTAACCCCCGAAAGTACACTCCAGTCCAAACCAAAAAAAAAATTATTTTCTGTGTTTGTGAATTGTGTGCGCAGTAGCCGCACGTGCATCAACAAAGTAGTGCCAAGCGTGCGCCTGTGTCATAAGTAAAGGGCCGGCTGGCTTGACCGTTAAAGGGTGCTGTAACCCCCGAAAGTACACTCCAGTCCAAACCAAAAAAAAATTATTTTCTGTGTTTGTGAATTGTGTGCGCAGTAGCCGCACGTGCATCAACAAAGTAGTGCCAAGCGTGCGCCTGTGTCATAAGTAAAGGGCCGGCTGGCTTGACCGTTAAAGGGTGCTGTAACCCCCGAAAGTACACTCCAGTCCAAACCAAAAAAAAATTATTTTCTGTGTTTGTGAATTGTGTGCGCAGTAGCCGCACGTGCATCAACAAAGTAGTGCCAAGCGTGCGCCTGTGTCATAAGTAAAGGGCCGGCTGGCTTGACCGTTAAAGGGTGCTGTAACCCACAAAGTACACTCCAGTCCAAACCCAAAAAAAAATTATTTTCTGTGTTTAGCCGCACGTATATATCAAATCGATATAACATAAATGGAGGACCAAACTTTCTCCGATAAAAATAAAATAGAGAAAGATCAAGAACCACTTCCTCCTAGTGCTGAAGCTGCTGCCACTAGTCATGACATAGACGATAACATGCCATCAACGTCGTCTGCCAAGGCCGATGCCCAATGTCATAGTAGAGGGCACATACAATCCCAAATGGCAAAGTTCAGGAAAATGACCTTGAAAAAGACATTTAAATCAGCTGAAGAGAAACGTAAACTTGCCAATATGCCATTTACGACACGGAGTGGCAAGGAACGGCTAAGGTCGATTCCTAGTATGTTCATGACTAGTGGTTCAGCTTCACATGACGATGGAAGCCCTCCTCCCACTAAAAAAATCAAAAGAGTTAAGCTGGCAAAAGCACAGCGAAGAACTGTGCTTTCTAAGAAGATATCACAAATCCCCAAGGAGAGTCCAAGTGTGGTGGTGGTTGCGATGCCTGACCTTCCCAGCACTGGACGGGAAGAGGTGGCTCTTTCCACCATTTGCACGCCCCCTGCAAGTGCTGAAAGGAGCACCCACAGTCCACTTGCTGATATGCAAATTGAAGATGTCACTGTTGAAGTACAACAGGATGAGGATACTGGTGTAGCTGGCGCTGAGGAGGAAGTTGGCGAGGAGGATTCTGATGGTGATGTGGTTTGTTTAAATCAGGCTCCGGGGGAGACAGTTGTTGTCCGTGGGATGAAAAAGCCCATCACGGTCATGCCTGGGCAGAAGACCAAACATTCCACCTCTTTGGTCTGGCAATATTTCTATCCAAATCCGGACAACAACTGTCTTGCCATATGTACCATATGTAAAGGTGAAATAAGTAGGGGTAGGGACGTCAACCACCTAGGAACATCCTCCCTTATACGGCACCTGCAGCGCGTTCATAAAAAGTTACTGTCAAGTTCAGAAACTTTGGCTAAGACCGTAAGCAGTCCAGGGACACCTAAATCCCGTTGTCCTGTTGTATCCAAGCGCCTGCAAACCACACCGTCAACTCCCTCCTCGTCAATTTCCTCCTTAGTTAGGATCGGAAGTAGTCCTGCAGGCCATGTCACTGGCATGACTGACTCTCCTATCGGGGATTCCTCCGGAGGATCCTGCATTGCTACGCCTACTGCTGCCGCTGCTGCTGTTGCTGCTGCTGGGAGTCGTTCATCATCCCAGAGAGGAAGTAGGAACACCACTACTTTTACTAAACAATTGACCCTCCAACAGTCCTTAGCGAGGAGGATGAAGTACGACAGCAGTCATCCTGAAGCAAAACGTATAACTGAGGCCTTGACTGCTATGTTGGTGTTAGACGTGCGTCCGGTATCCGCCATTAGTGCAGTGGGATTTAGACAATTGATGGAGGTAGTGTGTCCCCGGTTCCAAATCCCATCTAGATTCCACTTCACTAGGCAGGCGATACCGAGACTGTACAGAAACGTCAGAACAAGTGTCCTCAGTGTCCTGAAAAATGCCGTTGTACACAATGTCCACTTAACCACGGACATGTGGACAAGTGGAACAGGGCAGACTAAGGACTATATGACTGTGACAGCCCACTGGGTAGATGTATCACCTTACGCAGCAACAGCAGCAGCGTCACCAGTAGCAGCATCTCAGAAATGCCAGCTCGTTACAAGGCAGGCTACGCTGTGTATCACCGGTTTCAGTAAGAGGCACACCGCCGACAACCTCTTAGAGAAACTGAGGGAAATCATCGCCCAGTGGCTTACCCCACTTAGACTCTCCTGGGGATTTGTGATATCTGACAACGCCACCAATATTGTGCGGGCATTACATCTGGGCAAATTCCAGCACGTCCCATGTTTTGCTCACACAATAAACTTGGTGGTGCAGAATTTTCTGAAAAGCGACAGGGGCGTGCAGGAGACGCTTTGGGTGGCCCGAAAAATTTCTGGCCACTTTCGCCATTCAGCGACTGCGTGCCGAAGACTGGAGCGCCAGCAAACACTCTTGAACCTGCCCCGCCATCACCTGAAGCAAGAGGTTGTGACGCGGTGGAACTCAACCCTCTATATGCTTCAGAGGATGGAGGAGCAGCAAAAGGCCATACAAGCCTATACATCCACCTATGACATAGGCAAAGGAGGGGGTATGCACCTGACTCAAGCGCAGTGGAGAATGATTTCCGTGTTGTGCAAGGTTCTCCAGCCCTTCGAACTTGCCACACGTGAAGTCAGTTCAGACACTGCCAGCTTGAGTCAGGTCATTCCCCTCATCAGGCTTTTGCAGAAGCAGCTGGAGAAAGTGAAGGAGGAGCTAAGACGGAGCGATTCCGCTCGGCATGTGGGACTTGTGGATGAAGCCCTTCATTCGCTTTGCCAGGATTCCAGGGTGGTCAATCTGTTGAAATCAGACCACTACGTTTTGGCCACCGTGCTCGATCCTAGGTTTAAAGCCTATGTGGTGTCTCTCTTTCCGGCCGACACAAGCCTGCAGAGGTGCAAAGACCTGCTGGTGAACACACTGTCAGCTGAAGCGGAACGTGACACGTCAACGGCTCCTTCTTCATTTTCTCCTGCAACTGGGGCTGCCAGGAAAAAACTTAGGTATCCTAAGCAACCCGCTGGCGGTGATGCAGGGCAGGCAGGACCAAGTTTGGACATCTGGTCCGGACTGAAGGACCTGGCAACAATTTCTGACATGTCTACTGTCACTGCATATGATACTGTCACCATTGACAGAATGGTGGAGGATTACATCGGTGACAGCATCCAAGTAGGCATGGCAGACAGTCCATACCTGTACTGGCAGGAAAAAGAGGCAATTTGGAGGCCCCTGTACAAACTGGCTCTATTTTACCTGAGTTGCCCCCCCTCCAGTGTGTACTCCGAAAGAGTGTTTAGTGCAGCCGGGAACCTTGTCAGCGAAAGGCGTAGGAGGTTGCTTCCACAGAATGTGGAGAAGATGATGTTCATCAAAATGAATTATCAGCTCTTCCAGGGAGACCAGCCTCCAGAAGGTACAGAGGGACCTGTGGTGGTGGATTCAAGTGGGGACGAGTTAATACTTTGTGAGGATGAGGATGTACACACTGAAGAGGGTGAGGAATCGGTGGATGAGGAGGATGAGGATGACATCTTGCCTCCATAGAGCCAGTTTGTGCAGGGACACATTAATTGCCAGCTTGTTTTGTGGGGGCCCAAACGAACCAATCATTTCAGCCACAGTTGTGTGGCAGACCCTGGCGCTGAAATGATTGGTTTGTTAAAGTGTGCATGTCCTGTTTATACAACATAAGGGTGGGTGGGAGGGCCCAAGGACAATTCCATCTTGCACCTCTTTTTTTTCTTTGCATTATGTACAGTTTGGGGCCTAGTTTTTCAAACTGCCATCCTGTCTGCCACTGCAGTTTCACGCCTAGATGGGTCACGTGTTTGTGCCGCCCACTCGTGTCGCTTAGCATAGTCATCCAGCTACCTCGGTGCAACGTTTTGGACATAAAAACAATATTGTGAGGTGTGAGGTGTTCAGAATAGACTGGAAATGAGTGGAAATTAAGGTTATTGAGGTTAATAATAGCATAGGAGCAGAAAAACCTACAAATTCTGTGATTTTAGCTGTTTTTATGCTTTTTTAAAAAAAAATACAGATCCAAAACACAAAACCCAGAACCCAAAACACGGAAGGGTGGTTTTGGCAAAACCAATCCAGATCCAAAACACGAAGAAAGATCCAGATCCAAAACCAAAACACAAAACACGAAAAGTGGCCGGTGCACACCCCTAATTAGAAGGAGGCTTTATTTTAAAAATACATCAAAATTACAGCAGGAAATTAATTGAACAGATATTATTTCTATATCCTGGAGTACGTAAGCTGATGTCTTGTCGCACATGTCAGTCTATGGCAGGAGACTGGACAGAGTGACATTACACTCATAATTTATTGGTGCACTTGAGTCATAAGCTCATTCAGGAAGTGATCTCTATGAAAATTATCATATGTGTGTTCTCTGTTGTGCAAGGTCTCCTCAGTGCAACTAGAGCGCTGAAATTTGAGGTATAATAGGTGGACAATTTTAGAGATCTGAAGCCGATTAAATCAGATATGTGTAATTTGTTTTGATGTTGAACCAGTAAGAAACCAGGCAGTATTGTTTTTAAACAATATTTCAATATTACCAGTTTATCATAATTGATGTTGCGAATAAGGTTGTATTTGCAAGCTAATAACATAAAAATATTGAAATAAAAGTCTAAGTGCAGGTACTTCATGAGTTATTTTATTACACTCCAATGACCATTTGCTCTTACAGGAACTATGAGATAACTTTGTCATCCAGTGGGGAAAGTCAGCATCTTGCAAAGTCTCTCTGGTCAACCATGTCCTAAGCTTGGAAAGCTTTGTGACACTTAATCAGGCCTTAGGACACCATTCCAAAGTGGGAGACTAGCCAGAATGACGGATTTATGTCTACCAGCTCTATCTATACCAACATGTCTTTGTTGGAGGAAAGCGTTTTGCGCTGTTTCCTCTTCTGTGCTACTGGGACCCTGTAGAGTCATGACAGAGTGTGACTTCCAATGTGGACAGACTGAAGCCAGTACTGCGCATTCACAGTGCCTCCAAGAGTCTTCCAGCTCCATCCTTCATTGTGGAAGAATGTGCCCCGGAGACAGTGGGCGACTGCTAAGTACCACAGTGTCACCATTGCTAGTCACACTGTGCACTCCTCAGCCATCATTATATATACAGCCATGGCCAAAAGTTTTGAGAATGACACAAGTATTGGTTTTCACAAAGTCTGCTGCTTTAGTTTTTATGATGGCAATTTGAATATACTCCAGAATGTTGTGAAGAGTGATCAGATGAATTGCATGACAATGAACTTAATTCCAAAAACAACATTTCCACTGCATTTCAGCTGTGCCACAAAAGGACCAGCTGACAACATGTCAGTGAATCTCTAGTTAACACAGTTGAGAGTGTTGACGAGGACAAAGCTGGAGATCACTCTGTCATGCTGATTGAGTTAGAATAACAAACTGCAAGCTTTAAAAAAAGGGTGGAGCTTGAAATCATTGTTCTTCCTCTGTTAACCATGGTTACCTGCAAGGAAACATGTGCAGTCATCATTGCTTTGCACAAAAAGGGCTTCACAGGCAAGGATATTGCTGCTAGTAAGATTGCACCTAAATCAACCATTTATCGGTTCATCAAGAACTTCAAGGAGAGAGGTTCTATAGTTTTGAAGAAGGCTTCAGGGCACCCAAGAATGTCCTGCAAGTGCCAGGACCGTCTCCTAAAGTTGATTCAGCTGCGGGAGCGGGGCACCACCAGTGCAGTGCTTGCTCAGGAACGGCATCATGCAGGTGTAAGTGCATCTTCACGCACAGTGAGGCGAAGACTTTTGGAGGATGGCCTAGTGTCTAGAAGGGCAGAAAGAAGCCACTTCTATCCAGGAAAAACATTAAGGACAGACTGATATTCTGCAATAAGTACATGGATTGGACTGCTGAGGACTGGGGTAAAGTTATTTTCTCTGATGAATCCCTATTCAGATTGTTTGGGGCATCTGGGAAAATGTTTGTCCGGAGAAGGAAATGTGAGCGCTACCATCAGTCCTGTGGCATGCCAACAGTAAAGCATCTGAAGACCATTCATGTGTGGGGCTGCTTCTAAGCCAAGGTAGTGGGCTCACTCACAATTTTGTCTAAGAACACTTGAATAAAGAATGGTACCAAAATATCCTCCAAGAGCCACTTCTCTCATCCAAGAACAGTTTGGTGATGAGCAATGCCTTTTCCAGCATGATGGAGCACCTTGCCATAAGACAAAAGTGATAACTAAGTAGCTCATGGGAGAAAAAATTATCAAAATTTTTGGTCCATGACCAGGAAACTCCCCAGACCTTAATCACATTGAGAACTTGTGGTCAATCCTCAAGAGATGGGTGGACAAACAAAACCCACAAATTCTGACAAACTCCAAGCATTGATTAGGCAAGAATGGGCGGCCATCAGGCAATATGTGGCCCAGAAGTTGATTGACAGCATGCCAGGGCGAATTGCAGAGGTCTTGAAAAAGAAGGGTCAACACTGCAAATATTAACTATATAAACTTAATGTAATTGTCAATAAAAGCCTTTGACACCTATGAAATGCTTGCAATTTTACTTCAGTATACCATAGTAAGATTTAACAAAAAGGTCTAAACACACTGAAGCAGCAAACTTTGTGAAAACCAATAATTGTGTCATTCTCAGAACTTTTGGCCATGGCTGTATATGTGTGCAGGTGTGTGCTTCTCCATACAGCACACCGCCTACATTAACCCCACCACCTACATTGTAGTACCAGCTGTATTGTGTACCTACCGCATTAACCCTGTGTAACCCTGCAACTCATTGTACCAGGTTAATAAACCAATCCTGTTTACATTATTGATCGTGTGGACTGACCTCCATCACACACCACTGGCACCTATATCAACACCTATTAAACAGGTGCCCAATCTCTGCGACCTAAGGAGAACTAGTGGGTTTTCAAATTTAACCCAAAAAGAATAGAAATTAAAACAGGAGAGTATCTCTGGCGCCGAGAAGGGTACTTTATAGATCAAAACTTCATTGTGATACTTCTACTATGCAATATTAGTCCCTTACCCATTTTTCATGTGCAAAAGTACATTTTACACTCTAAATAGGGGCTTACATCCAACTCTAAATGACTCACAGAGTGCAAGCTTAGCACTGTGGGCCTATTCTGTATACTGGCCAAGCATAACAGGGATATATTGTATATTGGTCAAGTTGCATGGGGCTAAACTGAATATTCATAAATCATGAAGGTTCACTACTGTATCTTCAGCATGGCCAACTATATTGTATACTGAGCACAGAGACTATGGGAGACATTCATTTAGCAGCAAGTTTCCATCAGAACCTCACACCTATGTAACGCTGGTTATCTAGCAGAAGAAACTAGCTCAATTTTGCTTGCGCCCCATAGAGGTGCTGAAATAACTAGTCTAGGCCTCGCTATTAATGTCATTTCAATGCATAAGCAGCATAAAACAGTATTTTTAATGTACAGTACTCGTGTATTTTGCTATTAACTCAATCTCTTGCTTGTTTTCTAACCAAGTAGCAGTCTTGAAAAATTAAAACTAGACAGTAGCAGCAGATTAATGAAATAAGAAAGAGGTAATAGGAGCTGATTAATTGAATGATTGGATGCAGTAAAGGAGAATTTTGGTGAATATGGAGATGGTAAAGTGACAGATGTGTAATAAATGGCAGGCTTATGATGGGCAGTGGTGATGTTGGAGGAATATAAACAGATCACAAATCACTAGAGATTCTTTTGCACACTTCTCCTTTAAGAAATGTAGAAAACGAATGAGGTCATGCTGTGATGTGATAATGGTAACTCTTGGCTGTTGTTGCCTCTTATACAGACCCAGGACACTGACATTATCATTGCTGTAATTAACATACTCAATATACATCTCTTGCACCCTGATATATTCCTCATATACACACAGCCCACTGAGGGAAAGATACCCGCATGAGGTAAGTATCTTGTCAAAGACAAATGCACCTCACTTGGATGTGCCTGCAGACTTGGAGCTTGACTACCCTAAAATATGACCTTGAGCTTGTTTACTTCTTCTGTTGGAGGTTCTAGCAGGAGAGCGCAGCTATCGCTATATCTTAGCCATTTGGGTTCATTTAGTGCTACTCAAAAGGGGACGTCCATTCTCTTCAGCAAATTGTGCAGCTTTGCAAGGAATGTAAATTGGGTAGTTTCAGGCGATGCAGACAGGAGCTATATTAATGACATCAGCCAATGTTAGCTATTAGTATGGTGTGTTGTATACTGTATTTCAATCATACATGTTCATACTTGATTAAGTTTGATAATGTAACACTGCATAGCCTCATAATGCCCAGAGGGATGGACAGTCCCTCCAGCCAAGGGTCCACAGAGGTTTCACCCACAGGGGGTATTTCCTCCCCTGAATGCTGAAGGATGACTCTTAGTGAGTCATGAGGCTCCCACCATTTTGGTCCTCATATAGGATAAGCTTGTAAGAGACGGCCGCCAATTTTGGTCAATAATTTCTTCATTTTGTAATGTAGAGTAAAAAAAAAGTGTAATTTTATTTGTGACAAAAATTCTTAATAATTGTATTTTAAAATAGATTTTGCCTGATGTAGTTTTTGCTTTATGAATGGAGGCCCTCAGAAGGTGAAGAGGCTGTGAGGTCTAGCAAGATCAGTGAGACCAGAGTGGGTAAGGGGAAATAGTACAGTAGCTGGGAGGCTTGAAAGATGAATGTTATGCTGTATACAGTCAGATCGTGGGTATAGGTGTACAATATGATGGTGCTAAAAATGAGGACATTTATGTGGAAATTATGAAAATGGATGGATGCTTCTGATATATTGTCAAGATTTGGGAGGGAAACATTTTATTTGTATGTAATTAAAAGATACATAAAAGGCAATACAAATTATATCACATACAGGTGATAAACCCTTAAGTATTTCTGCTGCTACAGAATCAAGATTGTGGTCTGACTGTGTACTTGCTGTTACTCACATTTCTAAACCTTTATAACAATGTTATCATGAGGTGATTGGAAAATATCAAGAGAGGAACCAGTGACATTTTGCAACTGTTTATAAAGAAATAAAATCTGACCAAGAAATAAGAAGAAAGCAAAAAGTTAGGTAAATTTTGTGACACTTATAAAGCATTAAAATCATTATATTAAAAATGTTATAAACTATTTCTATGAAGCCTAAATGGATTACTGACACCTCAGGAGTGATGCCATAACTTTGGGCTATGGTAAGTGACCCAATGACAATCACTTTGTTTATATGCAACTAGAGTCAAGATTTAACGGGACTCTTAGGGGTATATTTACTAAACTGCGGGTTTAGAGAAGTGGAGTTGTTGCTTATCACAACCAATCAGATTCTAGCTATTATCTTCTAGAAGGTGCTAGATAAATGTTATGTAGAATCTGCTTAAATGCTATGGGCAACATCTGCAATTCTAAAAGCCGCATTTTAGTAAATATACCCCGTACTGTGTACTTGTTTTCCCATATAAATATTAAGGACTGAATTTATTCAAATAATCCTAATACAGAATTTTATGCAAATTCTATGATGGTAAGGGGTAAATTTACTAATTTTGGTCGAGATGCCAATCTCAGGAGAGTTTAGGCATGATTTTCAACTCGCAAATTTACTAAAGGCAAAGTCGGGTGAGTTAGAGAGAGATTTCTCTCTTCTCACTCGCAAAACTCGGGTTAGATAGAAAACTCGAATCTTATCACCATCGGGCAAACTCGGAAGTACAAGATAAACCTCAGCGCTAATGATCCTGAGAATCAAATATCAGTGCAGCAGTAATAAAAGAGGTGATTGCCAACCTCACAAGCACAAACAATTCCAGCTTGAAAAAGTCTACAGTGGTAGCCGAAAAACACGTTGCTGCTCTCTACCAGCTATTGGAGCTACTCCCCATTCAAGACCAGGCACTATTGACACATTGTTGCTGATACATTGACAGCCGGTCTGCACTGTCTTCTGTGAGACCTGTTCACAGCTGAGCTGCTGCTGAGACGAAAATGGGCTCCACCTGCCTACAGCACTCACCGGTGTCCACTCCAGACGGGGATTACTTCCAGGTGACTACTGGTCGGAGGTCCAGACAGACGTCAGTATAGAGACAGATACTGATGCCGACTGCGGAGGGACAGTGTGCTGCAGTGCCTCCAGCCATGCCGGACGCAAATATTCCTGGCTTACCCCGCTGAACCATGCCGAGCCAGTTTAAGCTCAGTCTCCTTTGACCATCAAGGGATGCAACGGTTTTATTCACAGGTATCCACCGTTTGTTCCTTATCATCTAAGTACCCAGCAGAACATTGTGTGACTCTTAACCGCTCATAAGGGTACTTATTTGTAGTCTATATACAGACCTATTTCTGGAACATATGCTCAGCCTCTGTATTTACTTTCGAGACTTGTCACATTGCCTGTGCCTTTGATATTATTGATCTGCATCATTTCAACGGGCTTTTTAGTACTGACATATTGCTGGGGAGAGCTATCAATTAGCTGTAGGCTACACTGTTGCCTTATATTATTGCAACTTGCTACAAGGGTTTATAGTCACCTTTATTTAGGGATATGGTGTAGCCACCACCTTATCTATTTTAGGAGATTGTGTTACAGATTATTGCAGCCTGATCAACTCCCTAATTTGTATGGTATATGTTTTCCTGCTTACCACGTTGTACATGAGCTAATTAGCAGTGGTCTATGTCATATATTTTTATGTGCTTATATATGTCTGTTTTTGTTTATTCTCTTAAGGTATTAAACTTTATTCATTTATATACATGTGTTGTCCCTACGTTCCAACATTAATATCAGAGCGCAGTTTTTTCCATCATAATTTTCGGGTGAGATGCCTGCAAACTCTTTGCCAAATTGAAGTTTTAAACACTCACCTCCAGAGCAGCGAGTTTGGCTGAAATATACACAAATCATTGTGATTTGTGTATGTTTCTGCCTGTAAATAGTTAAAGGGTATATTTAAAAAAAAAATATTACATAGGGCCCCCCCAAAAGTCTAACCATCCCCGGACTTGCCAGCCAGTCCAGGTACCTAAAATTACGGGGAACAAAACAAGTAGGGTTCCACTGTAATATAGGTACCAGCACCAGGTTGCAGGGCCAGTACTGGTTTTAATAATAGGGGGAAAAATTGTGTAGGGGTCCCCCTATAATTAAAACCAACACCAGACCCTTTCTATCGGGGGGCTGATGCCACAGCCAGGGGAGCCCTTTCACTGGGCCCCCCAGCTGCAGAATAAACTTTAGTAACCTGCGGCTCCCACCATTGGCTTCAATGGAGGAGCCATTAATTGGAGAGAGAGGCAAGGGCTCACCTCTCTCAGCCAATGAATGCTCAGAAACAACTCTATAAGGCAGAAGCCACATCTGAGCATTTCATTCGGGAGATATTAAGCATCCTGGTTGGTATCTGTTGCGTGGATCGTGATTTCCATTTTTTTGTATTAAGAAGACCTTGGATGCCTATTTTGGACAAGGGGACCACTCCTGGTAATGTAGGTGAGTATGTGTGTGTGTGTGTGTATGTTGGTACCTAAATTACGGTGGAACCCTACTCGTTTTGTTCCCCGTAATTTTAGGTACCAGGACTGGCTGGCAAGTCTGGGGCTGGTTAAGCTTTAGGGGGGGGACCCTATGCAATTTTTTCAATAACATTTAACCCATTTTTTACAGGTCTTAACACACAAGCAGCCAGCACATATCTCACTGATATGTGCAGGCTGCTAGCTTGGGAGAGATTTGCAGAGAGAAAACACTGCAATCTTGGGTGAGTAATCTCATCTTCACTTGCAACTCGGGGGAGATATCTCGATCTGCTTCACCATCGGCCAACTCACTTTCAGCTAAACTCACTTCTTAGTAAATTTGCGAGATGAAAAATGGTAAAATCACACGAGATTCGGCGATGTAAATCAAGATGAAAAAACTAAACTTGACCATTCTTGATTCTTAGTAAATTTACCACTAGTACTTAGTCTGCTTACCGAGCTGATCATTTGCTAAGCTTCCATTGTTCTGCTTACTTATACCTAGAATCTCTTTAATGTCTCCCAGAGCTAAACTGTAAATATAAATAAGATTTGATAACCCTGTCCCTATATGGTGGTTTGGAAGTGTGGCCTAATGGCGATGTGTGGGATATAGAGGTGGTATATGATGTAATTGAGGCCATGGTCAAGTCCAGAAAAGTCACAAACAAATAAAAAGAACAGATGTAATATATATAACATAAAATTATATCTAACATATATACTCTATTTTGCTGGACAAGACAAAAAAATAAAAATGTAAATGGTCACATTCCCATTAAGTAGCAACTATTAAGAATTGATTTCAATGCTTTCCTTGAAGAAGTTGGATACCCTGTCCAATTGCATTATTTAATACTATCATCCTAGAGGCTCAGAAGCAGTGGGGTGTACCTGCAGAAGAGGAAGACATTGTGAGTTGATTAAGAATCATACAATTGGCTCAAATCTGCTCACAAAATGCCTCATTTGGTCTGCCAAGCCTCCCAGGCAATTGCTCGAGAAATGATCTAGCGCAGTTGATGTAATAACAAGAAAACCCATAGTACTCACAATGTTACAGTCCCAGCCTGTTCTCCATAGGGTTGTGTACCTATTAAAAAACAGCCCTGTGTTAAAAGCAGCAACACCATTTCTGGTGAGTGTTGAGGTAATAAATTATTAAATGTCGGAAATCAACATTTTTCAGTGGCACTACTAGTGTAAGCTAATCATGACAAACAAAACTGTATGCAGGCACCAGTAGAACTACAAGTGTTTGTAAACCAATGTCTGAAATGGCCTGCTGGAGCTATTAGAGATTATCCAGGAACAGCTGGGACCTGTAGTGCTACAGAAACAAATAATGTAAAAAAAACCCACAAACACTATGACAAAATATTTGATTGAATTAAAAACTTCAGAAAACCCTAATTTAACCAGTTTTCTGTACTTGGCCTACACTTACTGTACATGTATGCAGAGATTCTAACCGACAGTACTTGAGTGATAACCACAATCAGCTCGGTAACTACAGTTACCGGCACCCGCTGCAAGAAACCCCCCTTCTGCATGATGTCCCATGGAGGGGGCGGGGCTACGACCGCCGCTATACACAGCAATACCTGGAGCATCCTCAGGATGCTCCGGGGTGCTGTTGGGCACGCCTGAAGTGTCCTAAGGATGCTCCAAGTGGCACTGCTGCATAGATTCTGGCAGCAGGGTGCTGTTACAGGCACCCTGCTAGCCAGATGCAGGGACAGTGGGTTCGCAGCGGTGCCACTCACAGAGCCTTGCGCACCACTTGCACACCCCTGTTTTCACCCCTATTTACAGCCCTGACCACAATGTTAATGGTTTTTTAAATACTGCATCCAGGAGAAAGTGGAACTTCCCAAAGAGTTTCTGGAGTTATGTTAGGAAAGAAGGTAAATCTATGGCGCTGGATGTAAGCCCACAATAAAACCTCCATTACGTTATTTGTGGAGTTACGTTCCAGTGCCAGAGATTAACCCTCTTTCCTACACTGACATGCCCATTCCCTGCCCCATTCTACCTCTGCAGACTCAAAGATGGGCAAGTTAGGGATATGCAAAAAGTGTAGAAGGGATGTTGGGTTAACCATTTTTCATGTGCATGAGCCATCTAGTAAAACAAATTTTACACTCACCTTGCATTCAACTCTAAATGACCCCCAGACAGGGGCATCTTTAGAGAGGAGGGGGCCCCCTCCTCTCGTCCTGGCAACTGTCTGACACGGCTGGCTGGCAACTGCAGAATCAGTAGACTCTGGGCACTAGAGTGTGCCCAGAGTTTACTGTGCATGCCCAGATCACCGGGGAAATGGAGCGGCAGCCATTTTCCCAGCGATTTCCTCACAGCACATGCGAAAAACACCGGAAAAATGTCAGCGACGCCCATTCTTCAGCGTTTTGAGCTGCGATAAGAGACCCGACGCAGGACCTCGGAGAGGTAAGTTTGAGCTAATATGGGTGCAGGGTGTGCGGTGAGGGCCCCCCTGGACTCAGGGGCCCATGTGCACTGCACACCCTGCTCCCATTATAGATATGCCCCTGCCCCCAGAGTGTATACTTAGCCCAGTGGGTCTATTCTGTATACTATGATGGGGCCTCTACTGTATCTTCAGCATGGCCAACTATATTGTATACTGAGCACAGAGACTATGGGAGACATTCAATTAGCAGCAAGTTTCCATCAGAACCTCACACACTGATGTAACGCTGGTTACCTAGCAGAAGAAACTAGCTCGTTTTTGCTTGCACCCCATAGAGGTGCTGAAATAACTAGTCTAGGCCTCGCTATTAATGTCATTTCAATGCATAAACACCATATAACAGTATTTTTATTTTACAGTACTCGTGTGTTTTGGTATGATTTCAATCTCTTGTTTTCTAACCAAGTAGCAGTCTTCAAAAATGGAAAGTACACAGTAGCAGCAAATTAATGAAATAAGAAAGAGGTGATAGGAGCTGATTAATTGAATGATTGGATGCAGTAAAGGAGAATTTTGGTGAATATGGAGATGGTAAAGTGACAGATGAGTAATAAATGGCAGGTGTATGATGGGCAGTGGTGATGATGAAGGAATATAAACATATCACACATCACTAGAGATTATTTTGCACTTCTCCTTTAAGAAATGCAGAAATCAAATGAGGTCATGCTGTGATGTCATAATGGTAACTCTTGGCTGTTGCTGCCTCTCACATACACCCAGGACACTGACATTATCATTGCTGTCATTACATACTCAATATACATCTCTTGCACCCTGATATATTCCTCATATACACACAGACCACTGAGGGAAAGATACCCGCATGAGGTAAGTATCTTGTCAAAGACAAATGCACCTCACTTGGATGTGCCTGCAGACTTGGAGCTTGACTACCCTAAAATATGACCTTGAGCTTGTTTACTTCTTCTATTGGAGGTTCTAGCAGGAGAGCACAGCTTTCGCAATATCTTAGATATTTGGGTATATTTAGTGCTACTCAAAAGGGGATGACCATCCTCTTCAGCAAATTGCACAGCTTTGCGAAGAATGTAAATTGGGTAGTGTCAGGTGATGTGGACAGGAGCTATATTAATGACATCAACCAATGTTAGCTATTAGTATGGTGTGTTGTATATTTCAATCTCACATGTTCATATTTCATTAAGTTTAATAATGTAACACTGCATAGCCTCCTAGTGCCCAGAGGGATGGACAGTCCTTCAAGCCAAGGGTCCCCAGAGGTTTCCCCCACAGGGGTTTTTTCCTCTCCTGAGTGCTGAAGGATGATTCTTTGTGAGTCATGAGGCTCCCGCCATCAGACGGCAACCAATCTTGGTCAATAATTTCTTCATTTTGTAATGTAGAGTAAAAAAAGGTGTAATTTTGTTTGTGACAAAAATTCTTAATAATTGTATTTTGAAATAGATTTTGCCTGATGTAGTTTTTGTTTTATGAATGGAGGCCCTCAGAAGGTGAAGAGGCTGTGAGGTCTAGCAAGATCAGTGAGACCAGAGTGGGTAAGGGGAAATAGTACAGTAGCTGGGAGGCTTGAAAGATGAACGTTATGCTGTATACAGTCAGATCGTGGGTATAGATGTACAATATGATGATGGTAAAAATGAGGACATTTATGTGTAAATTATGAAGATGGATGGATGCTTCTGATATGTGGTCAAGATTTGAGAGGGAAACATTTTATTTGTATGTAATTAAAAGATACACAAAAGGCAATACCAATTTTATCACATACAGGTGATAAACCTTTAAGTATTTCTGCTGCTACAGAATTTAGAATGTGGTCTGACTATGTAATTGCTGTTACCCACATTTCAATATTTTTAGAACAATGTTATTATGAGGTGAATTGAAAATATCAAGAGCGGATCCAGTAAGATTTTGCAGCTGTTTATAAAGAAATAAAATCTGACCAAAAAATAAGAAGACAACAAAATAGAAAAAATGTTAGGTTGATTCTGTGACACTTACAAAGCATTAAAGTAATTGTATTTAAAATTATATAAACTATTTGTATGAAGCCGAACTGCATTTCTGACACCTCAGGAGTGATGCTATAACTCTGGGCTGTAGTAACAAGTGACACAATGACAAACACTTTGTTTATGTGCAACTAGAGTCAAAGTTTTAACAAGACTCCATGGGGTAAATTTACTAAGATTCGAGTTTGATCGAGATGACAATCTCGGGTGAGTTTAGAGCAAACTCGCAGAGAAATTGAAGTTTCAAACACTCACCCTCCTGAGCTGCAAGTTTGCCAGAAACATACACAGACCAGTGTGATTTGTGTATGTTTCTGCATGTGTAGTTATGTATAGTGATTTTATACAGATAGCCTGCACATATCAGTGAGATATGGTCTGTAATCTTCTCCAATGTAGATTCCAATTCCAATTCCACGGATGTACCTGGAAATAAGATCCCATACTCACCTCCATCCTGGCGCCGCTCTCTGTAGCATCCATGTTCTTGGCAAAAAAAGAAAATGACCCACGTATAACCAGCCAATGAGCAGCCGATACATGTAAAGCGGCCGCTGATTGGCTAGCGGCCCATGGGAAATAACATCTGTCATTTTGCGAGGTGCAAGTATATGTGACAACATATACTTACACCTGTTCATATGGTTCGCGTAAGTAGTTTTTTTTTTTGGCCAAGATCGTGGATCTACGGAGAGCGGCGTCAGGATAGAGGTGAGTATGGGATCTTTTTCCAGGTACATTCGTGAAATCTACATATGAGAAGAAGACAGACCAGCTGTCTAACATGCAACTATTATGAATTGATTTCAAGTCTTTTCTTGAAGAGGTCGGATACCCTGTCCAATTGCATTAATTAATGCTATCATCCCGGAGGCTCTGAAGCAGTGAGGTGTACCACCTGCAGAAGAGGAAGCTATTTTTTATTAGACCAGTAAATGACATCACCAGTTGTATAACCAAGGTCTTAAAAGGACTTTTGACATTTGCAATCAGTTTTAGACCCCAAGGAACCTGCTTCTAATCAGGGGATACAGTCGGCATCCCGGTGGTCGGGATGTCGATGCTTACATTACCGGCGCCAGAATACCGACGCTGGTCAGAATCCCGGCACCAGCAACCCGACCACTGGGATGCCGAAGGTAAATATCGGGGTTGTGTGGAGGGTTAGGGTTAGGTTTAGGGGTTAGGCACTAAGGCGAGGGTTAGGTTTAGGCACTAAGGGGGGGGGAGGATTAGGTTTAGGGTGCCGGGAGGCGGAGGTTAGGTTCAGGCACTAGGGTGGGAGGTTATTTTTAGGCACCAAAGAGGGAGGGTTAGGGTTAGGGTTTGCATACTGATTAATAAGTGTCGGTATGTTAACCCTGTTTGGATCCTATCATTGGGATTCTGACCGCCAGGATCCCGACTGTCGGTATTTCATACCAATCTCTCTGATCAGAAAACTGGTACCTCCAGCAATCTAGTTTAGATAATTATTGAAACGTTTTGCAATCTATTGCTGTGTCTGTTTTTGTTATACTTTTGCTATCAGCGCTAACAATAATATACTGTATATCTGTGTATGTGCAGCAAAGAAAACCAAAGGGCTTTTTTGATCAAAGCATTTAAGTCTGCATCCCAGCGGCAAGGGACCCCTTTTTTTCTGCCGGTCCCTACAGTAGCATATAAGCCCAGCACACCAATTCATTGCAGTTAAATGTACTCACCTCCCAGATACAAGGGGACACATCTATACAGGGGCTGGCTTGTGAGCCACACCAAACTAGGCCTTTTATAGCCTTAACTGAAAGCTGCCATGACAGCACAATGCAAAATGTTGAAACAACAGAAAAGAAAGATGCTCGCACTATCTTCCTGCAGAAAAAAAGGGGTCTCTTTGATCAAATCTTGACAAAATCCCCTTGGTTTTATTTGCTGCACACACACAGATTTGCAGTATATTATTGTAAGCGCCGATAGCAAAAGTTTTTCTGTTTTGTATATATTTATGGCATTAATATTGCCATGCTGCTGGTACCATGTATAATATGGGTAAAACCGAGTTCAGGCATATTTCTTTTCTGTTTTGTTTTTGTTATAGTTTTATCTGAAGCATTATAAGACATTTTTAACTTTATTAAATTCTGTCTGATTTGTAATCATGTGCTGGACAATGCTCAGTCCTTTTGTAATGCTACCTTTTAAGTCAGATTTTGGAAAGATTTGATGTTGAGATACGTGTGGGTGAACTGAACAGCCAACACTGTGTTTGGGGAAACCCATTTTAGTTAAAGCAGATTATGTTTCATAAGGGTGAGTGTGGGATAATACAGGGGGTCAAGTTTAATCATTTTGTCAAGCCAGATGGTTTAAGCTGAGTACACACTAGACAAATTTTTGTGCGATTTGCCCAATTCCAATGGATCGGAACAACAAATCCTAAAAATCGTCTAGTGTGTACCCACCATGTCGTTCGGTGCACGCTCCCATGGGGTCGTCAGCCGCATCAGGGGCCGTCATATTGGGCGGTTCGGGACACAGTATCATCTAGTGTGTACCTGCTGCCTGATATCTCCGCCCGTCGGTGGGATGGTTGCCGGTCACATCGCTGCGTACGTCGTTTAGTGTGTACCCAGCTTAAGTTTTGATTTACCTTTGAACTCTCACATGTCACAAAAACTCTGCTGAGTCCTGCTTGTGACACACTGCAAAAAAACTTTTCAAACACAGTAAATGCAATCTTTCTGTTGGGTCATGATAAGCAGTTTAATAACCCCAGTGATGAATCAGACAAATGTCTGAGCACTGGATCATCCCACTGTCAGCGAACCTAAGAATTTTTGGTAAGGGGTTTTCCATCCTGCACCAAATCCAGGACTGCAAATGACTGTGCCTTAGAGATTGTGATCTTCTGTTATTTACATTTTCGTGTAAATTTTCAATGTCAAATTTTGGCCCCTCAGCACATGTTATTTAAATGAATTAAATAAAAAATATTCAGCATATCAGTACAGGCCTCAAAGTTGCTGCGATAGCTATTGACATTACTGCCAACTTCACCAGAGCCCTGACCTACAGTATGTGTCCTTGCTTCAGTCCATTCTAAATGCTATAGTAGGTGTGATACTTCTCTATTATGGCTCCATGTATGTTGCACCACTCTGCAAATGTCTGCAATGATTCACCGTATCCTCCAAAATCCAACTCACTTTTCAACTCTTTAGATACTCTTAGAAAACTTTCTTTTTAAAACATCTAACCCCTACTTTCCCCTTTAGCACTAACACAGGTAAACTCTCACTGCTGTCCAACTCTCTCCAGTCTGAGTCAGAATTGCACCTAATAGTACACTCCTGACCCTGCAGGGCCATCCGTACTATTTATTTTCACATTTGCTCTTAGTCTTTGAACCTTGTAAATCCAGCAGTTCAGCACTGTGGAACTCTATGGGTGAATCATTGTAAATTTGTAAATAAACAGTATATATATATATATATATATATATATGTATATATATTATTATCATGAAAATAATGCAAGAAACATAGAAACACAGACACAAGCTGATTGGCTCGAATAGTCACCCACTTCATTTATCAATGTTTATTCACAGCATAGACATGTATTTATCTCGGGCAGATGATTTTACTGTTTTTCCAAGGCATCATTCACACCCTAATAAAAGCTACAACTGTATTTTTTTCTGATTATTCCACCTTTCTTGTCTCACAGTATACTTACCATACATGGACAGATGTGGAGAGGAGCAAGCTTGCTTGTGAGAGCTTACAGTCAGTTAAAAGAAGAGAGTCCCTTCTTTCAAATAATGGGGGACCTTGACAGTATACAAAAATGATGTCTTCCATACATTGGAGGAGGGCACATTATGTGCTATCTCGTCCATGTTTGTTTGTATACACATGGGAGCACCCTTGTTTGAAAGATGGGAGTCTGCTCTTTCAAATGAAATACCCCATTATTAATTAATCTGTTGCAAAAAAAGGACAAAATGTGATTTAATTCCAAAGCAAGAATCACAAAGTGTATCTTTGTGGAGTAGTATGCATTTGCAATTATGTGCAATTTTGTGTTATTTAAAAATTCAAAGTCTACTGAAAAAGAGCAAGGTGCGATGTGTGCTAAATGAATGATAATTAATGATATTGATGCTTAAATGTGACAAGCACAAAAGTGGTAAAATGGGCTCAGCACAGAAGGGAGGAAAACTTTTAGCGGTAAAAGGGTTAAACAGCCACCTTTTACAAACACACCTTGCTGGTTATAGCATTCAGATGCTAGCGTTTTTGTGTGTCTGCATCTGTACTTATTGGTGTATTGTCTGCTGCTTGTGACCCTAACTTTTCTATTGCTTCATGCTCCAAATCTTTGCCTGTTACCCTGGCTTTGCTGTATTGCCACCTGTAACTATTTTGCCTGTTATTTGGAATCTGCTTATTGGTGACCAGACCAATTTATGTAGATGACCCTTCCATTGCTTTACTGCCATTTGAATGATTCAACCATTTATGCATGTCCTCAAACTGCACATCTCTATCATAGGGGGGCATTCAATTTGGCTGCGGAAAGCCGATGACATCATTTTCGCCTGTTTCAATTATCCCCGCATTCAATTTCAAAGACCTTTTGCCGGTGGGATTTAGGGGTGCAGGCTTAAAAAAATAGCCTGCACCCCTGGGAGTGTCCTATAAAAGTAATCTGTGTCTAAAAAAAATTTTAAAAAATCCTCAGGACACCCCAAAAAAAGGTCTTGAATTTTGGGGTTAAAAAAAGGGGAACAAATGTCTAACCCAGCATAATTGATTCCTAAGGGGTTCCCAAGTATGCGGCAGGTGTTTTAAAGAATGCGGGTAGTAGCGGCAGGTGCATTTTTGAAGAATTTAAAAAAATAATTTTAGGGACTTAAAAATATGCTTGCACCCATTTTAATTTCAAATTTGATGGGCATAGTTCTTTTAAAAAAATAAATAAAAAATAAATGCTCTTCTTCCTATGTTCTTCACAGGTGCATTTATGCACCTGCTACGGCTATTTTAAAACCCCGACTCCCTTCAGCATGCAAAAACGGGGCTACCCATAGTGATCCCCCATGTCTGGACATCTTTAGGGGGGTCCCAGGATGATTTCATGAAAATTCCCTGCACTTTCCCATACTTACCTTTCCGCCGGGTCCCGTTTTCACCGGATCCTGAATACTGGGATAAAGCGGGCACGCGCCTGATACTTTATCCCAGAAAAACCAGCGATGATGGCGAAAAGTCCGACCTCTGACTTTTCGCCATAAAATTGAATACCCCCCATAGTCTGCTGCTACCTAACTGAACAATTAAATGTACTGCACACTCCTTTAATTGACTACCACCTACTAATTACAGGGATAGATGTCCCCTTGAAGTTTCATCTGACTGAATAGGTTACTCCTGCTTTTCTGGACATCCTGCTTGCAGTTCTTCTATTTCCATTACCTGGTTGGCTATTTCTATCTGTTATATGAGAAACTTCTCCACACTGCTGACCAGTATCACTGATCAAACACAGATACAGTACTACAACCTGCATCTAATTGATTTAGTGCTACTCAGTCAGACTGAAGGCCCTTACATACAAGACGATATCGTGAACAATTTTGCCGATTTGGACACATCGGAACGACAAATTGTTCATATCGTCCAGTGTGTAAACTTGATCACAGTGCGCGCTCCCGCCAGTTGTTGGTTGTATCTTCAGATTTTCACTTTATGCAGGATCTGTCAATCTCATTAACGATTCGTGGCATATTGTGCAGTGTGCATGCACTACCGAACAATGAACGATATGTCGTTCCAACCCAAACGATGCGGATGTCACTTGACAGGCATTTCCCTAATGACACAGATGCATGCACAGATCAGTGAAATCTGTGCATGCATCTGTGTTAAAAAAAATATTTGTCAAGTTAAAAGAAAAATATTACGTGCGGTACCCCCCTAAAAGCACAATCAGCCCTGGACTTTTTAGAGCCAGTCCTGTTTGTGAAAATACTGGGGACAAAAGATGTAGGGGTCCCCTGTATTTAGCACAACCAGCACTGGGCTCAGTGAGCCGGTCCTGGTTTTGGAGACACAGGTGACAAAATGAGTAGGGGTCCCCTGTATTTTCCATAATTAGCAACAAACTCTTTCTAGCAGAGGTGTAATGCCACAAAACTTTCACTGGGTCCCCCGGCCAAAGTATTACTACAGTATTACTACAGTAGAACTACAGGTCCCAGTAAGCCTTCCCTGAATGCTGGTACTTGGAGAACCACAAGTACCAGCATGTGGGTTATTAAGGGTCCACTGGTACCTCCTAATTCACCTACAAAGTCATGTTAACATAAAGACAAGACACACCCACTGTGAAAGTAAAGTTTTATTACACACATAACACACATACTCACCTTCAATCCCTAGACAGGTCCTCTTGTCCAAGTAGGCATCCACGTCTTCTTAAAACCAAATGAAAAGTCCCGACCCATGGACTTAGTACCGTCTTCTAAGGACGATATTTCCCAAATAACTGTTCATTTGTGGCATTTCTAAATAGAAATCCCAGTGCTGAGTGTTCATTGAGAGTCACTTTACACAAAATCAACCCGGAACCCACCACACAGGAGTGCCGGGGATAGCCCTGGGCTGTCAGCCCAGGCCTGGGGTACCCTGGAGAGGGGGACTCCTTTATTGGGGGGGGTCCCCACCCCCCAGGGATATCCAGCCTGGGCTGACTAGTGGGCAGGCATAATACTTTGGCCGGGGGACCTGATGAAAGGGTTTCCCTGCCTGTGGCATTACACCCTCGCTAGAAAGTGTCCGGTGCTGGTTATGGAACAAAACAACCAGGTCCGGCTCGTTGAGCCCAGTGCTGGTTGTGCTAAATATAAGGGACCCATGCATCTTTTGTCCCCTTTATTTTCACTACCAGGACTAGCTCTGAAAATTCCGGGGCTGGTTGTGCTTTCAGGAGGGGCCCCTCACGTCATTTTTATTTTACACTTTTTACACAGATGCATGCACAGATCTCACTGATCTGTGCATGCATCTGTGTCTGCATGCATCTGTGTCTCATAGTACAGTCCATTATTTTATTTTTTATGAAATCTTCAAGATGCTCATCAAGTCTTTGGGACATCAAATGATATATAGTTAACAATCTGATATTTTTGAAATCATTAATGACGTACGATATATTGTTTGATTGTTAGTAAATTGCATGTGTATGCACTATATCGTTAGTCCAGGAGTTCCGAGAAGTACAAGTGAAATCGTTAACAATATTGGATCATTTGCAAATTGTCTAATGTGTACTCACCTTCTCAAAGGGTAGATTCTGACTTGCATGCAATTCGGTCACATCAGTGGCTGTATTGCTTTTTTGGGAAATAAATGTGGATCTTCACCTGTATTCAGATTTGGCCACATCTATGCAGTCACACTGCCCCGATCCATCCACTTGTGAAAGTAGCCGTCATCACTACCATCAATTAGACAGACTGGCTAGTCTTCTAAAGGATGCAGCTGTCATTCATTGCCTTCTTGTTCTTCTTTCTGGAAGCTCTACATCGTAGCTTCACTGATATACAGCACAATCCTTTTTATATCAAAATGTATCTCAACAACAAATGGAACAGAACCGAAGTAAACTTATATGTCTGCAGGGTGAAGTGCACTAAAGGATTGAAAGCCAAACAGCATTGAAGATGTAAAGTGTTTATTGTCCTACGATTCCAAGCGGCCAGGGAGAACCCCTTCATTCTTGCCTGGCAAAGCAGCTGCATGAGGGAAAATCCCGCCACAGAAAACACTGTCCAAGGTAAAGCTCTAGATAGGAAAGTTTATGCAGGAATAAATATAGTAGCAGAAAACTTGAGATACATGAATGCTGGGGAGCTCTACCTAATCACCACAAAATAGCATTACAGTGAAATTAATGACTAGTTACAAAGAATCAAAGTTTACATATGTTTCAGTACACAACCATCCCATTTAATGAGCATGGCATAAATATACATGTTGTTTACCTTATGTGCAAAGTTCAAATGCCCATTGTGCAGTTTACAGTTAATCAGAGTACACAATAATGTGTTTCTATCCCCATCACAACAAATCACTGAAATTGGTTACCTGAATGGCTTCTCGGATTGGATGTGTCAGCTATGCACCTGGCTGAAAACTTAGCATACGACTACTCTGGTTGGCTATGTCTTGCTGTTGCTACACCATTGAGTCAATGCTACAATGCAGTTGTAATCAACTTTTCACTGTATAGTTACAGTAACCTAAGTCTGTATTTGGCTTGTCTGGAACAGCACCCTGAAGTCTAGAGAGCTACTACAGAACCACCCAGTGTGTGTCCATAGGATGCGCTCATTCTTCCTCGTGTCTGGACGTCATGGCATAACATGTACTGTGGTGGGGCCGACCCAGGGCACATTATTATTCTGATACAGCCTTGATGGGAAGCACCTGTATTAGAAATGTTTCTGTGCTTTCATATTGGGGGGATGAGGTCAGAAGCTGTCCTGCATCCATTTTGGGAATGTTAAATATTCTGTATGTCATCACTCTTTTTAGCTAAGTGCATTGAGAACCAGATGAACTTGGAAAGTGATTATTACAGGTATTTTGGACGTTTCCAAATTTTAAGATTTTACTATATATTTGCAGTTCTTGAATTAAATGTGGGATGGGTATATATGGATTGGCACCTGTCAATAGGATATAGCCTATATACAGCTCAGTGTCATGCTCCAGATAGCCTGTTTTAATTCCCACAATATTGGATTTGTTTCTAATTCTGACTGCCAGTGGCCTTATGATCACTGCAGAAATCAGGTACATTACAAACGGGATGCAGTTAAAATGCTGACGGAGGAGATCCCAGCAGTCAGAATGCTGGTGCCGGAATCCCGACCCTGTCAGAATCCCAGCACCGGCGGGGTTAGGGGGAGGGTTAGGCTTAGGGTTAGGCACTAGTAGGAGGGTTAGGGTTAGGCACTAAGTGGGAGGGTTGGGTTTAGGGTACGGGTAGGGGGAGGTTAGGTTTAGGCTCTAGGGGGGAGGTTAGGGTTAGGCACCAGTGAAGGAGGGAGGGTTAGGGTTAGGTAGGGAGAGGGGAAGGGTTAGGATACCAACCGTCAAAATGTCGGTATTCTAATACTGTTGGGATGCTGGTGTCGGGATTCTGACCGCTGGGAACCAGAACGCTGGCATCTCGTACCAATTCCATTGCGGGCACTTGCATTCTATACTGAGTGATTAATATGAATCCTTTGTTGGAAGTGTCTGTATTATGTCCTAAGAAATCTTTTATAAAATATAATATATATATATATAAGGAACATGGTTGAAGACATTTTTCAACTCTTTTTTTTATCTATTCCTTTCATTACCTCATACTGCTGGTTTGCATTAAGTTAGCCAGCAGATTAAAGGAAACATGTTCACTGGTAAAATAAAATAGAATTAAAATGCATCTGTGTACCAGAATGATCAGTGGGAGTTAGCTTTCATTTGTGATGTTCATGTCTTTCCGCAAAAAAAATAGTTTCAGCCCCAAATTGTCAATGAAAATGTCAATTATCTGAAATCTAGTACCCTCCACCTCCCCAGCGCAAAGCTAGAACAGTCCCTTCTGTGCAGGCTATGAGGAAACTGTGGGAATGGGATTTGTCATCTACCTCTGTGACTGTAATTTATTAAGTCCTATCTTGGTATGTCAAGAGCCCAATTATGTCATTACCCACCTCTTATGTTCTCACATATTCCTAGATTTCTTATTATGCTGTTATCACATCTCAAATATATTGGTTGGATAGCTCAGGGAAGAGATATAGGAATTATAGGAATATAAATCAAACAATGGCTCAAAAATTAACGATGCTCATTAAGGTGACCTACCAGCATCATCATAGACACTAGGTAATGCCCTATAACTTTATATTATAATAGTGTGTACAGTACATTCATACATTAATGTTTACATATAAAATAGGGCTTACTGGTCTTTGTTTTGTTTTATATTTCAGAAAGTGCAAATAGAAACAAATGTTTAAATGAATTTGTACTACCAATTCTTCCATCTTTTAAAATATGGGGAAAAAAATAATTCTGTGGTTCCCATTTTCTTATCTAACACTTCACCTAAAGTATGCAAAGCCCTCTCACATCTACAGTAGTTGGACTCTTCCTCACGTATACATTCGTTAAGCACAACAGCTACACATTATAAGACAGGGCTTAAGCACAATCCAATGGCAGCTCTCAAACCCTGCCCACACTATTTACAGGACCCAGGGACTTATCAATGTAGAGCCCATTATTATAATTTCTGTGGGGGCCTGCTCCATGTGATAGTACATCAATTCCCAGGGTCCCCATTCTTGTCAATATCACAAGTAATTGAAAAAAAATTTGAAAGGTCCCCATCATGTACCTTCACTCTCCTGATTAATAAATGAGGTTAAGGGGAATATTTATTAAAGTATATTTGTGGGACATCCCCAAAAACACTCATATGTAAGAAGGAGAGACCGCAGAAGATATCTGATATATGCTGCATTCCCTCTATTTCCTACAGCAACAGCAGCCGCCACTGGCTTCTATGGGGGCTGCTATTGTATTGGATTTACCAATCTCTGGCGAATTTGAAGATGGCATTAACCTATAGAAGCCTAGGGGCTACCTTTCGCCATTTCTTTTTCGGGCAAGGGATCCAAAGGGATCTACTTACATATGCACTGAAGGACATCTTCCCCGCTGATGGATATCCCCCGAACGTAACGTAACGTAAGAAGGATGTCCACATGCGCTGACGGAAATCCCCCGAAAACACTCCACAGCAGGGTCCTGGCATTCATGTGGATGTTACTTTGACACATACCATCTACCGAAAATTTTTTGAAGACCAAGTATACCCCTTCATGTCAACATTATTCCTTGATGGCAGTGAACTCTTTTTGCAGGATAATGCACCCTGCCACACTGCAAAACTTGTTCAGGAATGGTTTGAGCAACATGACAATGAGTTCAAGGTGTTGGCTTGGCTTCCAAATTCCCCAGCACTCTATCTGATTAAGCATCTGTGGGATGCTGGAAAAACAAGTCCAAGCCATGGAGGCCCTGCCTCGAATTTACAGGACTTAAAGGTTCTGCTGCTAACGTCTTAGGATGGGTACACACGTAAAGATTTTCTGTCCAACCATCCAACTAGTTGATTGGTTGGAATGAAAATCTGGTAACGTGTGGTAGTTAATGATGATCAGCAATTTGCTCCTAAATGCCAGAAAACAGATAAAAATGGACGTTCAGACAAGTTTGTTAAATGTTTGATGTAAACAATTAGTTCAAACAACAGTTTTTGTCCATTTTCCGGTGTTTGGGAGCAAATTGCTGATTGTCATATGCTGTCATACCTTAAGGAAATATAGTTGTGTAAAAGTAGTTTTGTTTTGCAGTAACGTAACATATGCATCAAAATTTAGAGAAGAAAAAAATAATTGGGCCCCTAAAGAAGTGAGTTCACTGTATCAATAATACAATTGGTTATAAGCAAACTAAAGGTCTCATTGACTTCAGTAGTCCTTTTATCCAATATTTAGTTTTTTTGAACAGACCACGTAGAATGTGTGTACCTTGGTTAATTATACAGCATTCTAGGCTGCAATTTATATGGCTGTAGCTCACCCAGGAAATTAATTTATATGAAACTTGTGTTAGATGGACAATGAATATGCTGAGCTAAATATTTATTGCAAGTATTTCAGGAAATCAGTGTCTCAAATTAAACAGAGATTTCATCACGGCCAAGCTTCTGAACTAATTCTACCAGGTCATGTCTATTTCTAGCAAATTTGTTACTAAAATTGTCTTTTAACTTTACAAGAGGCTTCAGCCTATCCCTGAATGGCAGCACTTGGTTAGAAATAGATTGCAAGCTAGTGGTGCCAGGCACCCCTTGTTGTGGAGCCTTGGTTTGCAAATGCAGACAGCTGGGAGAGTTCAGAGTTTTGAAGGTTATGATCACAGCATTTTCATAAGTGCTTTATTTCAGTTCTCTTCTGGCTGCAGTTGAGACAGGTGCGGTCTGGTTCTGATTTCACTGGTCTTAATTTCTTATCTGACCTGCTAGTCAATCAAGGGCATGAGAGGGAAAGAGTGTGTTAAAGGGAAAGCTAGAGCAAGACAGCAATGCTAAGCATCTGACTTTTCTCATCCAGGAGCTGGCAGACCTGCCTGTCATTCAGTGCTTGTCCGTATACAAGCGACTGCCCTGTGCAAAATGGATTTTTGAGTGTTAACCAACATGTACTTCTTTTCCGAAGGGTCTTCTGTTGGATTTCATTTGCAGAGCAGAGAGGGCAATATCTAGGGTAATTCCAGGGCTTAGTATCTGTGATCTTTTGTCAACTCAACCTGTGAGGGAAATTAAACTTGGTATGAGCACCCATTCGCTAAGCTAGTGCAACGCAATCACAGGCCAATGAGTTCCTGAGTCAGACAAGCTATGAAAGGACAAGAAAGGAAAAGTCATAATGTGACAGAAATGTGTTAATGAAATAGACTGTGTGAGGTTTGGTACATAAAGCTTGCCGGTTAATTATGATCTACAAGAAGGAAATTATGATCTCAGCTGAATGCTGCTGCAGGCTATTCCGAATGGGTCATAATATTGCATATCAGACTTAAAACACTAAAGTACTGTATTGGATGCTGTTATGCTATATCCTTTTTCTTTTTTTTACTATGTGCAATTAGATTACTGTTCACGGTTCTGCTTTATAGTTCCAGCGTGTGCATCACAAATTCAATAGACTTCATCTGACAACATTAAATCATGAGGGTGGCATTTAGTAAATATAAAATATATTGGCTCAGTTTTTATGCATTTACATAGCAGTGTTTAGAGGCCCTTTATAGAGACAGTGGATTGTCAGTAACTGTCAGCTTCTTGCCACTAGTTGTCTTGTCACCCTGTGTCTCAGACACAGCCATGTAGATAATGAGGTCAGTTTGGAGGAAAGTCAGTTCTTTAAGACATCCAATTAAAAACATTGGGACTGATTCAGCGATGTACGCTAATGCCACTGCTGCTGCATCTATGTATGTAGCTGCGATGTAAAAAATATGCAAATGTCGCAGCCACCTGGAGATGTATTGAGACGTCCACCTACAGCTTTGCAAATCCAGGCATCTGCGTAAAATGTTGCAGCATCTGCATTCAAAGATGCAGCATCGGTCACAGATAATTCCGATTTTTCTTCAGATCTGAACGATAATAATTTTAAAAATCATTCAATCATTCATATCTGAAAGAAAAATCTGACATGTGTGCAACGATGAACAATGAGCGATGAACGATGCGCGTTCCCGTTTGTCAAATAATGATATCTGACATCTGATGTGTTTGCAGTTTTGGACGATTTCCATTCATTTTAATGCAGTCAAAAATCATTTAATCGTTCAATTGTTCAATCGTTTGCAAATCGTTTGCAAATCGTTCAATCATTCAATCGTTCAGTCGTTCATCTGACATATCTGACCGTGTGTATGCACCTTAAGTCTATTGGAGCATACACACGGTCAGATATGTCAGATATGTCAGATGAACGATTGAACAATTTGAACGATCTGAATGATCTGAACGATTTGACCAACGATTAAAACGATTTGAGCTATGAACGATTTATGACTGCATTAAAATGAATGGAATCGGCCAAGTCTGACTGCAAACACATCAGATGTCAGATATCGTTATCTGACCATCGGGAACACGCATCGTTCATCGTTCAGACATGTCAGATATGTCAGATTTTCCTTCAGATATGAACGATTGAACGATTTTTTCAATCGTTATCGTTCAGATGTGAAGAAAAATCTGACCGTATGTATGCACAATATGGTCTCGTAGATTGGCCGTGGGAATTGAGATGCCGGAGCAGTATTCCTTGCATACAGAATCGCAGTTGCAGGGTGTGACATGCCTGCGTTCTTTTCTGCCACTCCCTGTTACCTCCCTCAAACACTCCCTGATTGTCAATCACAATGTGAGTAAATAGTCGCTGCGAGTGACTACAGTAATGTACCTTGATGCATGCACATTGCAACAGTTTACCAATAATCACTCAACTGCATAAACATCGGAATAGCGTAAAACTCTGAATCAGGCCCAATGTTAATGAAGTTGTAAAAAATATATTCATACAGTATCAACATTTGTAAAATAAAATAAAAAAGTCTTTCAGTATTTTTGTGACAGTGTCTTTTTAACCAATTTAAGCACCGTCAACTATCCTTTTTATTTGAGACAGGACCTTCCCCCTATATTTGTGTTATAAACCCCCTTTTCCCTCCCACCCCACTCCTATATGTATCACCGCCCAAAGTCATTTCTCAGCAGACATTTGCTAAGATCAAAAGAGGATGGTATGAACAGGATAGCAAAGGGATCAAAAAAGGGATCAGCAAGGGCCACTTATGGCTACATGCAGTATACAGTACATACAAATTCTCTCTATCAAGCAGAGATGCCTATATCCAAATATAAAACATAAAAAGAGAAAGCCATTTCACATTTACTTTACTGCACATAACACAAATAGAGTACATTTCTCAGATTAGAGTCTCTCAACCATATGTACAGCCCTACAAATGAACTATAGAAAAACAATATATTTAAATATTTCATCGTTAAAATTTTTTGTCCTTTCTCTATGCAAACATATAAAGAATTTTGGCTGTTTCAAAGAATGTGTAGGAATGACAAGGAGGCGCTTCAGGATGTTTTTGGTATTCGTGTCAGTAAATTTCAGCAATTTGAAAACAAATTTGGACAGGATCAACAACACAACTTTAATGTACAATGCAGTTGTTTTGATATATGGCATACTTGCCGACATTCAGCTCCCTTCTTCCGGGAGGGAGCTGAATGTCTGCACACAGTGGGGGGCGTGGCTGGGTAATGATGCGTCATTGGGGCGGAGTCACACAATCGCGTCATCGTGGCTCTGCCCCCTCTGCACAATGCCGAAAATATTGGCACTGTGAAGCAGGGGGCGGGGCCACAATGACGCGATTCAGCACAAATCGCGTCACTCCCACCCCCCTTGCTGCAGGGGTTTCTCTCTGAGTAGCGGGGGGCAGGCAGCAGCCGGGAGGCTTGCCTGCCTTTCCGGGGGATCGGGAGTGGCACTCGATATTCAGGAGGCTACCAACCACATCAGGAGGGTGGGCCAGCCTAATATATGGTTGTTCCCTGTCATTCAACTAAGAGACATAATTGTTTCCAAAATCTCCCTGTAGTATTCTAAAAATGGTGACCTTGTATTTAGCTGTATAATAATCTTCATTAATTGCATCCCATGTTACTAGATCTTAATGACATGTTCTTCACAGTGAGAATGCCTGCATGGAACAAGTATGCTCTGCTTAGTAGAGTTGTCTTCTTAACTAGTGCTGTTGTTGACACCTTCTATCATCGAGCATGAATCGTAACAATTGCTTCTGTTGAAAGGCATCAAAGGCCAGCTTGTAGTTAACAAAGTCGTTTTGGAAACAGAAAGGGCACAAATGACCACTGAAAGTGAAAGCTGAAAAAACACAAAGTAATAGTTACGGTGACACCTGGCATGGAAGCTCATCATTAGCTGTGCCATCCTTACATCACATTTTCTTCTCTCAAATTGATGGGAAAAGACAACTGCTTCTTTCATAGTTTGCAATTTATTTAATCAGCCACTTGTTGACACACTGTGAACATGGCTATTAGGCAGTATGCTGAGTGGCCCACGTCTTTCTTAGGTTTAATGTAGAAACTTTTAACTCTTTCCATCCTGGGACCCCGCCTAGTAGGCACATTTGTTACTGCACATGTACAATGCTTTATATGCATAGTCAGACACAAAATATATTGTACTTTTTATTACCATTTATTTACCTAGTAATCATGATACAAACAAATTTCATACAATGACATGAAGCAGAAGATAATGATGGTCCTGCTCAAATGAGTGTACAGAAGGTAATGGAAACACTATAAAATATAAACCAATTATATACCTGCAATATGGCTTGTGAAAGTTGTTCTTATACACTTTAAATATCAAGAACTAACATCTTGTTTCTGAACAGTAATGTAATTTCAAAGCTGGTTCAGTTGGGTAGCCTAATGCTATACGCATGTGGGAGATGTTATCCATGTTATTTGGCTTGCTGGACTATGAACTTTCTATTTTTATATTTTGCATGTATTTTGAATTGAGAGGGGACCTTCATTCAGGATAAGTGCTACAGTAACTAGAATGACATGTTGATTTATTTACTACTGTTGGAGATGTACGGTATAGTGAATCTTCTGTTTTATTTTGTTTTAGAGGCTTGCCAATACATTCTCAATCATTTTGTATGTTATGTTTTTTATAAAAGGTTAACTAACTTGAGAGCTTAATTGATGTAAATACTGATCTTCCATAGTGTAGGGAAACTTTTACAATTTACCCCATTAGTAAAGATTGATGCAGAGAAATAAAAGCATATAGAATACAATGTTACAATAAAACTAAAGCTGAGCTAAATGTTTTGGCCAGTTCTAAGTTTATCGGAACTCCTGTGATTCCTTTGGAATATTTTTAAGTACACACTGCAGCACAAATCAAAATTTGGAACAAAATTGAAATAAAATTAAAAAAAAAAAAGAAAATGTTATACTATACATATTTTAAAATGTCCCTTTGAAAAAGTTTGAAAATAATTTGGCAGTGAATAACCAAGTCATGGACGGAGCAAAAAAGATATATGAGAATTCATATTAAATCATTCTGTTTATTATGTTACATGTTGGACACATAAAATATTACTTGAACTGAACAGTAACATGGAGAGAAGAGGCGAATTGGTGATCTATTTATTTTAAGGTATGCAACTGAGAGGAGAAAATTTTGGACTAGATTTTGAAGGCAAGTCTTGGCCACTGTCCTCTCAAAGCTGAACAATGTGGAAATGATAAGTGACATAGTCAATTAGGTATGAAATTCCGGCGGCTGAATATCCACTGGGTAAAATGCTGACGCTGGAAGCCAGAACATGCATAATTCTGATGGAGCATGTAAGTCCCCGAACCCTACCCTTCTCCCCCCTAACCCTCCCTTAGGGGTGCCTAACCCTAAAACTCCCAAGGTGGTGCCTAACCCTAAGTCCCCCCCCGGGGGTGCCTAACCCTAACCTCTCCCCAGTTTCGTCTAACCCTAACCCCCCCTTCCCTAGCCTAACCCTCCCTGGGGCGTACCTTACCCTCTCCCCCTGGGAGTGCCTAAACCTAACACTCCCCTCCAGCAGCTAACACCTAAGTGTCCCCGCTTACCTTCGTTTGGGAAGCCATCCTGTCTGGATTCTGTCGTTGGGCTAAAGATAGGTATCCGGATTTAGACGGTGGGATTCTGATGGACGGCTTCCTGTCCATCGGTGTTTTAACTGTATCCCACATATTCTCTTTGCAGCCATTCATGTTCTGTTCTCATTAGATTCAATTTATTCTAACAAATATGTATCCCACAGCTATGGAATGTGCTACCTTTAAGAATAAGAATTATTAGAATTTTGAACTTCAGAATAAAACAGCCTTTAAATAACCCAATTTTTTAAATGAGTATTTAACCCCTTCCTTGCAGATGACAAGTCCCACTTGTGGTCCTCAGTGAAGGGACCCAATAAAACATTTTTATGCTTGCCATTTGGAAATTGCAGGCAGTCAGGCAATAGGGTCCCGCAAACTGACATCAATTCTAAGCACTATAAATTAATTTAATAAAGGGAGCTCATATCACCAATACTGTCACCTAGAGAGTTGAGAGCACCCTTGTTTGAAAGATGAGAGTCCCCTCCCATAGAAGCTATTGTCGGGTGATCAGCGTAATCACCATACAATAGCCCCTGCACTGGGCACAATCAGGATTCTCTATCAATCTATGGAACACAGTCATTTTCTATACTGCAGAGTAATATTGTCACATGTCATCACCAGAAAATACTGTAGCTTCTAAGTGGCTGCATCATTTGAAAGAGGTGACACTACTCTTTCAAATGTGCGTGCACCAGAATTAATAGAAGCCAGAATGGGAGATCTTCCCTCATCCTTGAATTCCAATTTTTTCTGCAGTGTAGGGACTAATGTCTGGCGAGCATGTTTAAACTACTGGTAAAGAGATTCTGATTTGTTGGTTGCCGAGATTAGGTTGAATTATCCTTGTAAATTAGCAAAAGTGTTCTCTGCAGTCATTATAAGATACTGCACAGTGGACTTGCCTAAAGCTCTATTATAAAGTTATAGCAGCCTACAAGGAACTCACATGACAGATCTTGGCTTGAGATAAGATGAATGTGCCTTACTGGTCTATACATCATCACTGAATACTACCAAAGCAGGTGAAAATGAAAATTTTCACCTGCTTTTGTAGAAATCACATTTTGGGGCCATTCATCAATTCACTTGCGATGTGGCCCGCTGTCACTAGTATGGGGACAGAAATTAATCAAGCTCCGAAAATAAAAAAATTTCCGAGCTTGACTGCAGGCATTCGCCATCTCAAGATGGCATTTGCTCCCGCTCGCAGCACATACCCTGCTCCTACCCTATGGAAAGGATTCCCGGGTTGCGAAGAGAGATCCTTTCGTATTGTTCCGTCCCTGTTCGGCTCCTTCTGCTGCACGCTGGGGCTTTATGCACCTGTATGAACTCAAGTTCACTAGCACTGCCGAGTTGCATCGTCAGTGCTAAGTTTCCGAAAGAAGCAGTGAAGCCGCTTCAGGGAGACAGCTCATGCCGCTTCAGGGAGACAGCTCATGCCGCTTCAGGGAGACAGCTCATGCTGCTTCGGGGAGACAGTTTGGACCCCGATAATAAACATAATGTATAGACCCCTTAGTACCTTATATTTATTACATTAATGGAAGAGGTTAGAGAACGGCTTTAAGCTAATATGACTTGCCTTATGTCTTGCTCTTTTGCCGTATGGAAGAAAATTATAATTACAGCTAATATGCATGTCTGCTGTATTAATGATTAATAATATGACTAATATGTATTGCACAAAACTCTGTTACATGCTTCTCCATGTGTGCTGTAGAGAATTAGTCAAAGTTGGTGAGAGCTGGTGAGGAGGATATGAATTCTGCTATTGACCAAAAAGTATATAGAAACTAACACTGATGTGTACCATAAATTTGGGAAGGTTGCATCAGTTACTAAAACACATCAATCACATCAGTTACTACAACATGGTTATTGAGAATTAAATAGTGACTAAAACTAGGTACACACTGTCTGATTTTTTTTTTGATCGGGGCGACATACCAGGCTATTTTTTGGTCAATTGAAAGCCCCAATATCTGTGCTACACATTGTGCAATTTACAGATTGTCCGCACAACACCACACTGATTTTGCATATGTCCACCCACAAGGAGGATGACATAGTGACAGAAGAACATAGAGAATATGGACAGATTATGGTGAATGGACACACAATGCTCAGTATCGGGAGAGTGAGGCTGAGAATTTCAGTCTTGATCGACAGATCGGATAATTGAAGGAATATGTATGTGGATGTGAAAAGCTGAAATGATTGTTGATACACACTATACAATAAATTGGGGTGATCACCCGATTATTGGCAAAGTGGCCCAATAATTTTATAGCATGTACCTAGCTTAAAACACATAAACTAAGCCTGGCTAATAAAAATTAAGTCAAAATACTGGATAATGGCTGTATGAAAAAATATTAATTTGATACAATTCACAACATGATTTTTATATTTAAAACAATAGACAATTTTATTAGAAATGTCTTAAAACACACATTTCTTAGTCATTATATGATGTTAAATAAAAAGAAACACTGCAAACTGCAAAGCAAAACACAGTAATATAAATATTTTACTTTTGTCATTTATTACAAACACAATAATTCTGGTTTTATAAATGCAATTTTTAAAAACATTATATTTTTTTGTTATTTTATTTTATTTTTTTTTAATAATATTAAACATTTTATTAAGCATTCCAAATTTGTCTGTCTTCTATAGAAGTAACAATTGGCTAGAAAAGCATTATAACTTTGAATAGAAAAATATTTTTTCACTAAATTAGGAACAGAGATGTGTGTTATTGGAAGGCAGCAAACTGAGCCAGGCAGTTAGCATAGATTACTTTGAGAATTTGTCATGGATGCAATTAGAGTCATGGGTGTCTGGGCCTGTGTCACTATTTAGCCACTAATTAGGGAAAACAAACTCCTGCAGATCCACAAACAAAATCACATTGCTACCATAGCACATGACATCGTATCCTGAGTACATAATATGCATGTTTTCACTTGGCGTTAACAGGCTAATTTAATTCAATGCTCTTGGTCAATAGCCTATTAACACCTATCCCTTTTACATAGAGGTTATCTATCTATCTATCTATCTATCTATCTATCTATCTATCTATCTATCTATCTATCTATCTATCTATCTATCTATCTCTTATTATATCTATATTTGCTTATTAGACATACATGCTTCAGTCTGTATCTTCTCTGCATTTTTTAAGCTGAACTGCCTTTGGTACAAGCAGTGCACAAGTCTTATAGCAGACTGCCTTATAGAAAAGACACATATTGAAATAGGTGCCTTTCTTTATGCCTGCTTAAAGTGTTCATTCTATGGGTTCAATTGCATGCTGGAACTTGTACCGCCACAAGTGTGTACTATAACCTGTGCCCCATTAATAAATAATAAGCATCTTGGTTACTGTATTGTAATGTAATGTTCTGTGTACGCTTTATTGTATGTACGGCGCTGCGGACAACTTGTGGAGCCCTATAAATAAAATATAATAATAATAGTAATCACTGCTTTCATAATAAATACATTATTATTGCACTTGTTAGCAAACAAGTAATATTGCCACCTCAACATAATAAAAGTGCATAACATTGCCCCTTAATATAATGTTAAAATAATATTGCCCACTTAATAAAAATATTATTTGACCTCCCCTGTTAAATGACTTTTTTCTGTTTTAAATACCAAAAAATAGTTAGAATCATTCACATTTATGCTGTATAAGAGATGAGCCCCTGCCCTGTATAAGTGCCATAATTCAATTTTCACAGTTTAGCAGTGAGATCTCTGGATGTACTGTATAGTAAAAAAAAATATGCCTAGAGGGGGGGTTAAGTACCACCCTAAGGGCATATCTATCAGACTGTTGTATCATTATCGCAAGCCACCTACAACATGATCACCTTATCCTTATAACATTTTATAATCACGCTTGCAGATACCCTTGTTGCAGTTGACCCACCTGTAACATTTTCCTCCCCCCTCTAGTGATGCCCCCTGTGGCATTATCTTCTTACACCCAGTGTCCACAGGTTGCCCTATTTCTCCCCTTCTTAACCTTCCTTATACTGCATGCAGAGCTCAGTGGTAAGTGTAACGTGCAGCTCGGGAGGTAGCGGAGGTGAACTCTGCAGTACTCTGAGGGTATGAGTGTAGTAAATGGTGAATAAGTGTTCAGACAGGGGAACTTCTGCTCCCCTCTAAGCACTTTTGCAATTGTGTATTGTGCTCCGCCTCCAGAAAGCAAATCACAAGGTATTCTGGGGGGGGAGAACCAAGTACACGTGATGTTGGCGGTCTGTATGACAGTTGACATCACATGTCCTTTGTGTGCCCCAGATGCCCCTTCAAGGAAATGGAAATTATATGATCTGATTTGCAAACATGCCAGTGATTGCATGGAATTCTACTGCATCAGGGAAAGCTCTGTTGTTTGAGGGTTGGCAACATTTGTAGTTATAATGTGTCAACTCATCACAAATCAAATGAGTGTACATACGTTTCAAACATGATTGAGGCACAAATGGAATCTGTATTTCCCATTGAAATATTTCATTCAAGTTGTTTCTATAAAACTGAAAATATTATCTGAGAATACAAATTATACTGAAAGGACATATTATTTAATTCAACTATTCAATAGAGAACTGATTATACTCCTAGGAAGTTCACTTGTGTCACATGCTGCTAGTAGCCTAATTCACATAGAGGTGAACACTCTTTGGAAGAGGTGAGATTTTGAGTTAGAAGATGAGGAATTTTGATTAAACTTTTGTTGCCCTGCCAATTTTTTAATGTTGATTATTACAAAGGGGAGATGCAGAAGTTTAAAATAACAGAAAGCCGCTATCTTCATAGACGTTATGGAATGAAAAACACTTGCAAAAATATCTGCAGGAAGAACAAACAGTAACCAAATTGGTTCCTGCGACAAACCATAACATTTACTTTAAACTATCAGCATCTTACTCAGTGAAAAGCAATATACTCTTCTTTTAATAGATCCCAGGCTGTTGGGGACTAAGTGACCAGCAAGCTGTGACCAGGTCAAGAGCAGGTCAAAAGTGAAAACCTATGTGAAAGTCATCTTTCTGGCTGCAGAGTCAGGCAGCGAGTCAGATTGTTTTACACTGCTGGGATACTTGTGCTTGATTATCTGACAAGCAAAAACATTGCAACAAGTTTTTAGAGGGATTTATATAAGGAGCATTTGTTAATGGTACATCTCGGAATATAAGGAGTGACACCCATGTAAGCCCAAATTATCCATTAGACAACTACAGTATCATATCTAAACTGTAAATGTAGATGATAGATGTCCTAAAGATATAAATAATACAATGTTACATTCCTGACACATAATTAACTGAACTTGAAACTTGGGCTACTAAAGGTGAAGTATTTTGAAATCCGATGGGACAACTGCTTGGTGCTCAGGGCTGTGGAATTCTACCAGGAGCTCTTTGAACATCTAATTATGATTGGACCTGTACCTCATTATAGCAAATAACTAAAAAGGGAGAGGAAAGGTCCTTCTGCTTAAACTGGAAAACGTTTTGCCTGCCTGCAAGTAGCAAAGTGCTGATTAATGACCAGAACCTTGAGTACCATCCAGATGATATACATAATTCATTTGAAACATGACCTTCTTCCTCTTTTGCAATTTGTCTTCTCATCTTTTTTCTTCTTGTTGGCCATGATTTGACCAAGCAAAATTGCTACACAACTGAGCAATTTTACTGGAATAGAAAATGCCATTAAGAGTTATTACTATTATTTGTGTACAGTGAGGTAGAAAAGTAAGAAAATCATCAGACTTAGGGGTATATTACCTAAAGTGCGGGTTTATAGAAGTGGAGGTGTTGCCTATAGCAACCAATCAAATTCTAGTTATCATTCTAGAGATGTAGCTAGGCATGACGCATCACATTTTGAATGCATTCCGCTACTCATCCCAAGCATAAAAACATTTACTAACGCCATATGCTTGTGGAAATCACAAAGCAATACAAAATAGTGGTTGCACATATCAACCTAATGGTTTTTCACAGGTGCTTGTAAAGGGAAAGATTTACACTGGACTACAGAAAAATAGAAAAATAGTTTCCCTCCAACACACTGCAAAAAAAGTCTTTGTTGCATATATATGCAAAGTTATGGTTAAGTGTCGGGCCATGTCAAGCTCCTCTGTATCGGCGACCCTAATGCTACATAATAATAGAAAATCACAAAGGACCTCTCCTGGTAAAGAGCTGTCCTTTGCGATAGAAGGATTTCCGAGTTTAGGACCCGGGAGTCCTTCTAAGCATGTAAAAATATATAGACATAATATAGTACATTGATACTGGTAAAGGACCAATAAATCAACAGTTGATAGAATTATATATTCATGCATGAGTTGTAGTAAATAATAATGATAGATGAATCTGATTATTACTAATCAATCTGATAAGACATGTGCTTAATAGTCACAGTTCATCCCGGCCGGGAAACAAAAATTAGTATGAATAAAAAGGTATACCTCTTGCGTAACTATTAGCGATGATGAGTACTCAGAGATGTGGTGAAAATTCAGAGCAAATGTTGGTAATTCAATGGGATGCTGTGTCTCATACAGGGATGACCGTGAGGATGATGAACAGCTTAGCCCATAAGTATCAGATGTATGCTGTCTGCCAAAGTGAAAATGTCACGGCAATGTTGCCCTATGTGGAACAGCAAACCGCCTGGTATAGAGGGTCTCCCGCGACGTGTGTGCCATGTGTGCTGATGCCCAGCACTGTGGAGCGGTCTCCCACAGCACGTGCACCGGCCGTGCAGGTGCTCTGTGTGTAGTGGCAGTCGGGCAGCTGTTCTGAGTGGCAGGAACAGACGTAGTGTCTGGAATGTCCTGCCACGTCTGCCGATCTCCTACACCTGTGCAAAAACCGTGGTTCTAGGTGACGAAGGAGACCGTGATGTGCGGGTTGCAAGGGAAGTGGATCTGGCAATCAGACCGGTCCGATGACGAGAGTCCTGTCCTAAGGCGTTTCTCGGCTCCAAATGCTGGCCGTTTCCTCAGAGGCAGTGTCAGACATTGCCTCTGAGGAAATGGCCAGCATTTGGAGCATCCCATTGAATTACCAACATTTGCTCTGAATTTTCACCACATCTCTGAGTACTCATCATCGCTAATAGTTACGCAAGAGGTATACCTTTTTATTCATACTAATTTTTGTTTCCCGGCCGGGATGAACTGTGACTATTAAGCACATGTCTTATCAGATTGATTAGTAATAATCAAATTCATCTATCATTATTATTTACTACAACTCATGCATGAACATTATTCTATCAACTGTTGATTTATTGGTCCTTTACCAGTATCAATGTACTATATTATGTCTATATATTTTTAGATAATTTTTAATTATTTATGTGTTTATATTAATCTATAAAGATATTAAATCATCTAATTTTTCAACCTATTCAGGTTCATTATTGCTATACAAAGTAGCGCTCCCTGTTCCCTTGTTTTATCTGCCTAGTACATGGATTAGCCTATCCTTAGGTGAGCTGCTGTTTGTATATACACATATAGTATTTGGTGCGCCCCTCATTGTGTTGTTTTTGTCTTCTAAGCATGTGTCGAGTGATGCAAGCGAGGCAGGGGGTGCTAGGAGGGATCCGATTGCATCCGTCTCAGGGGGAATTGTGAAAAGAAGCCCATAAGCTTCAATTAGGCAATGCCTAGATTGTGTTGCCCACTCCACCCAAGATCTGGAATCTATCACTTTCCGGAGCTCGGTGTATATGCGGTAAGCGGCCAAACCTCAGAAAACATCATCTTTGGAGGTTTGACCACTCAATACACATTGATGCATTCCGCCCAGAATCTGATTGGTTGCTATGGGCAACATCTCCACTTCTATAAACCCTTACTTTAGTAGATATACCCCTCAGATTGACTGTAGGATTTGGTGGGCTTAGTTTTTCCTAGAAGCATAACAATCCACATTCTGTTGTATTGTGTATATATTGAAGCTACAGTAGACATGTCTCTACTAATGACAACAACAGTGATAAATACAATTACCTTACATTAGCAACATGTGTTCCCTTGCTAATAAAATAAAAGGCACCATTATGTTATTTATATTTCTTTAGACATGGTGAGATAAAAAGTAGACAAATGTAAGTCTGGGTACTCACTGTGTGTTGTATCATACAATATATAATTCCAACACAGATCGGGACAATATAACATACACATCATATAGTATGTACACCCGATGCATCATTTCTGGCCGTTGTTCATTGTATCGTTCCTTCTGCTGTCCTGCATGTTAGATGGGGTGATGCAACGATATGGTGCTGTTACAGGCAGCATGTAACGACACATCACGCCATTGTAAACCAGATCGTGCAGTGTGTATGGCGCTTGGAGCATCGCTGGGTCGTAGTGTTGTATAAGGTGTGTACCCAGCTTTGTGTTAAATACATAATAAAAATTGCTGGGAATCACAGTGTTTACAAATAGGTTTTAAAATCTAAAAATACAGTGGATGAATTTATGTGACAGGCTTTGATGTACTAGGAATATATTACATTTGAAGGAATGGGTATGAAGTCCTGGCGGCTGAAGAGCCGCCGGTTCATATCCCAACGCCGGCAGCCTGAATGGAGAAGACTCCGACAGGGCAGATAAGTACCCTATCTCTACCCCTCTCCCCCCCAACCCTAACCCTCCCTTAGTGGTGCCTAACCCTAACCTTCCCCCTAGTGTATAACCCTAACCATCCCCCGGGGTGCCTAACCCTAACCCCCCTTTATCGCACCCTAAACCTAACCCTCCTGTGGGGGTGCCTCACCCTAACCTTCCCCCGGGGGTGCCTAACCCTAACCCTCCCCCCTAGGGTTGCCTAACCCTAACCTCCCCCCCAAAACCTATCCCTAACCCCGCTATGCTCCCTAAACCTAACCCCTCTTCCCCCCACGGCTAACGCTAAGGGTGCCCTGGACTTACCTCGTTCGGACTGGCATCCTTCGGTGTTCTGGTGTCAGGATTAAGATAGGCGTCGTTATTTCGATGCCTATTTTAAGTCCCCTGTCAGGATTTCCTTGTCGGTGTTGAGACCGGCGTCATCGTGGCCCCCGGTCTCATAACTACATCCCCATCTGAAGTGTATGTTGGTATTGGAGAATTCATAAGACAGACTGACTGCTGTTCAGAAATACTTATGGCCATCAGACATTCTTGGAATATGACCCAACTTATTGTGATAAAGGAAGGGACACTCTCTTCTCAACATTGACCATTGTATTACATACCTAATCCTCTCACTGCACGATAAACAGATCTATGCTTCTCAACATTAATACTGATCATCACTTCATAGTTTTATATCAATATATATGACATAATCTCATCAGGTTTTAGTATGGTCATAAAGTTATTGCATCAAAATAAAAAAAAAAAGTAAAAAAAAAATAACTAAAAGGTAAAAAGTTAAAGGTAAGGAAAATGTACCTTTATTTAAATGTCCTATTACTTCATTATTCTTCATATTAAGTACATGCTTTTGGTATTTCTGTGCTCAGAAGAACTGCCAGATTATTTATCAAATGTGAGAGATAAATTGGAGAAGTTACCCATAGCAACCAATCATCCTGTAACATTTTTCAGGCTGCGCTAGAAAAATTACATTTAGAAGCTGAATGCTTATTCAAATATCCACCCAATACTTGGAGGAAATGTATCAAACCTTCGAGAGAGCCCATATGCCCAAAGCAACCAATCAGCTTCTGTCATTTTATAGACTGTGCTAGATAAATGACAGTTAGAGGCTGATTGGTTGCTATGAGCATCTTCTCTACTTTATCTCTCTTGAATATCTGATACATGTCCTCATTAGACTTGGACTGTAATGTCTGTAACATAAGAATAAAATGTCAGCAGGTTGTGAATACCAACTCTACAGGTTGATTCCACTGTTAGAATGACCCTTTACAGTAGCTGTTTTCTTTTTGTTGTGCAAAACTCGGAGGAAGTTTGCCCGGAGATAATCCTCATTTTACATGAAGTTTAGCTCCAGAAGACAGGGTAGATGTGTATACATCTCTAGATTGTAAGCTCTCACAATCATGGGCCCTCTTTACCCTCTGTTGCCTAGACCTTCTCCATTAGTTTTATATGTTCTTGTTTTGTATGATTTGTTTTTAATCTAATTTTATATGCCAACTGTCCTGTGCTGCAGAGTTTTGTGGTGTCTTACACTTCAACCAATATGGTGATGATACTCGAAGCTATCATTAGCTCTGCCTGGCTGTAGGCATCATATAATGGGGGAAGTGAGGATATATTTATTTGCCATATGTTTGCGTGCATGCGTGTGTGTGGTGATGGGTATTTTACATGACAACCCCTTTAATTACCAAGCAGCTTTTTTACACAATCTATAAAAAGTGTTTGCATGGGGTGTCCTAAACAGGAGTGTTCTTATTGCTTTTATGCTGTCATGATGAATTAGCAGTTATGACTTTCCTTTGTTAGTTTAGGTGAAAATCAAATGAAATCCAGCCGGAGTTCCCGGAGTGCATTGTCCGATAGCGTATAAATGTTGTGCCGATGACAGATCATACTGTTTTTATTAAGAAAAAGAACACTGACTTTACTTTGCTTTTTGACCTCACTGCGTTACTGTCAAGGTGATTTTATTTGTACAAATTTTCCTCCTGCAGGCCTCCTCTATGATCCGCCATAAAACGTAAGACAAATTCCTGTCATCTGTATGTGATTATGGCAGGTTCAGTTACTCCTATTCATGAATGCTTAAGAGATGGTTCTCTGCTTGGCCTGCGAAGAAATGAATGTAGTAGCATTTCTTCCTGACAGAAAGCCCATGTATTGCTATTATGATAGTTTGCTTCTGCTAAATTTTTAAAAACATACAGATGTTATATGTAACATTTCTTACAAAATACAAACATTCTAGAATCACTGGAAACTTTTGGTCAGTGACATAAAGAAATGGCATATTTGTTTTCATTTATGTTGCACAGCAACGTATACATATAACCTTACAGTAAACAACTTAAAGCTGAGAATACAAATAATTACATAATTAGAACTATGGGGGTCATTCAGACCTGCTCGTGAGCGTCAGTACGCTCGCAAGTGGGTTGATGTCCCTCACTGCGCATGCGCACGACAGAGGGAGCTCCGTCGTGCGCATGCGCGAGACCCGGAGAGCGACGGGCTCTCCATCGCTCCGGGTCTCGCACCAAAGGGGGCGTGCTGTCGATGTTGATTGACAGCATGCCCCCTTTGGTGGGTGTGCCGGGTGCGTGCCTGCCAGACGGAGGCGTTCCCATGGGAACGCCTACCGTCTCAAGCCGGCCCCACTGACATCACTAGTGATGTCAGTGGGAGTGATTTTGGCTCTGATAGAGCCAAAATCACTCCAGGGCTTGCAGCAGCGAGACCCTACCGCAGGGTCTCAGTCGCAAGCCCACAGCTATGCGAGCGTCCATGAGGACGCTCCTAAAACAGGTAGGAGGGCCCTGATTAAGAGCGAGCGCTCTGGTCAGAGCGTTCAGCTCTGAATCAGGCCCTATGTATTAATCTACCAATAGAGTAGCTGTGGCCAATAAGCAGCCCTCCAGCTGCTGTAGAACTACACATCCCAGCATGCCCTGCAACAGACCATGCGGAAACTATTACTGGGCATGCTGGGATGTGTAGTTCAACAGCAGCTGGAGGGCCACTTTTTGCCCACCCCTGCATTAGAGGTTAGCCCCAAGGAGTTTGTATTCCTGTTTTTAATTATAATTTGAAAGAGAAAACAGTGTTATAATGACCAATAAATGTATCCAGCACCATTTTTATGTCTTCATATGAATACCTGAATAATTCATATATAAACCTTATTTACCATCCTAAATAGTAATAAATAGAACTCTTTTAGCTTGGTTTGCTAAATGATTTGCAATAAGGGGGCATTAACTTGTTTTTTTGTTCAGTCAATCACATAATTTATAATTACTAGGTAAACAAAAAAATATTTAAAAATATGACAGGTATAAAGTAAATTCTAATATATAGCTATTCAATTGTTTGTTTTTAGAAAAGTAATATAAAGTGCTAAAACACACTGATATTTTCCAAAGCATATTTAGGGGTAAATTTACTAATAATCGAGTTTTGTTTTTTTTAAAATGCTCTTTACTTCGCCGAAACTTGGGTGAGTTTTTCGTTTTTCAGCTCGCAAATTTACTAAGAAGTGAGCTTAGCTAAAAGTGAGTTTTCCGATGGTGAAGTAGATCGAGATTTCTTCCCCTAGTTGCGAGTTTATATGAGATTGATCACCCGAGATTGCAGTGTTTTCTCTCTGCCAAACTCACCCGAACAAGCAGCCTGCACATATCAGTGAGATATGTGAAGGCTGCTTGTGTTGTACCTGTAAAAACAGGTTAAAATTTTAAAAGAAATTGATGTAGGGTCCCCCCAAAATTATAACCAGTCCCAGACTTGTCAGCCAGTTCTGGTTCCTAAAATTACTGGGAATAAAATGAGTAGGGTTCCACTGTAATTTAGAAATCAGCACCAGGCTGCAGGGACAGTCCTGGTTTTAAATATAGGGGGAAAAAAATGCCCCTATATTTAAAACCAGCACCGGACCCAAACCGACCAGGGTGTAATGCCACAACCAGGACACCCTATTACAGGGTCTCCAGGGCCAAAGCATTCTCACCGCAAGCCGGTCAGACCAAGTCGGGGAACTCAAGGGAGGTAGGGACCCCCCAAAAAAGCGGTCCCCCTCTCCTGAAACTCCAGGCTTGCTCTGAAGCCCAGGGCTCTTCCCCGCACCCTGGGCTGTGGGTACGGGGGTAATAAAGTGTAAAATCAAAGTAAAGTATTGTATTTTACAGTATTTTACAGTGGAACTACAGGTGCCAGCATGCCTGCCCTTTGGCACTTGTGGAAATACAAGCCCCAGCAGGCGGCCGGCACCCGTACCTCCACTGTAAAATAAATAGTTAAATAAATACACAACACACACCATATATAGTACAAGTTAATTACACACATACATGGCCACCATCAGGACTCATGGGGCCCAGTACAAGTAGATAATGCAGGGCCCCATCCTCTCAAAGCTCTGAGGGTGCAAAGGTGTAGTGTAAAGTGCTGAGCGATCTAATTAATGAAAATTGTATTTACCTGCTATCTTTAGATTTAATTATGTGGCGTTGAACTTGGTTGCACTTCCCTTCATCCATGCCTCTTCTGTTCACCAGATGACGGCCATGGTTCTATGTAGTACATTAAGAAGATGAGAATGGAAAGACAAAGATTGGAGAAGTGGAAGATGAGGGGGTAGAAAGCTGTGACATAAGAGGAAAGTGAATGGTGAGGTCAGATAGGAGAAGAAGTTTGGGGAAGAGATGGGATGGGGAGAAATATGGGATAATACTGTCCTGACCAACCTGTGACTTTTCAGCTGTTGTGAAACTACAAGTCCTAGCATGCTTTACCAGCTGATTGTGGGAGGGTATGCTGGAACTTGTAGTTTCACAACAGCTGGAGAGCCACAAATTAGCCAGGCCAGGAATGAAAGCAAGTGACAGGGGTCAGAGGCACACAAGTGGAGTGGATGAGGGGCAGAGGCACTCAGAAGGGAGGGAAGGAGTGTCTAGGCACATATGGGAAGTGCAGTGTCAGGCAGAGACACACATGGGGGAGTAGAAGGGGGCAAAGGCACACAAGTGGAAAAAGGGATGGCGGTCCTCACACATACTTATCTGTACCAGCCGGTCTCTCCTCTTCTCCAATGTAGATATCCATGTGGAATGACCTGCAAAAAAGATTGTATACTAACCTACATCCTGGCGCTGCTCTCCGTAGCATCCACAATCTTGTTAAAACAACAAACTGACTTACCCAAACCAGGCCAAACATGTGTAAGTATATGCTGTTACATATACTTACACCTCGCGAAATGACAGATGACCGAAATCAGCCAATCAGCGGCTGCTTTACATGTAGCCACCGCTCAATGACTGGGACCCACGTGGAACCAGCCAATGAGCGGCCGCTACATGTAAAGCGGATGCGGATTGGCTAGTGGCCGTGAAAAATAACAGATGATTTTGTTCATCTGTCATTTCGCGACATGTAAGTATATGTAACAGCATATACTTACACATGTTCGGCTTGGTTCAGGTAAATTGTTTTGTTGTTTTAACAAGATCGCGGATGGTACGGAGAGCAGCGCCAGGATGTAGGTGAGTATACGATCTTCTTTGAAGGTCATTCCATACGGATTTCTACATTGGACAAGTGGACTGACCGGCTGGTACAGGTAAGTATGTGTGATTGATGTATGTGTGTAATAAATCTATACTGTATATGGTGTGTGTGTTGTGTCTTTATTTAACTATATATTTTAAAGTGGAGGTACGGGTGCTGGCTCCCTGCCAGCACTTGTAGTTCCACAGGTGCGAAAGGGCAGGCATTCTGGCACCTGTAGTTCCACTGTAAAATACAATAGTTTACTTTGATTTTACACTTTATTACCCCCTTACCCACAACCCAAGGGTGCGGGGAAGACACCCAGGCTGCAGACCAAGCCTGGGGTTTTGGGAGGGGGGGACCCCTTCTTGTGGGGGTCCACAGCGCCCCTTAGATCCCCAGCTTGGCCTGACCGGCTTGAGGTGAGAATGCTTTGGCCCTGGAGACCTGGTAATTGGGTCTCCTGGCTGTGGCATTCAGCGCCGTAGCTAGGGTAGTGCGGCCGGTGCCATCACACAGGGCACCACAGGTCAGGGGGCGCTGTTTGAGCCTGTCAAATTTCTGTTTATTATCATTCTTGTTTGTAGCTTCCTCTTGTTTCATCCCCAACATCTCCTGACCTCTCCTATCTCTTCCCTGGCAATTCCCCATGAAGCCATGGCCCTTTCTTGGGTGCATTATGTCCCTTTGAAAAATGAGGGGGGCACCAATGCTCTTTCTGGCACAAGGCACCAAAAAGTCTAGTTACGGCTCTGGTGGCATTACACCCTGGTCAGTTTGGGTCTGGTGCTGGTTTCAAGTATAGGGGGACACCTAAGCAAACCAGCCAAAGAGCGGCAGCTACATGTAAAGCGGCCTCTGATTTACTCGCGGCCCATGAGAAATTACAGCTGACTTCGGTCATCTGTCATTTCACAATGTGTAAGTAAATGCAATTCCACAAGTGCCAAAGGGCAGGCATGTTGGCACCTCTAGTCCCACTGTAAAATACAATAGTTTACTTATATTTAGCAATTTATTACCCCCCGTACCCACAGCCCAGGGGTGCAGGGAAGAGCCCCAGGCTTCAGATCAAGCCTGGGGTTTTTGTGGGGACCCCTTCTTGGGGTCTCCCCACTTCCCCTGAGATCCCCGGCCCAGCCTGAGCAGCTTGGGCTTATAATGCTTTAGCCACGGAGCCCCTATGCAATTTTCCCCCCCCTATAATTAAAACCAGGACTGGCACTGCAGCCTGGTGTTGGTTTGTAAATTACAGTGGAACCCTACTCATTTTGTTCCTCATAATTTTAGGAACCAGTACTGGCTGGCATGTCTGGGGCTGGTTAAGGTTTAGGGGGGGGGCCCTATGTCTTTTTTTCTAACATTTAACCACTTTTTTAACAGCCTAGAACACAAGCAGCTTACACATATCTCACTGATATGTGCAGGCTGCTTGCTCAGGAGAGTTTTGCAGAGAGAAGACACTGCAATCTCGGGTGAGTACTCTCCTGCAAAATGTGCTGCTCGGGGGAGATATCTCATTCTGCTTCACCATTGGCCATCTCACTTCTTTGTAAATTTGAGAGTTTCAGGAGCCTCAAATCACCCGAGTTTCGGCGAAGCTAATCGAGTTAAAAAAAAAGCAAGTAAATTTATCCCTTAGTCTCAGATATTTTGATAACTTTTATGGTAAATTATTGTATGTATTGTTCTTTTTGGGGGGGAGGAGGGGCAGTTATTGTAATCGCTAATGAACTATTTCAAACCAAGTGCAAACATGCTAAAATGTTTATATGCTTCTTTCAACTTTCTCCAGAAGTATGATTTATTAAATCACCATTATATAATGTGATTAGCAAAGCATTTTCATGAAATCAGCCAAGGCCACAAATTTGTAAATGTTAGTCATGGTTCATATTCATTTATCACTGTAAGATGGTTGAGGCAAGATTTTATTCAGCTGCTAGACCAAATACATTTTGGTAACAGAGCTAATGTTATTGTTAGAAGAGAGTGCCCTACGCTGTCTCTCCATCTGGCACTAGGACCCCTGGCCTGTTTGAGGTGTGACCTCCATACCTTGTGCACTACTGCACATGCGCGTTCATCTGCGTGTCTTCAGCTCCATCCTCTATCCTGGAAGGATGTGCACCTGAGAGTCTCCAGATAATACTAACTGTAGAGATGTCGATACACAGGCTACAGGCACGTTAGTTCCACCGCACCTCCACCGCTGTACCACTACACTTACAGAACCAGTGTGCATACTCCACTGCCACCACTGAATATACAGACACAGGTGTATGCTCTCACCTGTCGCACACCACTCGCGCTCCCCTATACTTTCCTTGCTGGATCTGGTGCACACATCATATACTGCATTGTATACTTCTCAAGGGGATGCAGTGATATTACCGTGGCCGGGATGCCGGCCATTGGAATCCCGACAGTGAACACGGAACTAAAGATAGGCATCAAAATCCCGATGACTATCTTTAGCCCCATGCCAAAATCCCAACAGCTGGCCTGCCAAGCTAAGGTAAGCAGGGACAGGTTAGCATTAGTTGCAGGGTTTGAGGGTTAGGTTTAGGCACCCCCAGGGAGTGCTAGGCTGTGGGGAGGGGGGGCAGGGTTAGGTACCAACGGGGGGAGGTTAGGCTTAGGCACCACCCGGGAGGGTTAGGTTTAGGGTGTGGGGAGGGGGAGTTAGGTTTAGGCACCCCCAGGGGAACTTAGGGTTAGGCACCACCTCAGGAGTTTTAGGGTTAGGTACCACCCAGGGAGGGTTAGGGTTAGGGGGGACAGGGGAGAGTTAGCCTATTTACCAGCCCTAGTCGGGATGTTGAACCTTCTGGCTTCCGGCATCGCTATTAGAACCACCGGCTACTCAGCTGTCGGTATTTTATACTGATTCCCTTCTTAAATACTTGCTGCATTAACCCTGTAAACCTGATCTGCTTGGATAATAAACCTAAAACCTGGTTAAGTGATCTATTGAGGGATCTATCCTCCATCACACATCGCTGCCACCTATACCACCTACAGGATATGTCACTTGTTATTATAAATACACACAGTGCCTTTAATCTAAAAAGACAGTCTGCACAATATCTGGTCTTGTTCATCTATCTTCATATAGAAAATGATTTTGTTCAGTTTCACCTGAATTTATTGTTATACAACACTGTTTAAATGTAGCTGCAACAATTAATTTTATATCTAAATACAGTGCCAGGTGTAGGCTGGTGCCATATCTCCTAGCTTTTAGTGATCCAGAGCCGCCTGGAGCCGAGGTGTAGGGAGGGCGGCTCCACCGGAGCACAAGCTCCAGGCTCCAAAGTCGCCAGAGGGTTAAATTCCAGGAACACAGGGGACTGGAGAATGGAAAAAGTCTGTCAGGACTTCAGCTGCCCTTGCCTTCCTCAGACTGACTGCTTCCGCTGCTGCCATATAAATGTAAAGGGAGAGGAACATTTCACATGTTGCACACAGCTCTGAGCACTCCATGAGGAGTAAGGGGGCACACTGCCAGTAGGTAATATTCAGCACTGGGCACATCCAAGTACTGCGTACAACTGGGCACAGAACAATACTGTGCTGCATTGGGCACACTATAGTACTGGACAGCAAAGGGCACACCACTATAACCCGGTGGAAGTGTATAGATCCCCTTCAGTAGATGTACCTGGAAGTGACATGGAGTGAGAGTGGAAGTGCAACTCCATGCCCATAAAGGCCACCAAAAGAAGAAATGTGTCCCCTTGTGTGCTCGCTTCGCTTGCCACAGGTTTATATTCCCCCTCTATGTCCACGTGGGTAGTAAAAAATGACGTTGGACAGTAACTTATGAAGTCAGGGTACATCTACAGAAGGGGATCTATCCACTACCATAACCCGGGTGATCTGTAACTCCTTGCAGCATTTTACTCAGTCAAAGACATGTGCTCCTCTGAGGCATGCCCTATAGACCATTATCTAGGCTAATTTCCCAAATATCACAGTCTCAGTAACTTACTGTGGTACTGCCTTGTGCACTGCAAGGAATGTTCATTCTAACAACCAGCAGCAAAAACATGGACAGAATGATAATTATGTATAAGGTAGGTGCAGGTAGCTGGGCTTTGTGAGACCATGAATAATATGTGACAGGGCAGTGTGTGATGCTGTGAGGTGGACAGTGAAGGGGCTTGGGGAGGTGTTGTGATATGGACATGGGGGAGATGGGGTGCTGTGAGGTGGACATTGAAGAGGGAGGGTGCTGTGAGAGGTGGACATTGAGGGCCATATTCATCATGATAAAAATTTAAGTTGTGATACTTTAGTTTTAGCTATTTCTGCAGCTTTTTGGAAATGTGATACTTTTCCCCTTCAGCTGGGCTGTTCTTCTACTCTCTGTGCTCCGTGCCAGTGCTTTCTCCCCAATGTCCCCAATAGCTGCAAGCTAATTTACTCTGGTGACTCCCCCCCCTCCCCAGCTGCTGACTCCTTCTGCTCCTGTGTCTCCCCCCCCCGGCTGCTGGCTCCTTTGCTACAGTGTCCCCCCTTCCTACTGCTGGCTCCTCTGCTTCGATATCTCCCCACCACCCCATTCCCACTGCTGGGACCTCTGTTGCAGTGTCTCCTCCATTGCCCCCCCACCCCTTCAGGCTGCCAGGTTCTTCTGCTCCTGTGTCTCCCCTCGGCTGCTGGCTCCTGCTCCAGTGTCTCTCCCCTGATGCCGGCTCCTTCTGCTCTGGTATCTCACCCCAGGCTGCCGGTTACTTCTGCTCCAGTGACTATTCCTCCCCGCCCCCTGTTGCTGGCTGTCTTCACCGGTGTCTTAAGCCCCTCATCTGCCACCCCCCCTCCTGCCTGCTGCCATGTCCGCTGTCTGGTGTTCCCGTTGTGCCTATTCTACTCTGGTGCACTGTTCAAGCCCCCCTCACCTCAGTACAGCTGGGTCCCGTCACTCAATCCCCTTCACCGGTTGCTCTCTGACCATGTCCACTTCCAGCTGACGGCTTCCATCAAACCTGCTTCAGCTGCAGGTCAGGAGCTGGCTCCACAGTTTAGCAGAAGTTCTCCCTTCTACTTCTTCTCTAGCTCGTGGTGACAGGCTGGCAGCTCTTCTCTCCCTCTGAGTGGTGGCAGGTGCAGTGGATTGAGCCGCAGGTAGGACATAGACCTTTTACACTGCACAAGGTGCAGAGTAATAGGCATTTTCTGATGGGTATCAGATGCTTTATGCCATCTCAGGGTGGCGTACAGTATCACTTACAAGTTCCGAAACAAATGCTTTTTCGGAACTTGATGAATTTCATAATTTCCACATCCCTATACTAAAATATGGGGACTGTGGAAATTATCGGAGTACAATTGTAACCAGGAGATATCAGTGATATCTCCTGCGTTACATGTTCGATGAACAATGCTGACATTTAATTTCCACAAAAATAGGTGAAAATCTTAATTTTCACCTACTTTTGTAGAAATTAAGTGGTGTTACCTATGAGAAATAGGACTATAAGAGACTGTGTTACATTTGGAGACTAACTGCCCATTATAGTCAGCGCCGATAAGGTGAGGTAGTGTCCTGAATGGGGGCATTGGGCCTTATGCAGAGCAGGATGCACTCATGCAAAGCCAAATTACTATAAGTGCATATTTTCAGTAGGACACAACTCTGCAACAGTAATGTATGTGCCAGGTTTACCTTGGGAGCCACAATTGTTTATATTAGCAATATTAGCATTACTATATTGTAGAGAATACATAGTCATGGTCATGGTGTATAATTATGGTTTGAAAGTGTTACTGTAGTAGTCAATGTGAAAGTCAAAGTCACATTATCCTATTTGTATATAACATAATAATGTAATAAAATGTCATATACACAACAGAGAATATTCTCTCAACATTGTTATTGCTTATTAGTAGTTGCAAGTTGTATTCATCACATTAAAATTAAGCACATATGCAAATTAAACCCAATTAAATTAAGTGACATGAGATTAAATATACACATAAAAATAATCTTGTTTAAAATCAAATTGAAATCTTTTAAATGGAAAAGCCCATTTAGTAATGCGAATGGAAAGTTACAACTTCATATAATATAGTACTAGCAGCTGGAAAGGTCACTTCACAACCAACTACGTCTAGCCAGTGCTGCTGATTGTCAGCTTGTATATACTGTAGTTTCAGCACCTCTCCAGCACCTGCAAAAAATATGGTCCTGAAAAGTGTACATGCATCTGTGTCCATGTCTTCCTCAGTCACAATTACATGAAAATCCTGCTTTTTGTAGTTTGCCTAAATTTGCCCATTATGCCATTATCTGCATACACATTTTTGGTGACCAGATGTAGATCAGAAATGTGTATTTTTACGCAAAAAAAGAGACAGCTCTACGTAAGGCCCATAATTGGAATAATTGTTTTTTTTTTCATGCACCATTATCAGTCTGTCTTGCTAAATTGTATACCTTAGTTCATAACTGCCAAACGCTTGAAAGCAATCAATTCTGTGCACAAAAAAAAAAAGATCATCCCAATGGTGGACATTTATTTCTGTGTAATTGGAGTGTGCATAGGCAGAAGATGTTAAATTATTGCACAAAAAGTCCCGAAGTGTTCTAAAACTTCACATATGTTAAGTTTTCACATTATCGTGGCTAATTGAATTCGGCCCAAAGTAACATAATTATGGAGTTGTTGTCTAGTAACTGCCTAAGGTCACTACTTAATTTGACCCATCCTTAAAAAAAAATTAATTCCTTAGGAACAAAAAAATAAAGAAAAATAAATTTTTGTTCTATTATTAATCAGGAAATTACCCTTTTTATTCACCAACTGATACACTACAATGAATAATTGTAACAATGAATCCTTATATTTATATGCTTGTTTAAAATAATATTGTCTTTTCATCCCTCATTTCTATTAAAAGTCAATCATGGATTTGTACTGTATTTTTTATTGTTTCATTATTATAGCTGTTATTATTAAGCTGGCAATGCATGTCATGAACCTACAGCATGGACTCAGAATAGCGGCAAGTATACAGTCCAATTAAGCCACAAAAATAAGTGGTCAAATTAAATTAGGTTTAGTAAGTTTTGTGGTGGCTATTGGCTTTATCACTTCTCTGGGGCATAGAAGTGTGACTACAAAATTATACTATCTATTTTGTATGTGGCAAGTAAAGATGCGTGTACAAGCCATATATTGAATATTAAAATTACAAATTGTTTCTAAAATGTTTATTTAAACTAGATTTCTTAAGATGTAGATCATTATTTGAATTTTTTGAATTTATTATGTAATTTAATCGAGCATATGAACCTGCTTCGAACGTGTTCAAGTGGGTTCAGATGCTCAATACATTATTGTGTTTTTTAATTGTGAATGGTGAACTTGGAAGGCAAGTGGTAAACATTATTTAAATTGAGTTTCTAAAGTAAAAAAATTTTTTTTTTTTAATACAAATAGCAATTGCAAAAAGCTCAAACATGATTAATGATCCTCATATGCAATTGACAAATGCAGAGTGCTAGTGGCTAAGGGAAATGGAAATTGCGAACAGCAAACATGATTAGCAAATTTCTAACCACAAATTTAAGATGTACTGTAAACAAGTTTATGGCCATCAAACTGGATACATTTAATCACATTATTAGCTGGCAACAATATTTTTGTTAAGGCTGCCATGCATATTATAGCAAATACAACATTGCTTGTGACAATCAAATTGGAGGGCATGAGGGGGGTTAAAACGGTCATAGTATTGTTGGATTCTTCACAACAGTGCCACAGTGGGGAAAAGTTACATAGGATATTGATTTTAAATTGGTAGACATTGGATTGTGGGTGGCCCTCATAACAGTTGTAATAATTGGCTTTGAATTTATCTAATCACCTAAGGTAGATGTACAGTATGTTCTTCCCCCTATGACTTTATCCACAACTTAGCAGTGTATTGAAGTTAAGGGAGTTGGCAAAATAATGGATTTAAAAACAATGTGTGGATGTGAATAAAGAGTTTGGCATCACTTTGTCTTCAGAACATCTTTTAATAGTGTATGAAATACTGCTTTTCAGTTACAGTATATATAGGAGGGAATTCAATTTGCCGAGGTTATGTGCCCGGGGCTATCCAAATAGCCCTGAAGTGCTGCCGCTGGCAGCATTTATCAGGGATTGTTTTTCAGGACCTTAGCAGGCTCTGAAATTTAATCCCCAATAATGAGCCTGTTTTTGGGAAATTGGCAGCAAAAACACATAAGTTTGTGAACTTATCATGGATTCTGTGTGTATTCACCCAAATACTGATTATTTCCTTTGGGAAAAAACGGGCTCTAATTGAATTGCCCGAAGTTAAAATATGCGATATGTAAACCCGCATTCATCCCCTAGAAATGATTGAGGCTAATTAAATACTGTATTAAATACTTCTTATTAGCTACAGTATACATAGTGGTGTATTGTACCATTCTCCAATAAGGAAAGCCTCCTGTTTTGTGATGGATGTAAGATTTGAAAAAGTACTTTACTCTTAATTTCCCAAACTATCCATAAATCTTTAAAGAATTATGAATTATGGCGGAATTGATTATGATAACATAGAATTAAGATACAAAGTTGCGCTGTGTTTACCAGGATCTGGTTTTACCCTGATGTGGCTTAATACTAATCCAAGGTCAGGCATCATGATACTCTGCTCAACTACTCATTTTATACTTCATACATATAACTCACTTACAGTAAGTAACTGTGTTTTTATCTTAATGCATACAGTACAGCACAAAAGCACATTTTATTTTTGGATTGTATTCATTATTTTTAATTTTGGGTGTATATTAACTTTCCTATTATATTACTATTATATCTATTTATTGCGGGGGTTATGAAAGGGACCTTATCCAGAAACAGTTTAGCAAGAGGATAAATGGGTGTTACCATTGATGTAAGCTTCTTCAGGAAAAAAATGTTTCACCCTACTGTACTCAGGGTTGGCAAACATTGCTTTCAATATTTTTTTCCATAATTACACCTTGTAGACTAATAATCAGGCCCATGACTCCCATAAGATGCTATCTCTACTATATCTGACCGTTCTTTAATTGAACAACTGCCAAATGGAAACTCCATTTGATATCTGAACGTAGAGAAAAAAGAAAATTAATTAGAGCACACTTTCTTCTGCACATTAGACACTATGCTGTGTCTCATAACCCTTGTTTCATGATTTCTGAATTGTATCCCTAATGTATAAATGTTTTGTGAAACTCCTAATGTACAGTGTTTTTGATAATGGATCACCATGGTGTAGAGTCAGTGTTATCCTCTATCAATTTTTTGGTTGTTCTGGTATTATATTGTGGTTATTCTTTGCTATCATGATTTTTAATACTGTTATAACACTTTAAACATAAGTTTACGACTTCAGTGACTGACACTTCCCTAATTGGGGCACCATCTTTAACCTTTCTCATGTTGCTTTAGAAAAGCACATTCTAGACTGTAGATTTTCAGATTTCATAATTTCATATTGGTAATATTTTTAACTAATATAAAATTCATGAGTAAAATTTTTTTACATTGCAGTTTAGTTAATAAATCCATTGTCATAGGATGTTTTAATTAATTATATAGTTTCCTCTCTTCATGAAGAAAGTGGAAGCCTGGGATGGCCATAAAACAGGTTAAACCACCGTAATCTGGCCAGGAACCTGACTAATGCACCATAATGTTATGGATCACAATGTATTCAAGGAAAGGAACCAGACTAAATTAAATTGCCATTTTATTCTGTATGTAGCAAAGTAAATCAAAATAGGAGAAGCCCATTGTTAACCGCAGAGGTTTTGTTAAAGAAAAAATAATAAGTATAACCAGTTATATTCTGAAAAAGACATCCGTCTTCATCTGTGAAGCAAGAGAGACAACCGTCCTATCAAATGTAAAGACCCATATTCACTTTAGAATCTATTAGGCTACTTGGAGAAATGAGAATATTAAAGTAACCCTTTGGCTGTAAATCAGAATCTCTGCAATGCTTCCATGTACTATGTATAGGAAGTAAGTCTTGGTTGTGAGTGTGATCTAAATGTCCAGTGCAAAGTGTAAGAACAAGGGCTTCCCACTTCATGTATTCCAGATGGCATTAAGGCAGAGATAAAGCATTCCCACAAGGCACAGTTCGCTCTCTGTGCTTCAGAAGAACTGCAGTTGAACTCACGACTAAATAACCATGTCATGCGTGATGGGTGTGTGACCTTTTAGAGTTTTAGAAAACTTTATAGATGTGTTGTTTATTTTGTGAGGTTTGTGGGCTTCTGTTTCATGACCTATATTGATGTTATAGGTAACACTATCAGTATGAAAAATAAAATAATAATGTATTTTTTCTTTTGTTTCATGGTGGGTTCAATTTAATATAGTATATATGAAATGTTTTCTTGTATAAGCAAATACTGCTTTTAATATAATAAAGATGTGATGAATATTTTATGTGCAGATGTCTTCTGATAAATAGGATGTTGAAGTAAGAGAGAACGGTAGAGAAGGTAATTCTGAATGTTTTATACATTTATTTGTTGACATGTTTCAGTAAAAATAAGTGGCCCTAATTTATGGCGTAATTTAAGTTTGTATATATTAAAAATACTTGATAGGTATATAAAGTCCAGTAAACCCACGTGCAATGTCTTGAATGACTTTGACATTGATGGAAGTTATAATATCAATCTGTCATTTAGGTCCATCTATGACAAATTGATAAGTGCAACATTAACTACAGGAATATGCCTGCATTGTTAGTCATTGAATATCTGTGCCATACTATTAAATACTATTAACAACTACTGTAGTATCCTGCTAACAGGGCAGAGAATAAAAGCTGTTAAAATAAAATCCAAGTACTTCTCACTTGCACAATAGCTCTAGCAAAGCATTATTGCCATTTATATTTAAACATAGATATAGCAATGCCACACATATTACAAAGCATTAGAATAATATATATCATCACATACAGTATAATTCTACATTATACAAAATTGTGTAACTTCCAACATTCACAAACTCTTGTGCTGCGGCATTGTCCAAGGAAATATCAAAGTTTCAGTAAAGTCTCATTCTCACCTGCCATTAATGAAAGGGGTGTCACATCACACATATCAGACACTAGATTGGCCAGGAAGCCAGAGTGCCCCCTCTGCCATCAGTCTGGGGCAGTTTTTTCACCAGCTGTTCTATTATCTGTCTTGATGGTTTCTGGATACAGGCTTCACTGCAAACTCCTGACCCTGCTGCTATACATATTGAATTGGCAGACTAAAAATCTTTACTGTGTCTGTCTTGATATACAGTACTAAAGCACATTGATATGTTTTCTGCTGTACTAGAGCAGCCAAATTATCATTCAATCAGAGGATTCTTGAACCTTCAAATTGTATTCTGCTTTCTTTCTACTATTATAATAATCATCATATTAGCACAAACTCAGTGTTCCATAACTATGCAGGACCTCCATTGGTTATTTTCTTGGACCACTCCAACTTAGCTTACCACTTTTACAGGGAAAAAGTTCTACAACCATTATAATAAGCTAATAGTGTAAACAAAAAGAGTTCCACTCCGGCACTGTCAATGTTCCTAGTTTAGATGACGTAAATGAAAGCAGTCTTTTACTTACGTAATAGGTTCACCAGGTTTATGAAAGTAAGAGACTGATTTCATTTACGTCATCTAAACTATGAACATTGACAGCGTCGGAGTAGAACTCTTTTTGTTTACACTATTTGCATTTAAGGAAATTTAAGGGTTCCTTTTGAGTTTCCAACTGGCTGCAGTCTTTATGCAAATTAAGAACTATTTTTTGTTTTCATTATAATAAGCTACTATGTTATGCAAAACTCAAACAGTTCTTCTGAGGCTACTGATTCCAGAACCCCTATTGACATTATTTCTTCTTTATCTATTTTTGAGCTCTTCTAATATTTACTTACTTGATTTGGCAAATGACTTCAGTAGAACTTAATCAGTCCTAGTACATACTGTACTTATATGTTCAATTGGCATGTGTCTTAAATCAGAGACTTGATGGCCCTTCTGTAGGAAGTACTTGGTAACAGGTTGGTCAGATTTTTTCTTCATTGATTGCTAGTCTAATGCTAGACCTGTGATTGCTGAATATTTGCTTAAAAAGGTCTCTCAGTCTTGCCAACATACAGTGTAACAACCCTGCACCGAATGGGATGAAACCAATGGGAGGTGGTCCAGTTGTATCATGGCCAGGTTTTAGGAGGATTAGGTTCCCAGTTGGACCTCCCGTTGGTGCAGAACTTTGACCTGGGAACCTGTTTTGAGCCTCCCACTGGAAGGATTTGGACAAAAACTTCACAGAGTGGTAAAATTGGATCCCAGAAGACATACTAGGGGGTTGAGGTCCCGGTTGCCCTCTCGTTGGCGTTTGCTGGGCAGAACTTTGACCCTGGGAGCCTGTTCTGGGCCTTCCACTGGATGGATTTGGATGAAAACTTCACAGAGGGGTGGCAATTGGTCTGGGACGCCTAATGGAGTTGTTGGATTCCTTGTTGGACCTCTTGGTGGAGTGCGCAGAGCAGAATTTTGATCCAGGGAGGCTGCTCTGGACCTTCCACTGATTGGATTTGTACAACATCACATAATAAAACATATAACTTGAAGAGTTAAACCCGGGCAAGGTCGGGTACTTCAAATAGTTTAATTACATATATTGCCATGACACTAGAATAAGTACCTGTAAGAGATTGTTTTAAGAATATCTTCTTCCATTTAAGATATGATGAAAGAAGTTTCCTTTGATCAACCATTGCAGGTAATGCAACTGTCAGTCCTGATCACCCCAGGTTTTGAGGTTGCATCCCCTCCTTTGATAAATTATTATTATTATTATTATTATTATTATTATTATTATTATTATTAAGTCATGTTTATATTTCTAATGGTTTTTACCTTTGTCTTGTTCTATTGTTATAGGTTGCTTCCAAACGTATGTTACAGGATGTCTGACTTCTCCTGACTTTGGTCTTCAGGAGTTGTTTCTTATCTATTGTTGTACTTTGGTGATTACTTTACAACCAAACAACTAGAATATTAATTAATCTTTGTCCCATGATTTGTAAAACACCATCACATTCCATCTAATCTAAGGGTTTTTTGATGACAACAATAAACCCTTTACCAACAATGGTGGATGATAAGTTAAAGCTTGTAGTAGAGAATTCCTATTGGTCATCTTTTTATAAAGTGACATCGTTATTCTATGTCTCAAAATGTTAACCAATTACTGTATTGTATGGATGTCTCACTGGCTTCCATAGTCGATGAAATAGGACTATCTTAAGAAAGTTGTTAAATTCAATAAGGGTGGTCAAGTTACCTTGCTAAATCAAGAACAAGTTATCAGCATAAAATATAAACCATGCATAGAATAATGTTGGAGTCATTACTCAAGGCTTTGATAGCCTGCATTTTACAGCAGCTATAATTGTGTTTATATAAAGAGATTGTTGAAGAATTTGGACAGTGCTTAAAGTGATTCTTTAACAGTATATTTCTATGTATTTTGTAGCATTCCACTTCAGATGCAAGCTCAGTTTGCACATATGGAGGAACAAATCTTCATCCCTTTTCTAGTGCATTTTTTTCACATTTGTCAATGTAATGATAGATTGTAAATCATGGTTTATTCTGACTTATGGGGCACATCCACTAAACGATTTTAGCAGGTGATTGAATGATAACGATATCGTTATCGTTCAATCGTTTAAAAATCGTTTACAAATCGTTTGCACATCGTTTGCACATCGTTTGCAAATCGTTCAGAGTGGAAGATCAAATTTCAAGGGAAAATTCAAGGGAAAATCGTTTAGAGGTTGGACAGGGCTAAAATCGTTTAGTGGATACCCCCCTTTAGAGATGGCTTTTGTGATCTTGTGCTTAAAGCCACCCTTCCTTGGACATAACCTCATCCTCCCCATTTGTAACCTTACCCACAAAAGGCTCCAGAGTATTTAGGGTGCTGAAGTATGTCATTTTGCGATTAAGAGTAGCTCTACACTAGAGCTGATATCAAAGTATGTGATTGTACCATAATTCCTCTGCATGGTTGCATGGATCTCTCTTATAATTTTCCTCCCAGCATTTAGTGCCTTGGGGGGAGATTTAATAAAGCTTGGAAAGAGATAAAATTGTGAGAGATAAAGCACCAACCAGTCAGCTCCTGTCATTTTTCAAACACAGCTTGTAAAGTGACAGTTAGGTGCTTATTGGTTGATGCTTTATCTCTGGAAGGTTGCAACACTAACGCTGGGTACACACTACATGATGTGTACCAAGCACGACATCGCTTGTGACGGTACCTTGCATGCGTAAGTGCATACACACTTGCCGATGCCGGGTCTGATGGAGGGGTTATGTGTCATGCAGCAAGGTAGACAGATGATGCTGTATGTGACCCGGGGGAGCATGCATATCATTGATACACACTAGATGATGTACCCGATATGTTGTCTAGTTTGTACCCAGCTTAAGACTGTGGAGGGGTTGTCTGATAAACCTATTTCTCCAGCATATTATATCAAGGGCATCCAAACTTTTTTCTTGGAGGGCAGTATTAAGAAAATGTAGTTAATATTTATTTGCTGAGTAGATCTTATTCTAAGAAGCACTAAAACTCTTGATATTAATTTATTTGCAATGATTGTAGTATTCAGTTTTGCTGACTTTGTTAAGATGCTTAAAATGCCACACTGCAGTGTCCACAATTCATAATATGTCACACAATAGTGCCCCCAATTTATAATAGTCCTCATAGCAGTGTATCCAATTACTAATATACCACACAGTAATGCCCCAATTGATAATATATCACACAGCAATGCCCCCAATTGGTAATATAACACACAGAGCCCCCTTAATTATGCCCCTTTATATGCCAGCCTCAGTGCCCCCTCAGTCATGCCCTTTTACATGCCAGCCTCAGAGTCAACTCAGTCATGCACATTTATTTGCCAGCTTTAGATCCCCTTCAATCTTGCCTTTTTACCTCAAAGTCCACTCAGTCATGCCCCTTTAAATGTCAGCCTCAGATTACCCTCAGTCTTGTCCCTTTGTCCCCCTCACCATGATTTACATTCACCACCAAAGTACTCCAATGACCACCCATCTATTCGTCCATTGTTGCCGCTTTCCACTTGGCTCCTTTGAATCCATCCACAACTGTCCTACACCACTGACTCTAGACACACATGCAAAATACTCAAAGGTGACAGCCATGGGGCAGATTAGTCGTGGAGCAGCAGAGAGGGCTAGCCCAGCAGTGAAGTCATCGGGTTGTGCACACCAATACATCACCTCTGGACAGAGCTGTCTGGAAGATTTCAGTCCCAAATTGGGTCTGGATTTACAGCAGGGGTGGGCTGAGTTTGGCCCCCTGGCTGTGCTGCAGAGCTTGCTGTAACTGTGTGTGCTCCCAATAATGCTAACAAGCAGATCAGTTTGTTCATACTGCTAGCAGAATTTTTTATCTTGCTATTATAAGTGTGCATAGCCAGTTCTCTCCAAGCATACAAATGCTTTGTTATCTTGATCATGAACACAGGCCAAATTAAATTAATCTGGGACCTGAGATAGACATGCTCTGTTACCTTACCCCACAGATTGTGCTTCTTGGATATAATTCATGAAAGTAGAGGATATTGGTAGCAGTTTCTTACATGTGTAGATTATAAATACTGTTCCTGGTTTGAGTATTCCTTTAACATTGTGTTAATTATTAATTGCTATAGAAAGTTGGATGTGTATAGCATATAACATATTTTAAATCCCATCTAAATAGAGCTTCGCTTATGTGGCAGGAGATAACTAGGCTACATGTGATATGACATTTTCTCAGTCTATTTATTTTGGGTGGTAATTGCAGTAAAACTGTTACAACTAAACCTTCACACTGATCCTGGGTATTCAGATTCCTCAGGAGAACAATGAGCATAATGTCTGAAATTTTTAAATACATAGAAGCAAAAAATTAGACCATAGGGTTTATTCATGTTTTTTTTAAAAACAATGATAGGGTGGGATAACTAGCGCCCCTTAACGGCAGCTCAACACCAACTCAAAAAGGACCCCAAACCTTATAAACATATAGACACAAAAAATGGAGTGGTTCACAAGCGCTGTTAGGATCTGATTTATGTAAAGGACCCTTGATTTCCTCTGTAGTGGGATTCCTATATATTTCAACAAATCAGAGAAAAGCAGTGATTTATCAATATAAAACATTCTTTTTCCTCAATCGGAGGACACTCTAAAAAACTACTTCCATTATACTAGTGTGTTCAGTAAAGTGTATTGAATACATCAGATTATGGAGAGTTGTTTGTAGACTGTCCCTAACCCCCTTTCTACCAGCCTGCATCTCAATGATGTAACTAGAAGCCCACCAAACACACTGTGAGGCATACTGTGATTTGGGGGTACCACTGTATGGCACAATGTGAACTAGGACACTACTATAGGGAATAAAATAAGAATCTGCGGCAGAGAGAGGTTTCTCTGTAGAATCATTGCGCGCCCCTTGAAAATGCTGCTTTGAGGCCCATACAGTTCTGTTTGCACCCCTGGGTTTATTTACAGTATTTGGGGTCAATCCAATTAGGAGTGAAGGGGGGCAAGTTGCTGTAGCAATGGCACAGCAATTCGCCCCTCTCACAGCCCAATCTCACCCCAGACTTGTACACTTTTGGTCGCAGCCCAATGGGGCTGTGAACAGAAATGTGCCAGTCCGGTATTATCATAAGTGCAGTATACAGCCGCACTTACTCATGCCGGAGGTAATTCATGCATAATTGGATTGACCACTTACTGTTTGACTTCTAATACTAACACTGATTTCAGCATTTTCTGTTTTTATGACACTTTTAAATCTACAAGAACATCAGAAAAAGTGGTGCCTTATTTATCAAACTGTGTTCCTATGTTTACAATTCTGCACTAGTGAATAGGGGATCATTTTATCATACAGTACCTTACTTGTTTTTTGGTGGTGTTATTGCTAACATTACTGAATGGGATAGTACAGTCAGTACTGGATTTTGTCGAATGAAAAAAATTGAAAGAGAAGGTGGGGAGAAAGAGTGCCTAATCCTCAAAAAAAAAAAGATTGCTATAGAAAGTAAGGCGCAATTTATTATTTCATATAGGATAGACAGGATAGTGGCGCAATGGTTAGCTTGCTGCCTCACAGCGGTGCGGCATGTGGTAAGCACAGTAATATAGATTGTAAGCTACACTGGGGATGGGACTGATGTGAAGGAATAAATATTAGCTGCAAAGCGCTGCACAGTGTGTGTGTGCACTAAATAAATAACCGTTTATAAATAAATAAATATAGGGGTAACTGTGAGAGGTCCTATTTATTTATGTTCTGCTCCCTGCCCCCTACAATAGAAGCACCAGCCTTTCACTGACCAGTCCAGGAACTGTTTTTCATTATTCCAGGGGAAAGTCAACGCTGGTTGTTTCCCAGTTAAAATGAGAATAGCCAGGCTGGCCAGCACTACTATTTATTTTTTCAACAGCACTGATCTTTTTTTTATTAATGCAGGATCTGTGCTGTGCTTTCCATTCATATTAGGGTTAGTGTAACTAAGTGTTTTTTTGTAATGTTTAATTTATAAATGCTGATAGACATTTATTAATGGCTTTTTCAGAATGACTTCACTAGGACTAAAGACAATTTGAAGCTTGGATAATTAAATAAAATAAATTTACTGGAAAAAAGACAGCAAAAAGGTGATAATTAGCAGTCTGATTTTTCAAGTTTTATTAAATGAACCTTTTATTGGGAAAACCTAAAAAACTCAGCAACATTTTATTGAGGGAACATACAGGGAACATACAGTAGACTTTAAATATAATGTATATTTTGTCTGCACAGGATGCTAAATATTACTTGTCGCATTCTATTACGTCTTACAAACTGGAAATCACCCCCAACCGGTAGATGTAGTGTAAATTAGAGACTCTGCTTATGTGTCTTTGCATACACTCTATGAAGGTTTTCATTTATGTGCAACATTAGAGAACAATAATTACAAAACATTTTCTAAGCAATGTGACTGGTGATATTGTGTTACTTTAAGTTATACTTATTCGTGTGCCACATACTTCATAGCTTGCAAACTTCTTCCTCATGAAACTCAGTCTCAAGGCCTATAATGAAAGAATGAAGATACGTTTAAGAAATAAACAATAAAAAGAAAACAAGATATTCAGTTACTAAATACAAAGCAAAACAGAAGCTGAGAAAGCTAAAAAACAAAGTGCTTTGCTGGAAAAGAGAGGCGTAGGAAAGCTGCCATTTAAAATGTAAGGTATGTTCTAAAAGCTTAAAATCTATTAGAGGAGATGTCTCTCAATTTAAAACATGAGTTGGCCACTACTCTAGACCTTTTAGTCTTAAAACGACATAACACTAGCATGTAACAGCAGTTACTGTTGATCTTTTATACTAATTTTGGATTAATTGTGATCTGCAGCAGTGTGTAAACACACTAACCTAGTGCTTCAGCTTCACCACAGATAAACATTAATCCTTCTTAATGCTCTAAGTCAACTTTTAGTCCTTAGCAGAGTTTACCTTAATCTCAGGCTAGGAAGCAAACTGATTTGCAAAACATAATCCCAGGTCTTCCGAAACAGACGATATAAATGATCAGCTGCCGTTTTCCATGATGACAGCATTGTGCTCTGCCACGGCAACTGCAATTGTAACAGTGTCTTGTAGAAAAAGAAATGTAAAGTTCAAATCAGACAGCGATTTTAATCACAAACTTCAGTATTTGTAAAAGGCTGTTAGTGGCCATAAGCAAAGTATTTGGGGGTCCTAAAAGGTGTCACATGGTTGATTTTTGCATTCTTTATTAACAGTGGAAAAATCCTATTAAGCTAGTGTTTTTAGCAACTTAAAAAATATGTAAAATTTTGTTAAAAAACACATGTACAGTAAATCTGATGTCTCCTCTAAACATCACCCCCACATACATCTCCTGCTTCATTTAAACCATAATTCAACTTTTTGTAGAACTCACCTTAAGAATGGCATTTCTTGGCCTTTGACGTTTTAAAAACTTCTAAGTACCTTGTTAATCATGAGGGTGGTGATTGGGGGTACCAGAGGTTCTGAACCAAGTCCTGACATCTGAGACTTAAAATTCAGTAGGGATCTGTTCCTACTTTGCACATACTCAGGGGGTGCAAACTTAAATCCGTATTAACGTCCATTGAGACCCGGATTCACTTAGGGGGTGAGTCAGAGTTGTAGATGTACGCAGACTGCAACGCTGCTGAATCTTTGGAACACAGCAGCGATGTGAAAATATGGTAATGCCGCAGGATCAGCTTACTCAGAGAGGCTGCGGGAACTTCTCATTCGGGGCCAGGAAATCTGCATTGGAAGATGCAGACCCTGGCCTCAGTACGCCTACAAAATAGGGCGACTTGCCCCAGTTTTGTAATGTTTTGTAAAATAGACCCTATGGCTGCCAACTCCTTACCCCCGTTCTGCACATGCGCAGTCCACCTGCCATTGGGTAATTGCGTACATCTCTGAATCAGGCCCTTGATGCAGATTTCTAACTGAATAGGAAAAGGTTTCGGAAGCAGGCTATTGACCTGCAGTAAACCGCATTAACAGAATCTATAGCTAATTACATTCAGGCCTAAAAGTAGTGATATAATTCCAATCATTGATTGTGCAAAGGGGAAGTGTATTTGTGTTTTGGTGAGCCTTTGGGAGCTCAATTACAGAAAGTATGTAAAGAATGAATTTGGAAGTCAGTACTGTATGATGAAATATTTTGTTTATTTCCACTGGAGAGATTTAATTTGGATAAGAGCAAAGGGATGAAAGAATAAAATCGGAAGCAAAAACAGAGATTGTATAGATTGATTTGTAAAACTTTTGCAAATTAGTTTCAAGCATTCTGAATTTTAGTCAGTGTGAGAGGGTAAAATGTACCATAGAATTAGCCACCAGTTTTGTTTGACAATTCTTAATGAAATTAGGGAAGCACATACAATTATGGTGGAATTACTTGACTGCAGTATGACTCCATCAGAGGATACTGTATGGCCTGAGGTAGCCGGATTAGACACTCAATAGGTCAACACTAGATGGTTGATGGGAACAATAGGTTGACAGATACAAAAGGTTGACTGACAAATGGTCGATAGTGAAATAGGTCAACAGGGACAAATGGTCAACAGGGACAAATGGCCAACATACAATTAGTCGACACAAAAATGGTTGACACATGTTTTTTCAAAATTTTTAAGGTTAGAGTTTAGGGTGAGGGTTAGGCACTTGCCGGAGGGTTAGGGTTAGGCTGCAGAATGGGATTTTAGGATTTGGCACTAGGGGGAGGGTTAGTATTATGGTTGGAGTTAGGTTTAGCCATTCGAGGGAGGATTAGGGTTAGGCACTAGGGGGAGGGTTAGGGTTAGACACCAGGGGGAGTGTTCGGGTTAGCCACTAGTGGGAGGGTTAGGGTGAAGATTAGGCTTAAATTTTTAAAAAAATGTGTCAATCATTTTTGTGTCAACAGTTTTGCTTACGTGAGGCAGTTACCACAGATTAAAAAGTGTTTCTGCTGACAGTGTAATGAGGACCATTGTCAGTTTAGCTCACTTTGGTGGATATCGAAAATGAGTATTCAGGAATGCAAGCTTCCCCCCACCAATGTTCATTTTGACAAGGATTTTAAATTAGTCGCTTATTTAAAATTGTAGTTGGTTTAAAGTCACATTTTAGTCTCCTTTTTTTTCTTTGTTTCAGTCAAGATTTAGTCAGTGGAATATCATTGCACACAATGATACTGTAATGGATTTTACTGAAGAACTTTTATCTAAACTTCCCTTGAGAACTTGAAGTCAGCATTGTGTTAACTATGTGTTTAGTAATCTAGTCTCAGTAGGCTGAGTGAGAATGTGTTACATACTGACTTACCCTAGTACTCCTCCCATATATCATATACAAATTAATGCCTTGTTTGTTAGAACAAGTGCAATACACAATCATATTTCCTTTACACAAGTCATATTTATTTTCTGCACTTGCCTAGAACACATTCTTGTTCTTAAAAAAATTTAAATAACCCTACTTCAAACATATAAAGTAGTGTATGTAGCAACCAGTGTTAATGTTGACAAGGATTTTAAATTTAGTTTAGGGGCAAATTTACTAAAGTGAGAGTTTTTAGAAGTGAGTTTTAGAAGAGATGTTGCCCATAGCAACCAATCAGATTCTACTTAACATTTAACTAGCACCTTCTAGAAGATAATACCTAAAATCTAATTGGTCACTTCTAAAAACTCACACTTTAGAAAATTTAGCCCTTAGCCTTAGTCGCTTATTTAAAATGGAACACAGATGTCGTCATAGTTTTCATTAATAAAACGTTAATATTATCGTTATCATTACAATTTAGTCATCAAACAAAATATCGTCATGACTATTTTTGGTTAAAATTTTAGTTGACAAAAATTAACACTGCCCCCCAACAACCTTCACAACCTTCAACCCCCCCCCCAAAAAAAAAAATTGAAAGGGATGGCCATCAGTGAAACTCTTAATTATTTTTCCACCACCCTACCTTTTTATAGGGTCCCCTCTAACAAGTTTGTCTCACTTGAGTGTCCCATGTTTTTTTTTTTTATTATTTTGCAACTCCTTTGTATTCCCTGTGCATGAGAGTTTTTCTGCAATGGAAACTTCTGAAGAAATTGAGCCGGTATTCAGTATGCATATAGGAGATCATTTGGTATGGAAGACATCTGTTTGTGTAGGAATACTATTTTATCTTCATACAACAGAAAACACATATTAATAGAAGTTTTGGAGCAGGGCAAAATGTGAACTTCCCCAATCAAACATCCTGGAGAGATGTCATCCTCCTATGTCTCTCCAGCACCGTCCCTCTGCATCTCTACAGCGCCATCCCACATGTCTCTATAACACCATCCCCTTGCATGTTTCCAGTGTCATCCCCCTTCATGTCTTCAGCACATCCTCCTGCATCTCTCCAGCACCATCCTCCTGTCTCTCCAGCACCATTCTTCTAGTTCTCTCCAGCTCAGCCCTATGTGTCTCTCCAGCTCAGGTCCTTGTGGCTTTCCAGTTCAGCCTGCTGCATCTCTCCCACTCAGCCCTTTGCATCTATCCAGTGTCAGCCCCCATGCTTTTATCCAGCACTATCTTCCTGCATCTCTCCAGTACAATCCTCCTGCATATCTCCAGCTCAGCCCCCTGTGTATCTCCAGCTACTCATCTGTCCCCTCCAGCTCTGCCATTTTCATTTTAACCAGCTCAAGCTTCCCTTCTGTCTCTCCAGTTCACACTCCTGTGTCTATCCAGCTCACCTCCCTGTGTCTTTCCAGTTCAGATTCCTGCATCTCTCCAGCTCATATCCTCTGCAAGTCTCCAGCTCAGTCCCCTGCATCTTGGCAGCATCAGCCCCCATGCTTTCATTCAGTGCATTCCTCCTGCATATCTATTCCATAATCCTCCAGCATCTCTCCAGCTCAGCCCCATTTGTCTCTCCAGCATCATCACCCCTTCTGCCTATCCAATCACACCCCTGCGTTTCTTCAGTTTACATCCCTTCATTTCTCTAGTTTACACCCCTGTGCATATCCAGCTCACACCCCTGTGGCCCTCCATCTCACACCACTATGTCTATCCAGTTCATCCCCCTATGTATCTCCAACTCACCCCCTGCATCTCTCAAGCTTCCATTCTGTCTCTCCAACTCACACCCCTGCATCTCTCCAGCTCAGCCCCCTGTGTCAATTTTGTACACCTACCCTCCTGCCTCTATCCAGCACTCCCACTGGTGTCTCTACAGGCCCTCTTACCTTGTTGTCCATGGGCCATCACAGTGACTGGTCAGATGGCCCCTGCTCTTCTCTGCAGCTGCAGTGCCACGTCATGACTTTATGTACGCTGTGGAACAAAAAAATCCAAGGAGCTGACACATAGAATGTATTTAGCAATATAGATTTATACTTCAAAATGAAATGAGAGCCTATTTGGAGGGGAATATAGGCAGGGAGATTTGTGTCCAAAAATACCCTACTCTTTGGAGAAAAAAGAGCTACATTTTTATTGCAATTGCAAAATCGAAAAAAGGAAAAAATATCTAACTATTACTGTTCTTCACATTTTCTTTGCATACATTTTTTTTTATTTAATAGTGAATATCTCTATATATCTATCTACGAACAGGGTCACATGTATGGAAAGTTAGAACAGAGAGGAAAAAGATTCCACACAAAACATGGTATAAATATCTCAAAAGAATGAATAAAAAAGAAAACCTTATGGCATAACTTGGTATAAAGTAATCCATGTTGCTCATTGTTGGTGGTGCTCCCAGGAGTTTAGAATAATTTAATATTTAAAGAGGAGGTGCAGGTGAAAAACAAAATTTTTGGAGGTCACACTTTTTATATGTACAGATGAATTAATAAAACTTAACTTTTATTCTCATAATCATAACAAATATTCACCTATGCATATAAAAAGTATAATGTGTACTCTAATAGGGGTATTCAATATGGGAGCGAAAACATAGTTTTTGCGTTAATATCGCACCTATGACGTCATTATCGCAGGTTTTACTTTTACACCGTATTCAATTTCAAAGACTTATCGCAGGTTCGAAAAGTCTTTGATAAAAAACGGGGATAACTTTTCACCATTGAATAGGTGTCGAAAAAAAGTGCAGAATTGGAGTTTAGGGGTGCAGGCTTAAAAAAAATAGCCTGCACCCCTGGGAATGACATTTAAAAAAGAACCGTGTCAAAAAAACTTTTAAAAAAAATAGAGACACCCCAAAAAATTAATTAAAAAAATGGGGTGAAAAAAAAAAATGGGAAAAAATTGTTTAACAATAGGGAAATAGGTTCAGGGCTATTCTGCAAGTATGCGGCAGGTGTATTCTAGAATAGATTTATAGCGGCAGGTGCACAATTGCAGAATTTTTAAAAACGTACTTTAGGGACATCAAAATATGCTAGTACCCATTTTCATGTACCCCAAATTTGATGGGACCACTTAAAAAAATGAAAAAAATAACCTAAGTGCTCTTCTGCATCACTTCTTCAATGTCGGGAAAAAACACCTGCTGCGGCTATTTAAATCCCCGACTTTCAATTACAGGCTAAAACGGGGGTACCCATAGTGATCCCCCATGTTTTTACAACTTTAGGGGGGTCCTACAATTTTTTTAAGGAAAAATTTCGTAACTTTACGCAAATCCACCTTCGGAGTCTCCCATTTTCGTTAATTTCATATTGAATACGGGGATAAGCGGGCGCGCGCCCGATACTTTAACGCAGGTAAAAACTCCGATATGAAACGTAAACTTGGACAGCGAAGTTTACGTTTCATATTGAATACCCCTCTAAGGCCCTGATTCAGAGCCGGACGCTCTGACCAGAGCGCTCGCTCTGAATCAGGGCCCACCTCCATAAATATGGAGCGTCCTCCTGGACGCTCGTATAGCTGTGGGTCACCACCCACAGCATATACGAGCGTGCAGGGTGATGGTCGCGATGGTCTTGACCATCGCGACCATCGCCACTGCGAGCAGAAGCCTGCAGTTGAGTTTCTCAACCGCAAGGCCAGGAGTGATTTTAGCTCTATCAGAGCCAAAATCACTCCCACTCGGCGCGTCTCGTGCATGCGCACGACGGAGCTCCCTCCGTCGTGCGCATGCGCAGTGCAGACCATCGACCCACTTGCGAGCGGACAGTCGCTCGCGAGTGGGTCTGAATCAGGCCCTAAGTGTATTAAAAGATTGAAAGTCTCAAATTAGTTCAAACATGGTTAAACTGTCCCGGAAATTGTCGAATCTATTTGCCTTTCATGAATTTAGTTTTACTTTTTTTTATTGGTCAAAAAGTTTAGAAATTCCAGCACATTTTAAAATTTTTGTACTGATACATTGCAACAGGTAGAGAATTTATTGGCGGCTGTTTTGATCATCTCTACTCAGGAGATCATCATGGCTGCAGCAGAGAGTCTAGCATGGTATATGGGTCTCTAGCTGCTGTCCAGGTAAAAAGAACCTGGGCAGTGACTGAGAAACTAGTCAGGGTCCTTATTATCAAGAAGCAGCAAACCTGGTTAAAATAAATCTGGCTTCGGAGTTGGCAAAGCTTAACCTGCTGAGATTAATTAATCTGCACATATTATGGATATTCTTATAATATGACCTGTAGAAGGACCAGAGTTGACAAATCCATATACAGTAATCATGAGTTTGTCTTATTTCGTTTTTCTTATTTTCCTTTTTTTATCATGAGTTAAACAGAAACTCAAGAAATGGCAAGAATATAGCAAGTTGTGATTACAAAGGACTGAACAAAATGTGTTACCCAAAAAATCTGTTGAAGCTAGTGGTCATCATGATAAATGTACAGTGTTCTCATTTGCTTGTCTGGCAACCACTGGAAGGGAACATATACAACTGAGCCAAGATTTTAATAAAAAAAATGGGAGCTTTTCTAAATACTTTATATGTCATGTAGTGGTTAGTCATTCTAGAATTGTTGATATAGATATGCGATGTAGATAAAGGTCACTTCTATACAGACACAAAACAGATATCAGCAGTCGGCAATAAGGCAGCTGAAAGCTTCACTCCATAATGTGAGGTTTTAAATCTATGATGTCAATAGACAAGACATACTGTACACTGCTGCCATGCTCAGCCTTCTCAGTCTTGGTGTGAGGAGATTACTCTTCCTTTGACAGATTTAAATGAAGTTATACAACTGAAGAGCATCACTTGAACAGATTTTAAGAAGTCATTTGGGGCAGGTCAGACAAGTTTTTGCATACAGTGGCGTAACTAGGGTATTTGGAGCCCAGGGCAAGATGAAAAATGGAGCCCCCCCAAGTATGTGCACAAGGGGCATGGCCACTGAAAATGGGGGCATGTCAACATGACACACCACTGTTTCTCGTCACTCTGGGAACATTCTTTCCATTCCATATGAACCTTAATGCTCCCATTAGAAGTGCCCCTTATGCAATGCCCCCAGTAGTAGTGCCTCTTATACAATGCCCCTAGTAGTAGTGCCCCTCATGTAATGCCCACTGTAGTAGTGCCCCTTATACAATGTCCCCGGTATCAGTGCACCTTATGCAATTTCCCCTGTAGTAGTGCCCCATATTCAGTGCCCCCTAGTAGTAGTGCCCCTTATGCAATGTCCCTATTGTAGTGCCCACTATGCAGTGCCCCCAGTAGTGCCCATTATGCAGTGCCCCCAGTAGTGCCCCTTATACAGTGCCCCCAGTTGTACCCCTTATACAGTGCCCCAGTAGTGTTTTACTTATACAGTGCCCCCAGTAGTGCCCCTTAAACAGTGCCCCCAGTAGTGCCCCTTATACAATGCCCCTTATTCAGTGCCCCTAGTAGTGCCCCTTACATATATAACACATAGACACACAAAAACAATACTTACCCAAATCTCCGCACCTGCGCCCGCCGCCTTCCTCTACTCCCACTTGGCACTATTGGAGAGATGTCTTGACGTCTCTCCCTTCACCCACTGCAGGAGCTGGAAGGCGGAGCTCATGAGTGAGCTCCAGCCCGGATCCAGCTGGCGAGTTTGTTTTACTTTGTAGTGCGGACCACACTCAGTGAAACCACTGACCTGGATGGCGGATGGCTTCTCGTCCGTCCGTCCCTTGCCACCGGTCCGACGGCACCCAGGACACATTACCACCCGACCCCCCCCCCCTAATTACGCTTCAGGTGGTGATCTCTGTAATAGCCATTAAGGTGAAATGTTGATTGGACAAGGTTATTCATTGAATTGCCAGCATTTTAATTGCTCCAGAATGCCAAGGCTGCAACCATAGTAGAGGTAATAATTTTTTTACCATTCACCGTTAACAGCCTCTCTTACACCCACGTATATTATGTGCACAGGAGCATATATAAAACTGCACTGATATCATTGTATTCCATGATCTCTATAAAGCACCCACTCCACAGTATAGCACTAGTGTTTATATCTGGTGTTATAAAGAAGACAAATAGGTGTATTTTTTGATCTTAATACATTTACTTTCACACATTTTGTTACAAAACTCTTAAGAGCTAGACATCAACTCTAGTGAGCATCAAGTCCTATTGATCCAGTGTCCAAGGGGGACATCTAAGTGTTGACAAGGTAAAGGCACTCGCTGGCCGATGGCTGTGGTGAGTGCACAATGATCCAGTCCGAATAGGTGCTGCATGAATAAAATTGAGTAAAGCCCTTTAGGATCCAGAAGAGGCTTTGGAAGGTGGTGGTGCTGTGGGACGTTCGATAAAGACCAGGAATCAATGAAATAGAAAATGTGTAGTGCTAATGCTCTTTTTACAATCCACTACAACAAACCATGGTTTTCACATGGCAGCTCTGCTCATTTGTGTTTCACGAATGACATTCAGTATTTATGCATTAAAATCGACATGCAACTTGTATTTATGCATACTGGTATATATGTTTAAAAAATTAAAAAAGTTTAATTTATATTTACAGTAGTTGATATTGTGAATTTATTCATGTATAGTACCTCTTAGAGGTGCAATCCCCTTTAAAACTTCCTGCACATCTTAAACAGACTTAGGCCCTCATTCAGAGCCGCACGTTAACAACAGTACGCTCGTTGCGTTCCGATGTTGACTAACCGCGCATGCGCCGGTGTTACACCGCGCATGTGCGTACGGCAGATTGCGAGCTTTTTTTCTCTCGTTCCTAAAATAGCGTACAGGAAGTGACATGTCAAATGTGATTGACAGAACAGGGCGTTTTTGGGTGTTGACGGGGGTGGAGATGAAAAAACGCAGGCGTGGCGAGGCGTTTTTGGGGCGTACATACATTAGCAGATGCGAACGTCAAATGTGTTCGGACCGTCTCATACGTCACTGGAACATCCGCTTTCCCTTCAAAATGCTCGCACAGCTTAGGGTCAGGATTACTCGACCACATTGGCGATGGCCTTCTCCTCCGTCCCGGGACTCTACGATGGTGCAGCGATTAATCGTGGCTGGTCAGTAAAGTAATTAGTGTTGGATTGAAATCCGGCTTGGTATGTGTTTGGAAAGCAGTTTATTGGGATAGCACAAAAGCGTACGCAGGTGGAAATCAGAGCTGCTAATGTCATGATTACATAATCAATTAGCGTACATTTTTGGGCTTTTATTTTGACCACAATTTGGTGGTTATGGCCTATTGTAACAATAATGTCATCATCTTTTAATTAGCTCCCCTTTTTTTTTGTTTACTGTGGAATTTGCATCGCTATGTGTTTTTTTAAACGTTCCTTAAAGAGGCCTTTTTTTTAAAAAAAGAGGGTCAGTTTTTGCGTTTAAGGCCAGGATTAAATGTAACCCATTTGTACAATAATGTCACAATACAATGTCAGTGTTTTGTTTTTAATTTATTGTTTACACACAAACAAATTGGCATAATATTGTATTGCCTTTTTTTGTGGCCAAGATATTAGATCAAAAAAAACAAAAAACATAACTACTAACATAAGCGTAAATACAAAATTTAAAAACATTTCACAAGAAAGGAGAGGGAAGTTTTGACCAGAAAGGAATATGAGCCAAGCACAGAAGGAAAGTGGGAAAAGTCGCCATTGCTGTCACCGTTTTCTCGCCCGTTTGGCTGGGTGAGGGTGGGCGCCAGACCGGGTCCGGGATGCCATCGGGCTGGCCTGTCCAGAGGCAGATGTTGTGGCCTCTGGACTAGGCACAGGGCTAGGCACATTTGGAGGATTGCCTGATGTTGTGCCAGAGGTAGAGGATCTGGATGTTCCGGCAGGAAGGGAGGTCGGCTCCACCATGTGCTGGCGAACGAGCTGCTCCAGGGCATCGGCGATGCGGATGTTGGCCCTGGTATTTTCCGCCAGGGCCTGAGCAATGGTCACGTTGGCCGCAGCATTTTGCTCCAGGGCCTCAGCCACCCGTATCAGACTGGCGTCCATCCTCTGCAGAATCTCCGTATGGCAATCCGATTTAAAATTGAGTTCTGTGAGGAGGCCCACTGCCTGCGAGGGGGCACGCCCTGGACTGGCTTCTGCAGGGTCCTCAGCCGGATGTACTGGTTCCTCCCCTGCAGAGTCAGCAGAAATTCTGCGGCCAAGGCTCCCCTCTGGAGCAGACTCATCCGCCTCTGTCTCTGTTAGGAAATTGGAGAAAAGACTCACATTAGAATCTACATATTGGCACAATAGCATTTCTGAGTTGGTGACATCACAAGACTTACCTTGGCCAACATGAGGAGCCGCAAAGTCTGGCATGTCCGTATCCATGTTGGACACGCCAAACACCTCCACAGCCTGCACACACCCCTGTGCCATCTCTTCTAAGTCTGTCAACTCCAATGACACAGGGGTGGGATCCCCACCTGTCCCCCTTGCATGCCTAGCCCTGTCGGCAAGTTTTTGTTTTAGACGATATTTGAAGTCTGCCCATCTGTGGAATGAATTTGGAACCATTATCCTTTTTTTTACAATGGGGTTTATTTATAGGATGGGAAAGTGTTTACTTACCGCCGTTTGACATCCCGGGCTAGACGGACATAATCACCCACCCTATTGACAGCAACGGCGACCTCCTCCCACATTCTCCACTTCTGGCTTTGGCTCATATTCCTGGCTGCCTGGGGCAGGATGTCAACGCACTTCTGGATCAAAACCTCCATCTCCTTGCTTGTGAAATGTGGCTGTCTTTTTTTTTTTGCAGCTTTGGCGGGTTGACTGGGGCCAGCAGTCTCTTCCATGTCATCCTCCTCACCTATTTGGGTAAATATGCAGATTTAGCCACTTCACAACTTGCACAATATTATGTTTTAAAATACTCATTGACACAAAATGCATGAAGGCCTTACCGCCGCAATTTTGACCATTGTTTCCCTGGTTTGAAGCCATGTCTCTGCTTCCAGCATGAAATCATCCAGAAATTCTATGTGATTTCGTGACGTATTTATACATGCGTCGTTAGTTTGCGGCCGCATCATTGATTGTGCGTCCCTATGATTCATCCTTAATTTGTGCGGGAAAATAAACACTATTTATGGCTTGGTGTGTGTGGAGTCGAGGTGGGGTTGTTGGAGTGTTGTCGGTTAAGTGGTTTGGATTTGGTTGGTTGGTTGCGTTTGGAGGATTTTGGAGAGTTGTTTTTTTGTTTGTTTTTGCTACATTTCTTTGGTTTTTCCGTTCGCATTTTTTTCATTTTTTCAACATCCTTTCCTGATTTGGTAAGTTTTGTGCATTCAAATTTGTGGCCAATTGGTGTATTCTTCTGTTTTGTGGTTAGTTAATTTGTTTAACACTCATTTCATCTTTTTAAGTTTTTTTTTGTTTTCGGACCCAAAGAAGTTTTTTGAGAACATCTTATATATTCGAGTTGGGTAAGTCCATTTTTTGTCTTGCATTTGCGAATGAATTACGGCATTTTTGACTGTTGGTGTAGCGACTTGCATTTGCGATTAATTTACCGCATTTTTGACTGTTGGTGTAGTGACTTGCATTTGCGAAAGAATTACTGCATTTTTGACAGTTGGTGTAGTGACTTGCATTTGCGAATAATTTACCGCATTTTTGACTGTTGGTGTAGCGACTTGCATTTGCGAATAATTTTCCGCATTTTTGACTGTTGGTGTAGTGACTTGCATTTGCGAATAATTTACTGCATTTTTGACAGTTGGTGTAGTGACTTGCATTTGCGAATAATTTACCGCATTTTTGACTGTTGGTGTAGCGACTTGCATTTGCGAATAATTTTCCGCATTTTTGACTGTTGGTGTAGTGACTTGCATTTGCGATTAATTTACCGCATTTTTGACTGTTGGTGTAGTGACTTGCATTTGCGAATAATTTACCGCATTTTTGACTGTTGGTGTAGTGACTTGCATTTGCGAATAATTTACCGCATTTTTGACGGCTTATTCATCATATAATCCAGTTTTGCTTTTCCCTTTTCCATTTTTTGGGTCCATTTGAACCCTATTTGACGTACGGTGTGCAATGTAGTTTTCATCGATGGCCAAATGTGTTTTTCCGCTATTTTCTGTGTTGGCTTGCAACAATTTTTAAACCAAAAAAACACCCTCTAAATTTTTGAAGTCTCATTGTTGGCTTTTTTACAGTTTATACGTATCATGACAATACCCCGGCATGTAAGCAGCTATGGATGGTATCAGAAAGCAAAGTTGTTTTTTCTTACTTTTGGGGTGGGTCAAAAGCCTTACATTGTAAACTTTGAATTTCAGGTAGATCTGGGGCGAATTGTTCTGGCCCTGCTCCCGGAAGACGACCAACCTCAAACTCGTCCCAGGCGTAGGCATCGTAGGCATGCAAGGCCCCAGATATTTCGAACACGTGTCACCCTTTTTGGAATGCCCGATGATGAGGTTTTAAGACGCTACCGTCTACCTCCCAAAATCATCATAGACACTCTCTCATTAATAGAAAGTGATCTTGAGCGGCAAATTGACAGTCCAACAGCAATACCACCACTGACGCAATTTATGGCGGTGTTACATTTCTGTGCCTCAGGATCGTTTCAAACAACGGTGGGAATAGTGGCGGGCATCTCCCAATCCTCCTTTTCCCGGATCCTGAGGGCAGTGATGGAGGCACTTTTCAAGCACCTCCATCATTTTATTAAAATGCCTTTGGATATGGGTGCCCTTAGTGTGGCCAAGGCCAATTTTTACCAAATAGCTGGCTTCCCACACATCATAGGGGTTGTGGATGGTACTCACATACCACTTCAGCCTCCAGCACGGCTGGAGGCAATATTTAGAAACAGGAAACACTATCACTCCCTGAATGTAATGGTGGTATGTGATGCCTCCCTCCAGATCCTGTCCCTGAATGCTAAATTACCAGGAAGTGCACATGACTCCTTCGTCATCCGGCAATCAGGGATATGGCAGAAATTAACCAACCTACAAGCTGGTGATGCGTGGCTTCTGGGTAAGTGGAGACCTTTAGTACATAACAATGTTAAGCTTGATACACAGTGTTCCTGATGTGGTCTATTTTTGTTCACAGGAGACAGTGGATACCCTTGCATGTCCTGGCTGCTCACTCCTTATTTGGCTCCCACACCAGGGCCACAAAGTGCGTATAATTCCGCACTTACAGCCACCAGGCAAGTGGTGGAGCGCTGTATCGGCCTTTTAAAAGGCCGATTCAGATGCCTCCACCGCTCTGGTGGCGAGCTCATGTATGTGCCGGATATGGTGTCTAAAATTGTGGTCCTGTGTGGGATATTTCACAACATTGCCATAAGGAGTGGTGTCCCAATGCAGCCAGAGGATGCCTTACCTGAGGATGGCCCCCCGAGGTTGGTCGAAGGTCAGTATGTGGGGGGGCCATACGCGATGATGTGGTGGCCCGATTTTTTAGGTAAGTTTGTTCAAAACTCCAGTGTTTATACCTAATGTCTTTGTTTTTTTTGGCAAACATCTAATTTTTTTTAAATTTTCTCACCATCTTCTGTTTGTTCCCATAATCTTTGGCACTCCAACGCTCACTACTTCCTGCTACCCTTACCAAACCTGGATCTGGTCCTTTTGGGCATATATTCTGGAACCCATATCGCAACGCCATGTTTGTGGAATCATGTTGGCATGGTCCTTCGTCAACCAGTTCTTGATTTTGTGTTTTTTTTTTTTTTTTCTTGGTATGTGTTGTATTTGAATTTATCACTGTGTATTTTTTTTGGGAGTGACCACTTTGTTTTCTCTGTTATGTGGTGAATAAATGTTTGAAGAGTGAAATGGTCTTCCTTTTTTGGGACGTTAACAGCAAGTGTAACCAGGTTAACACAAGTTACATTTGACTAAGGGGTAAACCAGTACTGACGCCAGTTGAGCAAAACTGAAATATGTTTTCAGCTTTCCAATCCACACCAAAAGGAAGCCTGGCCCAACCTTGGGATTTGTAAGATTGGCCTAAGCAGCTTGCGCACCAAGTAGGAACCTGGAAAATGTAGAAATCTGAAATTGACACTACACCCAAAAAGGGAAATTACATTGTGACTGTTATGTGTTTCTGGTGTCTGTTTGACATACAAAGACAAAACACAATCTAACTTTTAAAAAAGGGAAATCCTTGCAGGAACTTATGTCAGGCTAAACTATCTTGCTTTTGGTTTTTAAAAATGAGCCACAACGTATATTTGTCTTTAAAAATTTATTTGGCAAATACAACAAAAAAAAAAAAACTAATGCCGAAGGAGGCCAGACAGCCGGTCGAGGGCCACCAGAAGGCCGATTACATGGTGGCGCATCTGCCCCACAACATCCGCCACCTCTTGCCGACGCCTCTGTTCCTCTGTGGGTGAGAAAAGTGTGTGGGTTAATACAACAATAGGGACTCCACAGAAAAACATTAAAAAAAAAACAAATCACTCCTAAACCCAAAAACATAAATAAAAAGGGTGGGCTGGCCAAAATACAAGGCCTAGGTACAAATTCCCACAGGTATGATATGTGTATGCTTAAATCACCAGGAAGAGGTAAAGGCAAACCTTCACAATCAACAAAAGTCAAGCCACAAAAACACGAAGAAAGGCACGACACATGATTACATACAAACAGTTTGTGGTTTAAAAAAAAAAAAAAAAAAACATACCGGTAAACAAATCGGGAGCTCCGGCAAAACCTCCATGATCCTCCTCGGAGGATCCGTCATTCCCCAAAGAATGGGGCGGAGTTATGGTGGACTCCGGGGAGGGGGTAATTGGAAGAGGGGTGGGTGGAGGAGAGGGGGAAGTGGGACGGAGGGGAAGGAGGCCCGACATTTCCGGGAGAGGGTCTGGGAAGGATGGGGAGGAGTGGGGAATAGGCGAAAGATTTGGGGTGGAGTGTTGGCTGGGGGTTGGGGAGAGTGGGCGGAAACGCCGACGTTGACGGCGGAGTCTTGGGTGTCCCCCTAAAATATGTCAAATACATTGCGTTTAGTTTATGGACAAATCCGGGCAAACAAACAAAAAAAAAAAAAGAAAAAAAAAAAAAAACCAAAAAAAATAGCAGTAGAATTAAAAATTCATAAAAAGAGGGAAAACATGCAGACGCAGATATGAGTACAAATAATAAATAGAACAGACAGGAAAACATGCAGACGCAGATATGAGTACAAATAATAAATAGAACAGACAGGAAAACATGCAGACGCAGATATGAGTACAAATAATAAATAGAACAGACAGGAAAACATGCAGACGCAGATATGAGTACAAATAATAAATAGAACAGACAGGAAAACATGCAGACGCAGATATGAGTACAAATAATAAATAGAACAGACAGGAAAACATGCAGACGCAGATATGAGTACAAATAATAAATAGAACAGACAGGAAAACATGCAGACGCAGATATGAGTACAAATAATAAATAGAACAGACAGGAAAACATGCACACGCAGATATGAGTACAAATAATAAATAGAACAGACAGGAAAACATGCACACGCAGTTTGCCCCACAAACACAAACATTAAAACCACAATACATAACACTTACTTGCCAGGATCTGCATGCGAAAGCATGCCAGCAAGCGGGGCGTTCGCCGTTGCAGGTCGGACCACCTGCGCTCCAGCTGCCCGATGTTGCGGCGTGATCCGAAGGACCGCAGGCGGGACCGTACCTCCGCATACGCGGAGCGCTTCTGCCGGTTGGTCATGGGTTCTGGCTGGCTGGTGATCCGGCGATCCATGACCTCCGTAAGCACCAGCAGCTCACGCCTGGTGAATGCGGAGGCTCTCATGATGGCAATGGTGTTTTTCTTAAAAATCATTTTTGATAAAGTGTGTAAAAATTTTCTGATTGGCTAATGTATTTTGGAAATTAACAGGAGCTATTTTATTGGTTAGTGTATGAGTCATGTGTTCGACAGGGCCCGAAATCTCTGGAGAGTTATGATAGGCTTGATGCAGTGACATGCGTAAGCAAATTTACATAAAGAAATGAACCCAGGGAAATATGCGGGGATACACAGCAATAGTACAATTGTTTAATTGTGGTTCACATGTTTTTTAAACAATAAAAGCGAATGTTTCATCCGTACGTATTCTGCGGGTAAACACAAACACAGACAAGAGTAAAGTTTCTTGCATTGTGTTGAAAAAAAACAAACAATGAAGCTAATTGATACATTGATTGGCATGATACGATTGATGGAGGTAGGCAGAATAAAGGAGCAGGTAATCGACATCTGACAAGGCCACTTCCTGTTTATACTTGTGCGTGCGTTCCTTTCAAGCCATTTCGGGGATGTACGCTCGCTATTTCGTACGCTCGTTAGTTAGAGGAGGGGTCGTCAGAGTTTAGGGAGGAATTTTAGATGCGAACGAAAATACGAGCGAGCCATTGAATTTAAATATTTTTGTACGTACGCCTAACGTACGTGCGCCCGCTTGCGTGCGGCTCTGAATGAGGGCCTTAATCCCTAAATTCTTTCCAGAATGCTCAGTCCCACAAAAAAGGTTTCGCTTGGTATCTGTATTTAGCTTCAGATGGCAGCTATCAAATGTGTCAAACCACAATCTATACATTTTCTCCCTAAGTAACATTCTGTCTCATTTTTTGGGAATCATTTTCATATGTGTGTCAAATTTTATTTATCATTTACTGTATAAGTGTATATGTAACTGAAGCTTAAAAACACACCTTATTCATGACAGTTTAGCAACCAGATTCTAGACATAATTATAAAATGGGTCGTGGTTAGATAATGACCAGATTGCACTGTATTTATGTAGATATTTCTACCTTTGAGGATTTTAATGTTTTAACACAGAACATTAGAAATTGATATATATTTGCCTGGAGGTTCTACTATACTGTTCAAAAACCTTTAAGGCTTTCTTATTAGCATATTATCCTGCATGAGCTCAGATGCAGACTTGGTATTGTATTGGTAATCAGGGATGAATATCCATAAAATTGTACTTGGTATAAACCACACACAAATTAATAGTCATTAGTAGTCAAACTTCTGAGTGTAATCTACACTTATATACAGTATGTAAGCAGAAACCCCTGTGTATGGCTTATGGCCAAATGATCTTAATTAAGAAGCAATCAGGATTAATCCTCCCAAATCTGATTAGTTACCAAGAGGCTTGTACTGTATTTTAACACAACTCAGATACTGGTTCCTCCCTGCGGGATGTAGTTATTATAATTACAGCTGGGATGCCGACTCTCGAAATCCTGGCACCGGAATCCCCACTGCCGGCCAGAAGACCGGAGCCAGAATCCCAACACTAGCAGAGATGCCAACGCCATAATCCTGACAGCCGGCATCCCGAACGTAAGTATCAGTGCTGGCGCTAGGTGTCTTTGCGCCAAGCGCTATTCCGTGTTTCCCCTCCACCAGCTCCTTCTATGTGCCTCCTCCTCACCTTATAATTATACCTGCGACAGATCGGTGGAGGTCGGGGATTTTCTCAGTCCGGACCCGGCGCCCCTGTGCGGCCGCACTGACAGAACGTGTCGGGAGCCGGCCCTGGTAAGTATAGCGCGGCCAGTTAGGTCTTAGCCACGCGGAGGGAGGTTTAGGCATCACGGGAGGGTTAGGGATAGGCTACAGGGGGAGTTAGGGTTAGGCACCCCTGGGGGTGGGTTAGGGTTAGGCACAACTGAGGGGGTTAAGGTTAGACACAAAGGGGGTAGGGTTAGGTTCAGGCACCAAGCGGGGAGGGTTAGGTTTAGGCACTAATGGGGAGGGTTAGGATTGGGGGGGAGGGTTAGAATACAGCAACAGAGAATTAGGATTAGGGGGACAATGGGGGAGGGTTACCATACTTACTGCGCCCCTGTCAGGATACAGAGGGTCGGGATGCCGCTGTCTATTGACCCCGATGCTGGTATTTCATACCTAACCCTAAGTTTAGGTGAGTACCGGCTACTTTTTTCATAGAAAAAAGTGCAGGATATTATCAATAAGTATTTTATTTTTTTGCAAAATCCCCAATATATTTTGATCAACTACGGCCTAAGAAATATTTAGCATACCTTCTATAGTAAGTTCAGCCCCAATATTATCCAGACTTACAAAGGGCAATAGTAAGAGAGGAATTGCATACTTGTGTCAATACTTATCTTGTGACCCATCACTCTTTTCAATTCATATTGAATAGAAAGCTCAATGGGAGCATATTTATATCACTACTTATTGTATGTGAAAATTTCTAAACCATTCTGGGGGGAATTCAATTAGCCCCGATAACCGCAGCTAACTGAATTCCCCCCTGTATGTTTAAACTGAAACTATCAAATAATCAACTGAGGGCACAATGTTCAAGGGGTATGCTTTCAGAGGGTTTTATTTTTTTCTGCAGTGGCGGATACAGACCTCTTTGTCTTCTAGATCTTACCTGCCTGCCCTTCTCTGTTTGTTTCTGGCTATTGCATTTGGCGGGAAAGTACGGTAAAGCAGCAGACCAGGTACATGTCTAAAGTTTACTCTTAAATATTTGTTTGGCTGCACTCACCTTCGTGACTATGTTGCAAACTCCACACCCTTACGGGGGCAGCAACATCTCCCTCATGGGATGGGTAGACAAAGTAAAGGAAGAGTAGTTGGATACTAGTGTTCTTGTTGTTTGAGTATCTTGACGGTGTCTGACCTACAATGCGTGTTTTGTTATGTTAGTAGCGCATTGTATGGTCTTGCTGTGTTCCAACTGTCCTTTCTTTGCCTCAATACATTTCATTAATTTATTTAATTATATAAATAAATAATAATAATAATAAAATATATATATATATATATATATATATATATATAAAAATAAATACATAAATAGCTGCCCATTTAATATATTGTAAGCTTGTGAGCAGGACCTTCCTATCTCTACATCTGTCTGTTATTACCCAGTTTTGTTCTATTAATGTTTCCAAATGTGAAGCGCAACAGAATATGTTGCGCTGTATAAGAAACTGTTAATAAATAATAAATAAATACTATTGTGTATTTATTACTGTTAGTCGGTGTATGGCTGGCATGGAGGACAGGAGATTCTATGTATTAACTAATTTCGTTATATATAACATGTTTTTATGCCCAACAATAGAAACTGTGTGGGGGGAGGGCTTTAATTTGGCAATTAACAATGTTCTGTACCTCACAATAACTCCTTCCCCAGAAGTAGCACTCTTACATCTTTATTCACCTTCATAGCATTAAAGATATATTCTAGGACATAGGTCCTCATTCAGAGGCGGTCGCCAAAAGCGTTCGCTCTCTCTGAATGAGGGCGGCCACTTCCTTTCTTTTAGTGCGGCCTCTTGGTTGCTGGCTAAGCTGTGGGTTACCAATGCGGCCACTGCGCGTGAGCAGGGCTAACCATTGACCCGGTTGCGAGTGCATCGGCGCTTGCGACTGGGTCTGAATGAGACCCATAGTTTATAGCTTAAAATTGGAAAAAAGCCTCTGCCTCCCACAAGTAAAATGTTTCTAGTCAAACTTGAAATCAATTTTGAGGTGTAAAGGTGGTGTTATATATGCCAAAGTCCACTTCTCCTGCCTCCCCTATTATAAAATGGCTCAGATGGCATGAGTATGTTGCAGATGTAGAATAATCTGCAATCCTAGTACCATATTGTTTAACCTTTAATCTAAATGAACTTCCATCCATCCTACAGTGACCCCTTATTTCCTTATGATGCATTTCAAATGTTCTTCCTTCTTTCTTTTCTATTGTACTCTTAATTTTTAATAAAAATGAGTGATGCAAAAAAAAATGTTGCAATTCAAGGGATGAAATGTTATTTTTTGCATGCAAGTAAAATAATGGCATCTTTTGTTTGTGTATAAAATACTACTTTCAGTTCTCATAAGACCTTTGTGCTGTATATACTGTGCTTCTAAACAAGGAGGTTGGATTGCAAGTACCTTGGAAAAATATTTTGAACTCTGACAATGTTACTGCAATAATTTTAAAGGCGAAACCAACCAGTTTTTGCATTTTAAATGATTTCCGCTTTAAATATTGGACAGACTTGCCGGAATAGCACCGATGACTGCATCTCACAGGCTATTACATTTCCCCCCTAGTGTAACATGTACAGCTTCTTAACCCTTAAATAAGGTGCCAAATTATCACATACATACATAAAGAAAATTATATCTGATAATACTTACAATCTTCCAAATCCAGGTATCCAAAAATACTGGTCACCGGGAGCATAATCTTTAATAAAGATATAAATGCATTATGAATAAAATACCATAAAGCAATATATATTTTTCTTCAAAAAAGGAGGGCCCCCAACTAAAATATGCTCACGTGAGAATACAGGCTTACAGTATCTGGATCCACCTCCACATCTGGGAAGATCTCCAAAATTGCTCTCCTATATCACCATAAGAATCACTGCTTTATAGAATGAATTTAAGGTCTTAATTATGGGGGGCATCCACTAGACGATTTTATCCCTGTCCAACCCCTTAACGATTTTCCCTTGAAGTTTCCCTTGAAATATGATCTTCCACTCTGAACAATTTGCAAAAGATTTGCAAAAGATTTGCAAAAGATTTGCAAACGATTTGCAAACGATTTGCAAAAGATCTAACAATAAACTATGTTGTTTTAATCTGTGATTGAGAGCTTTCAGCTATAGTGGTTCATCGTTTGATCGTTCAGCGTGAACGATGTGTAAACGATTTGTAAGCAATCAAGTGAAATTGACCTGCATATTCAAGGTGCATACACACTAGACAATATGCTCCCTGAGCGATATCGTCTAGTGTGTCCCCGGCAGGCTGTGCTCAATGTCGTTCATGACATTGAGCACAGCCGCTGAACGATATCATTAGCGATATCGTTCAGTGCCGGGCTCTCTCACCCATTCCCTGACATGCAGCAACCTGACGAGGTCGTCAGGTTGGCCTGCATGTCAGCGCGATGAACGATGATGACGAACGACCCGCGGGAACGCGCGTCGTCGTCATCGTTCATCTTTTTTGTGTTAAAAATGGACGATAAAGTGGACGACTGAACGATAACGATATCGTTATCGTTCAGTCGTCCACTTTAATCGCCCAGTGTGTACGCACCATTAGTCGATGGAGTAGACGATCAAACGACCAGCGGGAGCGCGCATAGTACATCGTTAGAAACAATTACTGCACGATTTGCAAACAATGTTCAAATGATGTTTGAACGATTATCGAATGATTATCGAACGATTTTATCATTATCGTTCAACTTTATCGTCTAGTGGATGCCCCTATAGAATAAGGCCATAAAATCCAGGTTATAGTCTCCAAATGTTTTGCTAGAAATTGTACTCTCCACCAGATACTGTACAGTCTGAATGGATCATGCTGGATAGTGGATACCATTATAGTATATTTATGGTGGGTTTTCTCTTAAATTTTGGTTCTTCGGGACATAGGACCTTCTTCCAGTATTCAGTAGCCCCGCTGTTTCATGACCCAGGCAAGCCTCTTAGTAATTGCTGCAGAATAGCTGTAAATTCTTAATCCATTACTTGTTCCTTGATATAGGCCTTTTTTTTAATACAAATATCTCTGAAATTGACATTTTTTATCTCTATTCTTTTGGTAACCAACCTTTTTTTTTAATCTTTTTGACCTCTAGCAGTTTACCGCTGACTTTTGTGGCATTTCATTTTATTCACTGGACTTAAACCAGTTTTGACCAGCAATATATATTCACTGTGAAACTGACAGTAAAGAGGGATAACAAAAATCACACAGTGAGATTTCTATACAACTGAGTGACGGATAATAACAATAGCAATCAGTAACCCAATGCCAATTATTGGATTAACAAAAGGGCCACCGGGGGGTCGCCCAAGTACTCCCCTCCTCTCACACAGGAGGCCCCCACACATAGCTACATTAATAGCGTGATAGGTTCTTTGGCGTAATGTGAACTGGGGTTTCTGTGCGGCATAATTTGAACTGGGGGCATTACAGAGTGTCCAACACAGTTGCGTTGTTGGGAGTACTTACACATTTTACTTTTTAATAACATCACCCGTATATAATTTTGATAATTTTATTGGTAGGGGTCCCCACAAGTTTGTTGCACTGGGATCAAAACAAACTTTAATGACACAATGACACTGTAGTCAATCAATGCGCTTTTTGTGATGGCACTCAACGGTACTGAGTACTGCCCCATTTTTCTCTTTTACCATCATTTCCAGTATATTTTAACACTCATTCCTGGTACATCATCAGACAAGTCCATTGCAGCTCAGTACAAAACCAGGGTGACACTACCCTTGCCAGCAGTTTGGATGGGGCTGCTCCCTCTGTTTGAAACATCTGAGATTCTATCTGCCTCAGCGCCCAGCCGTTCTTCCCCTACTACCACCTGGCAACATGGCAGGCGACAAATACAAGCCTCTATTCACCGCAGCACCATGCGGCCAGAGTAGTGTGGAGATAGAAGCCGATTGAAACTTCAGCGCTGATAACAGTGAGCGCTGACCGCTGACATCCCATCCACGCTACTGCAGGTGTCAAGGGCACGGGAGCCGCCTGGCATACGGCGTGTTGCATCTTCAAGCCGTCTCGCTGCACAGTGCCCGGACCGCTAATACAGGTACACCATTTCATACAGGCTGGCAGCGACTGTGCATTACTCACGTTATTGTGCACTAGTCTGTTTATGTACGGGACTTTATACCAAATAGGCGGAAGGGACGCCTGAATGCACGTCCAGCCATCTAGTCTGTTCAATTAACAATCTATGGTGACGGACTATTCTCCAGTATTTGGGGTAATAATCAAAAGGAGAGCTGGTGTGTGCTTTTGTGTGCAGAGTGAATCTCAAAGAAAATACCATTGAGTTAATTGCAACATTAGTAGCTATATGGATACAATCTAACCACCATCTGGAATATCCATTACCATTAGCTACATTAGCTCAGATACAGCTGTTTTATACGGGACCTATATTTTTTACTTTCCACAATATACATTCTATAGAAAGCCTGATCAACTCTCTGTATTGGCTGTAGTTTCTATTTTTATTGTTTTTTAATGTATTCCTATTGCATTATTGGCTTGATTTTATGATAATAGACGCATGTAATTTGTAATTTGTATTTTTTATTTTTCAGATTTGCATTTTTAGTAATATTTTATAATTTAATATATGTATGATTATTTGCTATTAAAATATAATTTTTCTGATATTATTTGTGTTTACTAGTGTCCCCACACAAGTATTGGAGCGCAGTAATTCATGTATTGTCTTTTCAAGTGAGGTTGACAATCACCTCTTATCCTTACTGCTGCATTAATACTTGACCCTCCTGTCTGTCTAGCGCCGGACATCTTTTTGTCCTTTAGCAGTTTGGATGAGTACCAGAAGTACCAGGATCTTTTTTCGTAGTATTTATTTAAAAAGCACTGGTGACCAGGATAGTGCGGGGTGAGAATCAAGAGGGTCTAGGGCCCTGCCTTTGAGACCTTACAATCTCCATGACACATGTTAAAAGAGGACTTTTACCCAACACCATAACTCACTGAGAGACTAACATTTTGGTGATATGCTTCTTTAATTTTATGAAATGGGGTACAGGACATTTCTATACTAAAATAATGTGGCCAACAGTCTGCACTACAATTATAAGAGGCATTTGAATTTAGCATTCCCCAGTGTTCTTAGACTATGGTCTATATGAACTGCACGGGAAGTCAGTTTTCAGAGTTGCATCTGTGCAAACGGAACTATTGTAGAATAGGCTGCATGACGGTGACGTGCTACTATTTTATTTACATATCTTCCCTTAATAAGGTTTTGAACACTTTATTGTTGTCAAGCAACTTTTTTCAAATTAAGCACACTATAGTCCAAAGGTATAAAATGGTTGGGTAAAATATTTCTTCAATGACATCTCCTAATTCTTATTCCACCAAACGTACAACAAAAGGCACTTTGTTTTGGAAATGTTATGCATGCCTGATGTTATTTATATTTTAGGGTCCTTTTGGCATTCAGTACATGTGACTAATTACAGGGCCACGTTCAAGAATCAAAGGACATATTTTCCTGCCAGATAAGGGACATGGCTTAGGTGATACCCTATATCCATGACTGTGAGCAATATAAATGTTACTCACTAGTATATCAAATCTCAAATAAAAAAATATATATATTTACACTAAGTCTAAGTACAGGTCATGTTTTCTTTTATGAGATTTTTGTTACTAATTATGAATGTAATTTTCTAAAGACTTATTGTACCATTCCATGGAAAACATATTAGTGTGGCCTATTTTGGACAGACATTTCTCCTCTAGCCTACAGATGCATGTTGCACTCGTTTGGAAGTCAGGTGAATTGATAAGAAATAGTTTATCGAGTATCATCTGTAAATTTTAAATTCTCTGGCACAACGTTAGCTGGAATTATTTCACTTACACTCTAACCTATTTCATTTTGAGAAATTCAACATTTTGGTCAAATGAAGAAATGTAGTGTGTATGTTTCTATTTATTGTCTCTGGTTAACCTGTATGGGCAGTGCACTGATCCACTTAATGACTGAGTCCTTTCCCTCCTTTGTAGCAAGCTTAGAAATTAGTAGAATTTGCAGAGAAGCAGAAGTTTTGCACCAGCCAATGGGAGGAGTTGGATGGAGTGAGGTAACTCCTGTTTGCAGGGCCAGAGCAGAACTCTATAGGCACTGTGCTATCCCCGAATCCGTGATGTCATGATGTCATGTCCAGGGGGTGGGACCACCAGCGCTAGGAAGTAGAGCACTGCTCGGAGCGTCCTTAGGGCGATACGGACAGCTCTACAGGCTGCACGGTGCGTGCCGGAGCATCCTTTGGACTCTACGGGGGGCTTTGCAGTACTGCTACTGGATGCAGGGTGCTGTTCCAGGCAGACAGTCCTGCACCCTGGGCGATGCATGCACACTCCTAGTTACTGCCCTGCTTGATGGTTTTAATGAAGTTGAAAAATGTACAACATACGCCATTATTTTTGTTATAATATATAACCTCTGCATTGTAGGGTTGAAGCAGATCTATCTTAAACAGAAAAAAGCTCAAACTGGCCACATATCATTCTCCAAAATGGCTCCGAAATCACTATACAAACCTGAACATTTGTATGAACTTAAAAGAATATATTTATTAACTAGTTCTGTAGCTTATGTTAAACTTTTTAATGTTTTTTTAGCTGCTTACTGCAAACTTTGAATGACAACAACACATTTTGTACACAGCAGTTGTGATGTCAGGCCAGACATATTGAGTGGCCGATTTGCAGGTATGTATAGCTTACCAATCAGTCGCAAATATATGTTTGATTAGTGTCAGAGATATTTAAACCTAAATGTTAATTTTTGTTTTTTACACAATTTTTATATATAAATAGATTGTTATAGACAATTATACTGGTCTGACAAATCATTTCTATGGGGTATATTAACGCAGCTGCTTCTTTCTATTTCTGTGTGTTAATGTGAGGTTGGCAATACCTCCTTTTTTATCTGCTCTGGGTGATTATTTGGCTTATACCCTTTAGCCAATAGTAGGTTCAAATGTTCCAGTCTAGAGAAGTGACCCAATATACTGTAGCTACACCATTTTGCTTTAGTAGAAAAAAAGCCCACATTAAATCTGAGCATTTTATTTTGGTTCCATTTTATTGCTAGTAAAATATTTTTATTGCCGGAATAAAACAAGTCTGACATTTATTTTAACCCCCAATCAAACCAGGGTGGCTTTACGGCCTCCAAACATCTTAATACTTTTTGTGTCATCCCTTTAAAAACATTAGATATTATTTTACAGCCAGTTCAACATTGAAATTAACTTAGACCAGTGGTTCTCAAACTCGGTCCTCAGGACCCACAACAGTGCATGTCTTCCGGGTCTCATCACAGAATCAAAAGTGAAATAATTAGCTTCACCTGTGGATCTTTTAAAATGTGTTTGTGAGTGATGAGTACACCTGTGCACCTGCTGGGTAACCTGGAAAATGTGACCTGTGTGGGGTCCTGAGGACCGAGTTTGATAACCAGTGCCTTAGACCATACAAAGTGATTTATTAAATCACAGTAGGAGTTAGCCCACATCTCTCCATGGAATGGATTAATTACAATGTCTAATTGATATAAACTCATAGATGAATAACAATTATGGAAAGGGGCACCTAATTGTTGCTTCTAATTTAACAGCTCCATAAAAAAATGCAACTAAGGTTTCATGACACAACTAATAGAAGTAGGACAGAGTGCATTTCATATGCATGGTGGTAATTAAACACCCAAGCCTGTGGGTGTCAGCCTCTGGGCAAGAAAGTGCTAGTTGTTTAGTGAGGTGGTGTTGTGGGGTGGGGTTAGGTTTGCTTAGCCTATAGGATTGGACAGGGGGTAGGTTTTTCAGTGCTATTTCAGAGTTGCTGCTTGGCAGCCATTTCAAAGAAATTTCTCTGGTTGGCTGTTTCCTGCCCTCTCTCCCTCCCTTATTCATTGAGTTGTTTGGTATCGGCTTTTCTTGTGGCGGGAAAAACGGTAGCAGTCGCCATCTGTCTTTGGAGCCACCATAATTGTAGGTCTTTCTTTCTTCTTCTATCAGTTAGTTCAGTTATATATTAAATAGTTTAATTAGTTTAAAAATAAATAAAGCTAACCTTCCGTTCCCCTTATACAAGTCTCTGTGTCATTATTTCATTATGATTATGGTTAATGGTTTACCCTGCACTGTTAGGAGGGAACACTCATCAGTCGATGGGGAGTTTACTGTAAATTACCTTTGCCTGTAACTAAAGGAAGCGCTGTGCTCTCTCCAGCTCAATAATTGGTTGATACTCGACATCATGCAGATCTCTGGATTGGATGATGGAACCAGTACAATATTTATAACATTAAATGTCGTGGAAGAGCAACTTTTATTACACAGTCTCATGCTGGTATCTGAGCTTTGTGTAGCAGAGGGATTCATGCTCCATTGGCCTGTTGTTCCCCTGCAGACTTTAAAAGAGTCAAGTGCATAATTGTAGCCTGTCATCCTCTCCTCTTTTTAGTACACTTTTTCTTCAGCATGACATGACACTGATTTGGATTTCATGTGAATAATTGTCACTGACAATGGTTAGAGGACACAGTAATGCTGTATACATTTATGGAGGCAGCATGAATAGTACTATGAAGGATGAACGTGCACCTAGCACACACTACTCAGTGACTATAATTTAGTTGTTAACAACACAATCATGAGGAAGCATAATTAGTAAATAAAAATAGATTAATCATGATTAACTTTACATTAACTAACTAGGATATGACAAATAAACCTTTTATAACAAAAATTATAAAATGTGGAGTTTTTTTAAAAAACTTTAGCAAAAAAAGCCCTAATAAACAAGAGTATATAGAAAAGTACTTACAGCATGACATTGTTTGGCATCAAGGTCCTTTGATCTCCACGTCATGCTACCTTTGCAGTTAGCACGGTCAGCAAAGAGACCTTTAGAGGTTACCATGAGATATGTGTTGGCGTAAACATGTCATGGTTTCCTCAAAGTCTTGTGTACAACACAAATATTTTAAAATCTAAGCTGAGGTTTGAGTTTTTTTCCTTTTGGAACACAACTCAGAAAAGTGCTTTTTTGTGATAGAGTGGTATGGAGTAAGTAGTAAAAGGGAGTCCGGTGAATGCGGGGGCATAGGTATTGTAGAAATAGTGCACTGTCCCTACTCTTACCCTATAATTGCCGTCCCTACGGTATCTCCTTTAGCTCTGCGGTGCGCGATGTCTCCTCAGTTCCTTTCTGCCTTGGCGTGCTGTGCCTCCTTGCACGGTGGTCAGCAGCGTCTTGCTTCTAATGGAATAGAGGGATCAATCGGGCAGCCTGCAAACTGTGTTGTCTCCAACGCGTTTCGTACCATATGTACTTTGTCAAGGATGACGTTCACTTCCCTGGGGGACCTTTTTATTGCTTCTCCATGGTTTCCTTTACTTTTTTTCTTTCATTAAACTTTATTGGTTAAAACGACACTTTGTGTCTTTTTTAAAATAACAATTTCAATGTTTGTGGTTTCTATCTGTGTTAGTTAAATGTAACTAATAATGTTCCAGAGGAATGATATATAAATGGATACTCTAAGTTAAAGTAAAAATATAAAAAATAAATAAATAAATACTTTACTCTAAAAAAACATTTAATTCAATGTCTATATTAAGTCCCTGCGGTTTAAGGGTTTTTAATAGGAAAATCCATTTACTTTCGTGTTTTTTTAACTCTTTCACTAAATCGCCCCCTCTCCAATTTATTTCAACTTGGAGTAAAGTATTTAGTTATTTATTTTTTATATTTTTACTTTAACTTAGAGTTGAAATTGTTATTTTAAAAAAGACACAAAGTGTCGTTTTAACCAATAAAGTTTAATGAAAGAAAAATAGCAAAGGAAACCATGGAGGAGCAATAAAAAGGTCCCCCAGGGAAGTGGACGTCATCCTTGACAAAGTACATATGGTACGAAACACGTTGGGGACAACACAGTTTGCAGGCTGCCCGATTGATCCCTCTATTCCATTAGAAGCAAGACGCTGCTCACCGCCGTGCAAGGAGGCACAGCACGCCAAGGCAGAAAGGAACTGAGGAGACATCAGAGCTAAAGGAGATACCGGAGGGACGGCAATTATAGGGTAAGAGTAGGGACAGTGCACTATTTCTACAATACCTATGCCCCCGTATTCACCGGACTACCTTTTACTACTTACTCCATACCACTCTATCACAAAAAAGCTATAAACAACGAGTGAGTACAGGAGGTTTTTGTTTATTAAATCGTGGTCTATTTAAATTTACTTTATTATTTCAATACACATTACATGTACAAGCGCTCGTTTTCTACAGTAATTGATGACACAAATAATTTAATTGAGCAGCTACAACCGCGCAACACTTCAATCAGAAAAGTGCTTGTTTGCAGGGGCGTACTAACACCCGAGGGGGCCGGTGTGCAATAGATCTCCTCATCTGAGCAGCAAGCCTCCCCAACCAGGTGCCAAATGTTATAGGGTGAGCATTAAGAAATTGTGAGAGTTTAGCAGTAAACTCTCACACTTTTTAAACTTGGACAATGTAATAGGGTCCAAGAACAGGCAGACTTTCATGTTTTTCAGACTCAAAAAACTCTCATGATTTAAACTCTCATCCAGATGTTTTCCCATTTTGAAAATACAACTCAATCAATGTGAGAGTTTACTGCTAAACTCTCACATTTAAACTCTCACCCTATTACATTTAGCCCCAGGAATCTTACCTCACTCCAGCAAGTAGCTCTGTTCTCCTTCCACACAGTGACATCTTCCCAGTGCACTAGAAAGCAAAGGCTCTGGTCCAAAGGGGGCCCCACACTGAACACTCTGCACCCAATGTATACTGGTCCCACTGCACCATACAACACAAAATGAAAATAAAAATGTGTCCACATAAATCTATTCTTAAATCGTGTAGAATATTGTAGCCCCGTTTAGCGTTCCACGGACGTTTCCGCTGTTTTGCACTTGCGCAGTAGATTCCAGGCACAATCTAGTGCCCAGAGTCTACTGCTTCTGCGGTGGTCGGCCAGCCACGCCAGTCGGCTGCCGGCCATCAGGGAGGGAGGAGGGGCCCTGCACGGAGAATGCACATGGGCCCCCTCCTCTCTTAAGATGCCTCTGCCCCTCCCCATATACTTACCTTACTGTGTGGAGAGGAAGCATGAGGGAACAGGCACTAGGGGAGGTGACTAGGGTAGGAGAAGTGCAGGGATAATGTATAGTGGAGAAAGGGGCATTTCACAGAAAAAAGAGGGCAGGATTTCACAGAGGAAAAAGTGGCAGGGCCTCAGAGACAGAAGCGTGATGTAACATCTATATAGACAGCAGTAGTGTGGCCAGCCCTGACGATTATCACCAACAGACATATAACCTGCTCAGGTACAATATGCGAAGCTGGAGATATGCTGAACTGCAAGCCCCGCCCACTCATGGAAGGGGGCGTGTCTCCCGCCCCCAGGGCCCACTGGGGAAAACCCCAAATTCAAAGTGGCCCTGTCCGAGCCTGCATTGGTGTACATTTGGTAATAACTCGTCATATATTACTAAATTTGCATTAGATAAATGTTGTTATCACTTGACTTGAAGTTAATCCCTTAACCATTTCACTGGCTAATAGTTTTTCAAAAAAACTCCCAGAAAGTGTTGTTTTTTTTTATGATTGAATGAGGTCAAGCAGGGGCGTATTAATAGAGGAGGGGGCCCGTGTGCAGTCTCCGTCTGGGGCCTCCTCCTCTCTCTCGGGTGGTCAGCATTGTACTGAGTGCAGTGCCACAGCAATAGACTCTGGGCACTAGTCTATGCCCAGAGTCTACTATACATGCGCAGGCCACCGGGAAAATGAAGCGGCAGCCATTTTCCCGGCGATTTCTCTACTGCTATGCGGAAACCACTGGGAAAATAGCCGCTGCGGCCATTTTCCAGGTGATTTTTACAGCTGACGTGGGACTCCAGAGAGATAAGTATTAAAAATATGGGTGCAGGTTGTGCGGTGTGGGCCCCGCTGGACCCAGGGGCCCGTGTGCGCCATTCACCCTGCACCCATTATAGATATGCCCCTGAGATCAAGAACATCTTTTTAAAACTGATACAACACAATATATATTTTGAAACACAAAACATTAATATTGATTTTTTTATAAACATCGATTACCAATATATTGGGACATCCATAATCGTGACTTCTTCCCTCTCTGTAGCCACCAGGTATTCATTGGGGACTGACAGTTGCTTGATTTATATTTCCACATCGGCTTCTTCTGTCTGCAGCTGTCGGATGGGGGGTGCCGTTGGGCTGCTCGATCAGCAGTGATCAGCTGCATGGTAGATACTGGGGGAGAATACAAGGATGCAAAGGGGCTGGGAGGTCCCACTGAGCTTGGCAGATGTTGGAACATTATCTTCCAGCAGCTGCCCAGTAATCATTTCTGACTGGTCACATCAGATGCGATCATGTCAGGGAAAGCCCAGCCTGATGACCACACCAGGCAAGTGGTTGACTGTGATCTACTTAGATGCAGGGTTTGGGTCTCCTGTCCAACACTTATATACAGTAAATGCCAGAGGAATTCTCCAATAATGATGTGAAAATAATGCAGTCCTATATGTTATATTGGCAACAACAATTAGTAAAACAATTTTCTCATATACTGTAGTTATAATGAATTTTGACTCTTAAGGATTGCCCCTTTAATTGTATTACATACATATGCTCCTTTGCTGCAGGTATGTAAAGCTAAGCTGAAAAGTAGGTGACACTAATTTTTGTCACTGCTCATATTCCTGTCACCCCAGTAATCTACTTATGATACTTTTGTTTTTCTCCTTGTCATCTTTCAGACTAAGTCTTTTTCTCTGTTGCCTTTTAATGAATTGCCTATTTACTGCATCCTCACTAAATACTCCTCTCTCCTCTTATCTACAACTAGCTGGTTCATTTCTCCCCTCAATTCAGATGTGTTACTCCATATTGTATTGTAGTCTGACACCAAATATAGGGTGGTGTTAGATGTATCTAACCTGGCCATGTTACATCGGGGCTAACTGCTACAACTCCAACTATCACTGTCCGCCCACTGAGTATTACACATCAGTTTCCATGGCAACCTCCCCACTGCTGCTGGCTTAGCTTTATCCCCTCCATTGCCGTAATCCTCAGCACAAAAGGTAGTTACATATATACCCTACCCTCCAACATGACCTGTTCCATTAGGTACAAAACACTCTGCTCCTGGTCTTCCCACCTAATGTATGATTGCAGTCACCTGTGTTGAACTAGGTAATTGATGAGACAGGTGTTTCAGCACAGGTGTCTGCAATCATAAATTAAGAGGTAAGTCCAGGAGCAGAGAATTTTGTACCTAATGGAAAGGGTCATGTTGGAGGGTCTGATATACAGTACAAGTGTAAATGCAATGGGTCCAATTCACTTTGGGGTGATGGGCCCAGTACATTTCCTCAATGTACAGATGTACTTGTTATGATACCGCTTACATCGCTGATTTTTCTGTGCACTTCTATGGGATGTGAGGAAAAAGAGACAATATAGACATACACGATATGCCATTCTGGGGTGGCACTTTTTTTGGCATTAATTGAGTTGACCCCTATTTTGTATTGTATGAAGTTACCAATGAATACACTGCTAAATCCCATTACAGTACAATATACTCTACCAGATAAACATTTACTATATAATAAAAGGAAACAAGTTAAATTATTTTGCTGTAAAAATGTTTCCTGTTAACCCTTTTGTCTCTACAGAATTGTTGCTATTAGGGTTAATAGTAAATTTTGATTCTTTATTCACTATTGGAGACACTCCTCGAATAACACACAAACACTTATAGAGATATACATTCATTAATCATATTTTAATCTGTGTATAAAACATTCAGAAATGATGGTAATGTTGGCAGTCCTGATATAGATTATCTGATATGTTTACAAAAGTGTCAAAGGACAAGGTCTTTGCATGTTTTTATTTTTATTAAGTGATTTATATCGTCAGTCTTATGTATAAAATAGAACGAAACCCAACACGACTTCAGAGGAAATTTTTCTTGAGCAACAGCTGTCAGCAAGAGTCTATTTGACATATTACATGTACAGTAAATTAGATGAAATTGAGAATAATTGCTTTGCCACACAATCTCACATACTGTAAAGTGACTGTGAATTGTTAAAGCAATGGTGCAGAAGAGTGTTATTAAATGCTTGTACTTGGAAAGAGTGAGTTTGTACGGCTATTTTCTGCTAGCTTTACCTTATTTTGTTATATTCTTTTTATTCAACCTTTTAACATACTATCAAAAATAGCCAAAAGGGGAACAGAGTGTGGGCAAAGAGGGCAAGAAAGCAGCTGAAAAAGGAAGGGGTACATTGAGTCACATAGAGAGAACCATTTTAATTGTTTCATGCAAGTAACATTGAAATAATTATAGTAGGGATGTGCGCCGGACCATTTTTGCCGGATTTGGATTTGGTTCTAATTCGTCGTCCGGCTTTGGATTTGGATTTGGATTTGCCAAACTGCGGTGACTGGCTTTGGATTTGGATTTGGATTTGGATTTTTTTCCAATAATTGACAAAAAAAGCTAAAATCACATAGATTGGTCTTTTTTTTCTTCCTAGAGTATTATTAACCTCAATAACATTAATTTCCAGTCAATTTAGACCATATCACAGCTTATAATATTGTTTTCAACATTATTGGCCAAAGGTTGCAGTGAGCCGACTGGTTACACTAAGCGACAAAGCAGCGGCACAACGACACAGACACCACAGTATAAAGCACATCTATGACACATTGCCACACAGCAGTGTCAGAAATGAAAAGTAGTGCACCCACCCAGTGGGGTACGGCCAGCAGAGTCACAGTACTTGTTTACAAAGTGGGCTACGGCCCTAGGAGTCACAGTGCACAATCTTATTCGCATTACACCGCACATAGGGCCTGATTCACATTACACCATAAAGTAGTGTCTCTTATTTATGTTACGACACACAGTAGTGCCCCTTTTACACAATGCCCACAGTAGTGACCCTTTTACACAATGCCCACAGTAGCGGTGTCCCTTACACAATGTCCCCCAGCAGTGGTGCCCCCTATGCAGTCCCTTTAGTAGTAGGGTCCACTATGCAGTGCCCCCAGTAGAATGCCCCCCAGTAGTATGCCCCCCATTAGCAGGCCCCCCCAGTAGTATGCCCCCCATTAGCATGCCACCCAGTAGTATGCCCCCCATTAGCAGGCCCCCCCAGTAGTATGCCCCCCATTATCATGCCACCCAGTAGTATGCCCCCCAGTAGTATGGCCCCCCCAGTAGTATGGCCCCCCCAGTAGTAGGCTGCCCCAGTAGCAGGCCCCCCCCAGTAGTAGGCTGCCCCTGTAGTAGCCCCCCCTGTAGTATGGGCCCCCCCGTATTATGGCCCCCCCTGTAGTAGGCTGCCCCAGTAGCAGGCCCCCCCCAGTAGTATGGCCCCCGCCAGTAGCAGGCCCCTCAGTAGTATGGCCCCCCCAGTAGCAGACCGCCCAGTAGTATAGCCCCCCCCAGTAGCAGGCCCCTCCAGTAGTATAGCCCCCCCCAGTAGCAGACCCCCCCCAGTAGCGCCCCCGGCCCTTGCACAAATTAAAAAATAAAAACTTACCTGTATCCCCGCTCCCGCGCCGTCCGCTCTGTCACACGCTGAGGAGGGAGCCGGAAGACGGAGCTCATGTGTGAGCTCCAGCCGGCTCCCTCCGTGCAGCAGCCAATGAGAGTCTGTGTGACTCTCATTGGCTGCTGTAACAAACACACAACTGCCGCTGGCGGCTGTGTGTCTGTGTCTGTGTAGGGCAGAGCGCTATCACTGCGCTCTGCCCTACACACGAGGAGACCTGATGTCGGATTCTCTAGTGAGAATCCGACATCAGGCGGCCGCCGTTCGGCCCTGAACGGGGATCCGAGTCAGGCGGTGAACACCCGAACAGGTTTCGGGTGGACTCGGATCCCCAATGTTCGGAGCGGTTCGGATTCCACAGAATCCGAACCGCTCATCTCTAAATTATAGGCATAAAGGTAAAAGAAACAAGGGCTCATTCATTATTAACATGTAATAGCCCCACGCAAATTATGTATCTAACCATGATATGTGTTGGCAGACAAAAATCCACCAAATAAATGTAATACTGCTCCAGTGCCAGGACATCTAACAGCCACACTTTTGCCACTAATTAATAGCTGCAAATATTTACACTACTGGGCAACGTTTCTGTGCATCCATGAGCTTAGGTCATGCATGCGCAGAGTGAGGGCCAGAGGAGGCGGGATCTGAATAGATCCCCTTTCGCACTCCTGATCTCCTTCCTATAAGAAAGAGCGGCCATGGCTCAGCGGGCTAATGCCATCTAAAGATAGTCAGTTTCCGCCATCATCCTCTGAACAATTTGGCTCTTCTGGAACACACTATGAAACTTGGTGGGGAATCCCCGTTTTCCTATGGATAGAATAATGGCCTTATCTATTTTAGGCTCCTAATAAGACCCTTTTCAATCACAATGATTCCTGCAACCTCGGTAAAAGATGGATGTAGGGATGTCTGAGAAGTTCACTGGTAACTTTTAAAATTGCTTCAATAATGTTATATGTGGTAAGAGGGGTGGTCTCTCACCTGAATCGCCCACATTCTGGTGGGATCAGTTCCCTCCAAGGAAGAGGAAAGCAAGATTGGCACATTCTGCACCTACAATAGAAGTTTGGAATTCCGGGTTTTCTGGGCTGCACAGCTCAAACTGGAAATATAGAATTCAAGGTTTTCCAGGTCGCCCAGAGCCAGCAGGAAGTCAGCAGCACAGAAAGGGTTTAAAACTCTCACACACCTGTAGCTCACTGCCCTGATATTGAGTAGCAACCAGAAAGTAGGGACACAGGACCTCATTCAGACCCGTTCGCAAGCGCTGCGCGCTCGCAACCAGGTTGATGTTTTGGTCCCGCGCACGCAGTTTCTCTCTCGCTCTGGAGCTCCTGATGGAACGCTTGCCGTTTTGTGGGCGGCCGCACGATCAGAGCAGGAAGCTCCCTGAGGTTTGCTGTTGCCGAGACCCAACCTTAGGGTCTCATCGCAAGCCCCGATGGTTGCGATGGTCTTGACCATTGCGACCATCACCCTGGTCGGTCGCTAAGCTGTGGGTGGTAACCCACAGCTTAGCTAGCGACCAGGAGGCCGCACTAAAAAAAAGAAGCAGCCGCCCTCATTCAGAGAGAGCGATCGCTTCTTGTGACTGCGTCTGAATGAAGGCCATATTGTTGTAGTGCCAGGGTCCAAGGGCTGTGCTGGGAGAGCATGCCTAAATTGTGGCTGCAAGCCCCTGCTGACTAATTAGCACAAGGAGTGCTGAGACTTTTATGTTGGTTTGTTTATTTTATGTTATGTGCCTGTGTGTGTCCAGACCTACACTAGACTCACGTATGGTATGGTGCAGTGTTTGCTGCTATTAAAAAACACTGCTTTACCAAAAATACCCGCCTGTCTGGAATTCTCATTTCAACAACCCGGGTTACATATCCTAGAAAGAGAAATGGGTATAGTAAGTATTTGAAAACAAAGAAATGCTGCTGGAGAGCCTGAAAATGTAACACTATATTATAGTTTTCTAATATAAATTACTACAAGTCCCAGCATTCCTACTGGCGCAAGTATATACACGAGCTTGAAGTTCCACAATAATTTGCAATATAATTGTCTCCCATTATGTATAAAAATAATTCCCCCCAAAAAATTTGCCCCCCACACCCAATTATTAACAAAGAACTCTCTGCCACCATAGAGAATAATAAACACTGTGCCCCTTTTATGAAAAAGCAAACTGTGCCCCTCTAATAAATGACAAAATCTGTGCCCTTGGCCGGGGCTGGAATAAGGGTCACATAGCCCTGGAGCTGAAAATGTTTAGGGGCCTATACTGAGAAAGGGAGGTGCTGTAACCAGTACAGTGTGGGTGTGGTCAGTGCCATGTGGGCATGTACTCCCCCCCACACACACACACATCATCAGCCCCAATGTCTCCCTAAATACATAAAAATAGGAAAACTATTTTAATACTTGTGATTTATGGCTGCTTATTTGGCCAACTAGACAGCTGGTCATCATCATGCTGTCATGGTGATGGGCCTACTTTTATGTGAGGCCTGGAGTTGTATCTCCATCCGCCCTCTATAGATGCGTACGTACACACTAGACAATATTTTACATGATTTGCCAATCTCATACACGATTTTATGCAGATAGATAGATTTTGTACAGATTGATCTTTAGTCAGATTGGACACTTTTTTGCACCATATTGTGTCCTGGAGTGCCAGGGAGCTGCCCGGGAGAGTTCAAGGGAAATCGCTTACAATATCACATCGTCAGCACATCTAGTGTGTAGGCACCTTATCTGCCCATGACATTCATATTTTTCCCCCTAATTAATAAATTAATAGGTTTGGAATGCTTGGACACAGTGAAGACTTTCTATTCTACAATGAATAGGTTAGATCAGTGATTTTTTATACCAGTATTTTAGTGGTAGTTCTTTTTTACAAGCTTAATACTACCAAACTGGTACATACCCTTTAATTTTTACATCTGCTTAAATCTAAATTCCATGGCATACAGATGTGTCCTCACACATCTAGCCTCAATACACCTCGCGGAGCAAGATACCTGTCGCGAGTGAGCCGCCAGGTCCCGTGCAAATTTGCTAGTGTCGGGCATAATTTTTGCGTCTTTTTTTCACAAATGCATCTTAGTCACAATATGATGTGACGTGGACGCACCAGGAAACTGTACTGCTTAATCTGATATGTGACACTTGTATATATGTGTGCGACTGCAGCTGTATACACACACAGATATACAAGTGTTGCAAATGTAATTAATCAGCGCAGTCTTATGGTGCATTCTAGTCAATTCAGGCGCATTTTTTGACCTGGCGTGATGTGAGGGGCTGTTTGAAGTGACTGCACCAATGATGTGTAAGGAGGACACATCTGAAGTTCAACATTCATCTGCCTCTTTTCCCCAAAAAAATTATTTCATAAATAGGACATACTGACTGTCGACATTCTGTCAGTGTCAATATTCTTAATGTCGACATTTTGTACCACACAACATTTTGATTGGTGCCTAAAATAGATATTCCTTAATTTAAGGAATAGCTAATGGTTCCATTGCTAACAGAAATATTAAAAGGAGAGAAAGGGCTTGTCTGCCAAGTGCCATTGTGATATTAAAAGATTTAAATAGGAAGACTAATTGACTGTGAGAGATAAGGCCGCATTTAATGAAAGGATTGATTGAAGAATTGTGTCTTTTAATCAAACTTTTTGTATGCAAATTTCTATCAATAACCTATTAATATGGCTGACTCCCTTTTCAGTGTTTTCGGTTTTCATAGGGCTGAAATGATGGATGAGATGTGAGACCTTACCTTCTGTGAATAAAACTGCATCAGGTTGATTCATTTTAGGAGTTTACTGGCTAATGGAGCAATTGGTCATAAATTGGAACAAAGATTAATATGTTTTTAAGCTTAGATATCATTATTATCTTCCAGTATTTCTTTTGGAATAACGGAGGATTTATTTTTATTATTGCAAACTTCTAAGAGTGTTCTCATAATGGTGCTCATTTAGTGTTGGATGCAAGTCTGGATTTCTTGAGTAAAGTATGAATTTTCATACTGGGCATGTGCACCAAAAATATGCACACGTCTGTATATGGTTTTAGCATATGCTTACTTTGCATCTCCTTATGCCTGGAGAGGCACAATGGAGAAGGGAAGGTGTACGTCTGTCTGGTATCTCTTGCGGGTGCTCTTCCCCTGGTGCCTATTGGCAGAACCTAGGGTGTTGATAGATATCTATGGCGTGTGATGGTGGTCAGTACCCTAACCCTCCCTTCTCCCCCCCTAACCTTAACCCTTCCTTAGTGGTGCCTATCCCTAACATCCCCCTAGTGGTGCCTAACCTTAACCTCCCTCCGGGGTTGCCTAAACCTAACCCCACCTCCCTGCATCCTAAACCTAACCCTCCCCCCCCACGGCTAAGCGCTAACACTGCCTGGCTTACCTTAGTTTGGGAAGCTGTCTATCTAGATTCCGGTGTCGGGATTTAATTGGGCGTCGGGCTTTCGACATCTGTCTTTAGTCCCACGTTGGTATTTAGTCAGATGGCTTCCTGGCCGTCAGCACTTTGACTGTATCCCCTTTTAAAGCTATGTTAATGTGCTTTAATGCTATATTAATATGGTCACATTCTAACTCAACATATTTAGATGTCCATGTCTTTAGATATATTCAACTGAAAGTAATCACATAAGAAAGGGCTTGATTTACTAATGAGTTGATGTGTGTTTTAAATTACTGTTTTGCTCGCTGCATTGTGTAATATTTTTCTTCTGATATTTATTAACCACCTGCTCGCCAGAGAACTTTAGTGTAAATGTAGCCTGCCGCTGTGTTTGTCAGTGCTTGTCAGCGCTGACGAATGAAGGTGGCTACTCGGCGGTCTCCCTGGCACATGCGCAAAGCTGTGTCTTTTATTCTGGCGCATGCGCTGTGCATCAGAGGTGATACCAGGCTGTCCAGCAATAGTAAGTATATGTATATAATAATTTTTTTTGCTTGTTTTTGCCTGTTGTTTTAATCTTTCGGTTTCTTTGCTTTTTTTCCTTGCCAGTGGTCCTTCTTTTATATGGGATGCCGTCCGCTCAGTTTGCCCGCACTGTATCCACCTTGCATACATGAAAGGACCTTTTTTTTTAAATTATGAAGATGTGTTTACAATACATAGCTGGACAGATTTTATGGTAGATATTGTTATGTAATTGTGTGTGTGTGGGGGATTGTGGTCTGTTTTCGGGGGGTTGGGGGGGGTGAGTGATCACTGAAGATATGATGATCAGGTAAAGGCAGTTGGCTGGCGGCTGCTGCAGCCGGGACCATAGCGCTCGTCAGGGTGAAATAACAGCAGTGGCATGGTGAAAATGAAAATGAAGCCAACAAGTGGTAAATTGCAAATGCCACTCGGAATAAGAAAAAAATGAGCGCAGCTGGAACTCAGCAGAAAACCAGCGCTACAGTGATTCATAAATACCAGAAACAGTAATAACATATCTAAAGAGTCTTAAAACTGTTAAAACTCGTTAGTAAATGGAGCCCAAAGTAACTTAGTCAATTTTACATTAATATTTGTCCCGCAAATGCATCCAACTCCAAACAAGTCTCAATATGTTTTTTTGAAGGTTTTGCAATTTTGGTTGATAAAACCATCTGGACCTGGTACCTTGTTGAACATTAGGTTTGTTTATGACTGGTAATATTTTAGTGTTGGTCAGTGGAACATTTAGAAAGATAGGTGATGGTAAGGGTGTTTGGCAGTGGCAAACGCAGGATTTTGAAAGGGGGCTTCCAATACTTGGTTACAAAGCCAATGGCAAAAAATCTAACCACATACAAGGAAGAACACCTCGGGTACTCAATAACACAGGTCTGCGAAATGTAAGGTATTGAAAGCTTTTTTAATAATACTTTTATATTCTTAATTATACTCTTGTGTACGTCAAGAAATAGTATATTAAAAAAAATTACCACATCACATTTACCTATAAGGGGGTTACATACATTTTTAAGAAAAAACAAGAAGTTTAGTTGTTTTTGACATATTTATTGTGAAATACGAAGAAGTGTAGATGATATCCGTGTTTTTGTCTTAATTACATAATAAAATAACAATAATTATTTAAAAAATCGTTAATATCTTGTTTTTTTGTCTTCAAACTTCGTTTTGTCGCTTTTCACTTATAAGCTTTTTCTGTGTCGTCTCTGTGTATCATCCAGCAGTAGTCAGCCATCATGCTGATGCCCCAATGACCCTGGTATCTTTTTTCTACATCTTTAATGTCTTGGTGGAACCGTTTACCCTGTTCTTCACTGTAGTTTCCGAGATTATTTGGGAAATGCTCAATATGGGATATCAAAAAATTTACCTCTAAACTCATATTGCAGCCAAGGTGTCTGTAACTATTAAGCATTTCCCTGACAATTTCTTTGTAGTTTGGATCCTTGACATTGCCTAAAAAGTTTGAAATCACTTGTTTGAATGAAGTCCACTCCGAAAGTTCCACAATATTCATAACACACCTGAAATGTTCATCTTTTATTAACTTTCTAATGTCAGGGCCTGTAAAAATGCCTTCTTTCAGTTTAGCAGTTTAGTTTATGATGGCTACATGATGAGTAGCATCAATTAGTGTGTATACTGTACTGTATGAGTGGTGTGTACTGTATATGTACTGTGTGTGTGGAGTGTGTACTGTGTGTGTGTGTGTGTGTGTGTGTATGTGGTGGTAGGCAGGGGTTAAAATGAGCCGGCACAGGGCAAAACTGCGTTGCATCTGTTGTATTTGGTTCCACCTTCACCTTGTAGTTGTTGTGTGTGTGCAATGTTCCTTTAGACAGTATGGGGTTTAGGCTCTTTGTAAATTTCAGCTCCAGGACCATGTGGACCTTAATCTGGCAGTGGGCGGGGAGAAGTTTTATGACGAGAACTGAATTACAACATTCTATACTACTGACTGAATTCATTTAAGACAATGTTTTATAATAAATGTAGGCAGAATACATTTATTACTTTAAAGAATATGAAAAAAATGACTTATTCATAAATACACGTTATGCAGAAAAACGTGATGTGATATGCAAAATCGGGAGTCATTTTTGTGTTCAGAAGCCAAAAATCTATAAGTATCACATAAATTTGTTAAAAAAGCTTTTTCATCACAGACCTGTTTAATCAATACTCAATAATCCAAGCTTGTTAATCCAATTACTGTACAATGTTTCAGATGAATTTATTACATATTTCATCAATGCCTTGACAAAATATGTAATAATTGTATCTGAAGTGTTGCACAGTAATGGATTAACAAGCTTGGATTGTTGAGTACCCAAAGAGGGCTGTATCTGTTTGTATGTTCAGACTGAGCGGTCTGCTTAGTTCTTAGGATCTGCACACCGGCTGCTGAGCTTTTTTATTTGGAGTGCCGCTCTATTTGACTATATATATGTGGAGCTTTTCAGCTTCTCCAAGAAATAAAAAGGCGGCACTGCAAACATACACAGTGACATATACACGCACACAGACACACACACTGACACAGACATACACACACTGACACAGACACACATTGCACTGACAAAGCCTACACACGCACACTGATAAAGCCTACACACACACATACACACTGACAAAGCCGACACATACACTGACACAGACACACACACTCACACAGACCAACACACGGACAAAGCTTAGACACACACTAGTCTGAAACAGACACACACGCTGCACTGACAAAGCCTATACACACACTGACACACACACTGACAAAGCCTACACATTGCACTGATAAAGCCTACACACACACATACACACTGACAAAGCCGACACATACACTGACACAGACACACACACTCACACAGACCAACACACGGACAAAGCTTAGACACACACTAGTCTGAAACAGACACACACGCTGCACTGACAAAGCCTATACACACACTGACACACACACTGACAAAGCCTATACACACACACAAAATGACAAAGCCTAGACACACACATACACACTGAAATACACACTGACACAAACACACCTCTCCCTTAATAACACAAATTCAGCCATATAAACATACCACCGGCATGTCTTATTAAAGATCACCCCCCCTCCCCCACCGGCTCTCTCACCTGTAATACATTAAACCCACCTGCAGCTCTGGGAGAGAGTACCGTCACTGTCACCAGGCTGTATCTGATCTCTCAGCCTCCCACAATGCCGGTGACCCATGGTAACTACCCAGGTGGAGCTGCGCGCTGCCGCTGCAGCTCCCCCTATAGCCAGCCCAGCCAGGAACAGTTGCCGGCTCAGGTCTCTTTAGAAAAAAAAATTTGTTAAGTTGCGCGGGCGGGGGGGGGGGGGGGGATTCGGGCATTCTAGGTACTTGGAAACCGCCCCCTGTGTGCGCATACGTTTGGGATTTGTTTTGATGTTATATAATTGTTATGACTACTCACAAACTCATTACCAGTTTGTCTAAGATTATAGGTAAGTTTGTTTGCTTGTCTAATGCTTAAAGTATATTGGGCCTCATTTACTAACGAGTTTTATCACCGAAACGAGTGATAAATTTCACTGTGTATGATAAATGGTGCTCCAGCCAATCAGCTCCCAACTGTCATGTTTCTAATAGTTGACAGTTGGTAGCTGATTGGCTGGAGCACCATTATGTTTTAACGATTGTTCTTGACCTTGCATTTTTTTTAATGTGTTACAATGTTAAAAAAAACATCATCCTATTTATTTATAATAAAATTAATGGATACATTAGTGAGTTATTTCACTAAATCATTTAGGAGAGAAGCTTGGGGTTTAGTGTAAAGCTGGGTACACACTATATGATGTGTGAACCAGCGCCAGTGCGATGTGATGTAACAATACATCTCGCTCGCTGTACACACTTCATGATCCGGTGTACAACAACACAATGTGTTGTTACATGCTGCATGTAACAGCAACCTGTCGTTCAACACATGGTTCCATCTGCCAGACAGAACATCAGATAGGAGGATGCAATTAATGACCATAGTGAACCATGGATTGTGTGTACACACTATACGGTGTATACAATATATTATTTCAATCTGCGTCAGAATGATATACAGTATTGTACAATATATATCGTGTAGTGTGTACCTAGCTTAAGACTTTGCTGTAGATTGCTAATTGAATTGCTATAAGAAGATTTTGTTTTATAGTGGGTCTAGGGGGTATATTTACTAAAGGTCAATTTTAATCAATTTAAAATCGATTAAAATCAATCAAAATCGATGTTGTGTTGACAAAATCACACATTTAGTAACATTCAATTTTTTTATTTATTTTATAAGTATTAGTAAATGTATGATATAGCCCCAGAACCACAAAATTGATCAAAATCGATTAAAATCGACCTTTAGTAAACATACCCCCTAGGTATTTATGTATTTTTGTGCTGCGGTGATCTCTTAATGCAACTTTACACATTAGATAGATGCAAATCAAAATATTTTCTAAATATCTTTGAACTGTTTCTGTGTTTGTTTGTAATTTATTATTGTAGTCATTAATTAGTAAATTCCAATTACATGGAGATTTCCTTTAAGTGTTGTGCCATATGATGGAGATAAGACCTTGTTCTTACCAAGTATTATTATGACTGGATGCTGTAAGAGAGTCAGTGAAGGAGTTAAAGGAGTGGAGAGGTCAAATCAGATCAATGGTATATGAAAATAGCATGAACTGCAGCATTGAGGAGAGATGTAAGAAGGGAGGGTCAGGAGAGAGGTTGTAATAGTGCAAGTGGGAGATGACAAGGGTATGAATAAGAGATTTGGTAGCCTCACAGTTGACAAAGAGCCGGGATATAGAGATGTTGCAAATGCTGAAATTGCAGGATTAGAAGACAGCATGAATATGGGGAGTCACAGAGAAGGAGTAGTCAGGAATGATCCTCAGTCAGCAGACTAGAGGGTAAGGAGAGGGAACATGGTTGGCAACAGCAAGTGAGAGATGGAACAGAAAAGGGGTCCTGGAAAAGGGAAGACAATAATTTATAAAGTGCAGGGACATTGAGAAACAGATGAAATATAAATAGTTGGAGATGAGAGGAAGGGTGGAGGGGGAGAGGTCAGAAGTAGATTTGAGTATCGTGAGCATAAAAATGATATTTGAGGTTGAAGGTGCAGGTGACATCTCCAAAGGAAGTACTTGGAAGTGCTCTACTTTGAAATGCGTTTCCTGAATCCGTGGCTTGTGTTTGTGATTATTAATGTAAAGCCTCGGCTTTTATGTTGGAAAAGCTAGATATTGTAGCCAAGGATAAGATGATCTTAAACTAGATAAGATGTAGGAAAAAGTTTCTATCTATGAACCAACCCTATGGCATACCAGGAAATATATCCATCAGTAATTGCACATTGTTGGTGGTGCTCCAAGAATAAAGTAGTCAGAATTTTTTAAGTGGGAATGCAAAAGACAAAATATCTCTCTTAGGGGCAAACTTTAAAAACTGTATACAGTAACAGATACATTTTAAAACTTACCTTTTTATCACAAACTCAGATAAAATACCCCAAAAAAAGTGTTGTCTAAGATATTAGAATACTTTTTTCACATAAGTTATTTTACATGTTAGTTCTAGAATTATAGCTATATGTCCTCATATATTATTTATATCATTATCATTTTATCATTATTCTAAATCTAATAAAATATACCTGATGACAAAAAAATAAGCATACCATTATTTCCAAGTAACCCAAATACTAGGAGAGATATATGAACAAAATGACATAGCACATAATGCTGTAGCTCAGATAATAGTATGTCTTACAGCTCACTTAATCAATTCAGGTGTATTAGAGTGTGTTATGCACTTTTCTGTTTGGAGGGCTGTAGTCTTCTGACAGAGGGGCCTCTATGGTAGCAGGATAGGTAATTCAATGACATCCAGATGGGTAGATCAATCAGGATCAGGCTTTAACTATCCAAAGTTCTCCTAATCTGCAAGCTTTTTGCATTATATTTTTTTAAGATGAAGTAGCAATTCCTGCACATAAGGTCCCTAAAATGACTACTATCTGCACGTCTGCATCACAGTGTTCAGTGGACTATGGCAATCTCTATGTCTGTATTCGTCAGACTCCCAAGTATTATATTTTATATCCTAGAGATAGAGGGTAGTATTTTAGGATTGTGGCCTCATGGATGATAGCCCCCTGATTTTATATCTTATGTTTTAGGTTTCATTGTCCTAGGCATGCTCTGAAACTTGGAATAGTTCAGGTATTTGGATATCATTATTTTATGAAGCGTGTTCAGTGGTATCTCTCTCTGGCTCAAGTTGTAATACACTGTCAGTAACTTGAAGCTGATACTCCAGCTTGCAACTATAGCTTTACATGTGTTCTTAATACTAAATCCTTAGTTCAGGTGCCTCTTTTTACTCCTGGTCCTTAAATATCTTGATCTATCTGTCATCCCTAAGGCTACACTCATCCTCACTGTCATCAAGGGTTTATTGATGATATAACTTTATAGTAGTTTTGAAGACTACAGCATACTTATTACTATCCCAGAAAGTACGGGAGACTCATGGACTTTGAGGGCTGTCCCGGACCTTCAATAGAGGGGGCTTGTATACACAATTTGCATTGAGTTGCATCACCAGCCTGGCAACCCACTGTACAATGACTCATGGGCTACAAGAGTCTAATAATATCAAATAAATATATTCTTATTCCACCTATGTTTTTGTTCATATTGTAATGAGTAGGAATTTTAAATGAAAAACTGTAATGTGATACATGAGATTACATGCACTAGCTAAACATTGGTTCTAACATCTTTTATGTTAGTGTTGTGTTAGTTATGAGCATATTTATATTCTTCCTCTTTTTTGGCTCCACTTCTAAAGACATACCCCATAATGTAATCAGCTACGTCTCCTAATGTTGGGCATACACTGTCAGATAAAATGTCTGTTAGACCGACAGACATTTTATCTGACAGCCATTTTATCTGATATTTTATCTGACATCCAGCAGATATTGTGGCCATACAATGAGATATGTCGCAGTGTATGGCCCACAATATCTGGATTCCTCCCCTGGAGAGGAGACATTTCCATATTCCTCCCTTGTAAAGGGAACAGGGGAAGTGTCGGATGGTCGGGCACAGTAACGCATACACTGCCAGATGCGGCTGACTAGTGATCGGATCAGTTGGGCACGTTGGAAGATATCACATGCCCGACTGTTCAATCTTCGCTGATCGGTTGTGGCCAAACACTATGCAATTATCAGCTCGATTCGCTGATAATTGGCAGATCTGGCTGATAACTGCATAATTAAAAATACCACTGCTATTTATGTATGTGTACCGTACTCAAGATATGATGCAATGCGCAAAGATGTGCTGATAACAAAGGTACTATATGCATTTTTTGCTTTAATCTTTTTTACAGTCTTAGTGGCCCATTTATTAATGATCGCATTTTGTAATGCGATCAGGGCATGCAGTACCGCCCATGATCGTATTGCAAAATGCGAACATAGCGGCCGAATGTATGATCCGGCATATGCAGGGTGATGGGCCCAAAAGGAGCCCGTTCCTGCGATGTGGCTGGAGTCTGCTGCGCATGCGCAGTCCCATGGACTGCACATGAACGACGCCCATTGCCGGCGGAGGGATCTGTGAGATCCTTCCGCCGGCTGACATGCGGTAAGTCCCCATAGGCTACAGTGGCTAACGCTATCTTCAGATGGCGTTAGCTGCTGGGGCCAATATCGGGAATGCTTCGCATTCCCGATATTGATACATTTGGCAGCATCGCATCCCCCATAGAAACCTATGGGGGAGGCGGCTGCCAGCAGCAATGGAGGGATCGCAGCAGGTGTCTGAGATACCTGCTGCGGTCCCTCCTTCATACATTCAGGGGATACTTAGTATTTGAGGTAAACCCCCGAAAACAGGTGTTTTTTTACCTCAAATTCCCTTTGATTAATGGGCCCCTTAAAGTCAGTCATGAGCCAAGTACTTAGAGTGAAACATTGTGGAGTTGGTATCATTTTGGGCAAGAAGGGTCTTCTACATAGTGTCACCTATATTTTGTGACATGCATGTGTTTTCTTTATCATTTTTGAACAAGTTTAATACATTATTTATGTTAGTTTTACATTTCATTCCTTTTTATTTTCTTATTTATTTGCAACAGTAATATTTTTGTCCAAATGAACCCTAATTATTTAGATCAGGCTCTAATGAATTTCTCTTAAAATTAGACACTTGGCTCCTATTAAATCTAAATAATGTTGATTAGTGTTACGGTGATGTGAAATCTTCTGCAATATTAGGTTAATTGGTGAATGACATCATGAAGTCTGTCAATTGTATGCAAGCTTAAGAAGTGTCTGTCCCAGTCATATTTCTAGGAATATTCTCTATGGGATTAGCAGAAAGTGATGATTTAAGAATAGTGATTCACACTATACATTACACATATCTTATTCTCCAAGCCAATTCTTATCTACAATACAAACCATCCCAAGATTAAATTGTTTATATGTTATCTAATCAATCTCTGTGTTCATTTTCCTAACCACACACTGTATTACACACTCCAGGATAATAGCTGTACAAAGCCCACTGCATCACACATCATTAATATGTCAGACTTCTGTAACAACAATGGCTCATGTCTCTGGGAGCATCACAAAGAGAAATGAGAAATCTCACTCATATAAATCTGCTGTAAACATTCTATCTGGAATATGTTGAATATAAGAGAAAGATGATGGTCATTGTGATAGAATGCATTTACTGTTTGCTGTGTGTTGGAATTAGGCTACTTACTGTTGTAGTCTCACCTGAATTTTCTATTTGACTGACATTAGAATTCAAACAGGGCCAAGATAATACAGTCATAGTCTACTCATGTACTTTACAGTTGTGCTTACTACTTAGCTTATTAGGAGTGTGTTGTAAAAATACAGTGAATGTGTGTTGTGAAATACAGAGCTTTACATTTGTTTGGTAATTACATTTTGTATTTTCTTTGGTGATTACTGTACTGGTTTTTTCACGAGATGTTGATTTATTCATTTGGCATTATTTCACTGGATTTGCAGTTGGTAGACCTTGTATAAATAATACAACAGCTGAACATCTTTCATTGTATTAACTTGCTCATGGGGTATGTTTGCTAATAATCATTGCTAATTACAGCAATACAGATTTTGTTAGCACTACAATTTACCAAACTGCAGATTTTTTTCTCCTTTTCAGGCAGCCAAGGGTGAAGAATCACAGTGAAATGCACATGTGCAGCCAGCCCGGCTTCACAGGTCTCCATTGCTCAGTATAGAGTAGTGCCATCTTAAGATGGCGTTACTTAGTGACAAAGAATAAAGCTTCTTGTCAGTTGTTAAATTGTGTAAAGCCTCTGTCCTTATAGAGGTATATAGGGATGGAGGTATTTAAAGCTAAGGGGTCTATTTACTAAGCAGTGTTAGGAGACAGAGTGTAAAGTGATAAGAAAGTGGTATGGTGCCAGCCAAACAGCTCCCAACTGTCATTTTTCAAACACAGCCTGTGAGATGACAGTTGGGAACTGATTGGCTGGCACCTTATCACTATCTTACCACTTTTCACTCTGTCTCTTAACACTGCTTAGTAAATAGACCCCTAAATGATAATAAACTGTGAAAAGTCCTTTCTGCAGTGAAAACATAGGAGATATCCGTTTTTCTCAGCTAAAAAAACAGACAACTATATGTTGTTTCACCAATATATTTTATTATATACCATTACTATTATTATCCTTTATTTTGTGCCACAGGGGCTCCGCAGCACCTTATAAAGTACATAAGCAGAAACAGTGCAAACATAACAATAAAAAAATGCAAAAGACTAAAGCTGGGTACACAACACACCTATACAATTGTCACCTACCCTTGAAAAAGTCCCTACACAGGATGAAACGCGTTGGGTGACACTGGAACACCACTTTGCTACTTCATTCTTGAAATCAGTTCATGTTCTTTTTAACTGACTGTGATGTCTGTTTTACAATAGTTTATAGCTAAACCCCTTTGTTTTTATACCCTCTGTAACCACATGAGCCGTGCCAAGGCATGTGGACAGAGTAATAAATGATACCTTTACCCTCTCCACGTACATAGTGTATTTTGTACAGGTTAAAATTGTACCGCAAAGTCCGCTGCCCCCTCTTACCCACACGCACTAACCACACAATAAGAGCACATCTGGTGAACCAGCAGGACAGCGTCGAGACCCGGGTAACTCACTACAGCTTACCCACTTTTCTGCATACTAGTGTCCACCAGTACCTGATACTCTGGTTTGTTTTTGTGTGAATCCTGAGGTGGAGTGGCAGCATACCGATACAGATACCAGCTGGAGAGGGGAGAAGTTTTCCACACTATGTTACTATTTACTAGTGAACATCACTTTAACTCATTCATTGAGACACAGATGAACCTATCTGCCCAAAGTTTTTGCAAACCAGTGACTGATTGCTGAGACTGTTTTTGTATTAGGTGGATCACACCAGGACTATAACAACATTATCCATATATTTCATTAACACAAGACAATCAATTCCACCATACGCACCATTTATATATAGTCAACAAATTACCACTTTGTAGCGGTAGAGTACGACCTCAGAACGCTGACACCATACCCATTCCCTATAAATACTAAGGTAGGTTGGGATACCTGCCCAGTGTGTAGCAGCTAGAGGTACTACAAAAAACCCTTTAGCGCAGATAAATCTCTTCTATACAATCGTCAGGCTGTTCTTTTGATTTTGACCCGTTCATTCGATATTGCAAAAGAGTGTGTATGCACCTTTGATCAGATTTTGCCGAATAAAAATTGGTAGAATCGAAGGATTGCATCTTATGTGCTGTTTAGTATTCATCCGATGCGATCGTGCCATATCGGCCCAAGAGTGAAGTGTGTACTCACCATCCAAATTTCTTGCGATGTCTTTATGGGCGTGCATAATTACACTACAGATATTCTGGTCAGACTGGTATCGAAATGGCGAAAGTAAGATTGTATAGGTGTGTATGTATGTATCGGCACTGTGGTCAGGACTTCCGAACGATAGTGAAGTCAATTGTAGCATCAAATTGAATGTGTGATTGTATAGGTGTGTACCCATCTACAAATGTATCCCATGTTCTGCAGTACAAAACACTGCAGAAGATGGGATACAAGCTATATAAACATTGTTGCATAGAGTATGTAGTCATAATGCCCACAAAAGTAGCGCAGGCCGATGAACCCAAAGATTTTGTCTTACTGTGGGCAGTGGGGAGGAGATGATGCTATATGTGAGGCAGGGAAAAACTCATGAGGGACGAGGGCCCTGCTTGTGAGAGCTTACAATTTATATGACAAATAATACAATTGTACAATAATATAGGCACAATATTCACGTAGCTGAGTGTTTGATTGATACAGCTGTTAGTAATGAGAGTTTATTAGTATTATTCATAGGGCCTGATTCAGAGCCGCTCGCTATTTGCGGTAGTTCGTTCCAAAACAAGGGGTGGCTATTCAAATGAACCGTTCGCTCATTGCGGTCTGTTCACGCCTCTAAGTCTGAACGAGCGAGCAAAACTTGCGGTTGTAATTTTGAAAAATACGCCCCCTGGCCGCTCGCACCATACGTCATGTCCGCTATTTATTAATCGAGTACATCGACCAGTGTATGAACTGCTCGCTATTCTTGAGGTTGTTTTTTCCTAGCACTATATTGCGAGCAGTTCTGACTATAAAACAACCAGGTGACGTGGGCAATGACGCTGCTGTTTTAATTATGCACACCCTTAAAACGCCCGTTTTGACCTTTAAGCACGCCTGCGTTCTGATCTCCACTCCCCGTTTTCAAGCCCCTTCCCCTGTTACCACCCACATACGCCTCATCCTGTCATTCAAAGTAGCAGGCATTCGCTATATAGCGAACAAACGATTTCGGCCACACTGACTGGTTCACGCATGCGTATTACAATCCGTACGCATGCGCAGATGAGCGAACATCGGTCAGAATAAACGAGCGGCCGCTTACGAGCGGCTCTGAAAATGGCCCATAGTCTGACCTAAAATATCAGTTTTACAAATGCAACAACTTTCAGCAAAAATTTTATTACAAGCCTTTTTCCATTTTACTTCAATTATAGCCACACTTTGCATGTCACTCTAACTAAGCTTGGTATGCGTTTTGATGAACAAAAACTATGCCCCCCCCCCCAAAAAAAAACAAATGTTGCTTTCATGTTTCCATTACCAATAGGCCCTGATGCAGGAATGTACGTAATGGCGATATATATACGCACTGCAGGATTCTACCGTAAGTTGCATTGTGCATGTCTCAAGTTACATTACCATAGTCGCTTGCAGAACTGCGATAAATAATCTGCGACCAAAGTTGCTTTGCATGCAGACACTTGGATTTGCAAAGCTTACATTCCATGGCGTCTGCAACATTTGCATATTTTCGCACAGCAGCTCCATATGGGATTGCAGTTGCGAAAGCATTAGCGTACATCTCAGGCCCATAGTGGCTTATATTCAACAGCAGCTCACTCTGCAATGATCCCCTACACTTGCACTGGTGCTGTCTGTGTAAACAGAGGGGTCCTATTCAGATTAGTTGCCCAACTTAATATGATGGCAGTTACTTGACTACACTGCTACTTGTCAGATTTGTTTCCCTGAAGGGTTTTGTCGGGAAGGTTTGTTGCTTATTCACATTAGCTGTAAAAAAACTGCTCTGAAAAACGTCAGTTCTCTCGTTCTCACAACATGTCTTGGAAAGGTAGACGGCTGTGAACTGCTCTTTCATTCTCAGTGGTTAGTGCTCAAACTTTAGTCTGACTTTAATAGGCCAGGATGATTTCAGCTTATAAATCTTCAACCGGAGGATAAAGTTCAAGTAGATAAAATCAAACAGATGTTGGTGGGAGGATTTCTTCATGACCCATAAAAGTGCTATCATCAAAGCCTAGAATCATTTGTTTTGAATTATTACATTGTTATCAAAAGGGCTGTAGCTGCTGCTTGTTAAGAAATTGGATCTGTTTATCTGAAAACAGAGCAAAGATGCCATGCTAAGAATCCTTGGGAAAGTAGAGTCTGACACTATAAGGAAGTTGCTCCACAGTATTGATTGACAGCTGTCATGATATAGAGAATTAGTTTATTTTCTTCAAATAATTTTTGTTTATTGGTAATAGATATTTCAGTCGAGGTCAACATTGTGCAACATTGTGCATTTCCCTCAAAGCTACACACTGACTATGCTTTATTTTTAGTTTTACTGGGCTCTTAAGTAGGTGTAGATAAGATTTTGTGATTATACATGCTAGACAGCAGTCATCGCTATATCCATGATGAGAGGATTGGGTTTGATATCACCAGCAAACAGTCAAAGCTTGTCAGTTTACATGACTCTTATTAGAGTTAAGCTGGCCACACATCTAAAGATTATCTGTCCAACCAGCCAACTAGTTGATTGGTTGGAATGAAAATCTGGTAAGGAATACAATCAGCAATTTGCTCCCAAACACTGGAAAATGGACCAAAACTGTTGTTTGAACAAATAGTTTAGGTCAAACATTTAACAAACTTATTTGAATTACCGTTTTCATCTGTTTTCTGGCATTTAGGAGCAAATTGCTGATCATTATTTACTCCCATATGTTACCAGATTTTCATTCCAACCAATCAACAAGTTGGCTGGTTGGATGTAAGTTGGTCTAGTGTGTGGCCAGCTTTAGTTACCAGTTTTCAGATCCAGCCAGCAGTTGACAATCTATATAGTTTCTGTTTTACCTTATTTCACACATAGAGGTCCTGCTGTAATATTTCTAAATCAGCATTGTACCCCTGCTTCACTAATACAGATGATACTCTCTGGACCTTCAAAATGGACATCTGTATAATCCCAGCAGGTAGTGTAATATAGCATAGAGATGGGTTGATTTCAGGTCACAATTAAGCTGGGTAAACACTTTAAGACTTTGCCTAACGATGTTAATGAATAAACCGATTCAGACCTACCAAAACGATTCCGAAAACGGACGATTATAACGTACTCACTATCCAATAATCGTTTAGTTCCAAACGATCCTCTCGATTCCAAATCATCTCAATGATATAGGGTCTTCTTATACATTGTGAAATAATTGTGCTGTCAGGCTGGATAATTCTAATTTATTTTAATATTTGGGCACAAGTGAAGTGGTGAAGCACATGACAGCAATACTTTGGAACTGGTGAAGTGAAGAGGGATACTACAGGTGCCTGGAGAAGCACATGACAGTAATACTTGGGTACTGGTGAAGTGAAGGGAGGATACTATGGAGTCTGGTGAAGCACATGACAGCAATACTTTGGAACTGGTGAAGTGAAGAGGGATACTACAGGTGTCTGGAGAAGCACATGACAGTAATACTTGGGTACTGGTGAAGTGAAGGGAGGATACTATGGAGTCTGGTGAAGCACATGACAGCAATACTTTGGAACTGGTGAAGTGAAGAGGGATACTACAGGTGTCTGGAGAAGCACATGACAGTAATACTTGGGTACTGGTGAAGTGGAGAGGGATACTACAGGAGCCCTGTGAAGCACATGACAGCAATACTTTGGAAATGGTGAAGTGAAGGGGGATACTACAGGTGCCTGGTGAAGCACATGACAGTAATACTTGGGTACTGGTGAAGTGAAGAGGGATACTACAGGTGCCTGGTGAAGCACATGACAGCAATACTTTGGAACTGGTGAAGTGAAGAGGAATACTACAGGTGCCTGGTAAAGCACATGACCGCAATACTTGGGTACTGGTCAAGTGAAGGGGATGTTACAGGTGCCTGGTGAAGCACATGACCGCAATACTTGAGTACTGGTCAAGTGAAAGGGGATACTACAGGTGCCTGGTGAAGCTTATGTTAGCGCATACTTGAGTACTGGTGAAGTGAAGGGGGGATACTACAGGACCTTGGTGAATTACATGACAGCAATACTTTAGAACTGGTGAAGTGAAGGGGGATACTACAGGTGCCTGGAGAAGCACATGACAGTAATACTTGGGTACTGGTGAAGTGAAGGGGGATACTACAGTAGCCTGGTGAAGCACATTGCATTAATACTTTGGAAATGGTGAAGTGAAAGGGGAAACTACAGGTGCCTGGTGAAGCACATGACAGTAATACTTTGGAACTGGTGAAGTGAAGGGGGGATATTACAGAAAACTGATGATGCAAATGTGAGCAATACTTTGGAACTGATGAAGTGAAGGGGGGATATTACAGAAACCTGATGAAGCAGATGTGAGCAATACTTTGGAACTGATGAAGTGAAGGTGGGTACTACAGGTGGCTTATGAAGCACATGACAGAAATACTTTGGATGGTGACGTGAAGGGGGGGAGGGATACTACAGGTGCCTGGTGAAGCACATGACAGGAATACTTTGCAACTGGTGAAGGGGGATACTACAGGTCCCTGGTAAAGCAAATTACAGCAATACTTGGGTACTGGTGAAGAGAAGGGGTATGTTACAGGTGCCTGGTAACAGCAATACTTGGGCACTGGTGAGTGTATTCATTGTGGGTGATGTAGCTGACACATTGTTATCACTTCTGCCACCTGTAAGGTCTACATCTTCAGTTTACTACATTCCGTACTGTATCTACTTGGCAAATGAGGTGGTGCACACTACCTTCCCCTGCACTACTGATATAATGTTCATTCGTCTGCTGACAAGTCAAAAGAAGTCACGTCATAGCTGATTTAGTAAAAGAGAGACGTGTGTATAGTAAACTGTCATCTGAGATCGGCCATAGGTACATACACACTGCACTTTCTGAACGACACTTAAACGACGTGAGCAACATAGTGTGTGCAGTACTCAGTATATTGGGAGTCGATCGACCTGGTTTGGACCAGTGTTGGAATCGCATAGATTGTACTCAGCTTTAGAGTTTGATGTATAATTGTATCAGCTGAGTGGTTGTGGGTATGATATAAAATAATTAATAGTGCTGTGTGAGTCCTGTAACCATGTGTTGATGAACATGTAAACCTGTTCTGAAATGTACTAAAGTGTGGTTAATGCAGGGAGCATGGCAGGCTGTAATGTTGGATGTAAGTTAATACACTATGAAACTTATTTTATCGCAGATTTAGAAATAAGGCTGGCAAAATTAAGTTCCATTTACTGATTATAAGTAAAAGTAAATCAAATTATCTTTGTTGTATCATTATGTTAAATTGGAAAATATGCTCAGATTAATTCTAAATGTACTTTTATTTTACTATTTTGAAGTTGTAATATTTAAAAGAAACATTTTTTTTGGCCCATATATTACTGTACTTTAAGCAAAATATGAAAGTATACTCACTCCATATAAATTATATCTAAAAAACACATGCATGCATATACACACATAAACACACATACAGTACACCCTCTCTCTCCTCTCTCTCTCCTCCCTTCCCCCCCTCTCTCTCTCTATGCTAAAGAGCAATATGTGATAGTTTATTTTCTCTGCTACCATCACAGAAGAAGCCATTTCTGTATACCAATCTGCTGCACACCCCAGTTGTACTGCATGGTTATTGGCATTACTGTTTCCTTTCTGTAAACTTCAACCAGTATTTCCATTAGCAAGATATATCCATACGTGCCAACTTTACAAAGCTCCTCCCCTGGAGAAGCCCAGAGAGGAGATTCTGCTTTTTGGGAACCTTTCACTATAAACTCTAAAGATATGTGTGAGAAATTGGTCTGAACAACAATTGTACTTCAAATCAGCACTCTGATTAAAGACAGGACAGCAAGAAAGACCATCCCTACTGCACTATATAGCTGCAGGTCACACTGCCAGTAACCATCTAGTCATCTGACCAGCAGTACAATTAGCAGACATCTGAACTCCCAGTACCAGAATAAGGGCCCCACTTGCACCTGTCTACACTGCCTACCTGTAATGCGGCCCCAAGTAGAGATTTCTTACAGGGGGCAGAAGGGAATATAAGTATTACTAGAAAGTGGGGAAATATGTTACTACAGAGGTGAAGGGAAAATGTATCACTACAGGGGGATAAATGTACTGCAGAATGATGGAAAGAAAAATGTTACTACAGAAGTGAGTTGAGTGGGAAAAATGTGTTACTATAGTGTTGGGTGGGGGAATGTGTTACAAGGAACTAGTGGGGTGCAAAATGTATTGGATGTGTTACAGGGAACGGATGAGGAAGGAATATGTTACAAAGAGTGGGCCAAAGGTAGTTCAATGGAGGAAGGTGACATGTGCCCTATGTAATGCAGCCATGCTCTTTGTACAACTCTTAAGTGGTGGTGCATACTATTCTATCCTTGCTAGAAATATAAATGTTCCTTGTTATAAGAGCCTTGAAATATTGATTATTTACTTAAAAACACCACTGGCAGCATTTTGGCACATGACATGAAAGCTATATAGTATATGGGAGGACAGTATATTTGGTTACCAGAGGGGCAGTTTACCCTTCCCTAATATTTGCCTTCACTTCTTACTTCACATTCTTATTTCACCACTTTCCATATTAACTTCAAGCATGTAGGGGATTAATCGCTCTGTCATAATAAATTGAAGTTTGCATGATTTCTTCGAAATAACTAAAGTGATTTATTGGATGTAGATAGTCAAACAGAAACTTTTGCCCATATAAAAAAGACTTCTTATGTTATTGTATCTAAGATTTTATTGTATGACTATGAAGTTATGGAAAACATTTTTCAAAATGATGTTATAAAGGGGCCTAGTCATTATCACTTAACTGCTTTTCTAAAATAATTATCATTACCACTGATATCTCCTGTTTAAAATTGTCCCACATTATTTCCACAAATTATGTAATTCATCAAGTTCCGAAAAAGCTTTATTTTTGTAACAAGGTAGTGTAACTGTAAGCCATCCTGAGATGGTATACAGCCCCGATTGTGTTCACAAGCTGCCGTTTACACAGCAGCTTGTGCAGGATAGGATCTTTTCAGATCTTTCCCCACTGTGTTCTGCCTGCCTGTGGCTGCGAGCTCCTCCTCTATCCCTCCTACCCACTTCATGGGACCTGCCACTGTAGCTGCATGAGAGATGTCTTCATTCTGGGGATCTCACATCTCTGGTGGTCATTGTCTGCTTGTCCCCAGCACTCTACTGGTCAGTCTGCTGATTGTGCTGTCCATCTTCTCTCTGATGGAATAGTATTTTGAGGCTCTTTGCAGCCTGTCTTCATGCTGCGTCTGCAAAGAGTCTACGAAGACAAGTCTGCAAAGAGTCTAAATATTTGTCCTAAAATTTACTTTTATGAAACTGGATAAAAAGCTCACCGTATGCTGAAAATTCCAACTAATTTCCCACTTGAACACTGACATCACACTGTTTGCTAACATCTTGGCCAATAATCTTAAGAGAATTTTATCCAGGTTAATTGTTACACACCAGGTGGACTTTATTAGCCATAGGCGATTTCTGACACAATCAACTTAACTAATCATATAAATAAGTCTGGGAAACCCTCATCATATAAATAAGTCTGGGAAACCCTCATCATATAAATAAGTCTGGGAAACCCTCATCATATAAATAAGTCTGGGAAACCCTCATCATATAAATAAGTCTGTGAATCTGGTGCTCAATGCAGAGAAAGTGCTCAACAATGTTTCTTTCTTTAATCTTTTCTACTTTGGCAGCATTTGGATTTCTGGATAAGTTAGTTGATAATATCCAAGTCCTTTATTATAATCCATCTTCAATGCTTATATGTAGTGGACTTTGATATGTTTCTTGTAGTGCAACCGTAGTTCTTCTCTTTGGTAGCACTCCAGTTTCTTTGCCCTTTCACACCTTAGCAGAGAGGAGAGTATTTTCCCCCAGACGCAGACAGTAATCAGACCAGGATTTGTGCCAAATAAATAAGTATTCATTTCTATGGACTCCATCATAGAGGTTAAAGTGGATGTTACTTAAAGGAGTAGGAAGGAAAAGGTTTTGTAGATTTGGCATATAACACAAATTGGTTACAATCACAAAAAATGGCACTAACCTTAATGGCTAATTGCTTAAAACTATAATTCCCAAAATCACTAAGAGATATAATAGACTAACTTATAACCAGAGTTTCCTATCTTAGTTAACATAAACCTACAGTTCTATTGAGTGTACATACAAAATACCTATAGACCTACTTAATATTAGTTATTTGTGCTTAAAATCCTCTTTAAATGAGTCTTACAAACCACACAACACATGAAATATCTACAATAATTATCCCCTTTACAATCATTACTTTCATAATCCCCATTATTAGAAGCTCAACATCATCAAAAAAATTCCATTGATGTACATGAACATCTTATACCCTAACGCTCCAGACTGCATCAATACCATTATTATATCCCTGTGTCATATACTACTTATTGTTCTACCTGGTTCAATAAACCTTAGCCCTGGTTAGGCTATACCACTTGTGGAATAACCATCACCAGCACCAAACAACTGTGCAACACATTTAACATCTTATGCTCACTGGCAAGGTGTATTGTCTACTACTTAAGTGATGAGAGCGCACAAAACCAATTCCATCCAGTGCTATCCCACTGCATAATTCTGCTACTGCTACTCTGCTAATAGGTTATGGCCCAGTCACTGCCCTCCCCCCAGACAGTGCAGGTGGATCCAAACTCGGGCCATCACTGTGCATGCAACTGTCTGCCAAAACTTCATATACCCTTGTTGTGGTATAAGCCGATACCCAGATAAGCAAGCTTCAAACAACACAGAGTAAGAGGATCAGAGTCAGTCCAGACAGACCCTTTTTCACCTGCATGAGATAAATGCACAATGCAGAAATCAGCATAAGTTTTGAGAAGCTGGTAGGTGCAAAAAACTATGCTACATGGAAATTTGCCATGGAATACAGTGATCGCGCTCAGCTAAAAAAATTGTGGGTCCCAGGGACCCTTCACTTTAACCAATTGGGGTCCTACTCCAGAGTTTCTTCACATATTATTATGCTTTTGAGCTCGCCATATACAGTAGCATCTGACCACCCCACATGCCATACACATAGATCATGGGAAGTCACTCATATTACAGTACGGATAAAGCTTATAATTACATTGCCTTGATCTTACATGGCCAACAGGTGCAGTGCTGTGGGCAGAGAGGGGGTGAGGGCAGGCAGCAGTTGGAACAGTACTGGGGGCAGGTATCATTTGGGGTAGAGGAGGCTAAGTGTAGGAAGCAGTTGGGATAGAGCTGGGATAGAGGGGGTTAAGGGCAGACAGTGCTGTGGGTAGGGAGGGGGGTGAGGGCAGGCAGCAGTTGGAACAGTGTTGGGTACAAGTAACAGTTTGAGTAAAGGGGTGTAAGGGCAGGGAGAGGTTGGTGCAGGGAGGGGGTAGAGGAGTGTATGATCATGTTGCAGTTGGGGTAGGAAGGGGGTTATGTGTAGATAGCAGTTGGATCAGTACTGGGGGGCAAAGAGGGAGTTAGGGGCACACCGTGCTGGGGATAGGGTGAGCATAAGTGTAGATAGCTGGGGCAGTACTAGGGGCAAAGAGGGGGTTAGGGGTATGCAGCACTGGAAGTAGGGAGGATAAGCAGCTGGGGCAGTACTAGGAGACAAGGAGGGGTTTAAGGGCATGTAGTGATGGGGATAAGGGTAGATTGCTGGGGCAGTACTAGGGGGTAAGGAAGGGGTTAGGGGCATGCAGTACTGGACGTAGGGAGGGGATAAGGGTAGATAGCAGATGGGGCAGTACTAGGGGGCAAGGAGGGTATTAGCCTCATGCAGTGCTGGGGAAGGATGGGGATAAGGGTATATAGCAGCTGGGCAGTACTGGGAGTTAAGAAATGGGTTAGGAGCAGGCAGTTCTGGGGTAAGGAGGGGCTTAGGGGCAGGCAAGTGCTGGGTGTTAGGAAAGAGATAAGGCGATTATGAACACTATCAGTCCTGAGGGACTACCCTCTGGACCCCCTGCGCGCATGCCACATTGATTAATTGCAGAGTGTTAGCCATTAGCCTCCGCAGCACCCCCACACAGCTGGTACGGATGCAAGTTTATTTAGGCAGCACACGGTCTCAGTCACCTGGGTATTGGTCCTCCCAGGCACTGTCCTCCTGCAGTCCCGGACTCCACGATCACAGCCCGTGACACTTCCGCCTCTGATTGGCTGCTCCGTTTGCGAGTGATTCAATTCAAAGACCGGCCGGGGATAGGGGGGGGAACGTGGAGTCCTGGTCCCAGCACTGGCAGCTCCCTCCCCTTTCTCACCTCAGCGGCCTGCAACAGGTTCTCCTGCTCAAGCTCCCCGGCTTCCACTCCGCCACACTCCCTGCTCTCCTCTTCCCCGGCACCGCATTCACGCTCTGCTGCTGCCTGCCTGGGGACAAGGGCCATACCTCGGCTGCCCGCTTGGTGGAATCCCCTGAAGAGAAGAGCACCACCTTGGCTTTGCTCTAGCTCAGCCGCAGGACCTCTGAGGGCTTCTTGCAGCTAGGGGAATAGCCAGGGGACAGCGCGGACGTGGCAACATTGTCCGCGCTGTCCCCCGGCGGACTACTTTCTGCTGCCCGCATTCTGCTCCTCCCTGGGGTAACCAGCCTCCGCTCGTCAACCCCGCTCATCAGCAATAGGGACTCCCTGCTGCTGGGCCAGGGAGCTGTCAATCAATTTACAACTAGCCAATCCTGGTGGAGTGTGTCCACGGGGACCCACCCCTTTTGAAAAAGTGAGTCCCCTGTGTCCATTTCCGAGTAAAATAGGCGCTATAGCCCGTATTTGCGAACACTGTAATACATATATAGAATGTTATCTATCTCTCAGCAATTGACTTCTGAGGGCATCATAAATGATGACAAGGAGGTTGCAATTTAGATGCTGCAAAGTCTTACACAAGAGTGGAAGTAGTATTAGAGTACAGTACTACAAAGCTAGCCACAGACTGTACATGCTAAATTATTGCAGTTTCAAGAATGAATACCTACAGAAATAAATGCTGAAAGTTTTTCTCTACTCATTAAATGTTCAAAGCACATAAATCCAAAGTATAGATGTATTACCTAGACGTGATAGCGAGAATGAGTCAGCCATCATAAGCATTGCTGGTACATGGACTCAGGAGCCACAAGGCATTTTAGCTGTATTTAAAATTGGTTCAAATCATTAAAGTCATGTAAGTCAGTGAAAGTCAGGGAAATTGGAGACAAGTTCCTATATGGCACAAAAGGTGGGACAAGTTCTCTATATTTGAAGGTGAATGGCAAGGAAATTTTCACAGGCATTAAAGATGTATTATTTGTGCCTAACCTAGGAACTAATCTTATTACCATAAGTATTCTTGAGAGGAGAGGATACAGATACCAATTTGCAAAGGGTTGGTGCATTGTGTACAACCAAAAAGGGAATGTAAATACTGCAGCAATCTGGTACCAACACTAAATACCCTAGACACTGTTGAGTGCTGTGCAATGGCAGCTACTAAATCCAATCAATCAATGGATCTGTGGCACAGGTGGCTTGGACACGTAGGCTATAAAAATGTACAGAAGCTTCAAAGTGGTATGGCGGCTGGGGTTTCAATGGACAGTCTTGTAAGACCAGCATGTGAAGTTTGCACCCAGAGCACAGGTGTCTTTGGAGTTAGTGCATATTTATGTGTTTGGACCAATGGAAGTAGAATACATGAGTGGGAAACATTACCTCATGACACTGATCGATGATGCTACAAGGATGACACATGTTACTTTGTTTTTATTCTTAAGAAAAAAAACAAGTAAATTCAAAGTTTACAAGAATCTTGTAGAGAACCAGACAAGTCTGAAACTGAAAGTGCTAAGATGTGACAATGGCAAAGAATATATAAAGATATTTTCAACTACCTTATAAAAAATGGCATACAACTTCAGCTAACTATTACATATACAGCAGAGCAAAAAAGCATAAGTGAAAGAGTGAATCTGAATAGTTGAAAGAGCCCAAGCTATGCTAATTAATTGCAATCTTGATAAAATATTTTGGTTCGAAGCAGTACATATATATATCTGTTTACCTCAAAAATGTATCACCTACAGTGGCAGTCAAAGACAAGACGCCATTGAATGCATGGACTGGTAAGAAACCACACATCAGTCATTTACGTGTATTTGGAAGTAGAGCTTATGCTCATGTACCTAAAGAGAGAAGATACAAACTTGATCCTAAATACATTGAGTGTATCATGCTGGGATCCTGTAAACAGAGCACGGTTACTGTCTGTAGGACCCTATCAACAAAAAGCTCATACTGTCAAGGGATGTTGTGTTTCATGAGACTACTTCAGCTAAAGACAACCAGAGTATTGTACAGCAGTACAGCCACAGAGACTTGTGCTGCAAGACATGCTTGCAGATGAAAGCGTGTCAGAGACTGAGACATTAAATGTAGATAATTATTAGAGGAATAGGTGTTCCATGAGGAGCAACAAGCGGAAACCAGTAGCTTGCTGAACTTGTTTTCTGTGTACTTCAGACACTTCATGATCCAAAACCATGTTATCAACCATACCGTGTGTCCTGAAATTCAAAACTCGTGTCCAAGAAGAGTGAAAGCATCAAGTATTGTGTACCCAACTGCAAAAGGAGAAGATTGATATATACTTGCCCTAAATAATGCTGGCACTAAATGTAATCTACATATTTCTATTTCAGAGAAGGTAATCAATAATGCTTCCAAATGTCACTTTGTCATGGAGCTGATAGATTAAAACAAAATTGCCAACATGTTGACCAAAGCATTAACTTCCCATGTCCAGAAAGTTTTCTAATAGGTTTGTGGACTGGAACATACTGTATTTGAATGTTGATATATTTTCCTGCCGAGCAATATTATCTTGGCAGAACCCTCCTTTTCTCTCATTGCAGGTGAGATGTCAATTTGTGCGATACTCATGTTGTGTCATGCAATGAGAGGCAGTCTTGAGCAACAGGGGATGCTGGATGAGGAGCATTCCTGCGCTTCCTCCATCCATTGTGCTAAAAAGTTAACTGAGCAGGCAGTTTCTATTATCTTCCAGGGCTCAGAAGGAGGCCTGACAGTCAGCATGCATTACAGAGCATGATCACCTTGTTTGTGCTTCTTTCCTCCCTTGCGTTCTAAGATAATGCATGTACCTCTGAGACTCTCCTATAACAGCAGCCCTGAAGTGCCTACTAGGAGCCTGCAAGTATACTGTATCACCAACGCTATATTTGAGGGGCATAATGCTACCTTACACCAGGGAGCATACCACTCAGACACCCTGCACATTACAACGCGCACCAATAGCCTAATGCTCCAGGCTGCATCAGTACTATTGTTTGAACACCTGTTATGTCCCTGTGTCATATGCAATTTATTGCTCTACTTCACAGGTCCTCAAACTTGGTCTTCAGGACCCCAGACAGTGCATGTTTTCCAGGTCTCCTCACAGAATCACAAGTGAAATAATTAGCTCCATCAGTGGACTTTTAAAATGTGTCAGTAAGTAATGAATACACCTGTGCACCTGCTGGGTGAACTAGAAAACATAAACTGTGTGGGGTCCTGAAGACCGAGTTTGAGAACCTCTGCTCTGCTTGGTTCAATAACTCTTAGACCTCATGTGTGAACTAACCGCCACCAACACCAAACAACTGTGCAACACATGTAACACCTTATGCACCCTGACCAAGTGAACTTGAACTTTTGACTACTTAAGGGGTGAGAGCACACAACACCAATTTCTTCCAGTGTTACCCTCTACACTACTGCTACTCTGCTAATAGTCATCACCCTGGCCCTATCAACACTGTGCTGCCTTTACACCTACCTTTAGGATAAGGACAGCGTAAGGCAAGTGTAATCTGACTGAGCCAGTTTAAACCCTGTGGTTGTGGAAGCAGTCACTGTTGCCAACTCTGAAATGAGAAACAAGCAACTCTTGAGTGAAAAACAAGCCCAAAACAAGCCCAACCTAATCCGATAAAGCCCAAAACATAAGCCCAACGTAATATGGTGGTACGGGAGTGGGTGTAATTTAACGAAAACCACAAACGTTATTGTTTATTGTTCATTTTCTTAAAATACATATAAATATTTGAAAAGCAACGCTTTTCCCTGCTCTACGAATAACTCTACTGTAAGAAGTAAAGCGCAGGGCACTCAAGGCCTGATTTGGCATAGTACAGAATTGCAAAGCCGCACACAAGCAGCTTTGTAATTCTGTCCTTCCTAAAATGCAAATGCAGCAGAAGGTACCTGAAATCTCCTTGCTGCACCTGCGATCCCAGGCTGCGACCAAGGTTGCAGTCTGGGATCACCAGAAAACAGAGGCAACATGCCGCTGTTTCCAGGAACTCAGGCTGTCTCCGCCCCGCAAACTCCTCTGCCTGTCAATCAGGCAAATGCATACAGGTGCCTGTGCGATATAGCAGGACCCGTTCTGCACATGCACAGAATGGGTCCTGCGCAGATTCCCAAACAACTAGTGTGCACTGTAGAATGAGGTCCTCTGTGCGTGGTAAAGTACAGGACAAAAGAGTCATTTAAACAAACACGTCAAAACAAAATAACTGACATATGGGAAAATGTAACTTCTATTGATCGTTTAAACGAGTCATTCTAATTAACCAAATCTATATAACTACATATACAGAGAGATATACATACAGACAGCTAAACATAAATGGATTGGAGAAGGAGTTATATAACATTTGCTCACCTTAGTAGTGGGACCTGGCTATCAAGCCCAGAAACTAGCTACCTAAAAAAAAATAAGCCCAAAAGCAAGCAACCATTCAAAAAAACAAGCAACTTGGAGAAAAACAAGCCCAATTCCGCTTATTATAAGCGGACTTGGCAACTATGGGAGCAGTATACATGTAAAGACTTTTGTTTTTAAGTGTCAGTCATTAGTGTTAGCCTATAGTGATCCTTGGGAGTTTGGCCTTGCTGGTATATTAGGTCTGTTAGCTAAAGACTCCTCCTCTTTGTTTCTGGAAATTTCTAGCAGGAGTCAGGGAAGTGTCTGTACACAGTGGCGTAACTATAAATTTTGCTCCCCCATGCCAAAAAAGGTCCCCCCCCACCCAAAGATCAAACACACCCAAAGAGGATGTTTAAGGTGTGTGGTTACATGATACAGCAACGTGCCTTACACATTATGACACACTAAGTAATGCCACTCATAACACAGTGTGCCACACCGGAATGCCCCTGCAACACATTATGCCACACAGCAATGCCCCTTACACATGCCACACAACAATTCCACGTATAACACATAATGACATACAGTAAAGCCCTTCTGACAAATTTATGCCATGCTGTAATGCCCCTATTTCACATTATGCCACACTGTAATGCCACATACAACACATTATGCCACACAGTAATGGCACATACAACACATTATGCCACATAGTAATGCCCCTTACACATTATGCCACACAGTAATGCCCCTAATAGCACATTGTGCACACAGTAATGCCAAATACACATAATCCCAAACATTAAATTACAATCCCACCCTGACAGATCTACATCACCAACCCTCCTCTCTGCTCTTGCCAGTCTGTCACCTCAGCTCAAGACAGGTTGCACAGTTTTTATGTCCGTGTAGAACCAGATTATTGGGAACATAGTTTATAACCTGTAAACTGTGTGTATCAAATTAGTGCCCCTTATACAGTGTCCCCTGTAGTTGTGCCCCAAAATGCAATGCCCCCTATACTAGTGCCCCTTATGCAATGCCCCCTGTAATAGTGCCCCTTATGCAATGGCCCCTATACTAGTGCCCCTTATGCAATGCCCCCTGTAGTAGTGCCCATTATGCAGGGCCCCCTGTAATTGTGCCCATTAAAGTAGTGCCCCCTGTAGTTGTGCCCATATGCAGTGCCCCTTCTAGTAGTGCCCCCTATAGTTGTGCCCATTTTACAAGTGCCCCCTGTAGTTGTGCCCAGTAGTTGCCCTCAGTAGTGAGCCCCTTGTAGTGAGCCCCCTGTAGTTGCACCCAGTAGTTGTCCCCAGTAGTGACCCCCTGTAGTTGCCCCAGTAGTGAGCCCCCTGTTGCTGTCCCTAGTAGTGAGCCCCCTGTAGTTTCCCCCAGTAGTGAGCCCCCTGTAGTTGCACCTAGTTGATCACAATAGTGAGCCCCCTGTAGTTGCCCCCAGTAGTGAGCCCTCTATAGTTGACCCCAGTAGTTAGCCCCCTGTAGTTGCTCCCCCCCAATGCGCACACAAACACACACACACACAAAAAAAAACACCGTTATCCCCGCTCCAGTGCTGCTGCCGTCCATACCCTGGCATCCGCTCCTCGGCACTATGACGTCACTCCCATAGTGCCCTGCGGGACCTGGAAGATGGAGGGAGCTCGGTCCTCCAGCTGCCGCTGGGGGTTTGAATAGGAGCTGGGTGCCCGCTGGTAATACACTCAGCGGGCGACCGGCAGATGGAGGGTGCAGGGGGTGCGACCGCACCCCCTGCACCCTCCGTAGTTACAGAAGTTCCGCCACTGAGTGGCGTAACTACTGCCCCCATAGCCCCCAAGCTACCCAGTGCCTCCAAGTCACCACGGGGACTGCGGGGGCAGTAGTTACGCCACTGTCTGTACAATGTGATTGTATAAATAGTGCATATACTGTCTTTTCTTACTCTTTATTTAATTTCTATACTTAGTCTAGTCTTCTCTTCCTCCTCTTGTATCCCAGTATTTCTGCTCTTTTATATCCCCCTTTTACTTTATTTCTAACTTTCATTTTACCTTGTTTATTCTTTATCTTCTCCCTCCCACCTCCCGTTGCGCGGCTTCCCCCTTGCTATGCCTCCCCGCCCAGCTTCAGCCCGCTCTACTTCTTTAGCCAGAGCGGGCCCTGCTGTGTCCCATGTGGCTAGCGGTCACATGACCCGCCGCGCGAGTCACATCCAGTGGCTCTGTGCCGGGGCCGGAAACTCCCTCTTGTAGTTGTGCGGCGGCGGTTCCGTTTGTGCCGCATACTTGTGAAGGACGAGGCCCGCGCAGCTGCTGCGGGCGCATCCTGAGCAGCCTCACACATGGAGGCGGCGGGGTCAGCGGTCCTTTCGCTTGTCCCCGCCACTGGTGTAGGCCTGGGGGCTGGGTCCCTGATCGCTGCTGTCCCAGGCCAGGGGACGGGGCTAACGGACATTGCTGCCCCTGTACTCAGGGGCTCTTGGCCAGGCAGGGGGAGTAGGGCACTCCTCTGAATCTGGGGACCCCGCTGGCAGTAATTTGGGAGCAGCATACTGCTGCTGTGCATGGAGACATAGGACCTCATTCAGAGTCGGTCGTTGCGGCCACACGGTCGTACGCCACCGATGTTCGCTAAACTGCGCATGCATAAAGTTTGCAATGCGCGTGCGCAAACTAGCTGCTATGATCAGAAATTTCTCTGTCCTTGAACACAGCCAGGTCGGTAGTTTGAGTGACAGAATGAGGCGTTTGTGGGTGGTAACGGGAAGGCGCTTGAAAACTGGGGAGTGGAGATCCGAACGCAGGCGTGCCTAATTATGCGAACGGCGTTTTATGGGAGTGCATAATTAACAAAGTAGTGTCATGGCACACGTGACATGGGTGGTTTGTACACTGACCTGATCGTAGTGCTTAAGAGAGGGTATGGTCAACCTTAAGCTCTACGACCAGTTCCCATGGTTAGCGATGGTCTCGATTAATCCTTATATGGCCGGAGATAACATGTAATGTGTACGAGAAGGGGTCGTATTTTTTGTCTTACGGCCGTATCCTCCCCTTGGTCGGCCAGCTAACAATCCGATCTTAAGGACGCAACTTGCGAGTGCATCATTTGCATATGCGGCCGCAATGACCGACTCTGAATGAGGTCCATAATGCCCTCTCCTAGCCCCAGTGCACCAGCTAGGAGATCTGGAAAACATGCACTGTTATGGATTTACTGCTTTAGAGCCCATGTATATATGTATGTGCAGGGCAGTGCTGAGTTCTTCTGCTGCTCCCCCAGACTTGTTCCAATACTCTGGAATTGTGCCCACATCTGTAATAAAAACATTCAGCTCAGGCAGGATGGCCCTACTGCCACATCTAATGGCTGCTGCGCAGGTTTAGTTATTGTGATTGTGGGTCCTGTATATGTTCCGTATATGCTGGAATTCATGGAAACACAATATATAAAAGAGAAAAACTGGGCACACTCACTCTAAAATTGCACATTGGGAAACCCTCCTCTAGAAATCCTGCATTTGCCACTAGCGGGGGTAACTTGACGCTGGGTCACACCTACACCCCGCCATTAGCACAACGTGTGCGGTGGGCGCGCTTTCATAATACACGTGTTTTTCCCAGCCGGTTTTCGCTAGGTGACGCACCTGTAGTACAGCAGGTTTCATTACCTTCCTCCCACCCCATACTCACGGGTTCTGCACCTATGCTTGCTCCTCCCAGTTCTCGGCGTTCCCTACCTGTGCCAAACGCGAATCCTATGGTGGTAGCTAATGCTTTAGCACCTTTGCAGAATAAAGAGACAAAGATTCCCATACAAGTGCACAGTCTCGCAAAAAAATTTCAGTTGAAACATAACTTTTAAATTCTTATTCATATCCACATAAGTAGTTCCTTAAAACACAGCAAAATTGAGACAAAAATAAGAAAAAATAAGGACATACACAAATACACAGTATGATTGAAAATGCAGTAGTGCTCAGTCACGATGTCTTTTATTTCTAAACATAGTGTTTTATTGTGTCGGAAATCTATATATTTAATTATCTAGTGCAGTCTATCCTTGTTTCTGCACTTTTATCGATAAATGTAATAGTAGCGTGACACGGCTCTGGTTTAGCCACTCTTCATATTATCCTTCTGTTTGGTCAGAATTACCTAGTAGGTATTTAAATATGAGGCTATTTATTCATACGCTTGTTAAATATCATAAGAGCTCATACTGATTCATCATGCCTCCTTGTATCTGCAGTATTGATTCATCTATACTGTCTCTCCCCATATCACACGTTCTGACCTCGTATTCAAAGGATGTATGGCTAGAGTTATTAGGGCCACTATCACCCACAACGTTATAAACAGCGTTATGTTCCTGATGAAATTATGTTACATACATTGATCTCCCCGTTTACATGATCAGGTGATATGTCAGCCTCGTATTGTACATGTGTTTCACTTTAGTTAAACCTGTTGGAGGTGCTTTAAAATTTATTTAAATGTCATGGTATTCTTTCTAACCATTTAGTTCACTCCCATTGGGTTTTTATATTATTTCATACTACTATAATCAGGTCATGTCTGAAACAGGACACTGATTCAGCTCCTCTTATTATCTTTTGTTATTTGGCACCTTTCTTGGCGGCACAGTCCACGGCGGTCTCCCCAGAGTCGGCGCATGTCGTCTGCACACTTGCTGAAAACTTTGCGCCCCCCGCTCACAGGTCCATTTTTGCGCATTTACCATTTGCTAGGGGTGCTAAGTTCTGGTGCTGCGCCTTTTGGTTTCTCATTCTATGTCTGCGAATGTGGCTATGGATTTTGTGCATATTCTCCCTTCTCCCTCCTCTGCAGGTGTTGCTGCGGTTATGACCTCTGTTGACCAGATTGATGGTGCGGTGGTTTGCTGTATAGATTGGTTGCGTTGCTAAAATGGGTAACGTTAGCCGGGTGAACCAAATTGAATTTAATTTGTTCAAATTGGCATTTGCAATGGTGTTTCATGGCGCATTTCGTGTTTCGGCAGCTGCGCTGCTTTAGCGGGACATTGTGCGGTGAGGATTCTATGTTGCACAGGATGCGTCGCGGGCAGAGGCTTGCTAGCGCTTCAGCATACTAATCAGGGGTTTAGACTACTCGCTTTCAGGGGTTTGGAGGGATATTTATTTTTCCTACGGAGGCAACAAATAGTAAGTAGAAAATATCCTAGTTGGTTTTGTTTTTTCCTCCAGCCTGGTTAGCATGCTTGTGTTTGTCACTAACATCATTATTGTTGTTTTATGTTGTCTTGTATGTGGATGGATAGAGGAATGCTGTGACGTGAATTGAAGGGGCGTCTGATGTATACCGTGCAAATGTTTGGTTGATAGTGCACTTGGATGGACATGATGGCGGAGTTGGTTCATCGTGCACTCATAATATAAGATGTTGATTGTGCACTTGGATGGACATGATGGTGGAGTTGTTGGTTTATAATGCACTCCTGATCTAATACGTGCATTTGTCAGGTCTGATGGGAACCTTGGTTTATCATGCACTCATGATCTAACACGTGCATTTGTTAGGTCTGATGGGGACCTTGGTTTATCATGCACACATAATCTAATACGTGAATTTGTTGGGTCTGATGGGGACTAAGGATTCTGGATTCTAACCTCTATACACTCCTGCCTATACCTTCTAATATCCTGCCTATAAACCTCTATTGATGACGCTATTTTGCGTACGCAGTCATACAGTAAATAAAGACTCCAGACCTTGAACCTGTGGTTCCAAAGCTCAAAGTGATATTTCAAGTAAAAGTACAGTCAGTTACACGCTATGATCTAAGTACAATTTAGCGCAAAGAATTATACAGACCCAAGTACAGTTATACATTATGCAAGTACTCTGGACCAGATCCCGGCATCAGCAAGATAACCTCCGTCAATCAGCAATCAGCAAGAAGACTTGAAACCCAGGGTCAGAGCACACATATTTATACCCCCCAGAAATAGACAACACAATAGAAAGGCTTGTTGCTGATGCCATTGGTTCCCAAGGGGGACGCATCTGTTACAGAGCATTTAACAGGTTGGTTCAAATGGACACAGAACAGCCTCTAACAGCTTGTTGCCTCCTCTATTTCCCCTGCATGCACAAAACGAAATTTTGGTTCTTTATATCTTTATGGTCCATAAGTTGCGAACGCATGTTCCGATCTTCACACCGTTGATACCGGGAAGCTGTGGATAAAGTGCGGATCAGTATAATATCAAACACGGCTTACTTATCATGTATTAAACCTTAGATACTAAAATAGTCTTTATTTCACAGCTTTTGTAATAAATGAATAAAACTTGAATCTTTTACTTTATAGCTATGGAACCTTCTGTGTGAGTGTGCATTATGTAAGTATTAGGGATATGGGAAAATACGCTAGTTAGGTTTATCTGATTTGGGGCAGATGTGCACGCATGCAGCTAATAAACAGCGTTCGCATGCAGGATATTGTGCATTCGCTACTGAGCGTCATGTTAGCAGCTCAACTGTGCGTAATGTGCGGTGTCTATGCATGAGATTCCATACACACACACACACACACACATATATATATATTAGGGATGTGCAGGCTCGGATAGGTTCGAGTTTGCACGTGGAGTTCGGATTTTTCCCTCCAAAAAAACGGAACTCAGAACGAGGCAAAACGTCATCTTACATGGACGAACATCATCATTCCTGGTCTTTTGTCCAGGAATGATGATGTTCGTCCATGTAAGATGACGTTTTGCCTCGTTCTGAGTTCCGTTTTTTGGAGGGAAAAATCCGAACTCCACGTGCAAACTCGAACCTATCCAAGCCTGCACATCCCTAATATATATATATATATATATATATATATATATATATATATATATATATATATATATATATATGTGTATACATACATATATACATATATACAGTGGTTGAAGTGGGAAATTTGAAGTGGGGGTATGGGGAACCAGTGAATGTGCGCGCCGTGGGCGCATGCAAAAATGGGTGTGGCCAATGCATCACGGGGGCGTGGCCTCTTAAAACGAGAGCATCATGCGTCCATCTCTCATTCTCTCCTTTTTTCTCACAAGCTTTGCACCTCTCACTCCCTCCTTCCATTTCTCACCCTCTGCACTTCACTCCCTTCTTCCATCTGTTTGTAACATCCTGCATTTCTCACTGCTTTCTGTTCTCATCCCCTGTACCTCTTACTCTCTCCTTTCCTCTCCCACTCCCTATAGACTGTACTGAAAGCTAAAGACAGGTCATATATTGGCACCGATAAGAAAAAAAAACATGAAATAAATATGCACACACAGGCTTTACATGAAAAATAAACATACACATTTGTACCAATAGGGAAATAAAGAAACACAAAGGCCCACACTGCAGAAAATAAATAAATCACAAACTTTGCATGAAAAAAAAAAAAAAAGAAGATTGGCCTCATAGGGAAAAAAAACACAAAAAAACAAATAGGGCTCGATAAAATTGAGCATGATGCTGAATAGCCCAGGGAGGGAGCTCCTGGAGAATTTCAAAGCCCACACGCTGTTTGGTCTGAGCACTTTAATGGGAGAATGCATACAGGGGAATTCAATAATTCTGGGTGGTGCCTAATGTAATAGGCGCCCAATGGATTAATTCAAATGCTGCTCACTCGGGCAAGCAGTATTGTGGAGGACACATTGCTTCTCGCAGCCTCCTGAAGGGGCGAGAAATTTTTTTTTTGAAAAGTCAAAGTTTGGATGCCAAAACGGCAGTTTGGGTGCTGATACCATGAGTTTAGACAGGCTTAGCCGCTATACTTGGCTAAACCCAGGTGCTTCTGGATGCTTCAAAAATAATGGACGCCCGAATAAATCTAAAAAACATCGAATTACCCTCATAGGTTTTGCAAGAGGAATTCTAAAAAAAAACACATAGGCCGTGCATGAAAAAAAAAAAAAAAAACAACACAGTCCATATTGGTGGCAATTCAATTAAACATGATGGTGAATAGTACCAGGAAACAGTTCCAAGAGCTATTCAACCATTTTCCCCATGCCCTACACTCAGTAGGGAAATGCCAGTTAGTGCGCCTTAAGCCAGGTGTTTCGGCTCGCTAACAAGCATTTTCAAAATAAAGTGCCTGTTGCGATGCTGTCAGCGCCTCACTACAATGAAAAACAGCATCGTCAATGGCACTTTAGTTTGATTTCTGCTCGCATCCTCAGGAGAGTGTAAGCATAAATCATTTAGTTAGGTTTAATAGTGCGGTCAATTGAATAGCTCTAGGACCAAATTCCTGCCGCTATTCAACATCACACTTAATTGAAATTCCCCCAACAGCACCAATAGGAAAATAAAGAAAGACATAGGCTACAGGAAAATAAAAAAAAAGACACATACACAATGGCACCAAAAAGAAAATGTTTTGGGGCACACAGGGGTAATGAGGCACAGGATACGGTTAATATCCTGACAAAGGGGATACTGGCGCTGGAATCCTGACACCTGTCAGTATCACAGTGCCGGCATACCGAAGGTAAGTAGCGGGGAGAATTAGGCACTAGGGGGGAGTGATAAGATTAGGTTGCAGGGAGGGGTAGGTTAGGTTTAGGCCCCTGGGAGGGAGAGTTAGGATACCTACTGTTAGGTGTCAGTATCCTAACCCATCTGGATTTTGACCGCCGGGATCCAAAGCGCTGGCATCCCAACCCTAAAGCCACATATCCACATGCCAATAATAACGGACAACTGAACAAATGTTCAGTCGTCCATTAATTGTGCATAAATCGGGCAGTATAATGTCGGAAATGACCAGTGATGCACGCTCCCGCTGGTCATTTCCGACATCAATCATCGCCCGAACATGCCGGTCAATCTGATAAATGACAGATTGACTATGTTTAGGGATGACGGAGGGTGCCTATCGTTCAGTGTAGGCACTACAAGGGAGCAAGAACGACTGTACGATGTCGTAATCGTACTGTCTTTCCATAGTCGAGTAGTGGATACGCGGCTTAAGACAAACGGGGTAGCGAGGCACACACTATAACTAAATCTTGTATTACTCACCATTTGTTGCTGTCACATAGCTAAGGAGGAGGCTAGCTGAAGGATCCTTCCAGAGGAGTGAAGCAGAAAGAAGTGCAGTGACAGCTTTATTAGGGAGGGGGGCCTTCCCCCTGCATTTGAACCAGGCTTCAGGGCTCCTTCAGTCAGCTGACAATCCCCCTCACTGCGGAGGCCAGTATGAGGGACTGTGACTCCTGTGACTGTCAGGCTGTCACAGAAACCAGCGGGGGATGGGAACATACAGGTAGCCAATGCTGGAGTCTGGACTCTGCAGCAGCATCCATTATACGCTGCATGTGCAGAGACCTTCCGGCGGGGGCAGGCACCTGGCAACATAGGCGGGAGGAAGTGGTAAATGACACCCGGCACATGCAGGCAAGTACAGGCCTCAATGTGGGACTGTAGGACGGCTCCGGGTATCTGGTGGCGGCGGCGCCGCGGCATGCAGTTGCCTGAAGTCCACACTGCGGCTGGCTTAGGGGGCATCAGACTATTCTAGCGAGGACTCCTCCAGCTGGGGACGGACGGCACATGGTGGAGGATGGGTGGGCAGATGGGTGGGAGCTGCAGTGACTGACAGCCCAGCTATGTCAGTGAGCCAGCAGCATAGATACACACTGCAGCTGGCTTAGGGGGCTGTCCTAGTGGGCGGAAACCCGCGCAGCCCTCTTTCAATTAGAAAAAAAAGAACTTATTTGCTTGAAGTGCCGGTATGCCATACCACCGCATACCGGCACACTTTGAGCACTGCATATATGTATATATATACAGTCAGGTCCATAAATATTGGGACATTGACAGAATTTTCATATTTTGTCCTCTATTCACCACCACAACGGCTTTGAAATGAAACAAACAAGATGTGATTTAACTGCAGACTTTCAGATTTAATTTGAGGGTAAGTACATCCAAATCAGGTGAACGGTGTAGGAATTACAACAGTTTCTATATGTGCCTCCCACTTTTTAAGGGGCCAAAAGTAATGGGACAAACTAAACAATCCTAAATCTAACTAACTTTCAGTTTTTAATACTTTGTTGCAAATCCTTTGCAGGCAATTACAGCCTGAAGTCTGGAATGCATAGACCTCACCAGACGCTGGGTTTCATCCCTGGTGATGCTCTGCCAGGCCTCTACTGCAAATGTCTTCAGTTCCTGCTTGTTCTTGGGGCATTTTCCCTTCAGTTTTGTCTTCATCAAGTGAAATGCATGCTCATTCGGATTCAGGTCAGGGGATTGACTTGGCCATTGCATAACATTCCACTTTTTAGCCTTAAAAAACTATTTGGTTGCTTTTGCAGTATACTTCGGGTCATTGTCCATCTGCACTGTGAAGCGCCGTCCAATGAGTTCTGAAGCATTTGACTGGATATGAGCATATAATATTGCCCGAAACACTTCAGAATTCATTCTGCTGCTTTTGTCAGCAGTCACATCATCAATAAATACAAGGGAACCAGTTCCATTGGCAGCCATACATGCCCACACCATGACACTACCACCACCATGCTTCACTGATGAGGTGGTATGTTTTGGATCATGAGCAGTGCCTTTTCTTCTCTTCTCTTCCCATCACTCTGGTACAAGTTGATCTTTGTTTCATCTGTCAATAGGATGTTGTTCCAGAACTGTAATGGCTTTTTTAGATGTTGTTTGGCAAACTCTAATCTGGTCTTCCTGTTTTTGTGACTCACCAATGGTTTGCATCTTGTGGTGAACCCTCTATATTCACTCTTGTGAAGTCTTCTCTTGATTGTTGACTTTGACACATATACATCTACCTCCTGGAGAGTGTTCTTGATTTGGCCAACTGTTGTGAAGGGGTTTTTCTTCACCAGGGAAATAATTATTTTGTCATCCACCACAATTGTTTTCCGTGGTCTTCCGGGTCTTTTGGTGTTGCTGAGCTCTCCGGTGCATTCTTTCTTTTTAAGAATGTCCAAACAGTTGATTTGGCCACACCTAATGTTTATGCTATCTCTCTGATGGTTTGTTTTGATTTTTCAGCCTAATGATGGCTTGCTTCACTGATAGTGACAGCTCTTTGGATCTCATATTGAGAGTCGACAGCAACTGATTCCAAATGCAAATGTCACACCTAGAATCAACTCCAGACCTTTTACCTGCTTAATTGATAATTAAATAATGAGGGAATAGCCCACACCTGTCCATGAAATAGCTTTTGAGTTGATAGTCCCATTACTTTTGGCCCCTTAAAAAGTGGGAGGCACATATTGAAACTGTTGTAATTCTTACACCGTTCGCCCGATTTGGATGTAATTACCCTCAAATTAAATCTGAAAGTCTGCAGTTAAAGCACATCTTGTTTGTTTCATTTCAAAACCATTGTGGTGGTGAATAGAGGTCAAAATCTGAAAATTCTGTCAATGTCCCAATATTTATGGACCTGACTGTATATATATATATATATATATATATATACACACATACACACATACATCTCATTCCTTATTTACAGTTTCAAACTGTAATGCAAATGTGTTACCTCCAGCTGTGAAGCAGGGGCCATTCTATCTGGGTGTGGGACTAAAACCTGTTTAGGATTCAGACAAATTCAATTGTGTAGATCAATGTCTGGGTTATATTACAATTGCCACAACTATACTTGTCTATATACACGGATTCCCAATTTGTATGTAAAACACTCACAGTATTCTGGTGTATTGTCTATTCTATTTACTTTTCTCAGGGGCTGTTCTTCCAGTTGCCCTTGGTAGATTATCAAAAACATTGCCATCTGTACTTAGCTCGTGAGTTGTAACTTAAAATGGCGCTGGTCGCAAAGTGGCGTCTTGCAAATTCTTCTTTCTAAAATGGAGTCTAGCTGCCATTCGTAAGATGGCGTTGCGCATGCTAATTTTTACGCTTATTCCGTCTCAGTCACTAATCCAGCTTCGACAGGACCTTTTTGTCAGGGGCAGTTTTGCTTCTGTTTTGTGAAGGTGTTGTTTAAGGTGATGGTGGAGTTGTCCTTAGTTTGTTTGGTGGTGGGCTACAGCTTTGAGTTGCCTCGCTTTGGTGGAAAGAATGGTAGTGTGCTTTTAGTTATACAAATTAGATGGGTGCGGTCTCCTGGTTCAATGATAGGCCAAACCCATCCCTTCCGGGAATGACACAGCTCGTCCGGGCGTGCTTTTTGGGGAGAGTTGAACACAGAGTGATGTGTTTGGTCTGCATGTGTCTGTGGGAGTGTCTGTTCTTTGTTGTCCACCACCGTACTAACTTTAAGCTCACAATTAATTTCAATTGGCAACATCTAATTATCTAATTAGATAACCCAAATTTAAAATCATTAATTATAACCTGATGTCAAATAAATTTGACCTTTAATTTTAAATCCAACTCCTGTTGTCCGTGTGTTTATTTTTAGATAAGTTTTAGTTGTGTTAAGTCTGTAAGGTATAGTGCTCATATCAACCAAAGGGAGTTTAGGACAGCGTAAGGCAAGTGCAATCTGACTGAGCCAGTTTAAACCCTGTGGTTGTGGGAGCAATATACCTGTAAAGACTTTTGTTGTTAAGTGTCAGTAATTCGTGTTAGCCTATAGGGTTCTTTAGGGGTTTGGCCTTGCTGGTATATTAGGTCTGTTAGTCAAAGGCTCCTCCTCTTTGTTTCTGGAAATCCCACCCTCCCTCCCTGTTTGTTGTGTGTTTGTTTGTATTGAGTGTTGTGGCGGAAAGAATGGTAGTGTGCTTTTAGTTATACAAATTAGATGGGTGCGCTCTCCTGGTTCAATGGTAGGCCAAACCCGTCCCTTCCGGGAATGACACAGCTCGTCCGGGCGTGCTTTATGCTGGAGAGTTGAACACCAACGAGTGATGTGTTTGGTCTGCGTGTGTCTGTGGGAGTGTCTGTTCTTTGTTGTCCACCACCGTACTAACTTTAAGCTCACAATTAATTTCAATTGGCAACATCTAATTAGATAACCAAATTTAAAAAGATGAATTATTAATAATCTGATGTCAAATACATTTGACCTTTAATTTTAAATCCAACTCCTGTTGTCCATGTGTTTATTCTTAGATAAGTTTTAGCTGTGTTAAATCGATAAGGTATAGTGTGCATATCAACCATAGGGAGTTTAATGCATAATAATGGCAAATAAAAATATCAGTTGCACGCAGAATGGCATTCTGATGATGATGACTATTATTGTTATTCAGTCAGTTCCAAAAACTGATTTATATAATGTATTAATAATTCTAGTAGGATTAGAATAACAGAGCGTAACAGTTTTTCCAGAAAAGCATGTGATATACTAATAACTGTACATTGCAATTATTTCATACATGCCTACTCTCCCGGAAGTCACGGGAGGCTTCCGATTTTTCAGGTAACCCCCCGCACCCCCTGTAGAGTAGGCATTTCTCCCACATTCTGCCCACTTCCTAGTGAAGTGGGCAGAATGGGGAGAATTTGCACAGCGATCGGGGGTCCCCGCGTAGGACATGATTCTTCAAGAATGGTGTCATTTAGCCCCGCCCCCCTATTCAAATTTGCACCAATCGCTGCAATTTGCTGTGAAGAGGTGGAGTTTAATGACACAAACAGCCAGGCCCCACCCCCATTGCAACCCACCTGCTTCTCCTCCCCAGGCTTCTCCTGAGGAGAACAAAAATGTAGGCAAGTATGAATTAGTTTTCACAAGACTTCATTTTGTTTTTTGTTGATTCAATAATTATGAAGTAAAATCTGTTATGCTTTGTCACATGAGATTAGATTCATAAAATTTCAGATCTTCACCTTATTTTTTTATGATACATAGGGGTCTATTTACTAAGCTGTGTTAGGATACAAAGTGAACAGTGATAAGGTACCAGCCAATCAGCTCCTAACTGCCATCTCAAAGGCTGTGTTTGAAAAATGGCAGGAGCTGATTGGCTAGTACGTTATCACCGTTCACTTTATCTCCTAACACAGCTTAGTAAATAGACCCCATAGATAGATAGATAGATAGATAGATAGATAGATAGATAGATAGATAAGAGATAGATAGATAGGTAGGCAAGCTATAATGTATATTTCCTATTATATTTAAGTAACATCGTTTTTTAAAGATTGCAGTTACCTCGCAATAAGTTCAGTCATCTCCTTCTCTGTTGATATTTATCTAAAATAATTGATTTGTAAGATAGATAGATAGAGGGGTTCATACCAGATACTGAAAGCAAGGTTCACATACTTTTGCCACTCACAGATATGTGATATTGGATCATATTCCTCAAAAAAATGAGCATGTCTAATTTTTTTGTCTCATTTGTTTGATTTCATTCTCTTTATCTACTTTTAGGACTTGTGTGAAAATCTAAGGTAGTTTTAGTCCAAATTTCAGCAGTAATATAGAACATTCTGAAGAGTTCACAAACGTTCAAGTACCACTGTTGATAGATAGATAGATAGATAGATAGATAGATAGATAGATAGATAGATAGATACAGAATATGATAGATAGATAGATAGATAGATAGATAAGCTATAATTTATATTACCTATTATATTTAAGTAACATTGGCCCTCATTCAGACCCACTCGCAAGCGGGCGCACGTACGTTAGGCGTACGTACAAAATTATTTAAATTCAATGGCTCGCTCGTATTTTCGTTCGCATCTAAAATTCCTCCCTAAACTCAGGCGACCCCTCCTCTAACTAACGAGCGTGCGAAATAGCGAGCGTACATCCCCGAAATGGCTTGAAGGGAACGCACGGAAGTGGCCTTGTCAGATGTCGATTACCTGCTCCTTTATTCTGCCTACCTCCCTCAATCGTATCATGCCAATCAATGTATCAATTAGCTTAATTTTTTTTTTTTTTTCAACACAATGCAAGAAACTTTACTCTTGTCCGTGTTTGTGTTTACCCGCAGAATACGTACGGATGGAACATTCGCTTTTATTGTTCAAAAAACATGTGAACCACAATTAAACAATTGTTCTATTGCTGTGGATCCCCGCATATTTTCCGGGGTTCATTTCTTTATTTAAATTTGCAAACGCATGTCACTGCATCAAGCCTATCATAACTCTCCAGAGATTTCTGGCCCTGTTGAACACATGACTCATACACTAACCAATAAAATTGCTCCTGTTAATTTCCAAAATACATTAGCCAATCAGAATTTTTTGCCACACTTTATCAAAAATGTTTTGTATGAAAAACTCCATTGCCATCATGAGAGCCTCCACATTCACCAGGCGCGAGCTGCTGGTGCTTACGGAGGTGATGGATAGGCGGATCACCAGCCAGCCTCCACCCATCACCAACCGGCAGAAGCGCTCCGCGTATGCGGAGGCACGGTCCCGCCTGCGGTCGTTGGGTTCACGCCGCAACATCGGGCAGCTGGAGCGCAGGTGGTCAGACCTGCAACGGCGAACGCCCCGCTTGCTGGCATGCTTTCGCATGCAGATCCTTGAAAGTAAGTGTTATGTATTGTGGTTTTCATGTTTGTGTTTGTGGGGCAAACTGCGTGTGCATGTTTTCCTGTCTGTCCTATTAATTATTTGTCCTCATATCTGCGTGTGCATGTTTTCCTGTCTGTCCTATTAATTATTTGTCCTCATATCTGCGTGTGCATGTTTTCCTGTCTGTCCTATTAATTATTTGTCCTCATATCTGCGTGTGCATGTTTTCCTGTCTGTCCTATTAATTATTTGTCCTCATATCTGCGTGTGCATGTTTTCCTGTCTGTCCTATTAATTATTTGTCCTCATATCTGCGTGTGCATGTTTTCCTGTCTGTCCTATTAATTATTTGTCCTCATATCTGCGTGTGCATGTTTTCCTGTCTGTCCTATTAATTATTTGTCCTCATATCTGCGTGTGCATGTTTTCCTGTCTGTCCTATTAATTATTTGTCCTCATATCTGCGTGTGCATGTTTTCTTGTCTGTCCTATTAATTATTTGTCCTCATATCTGCGTGTGCATGTTTTCCTGTCTGTCCTATTAATTATTTGTCCTCATATCTGCGTGTGCATGTTTTCCTGTCTGTCCTATTAATTATTTGTCCTCATATCAGCGTGTGCTTGTTTTCCCTCTATTTCTTTTTTTTTCATTCTACTCCTTTTTGCATGTTTTTTGTTGCTGGTTTTTTTTTTTTTATTTGGGCCCCGGATTTGCCCAGAAACTAACCTCAATTTGTTTGACATATTTTAGGAGGACAGCCAAGACTACGCCGTCACCGTCCGGCCAGACGGCGTTCCCGGCCACTATCCCCAACCCCCAGCCAACACTCCACCCCAAATATTTCCCCTATACCCCACTCCTCCCCAGCCTTCCCAGACCCTCTCCCGGAACTGTCGGGCCTCCTTCCCCTCCGTCCCACTTCCCCCTCTCCTCCACCCACCCCTCTTCCAATTACCCCCTCCCCGGAGTCCATCATTACCCCTCCCCGTTCTTTGGGGAATGAAGGCTCCTCCGAGGAGGAACATGGAGGGACTTCCGGAGCTCCCGTTTTGGTTCCCGGTATGTTTTTCTTTCTCATTTTTTTTAACCACAAACTGTTTGTATGTAATCATGTGTCGTGCCTTTATTCGTGCTTGTTTGGTTTACTTTTGGTGATTTAGCAGTTTGCCTTTACCTCTTCCTGCTGATTTCAACATACACATATCACACCTGTGTGAATTTGTACATAGGCCTTGTATTTTTGGCAGCACCCCCTTTTTGTTTTGGTTTTTCTTTTTTCGGTTTAGGAGTGATTTCGTTGTGTTTTTGTTTTTTTAATGTGGATTCCCTATTGTTTTATTAATCCACACACTTTTCTCACCCACAGGGGAACAGAGGCGTCGACAAGAGGTGGACGATTGTGTTGGCCAGATGCGCCAACATGTCATTGGCATTCTTGTGGCCCTTGACCGGCTGTCTGGCATCCTTCGCCAGTAGTTTTTTTTGTTTATTTTCGTTTTGTAAATAAATTTTGTAGTTCTAATATACGTTCTGGCTCATTCTTTTTTTCAAAAACAAAAATAGTTTTCCCTGACATAAGTAGACTGTTCCTGCAAGGATTTCCCTTTTTTAAAAGTTAGATTGTATTTTGTATTTGTATGTTAAACAGCCACAAGAAACACATAACAGTAACAATGTCATTTCCCTTTTTGGGTGTAGTGTCAATTAGATATTTCGCCATTTTACAGGTTCCTAGTTGGTGTGCAAGCTGCTTAGGCCAATCTTCAAAATCCAAAGGTTTGGACAGGCTTCCTTTTGGTGTGGGTTGGGAACCTGCAAACATATTTCAGTTTACATCAACTGGTGTCAGTACGGGATTACCCCTTAGTCAAATGTAAGGTGTGTTAACCTGGTTACACTTGCTGTTAACGTCCAAAAAAAGGAAGACCATTTCACTCTCCAAACATTTATTCACAACATAAATGAGAAATCAAAGTGGTCAGTCCCAAAAAAAAAAAACAGTGATAATCTCAAATACAACACATACAAATAAAATATTTAATTAAAAAAAACAATCAAGAACTGGTTGACGAAGGACCATGCCAACATGATTCCACAAACATGGCGTTGCGATATGGGTTCCAGAATATATGGACAAAATCACCAGATCCAGGTTTGGTAAGGGTAGCAGGAAGTAGTGAGCGTTGGAGTGGCAAAGATTATGTGAACAAACAGAAGATGGTGAAAAAAAATAAATAAATTAGATGTTCGCAAACAAACACAAACACATTAGGTATAAACACTGTAGTTTGGGTCAAACTTACCTAAAAAATCTGGCCACCACATCATCGCGTATGGCCCCCCCACATACTGACCTCCGACCAACCTCGGGGGGGCCATCCTCAGTTAAGGCATCCTCTGGCTGCATTGGGACACCACTCCTTATGGCGATGTTGTGAAATATCCCACACAGGACCACAATTTTCGACACCATATCCGGCAAATACATGAGCTCGCCACCAGAGCGGTGGAGGCATCTGAATCGGCTTTTTAAAAGGCCGATACAGTGCTCCACCACTTGCCTGGTGGCTGTAAGTGCGGAATTATACTCACTTTGTGGGCCTGGTGTGGGAGCCAAATAAGGAGTGAGCAGCCAGGACATGCAAGGGTATCCAATGTCTCCTGTGAAAAATAAGAGACAACATCAGGAACACTGTGTATCAAGCTTAACATTGTTATGTACTAAAGGTCTCCACTTACCCAGAAGCCACGCATCACCAGCTTGTAGGTTGGTTAATTTCTGCCATATCCCTGATTGCCGGATGACGAAGGAGTCATGTGCACTTCCTGGTAACTTAGCATTCAGGGACAGGATCTGGAGGGAGGCATCACATACCACCATTACATTCAGGGAGTGATAGTGTTTCCTGTTTCTAAATATTGCCTCCAGCCATGCTGGAGGCTGAAGTGGTATGTGAGTACCATCCACAACCCCTATGATGTGTGGGAAGCCAGTTATTTGGTAAAAATTGGCCTTGGCCACACTTAGGGCACCCATATCCAAAGGCATTTGAATAAAATGATGGAGGTGCTTGAAAAGTGCCTCCATCACTGCCCTCAGGATCCGGGAAAAGGAGGATTGGGAGATGCCCGCCACTATTCCCACCGTTGTTTGAAACGATCCTGAGGCACAGAAATGTAACACCGCCATAAATTGCGTCAGTGGTGGTATTGCTGTTGGACTGTCAATTTGCCGCTCAAGATCACTTTCTATTAATGAGAGAGTGTCTATGATGATTTTGGGAGGTAGACGGTAGCGTCTTAAAACCTCATCATCGGGCATTCCAAAAAGGGTGACACGTGTTCGAAATATCTGGGGCCTTGCATGCCTACGATGCCTACGCCTGGGATGAGATTGAGGTTGGTCGGCTTCCGGGAGCATGGCCAGAACAATCCGCCCCAGATCAACCTGAAATTCAAAAATTTCAAAGTAAGGCTTTTGACCCACCCCAAAACTATATTAAAACAACTTAGCTTGATGATACCATCCATTGCTGCTTACATGCCGGGGTATTGTCATGATACGTCCAAACTGAAAATAAACAACAAAATTACTTGACACATTTCACTCTGTGCATTTTTGTTGATACATTTTGTGCTAGACCAAAGTTCAAATATGCCAAACACCCATTTAGCAAAACCGCAAAGCGACATTTAACACAGTACATCAAAACGGGTCGAAATGTTGGCTCAAAAAGCGAAAGCTAAACCATCAAAAAGTTAGAATGATTATTAAGCTGTTTAAAATGCGCTAATTAGTTCGCTAATACAAGTCACAAGAGTAACTACTAAAAATGTGCTAATTAGTTCGCTAATACAAGTCACAAGAGTAACTACTAAAAATGTGCTAATTAGTTCGCTAATACAAGTCACAAGAGTAACTACTAAAAATGCGCTAATTAGTTCGCTAATACAAGATAAAAAATGGACTTACCAAGATCAAATATCTAAGATGCAAAATCAAAAGGTCTTTGGGGTCGAAAATAAACAAAATCTAAAATAGAATAAATTAGGTATCCAAAAATTACAAAATATACGAAACACAATGAAACAACAATTGAACAAAAGTTAGACTTCACAAAACTTACCAAATCAACAAACGAGGTCCCAAAAATATAAACCAACAAAGATAACGGAAAAAAAAAACGCAAATCTAACCAACAAACAAATCTCCAACCTCCAACTCCTTTCTACGCAATCAATAAACTCCAGCCAAGATAACCTCCAACAATCCAAAAACGCCACCTCGACTTGAGACACACCAAGCCATAAATAGTGTTTCGTTTCCCGCACAAATTAAGGAGGGATCATAGGGCCGCACAATCAATGATGCGGCCGCAAAATAAGGACGCATGTATAAATACGTCACGAAAACACATTCAAATTCTGGTGTATTTCTTGTTTGGACCTCAGACATGGCGACAGACCAGGGAAAAAATGCACAAGAGTCAGGCGGTAAGTCTTTCATGCATTTTCTATCAACGATTAATTTGAAACATAAGATTAGGCAAGTTGTGATTTTGTGAATTCTGTAAATTTACACAAATAGGTGAGGAGGATGACATGGAAGAGGCTGCTGGGCCCAGTATTCCGGCCAAAGCGGGCAAAAAAAAAAGGCAGCCACATTTCACAAGAAAGGAGATGGAGGTTTTGATCCAGAAGTGTGTGGACATCCTGCCACAGGCAGACAGGAATATGAGTCTAAGCCAGAAGTGGAGAATGTGGGAAGAGGTAGCCGTTGCTGTCAATAGAGTGGGTGATTATGTCCGTCTAGCCCGGGATGTCAAATGGCGGTAAGTAAACCCTTGCCCCCCCTAAAAACAAACCCCATTTTAAACCAAAGGATAATGGCTTCCATTTTTCCCCACAGATGGGGCGACTTCAAATATCGCCTAAAGCAAAAACTCGCGGACAGGGCTAGGCATGCAAGGGGGACAGGTGGGGGTCCCACCCCTGTGTCATTGGAGTTGACGGATTTAGAAGAGCTGGCACAGGGGTGTGTGCAGCCTGTGGAGGTGTTTGGTGTGTCCAACATGGATACGGACATGCCAGACTTTGCGGCTCCTCATGTTGGCCCAGGTAAGTATTGTGATGTCACCAACTCTGAAATGCTATTGTGCCAATATGTAGATTCTAATGTGACTCTTTTCTCATTTTTCCAACAGAGACACAGGCGGATGAGTCTGCTCCAGAGGGAAGCCTTGGCCGCAGAATTTCTGCTGGCTCTGCAGGGGAGGAAGCAGTACATCCGGCTGAGGACCCTGCAGAAGCCAGTCCAGGGCGTGCCCCCTCGCAGGCAGTGGGCCTCCTCACAGAACTCAATTTCAAATCGGATTTCCATACGGAGATTCTGCAGAGGATGGACGCCAGTCTGATACGGGTGGCTGAGGCCCTGGAGCAAAATGCTGCGGCCAACGTGACCATTGGTCAGGCCCTGGCGGAAAATACCAGGGCCAACATCCGCATCGCCGATGCCCTGGAGCAGCTCGTTCGCCAGCACATGGTGGAGCCGACCTCCCTTCCTGCCGGAACATCAGGATCCTCCACCTCTGGCACAACATCAGCCAATCCTCCAAATGTGCCTAGCCCTGTGCCTAGTCCAGAGGCCACAACATCTGCCTCTGGACAGGCCAGCCCGATGGCATCCCGGACCCGGTCTGGCGCCCACCCTCCCCCATCCAAACGGGCGAAAAAACGGTGACAGCAATGGCGACTTTTCCCACACTCCTTCTGTGCTTGGCTCATATTCCTTTCTGGTCAAAACTTCCCTCTCCTTTCTTGTGAAATGTTTTTAAGTTATTTTTGTACGTTTATGTTATCAGTTATTGATTATTTATTTTTGATAATAAGTATCTTTGGCAGAAAAAAAAAAAAAAAAATATTATGCCAATTGGTTTGTGTTTAAACAATAAATTTATGAAAAAAATCTGACATTGTATTGTGACATTATTGTACAAATGGGTTACATTTAATCCTGGCCCTAAAGGCAAAAAAGGACACAAAAAACCATTTCATTTGTATAAAAAAAAGGCCTCTTGAAGGAACGTTTAAAAAATCACATAACGATGCAAATTGCACATTAAAAAAAAAAAGGGGAGCTAATTAAAACATGATGACATTATTGTCACAATAGGCCATAAACAACAAATTGAGGCCAAAAAAACCCCCAAAAAATGTACACCAATTGATTGTGTAATCCTGACATTAGCAGGTATGATTTCCACCTGCGTACGGTTTTGTGCTATCCCAATAAACTGCTTTCCAAACACATACCAAGCCGGTTTTCAATACAACACTAATTGCTTTTGTGACCACCCGCGATTAATCGCTGCAACATCATGGAGTCCCGGGACGGAGGAGAAGGCCATCGCCAATGTGGTCGAGTAATCCAGACCCTAAACTGTGCGAGCATTTTGAAGGGAAAGAGGATGTTCCAGTGACGTATGTGACGGTCCGAACACATTTGACGTTCGCATCTGCTAATGTATGTACGCCCCAAAAACGCCTCGCCACGCCTGCGTTTTTCCATCTCCACCCCCGTCAACACCCAAAAACGCCCTGTTCTGTCAATCACATTTGACATGTCACTTCCTGTACGCTATTTTAGGAACGAGAGAAAAAAAGCTCGCAATCTGCCGTACGCACATGCGCAGTGTAACACCGACGCATGCGTGGTTAGTCAACATCGGAACGCAACGAGCGTACTGCTGTTTGCGAGTGGCTCTGAATGAGGGCCATTGTTTTTTAAAGATTGCAGTTACCTTGAAATAAGTTCAGTCATCTCCTTTTCTGTTGATATTTATCTAAAATAATTGATTTGTAAGTTTTGGGTGTATTGCAGGGAAATTGTTTCGCTTACTAAGCAAAAATGTATCTCATTCAGTACTAGAGAGGCTGCCTTTAATTATAGAATGCATGTTGTGTGTGGATGGACCCTGTGGTACGCTTATCCTTGATGCTCTTGTCATTATTTCCATTAAGTAATAATAGCTGTTGAAGAGATGTGGATCGTGCTGGAGAGGTTCTAACCTGATTCTACTGTTGAGAAGATAGATTCTCAACTAGGTAAAAGTAAATGCGTTTGTACATATCAGCTAATTGAGAAGCAGCAAAAATGATAATAGGCAGTGAATTGTTCTATCATGCCTGTTCAGGTGTGGGCAATGATTTTTTTCACCACCTAAAAATACATTGTTTTGAAATAAATAAATACATTCTCCATTAGGGAGTTCTAATGGTGCTAATTTACTGAGCTGCCAAAAAAGGAGGATTGCAAGTGCCTTGGAAAAAATATTTTGAACTCTGACAATGTTATGGAATATAAATAGCTATCTATCTATCTATCTATCTATCTATCTATCTATCTATCTATCTATCTATCTATCTATCTATCTATCTCTATCTATCTATCTATCTATCTATCTATCTATCTATCTGTCTATCAATGCAAGCCTCATCTTGAACCAGCGTATTAGAAAGTATAGGAACCACTGTTCTGGTGTCCTGTGAAGTCACATTTGATGCACACTCAACTGTTATAATATGTGTAATCTGAAACACTGCAAAAGGGAATCCGCACAGAAGGTTGGTATAACATCTTGTATGCACTTTTGAATACAATCTAGTAGAGATGAGCGGTTCGGATTCCTTGGAATCCGAACCGAATTCCTTGGAATCCGAACCTGCCAGAACATTGGGAATCTGAGCCAATCCGAGTGGTGGCTCGGGTCTTCCCGCCTGTCTCGGATTCCACTTCAAGGCAAAATGTCATCCTCGCAGCGTTGGATTCTTGCTGGTTTTAGATTTTTTATAAGGTGACGCAGATGGGACTCTGGGCCTAATTCAGACCCCTCGCGAGCGCTCGCAAGCGGGTCAATGTTGGCCCAGTGCGCATGCGCACGACGGAGGCACCTCCATCGTGCACATGTGCGAGACCCGGTCAGCGACGGGCAAGCCGTCGCTCCGGGTCTCGCTACAAAGGGGGCGTGCTGTCAATGGTGAGTGACAGCACGCCCCCTTTGGTGGGCGTGCCGGGGGCATGGCTGCCCAGATGGAGGCATTCCCATGGGAACGCCTACTGTCTGGGGCCGGCCCCACTGACATCAGAAGTGATGTCAGTGGGAGTGCTCTCGGCTCTGATAGAGCCGAAAGCACTCCACGGCTTGCGACAATGAGACCCTACCACAAGGGTCTCATCGCAAGTCCGATGGTCGTGATGGTCTTGACCATCGCGACCATCTTCCTGGCCGCTTGCTATAGCTGTGGGTGGTCACCCACAGCTATACGAGTGGCCAGGAGGCCACTCTAAAATTAAGAATGACGGCCCTGATTCAGAGCGAGCGCTCTTTCAGAGCGTCCGGCTCTGAATCAGGGCCTCTGTGCCATTTCCTTGTCAGGAACGCTCATGTATGCTGTGCTTAACTCTGCTGTATAGGCTGTGCTGTGTCCAGACTCACAAGTGGCTGTGCTGCTTAGTGAAACACACTTCTGTATGCTGTGCTTTACTCTGCTGTATAGGCTGTGCAGTGTCCACCAGTAAAACATTCACATGCATATATAAGCCTTGTGACACCATGCAATTTGAATAGAGCTGTGCCTGCGACATAAAAAAATAATAAAAATAAATAAATTATTCTACTGTTTGCGGAGCTTTGTAAAAGTGCATATATAAGGCAAGCCCTGTTGCTCCAGTTCACGCAGGAATAGAGCTGTGCCGTAAAAAAAATAAAATAATTGTTGTACTGTTTGGTGCGCTTTGTTAATGTGCATATATAAGCCCTGTGGCTACAGTCAATACAGGAATAGAGCTGCACCGTCAAAAAATTCAATTAAATAATTGTATTGTTTGTACTGTTTGGTGAGCTTTGTTTTGTTCATGTGCATATATAAGCCCTGTGGTTCCAGTCCATGCAGGAATACCGTCCACCATCAAAAAAATAAATGAAATAATTGTATTGTTTCATTTGTTTGTACTCTTTGGTGCACTTTGTTCACGTGCATATATAGCCATTTGGCTACAGTCAACTCAGGAATAGAGCTGTGACATAAAAAAAACGGTTTGGTATGTATGCTTTGTTAACGTGCATGTATAAGCCATGCAGTGATCTGCAAATTGAAAAATGTATAATATTCCATTTAGAGAAGATCAACCAAATACTGTCGCTGCATCTGCTGCCACCAGAAATGATGATGACACTAGTCCTTTAACGTCATCTACTAAAGTTGATGCTCAAGGGTATAGAGGGTCTAAATCAGGGCTAAAGAAAAAAACACATCTAATAAACATTTCTGACTCCTGGATTACTTCCCTCTCTGGATCAAGGTATCTATTCCAGCATTCTTCTAGTGTCTCACAATTACCCATTCTTTCATTGTGCCCCACAATATCCTGCTTTATTCTCGAGATGACAAAGCTTGGCCTCATCCCCCTCCAGCGCTGTGGGTTTAGCATTGTTTGGCCCTGGCAGGAAGTGTTGTTGAGAGCTGTAAATGATATAGGCCACCACTGGGGTTGCATCTAAGTGTCAGTGATAGGCCAGATCCAATTATTTGGAGTACTGCACATTTTGCTCACCACTGCAGGAGATACTATTGTTCATGATACATATGTAAGTTGAGCTGTCATGAAAGCTTTGGTCAAACATGCCTCAACAATCACCCATTTTTCAAAGTCACTAGGTTCTCGTGCAGAAAATGCTAGCCGTAATAGTAGACAACCAGCATTTTTATACATGACACTAGGATGGGCACAGCTGGTGTAATGGTTAGCATTACTGCCACACAGCACTGAGGTAGTGGGTTCAATTCCCACTACGGCCCTAACTGTGTGGAGTTTATATATTCTCCATGTGCTTGCGTGGGTTTCCTCCAGGTGCTCTGGTTTCCTCCCACACTCCAAAAATATACAGGTTGGTTAATTGGCTCCTGACAAAATTATCCCTAGTGTATGTGTGTGAGCATGTGGTAGGGAATATAGACTGTAAGCTCAACTGGGGCAGGGACTGATGTGAATGGCCAAATATTCTCTCTGTAAAGTGCTGCGGAATATGTGTTTGCTATATAAATAACTGGTAATAAATAATAATAATAAATAAATTTGTATTACATGTTTAATGCATGAGCCTCACCTGTGTGGAAGCCCTTGCTTTCAACATACTTTTACTATAACATATAGTTGCTATAACTCCTTTGAGTAGGTTATAGATCTATTAGATAGGCATTAAAAAGGTCGACAATGTCTAGATAGACAACAGATGTTAGACAGACAATAGGTCAACAGGGACAAAAGGTTGACACAGAAAATGTCGATCTGGGTGAAGCTCAATAGGTTCAAAAGGTTGACATGGTCAAAATGTCAACAAAAACATGGTCAGAGAAAAATACAGACACCTGTAGTACTCTAACAATACTCCTAACCCTACCCCTAAACCTCCCCCTGCAGCCAAAACCTAACCCTCCCCTCCCGCAGCTTAAACTTAACCCCTTCCCCCACAGTCTAACCCTAACCCTCCCCCTAGTGCCTAAGACTGACCCCTACCTCTAATAGTTTATACTTAGCATGGGGAGGTAAGCGGTCGAGATCGCGCATCGGCATTCTGAGCGCTGCCATCCTGAGCACACTGCAGACAGATAGCTGATGACATAGGAGATGACAGAGGGAGAATGGTTAGGGGAAGTGAATTGTATCTACCTCTTTTCTGAATATGGAACATTCCAGGATCTTAAAAAAACTAGCAGAAGCAGAAGGTAGTCAATAATTAATTAGTGCTGCTTTATTGAAAATCCAACCTTGCCAACAGCTTTTACCCTTCTATGGTGTCTGGTAGAAAAGCAGTCAGACAGAGTGCTGCTTTACACTACATGCTTCTGCTCCATGATGACACCATCAGTGGAAGTCATCAACTCTCAGTGCAGACTCCTTTCCCATATGAAGCAGCGGAGGTAGGTGTTGTTTTGAAGACCAAGTCCTTTCTCCAGCATACAAGAACCTGCGTGTGTTGGTGAGGGATTCTTGGTCACATGACAAGAGGACAATGGTGGCAAGTCATATGTGAGAAGGGGAAAGGGCATATGTCGTACATACCTTCCCCTCTCCCCCCTTTCATGTATAGTATTCCTCCATCCCCTAGTCTCATATGAGGAGGATTGCCAACTATTACCCTTATACACAGGCCAACTACATTCATATAATGTACCTGTATTGTATATGTTACAGAACATTCTGTACAGCAGTAAGAATTTTTTTTATTATTTACTTGTATTTTTCCGACTGCCCTTAAGTCGGTATTATTAAAAGTATCAGGGAATATTTACACTCTTTTCCATACTACTGTAACTATAAAAGCTTCCACATTAAGATGTAGGGATAGTGTCTCATGTTGATTATACTTATTAGAGAACACATTTATAACATAACATTTAGATAATATTCACTAACTTAGTTATGTATAAGTTGTTGAACCTCAGGATTTGGCAGTATTTGGACTCTGTATTCCCTCAATGATTTCCAGTACAGTATCTTATCCTCCGTTTTTCCACTTGTCTTCCTTTCACTGGATTCTTTATTTGCTCAATAGATATTTTCTGCTGTTCTACATCTCATGAGTCTTCAAAGTTTTGAGATCTCCCTGAAGACTTCTGCTGGGAATTTGTCAAGTTGCCAATATACTATGTTGTATATTTTTATAGTCTTCTAGAACTTCTTACTCACTTCTTCCACATAACTAAAACTATTTTTGTTAACATTGGATACTATCTTCAAAATCTGATTATTCATAGTCAAGTGCTTGGATTTAAGCTGTCAAGATGGGCATACAGAGATGACTAAATAGGATCTGTTCACTTGGCACTCAAGCCAAATGATCAAATAACCTGAGACCTGCACACACTGGGTCTGATTCTGCAAGGATCGTAATTGCAAAGTTGCACACAGGCTATAGATATATGATGTATGCACGCAGGCAGCTTTGTAATTGCGACCCTTGTAGATATAGTAATGCAGCAGGAGCAGGGGGCATTTCTAGAGAGGAGGGGGACCATGTGCAGACGCAGTCACAGGCCCCCTCCTCTTTGTCCGGCGGCGCACTGAGCGGTGCCCAGTGTCACCGTGTCTATAGAATGTCTAGAATGTGCCCAGTGTCTATAGCGCATGCGCAGGGCACCGGGAAAATGGCAGCGGCGGCCATTTTTCCTGTACTGCGCATGCGCAAGCGATGGTAAAATGGCCACGGTGGCCATTTTACAGCCGTTTTTTACAGCGCAGACACCGGTGCCGACATGTGACCCTGGAAAGGTAAGTATAATATGGGTGCAGGGTGTGCAGTGTGGGCCCCCCCTGGAACCAGGGGTCCGTTTGCCCCACACACCCTGCACCCATTATACATACGCCCTTCAGCAGTAGGCATCATGCCTCCTGTGTATTACTTATCTGAGCTGCATTGTCCAACGCAGCATCGAATAATCTGCGTACCATCGACCGGCTGCTGTGAACCATGGAGTCCCGCAGTCAGCTGCTGCAGTTTAGAGGAGGAGGCCATGAAATCTCCAACAGCCGATGGAGATTCTGGCTTCTTCATTCCCCCACAGCTGTGGCAACATGCCTCCATTTTGGGAAACAGAGGGCATCGCCGCCCCATGCCCGCTCACAAATGGCAGCAGACTGTCAATCACTGCCAGTCTGCGAGCGACTTAACAGGACCCATTCTGCACACTCGCAGAATGGGTCCTGCACCTGTGCAGATTCCCAAACATCGCAAATCTACATTCAGCAGTGCTCTATCCTGCACTGCTGAATCAGGCCCACTGAGCTATTGCTATTACTGTCATACAGTTTTCTGATCAGTGCAGATAATCTTGATGACCATTATGGGTACACATATTCAAATTGGACATCCAAATTACTAAACATATGCAGCTTAAAGGGGAGACTAATATTCATAATGAAGAGCAAAGTAATCACTTGATCACACTTAGAACTAATAGATAAAATGCAATAGTGTGTACCAATCGCACTGGAAGTAAATTGGAAATAATGAAAATAACCCATATAGTGATTGTTATGCAAGTGATAAGGCTATTATATCTTGAGAGGGGGTGGTACCACTGAAAATGAGGTAAAGCAATACACAGTAGGTAAAGGACAGAGAATGGTCTTTCTAGGTTGTGCACCACCTAGTCGAAAGCCAAGTCTCTCTCTTCCTATCTACTATGCATCACACATAGAACTAGATTAGGTTAATTTAGTTACTTTTCTTTTTTTAAAAAGTAAACACGGGTTTGTTTGAATCTTATCATTTTCACTCTTCTATTCTGTATATAGGGCCTAATATAGGGTTATATAGGTTTCAAGTATATCTCCAATGGTGGGGCAGCTGCGCATGTGCAGAACCTGTTCTGCACATATGTTCAGAATGAGTCCTGTTTGATTGCACTCAGTGCAGTTTGGGGGCAAGGAGCAGGTGGTGGTGGCCTGCATTCCCGGAAATGGGGTGTGGTGCTCCCGTTTCCTGGGACTGCTGAGGCTAGGGTCTGCGTCGGAGGATGCAGATTTCCTGGCCTCACAAGTGGGTCAGTCTAAGTAATCTTCATAAGGTCTTCAGACGCAACACTCGGATCGCAGATGCTGACTGGAGGCGTCTTTTTCCCTCAGACACCTACTACAACATTAGTATATTTACTAGGGATGTGCAGGCTCGGATAGGTTCGAGTTTGCACGTTGAGTTCGGATTTTTCCCTCCAAAAAAACGGAACTCAGAAAGAGGCAAAACGTCATCTTGCATGGACGAACATCATCATTCCTGAACATCATCATTCCGAACTCAACATGCAAACTCGAACCTATCCGAGCCTGCACATCCCTAATATTTACACATTGCTGCTGTGTCCAAAGATGCAGCTGCAATGTGTATTGTGTCCATCTTGAATCAGGCCCATAGTTATTGCAGGTCTCAATAACCTCTTGGTCAGTATTCTACAAGTAGCCATATCCCCCAGTTGATAGGCAATTGAAATGACAATAGCCTTGAGAACTGGGATAACATTAATTCCTTTTGGGGTTTATTAGGCTCTTAATCCAGAATAATGCCTTTGAGGGATGAGGAGTGGGCACTTATTTCTTAGTTCTGCTGGTTCTGGTAACTGCTGCCCTGATTTCTGATGCACACTGCAGGATTCATTGCTAAATTGCAATCATTTGATCCCTTAACAACACCAAATTTATTCTATCCCAACACGTGACAGGTGTTTAACTTGCATTTCATTGCAAAACGACATGTTTTTATCTCTACGCTAGTAAACTAGACCCAGCGAATGGCAGATCAAGGGGACTCTCTTTTTCCACCCCCCTGGAGAAGTTAGTTAAAGCTGATGGGGGGAGTAGTGCGTCTGTTCCTACTGCCTATGTCCATCACAGGACATGCCATCCTCGATTATTATAATGGATTGATATTGACATATGTTTTCTGCTAACACATTGTATAGTGTTCCAAATTGAAAGTAGTAATACGTAAAGAGAAGAAAGATTATCAGGCAAGGTATATGAGTAACGAAATACATTATGTGTATGTATTTAAATGAAGAAACACCATAACATCTGTACCGGGACTTGGGACTAGGTGGCGTGGCAAAGCATGTTGGAGCATCCCAGTTGGGAATACCGGAGAATCCTGCAGAAGCTGAGTGAGAGAGGAAAAGGGAAATGGGTGCAGCAATGCCAATTTGGGGGTGTGGTTATACCACCCTCTAACCCTTAGACAGGCTTAGTTCCAGGTATCTTGGAACTGACTCACCTCCTCTCATTGCCCCTGATTAATGGTATTCATTTATGGAGACTTGGGGGATTTAATTAAGACTAACTGAATTATTTATAAGAAACTTAAGAAACTTGTTAAGTCTATTTCTTGCTATGTGGCAATACAATTAGAGATAACGGTTCAGTTTTGGCTCAGACCTTCCCGCCAAGTTTGTATCTCAGAACAAGTCAAAATGTCATCTATCACGGAATGTCGAAACAGATGACATTCTGCCTTGTCCTGCAATCTGAACTTGGCGGGAAGATCCAAGCCAAAACTGAACTGCTCATCATAATAATATATCTTTACTGTATTGGTATTAAGAGTAATGAAATAATATTTCTTCAACTACAGTTTGACAGCAGGAAGGTTTGGCAGCTGCTGCAAGCACTACACAAAGTTCAGCTTTGACCCTTGGCCTGTCATTGTAGTCAGGTAGATCAGCTGATGAAAGGCTTCATTCTATTCAAAGCTAATACTAGAAATGTTGTTATAGTCTTCTGATGGATTTTATCTCTCCTGCTATGTTACATTTGCCTTTCATTACATAGTCACCCGTGATTTTAAAAACATCATGATGGGTTTATGGGACTGCTTCCCCAGTTAGCAGTTTTACAAATCACAGTCGTTCATAAGTACATGAAATACGAGGAGTGCACAAAGCAGGCCCACAGCTGGATTTGTATTAGCTGTGAATATCTTCTTCATACAAACAAAATGCTTTCTACGGTGTCTGGCAGCCTCCGTCAACTTGTCAAGAAAATAGTTATGTCTATTTCTCAGCCCTTAAACGAGAGTGATGAAAACTAACAGTCTCATAGGGAATTTGGATGTCTTTTATGGAAACAGTGAGGAAAAGTAGTTTTGTGTTTGTTTAATTGAGGATTGTTCAAAGAATGTTAAATTGTGTCAAATGCTCTGGGTGAAAAAAAGAAAAATGAAATAGTGTCACAATAGTTATGACATTTAGTTATTTAATTAAAATGATGACTTGTTTCCTAACAGAAATGATATAAGTGCAGTCGCGTTTAAGGCTGTGACATTATACAATTACCTTGCTACAATAGCTGTGTATTAGTTTAATACTATTTAGTATAATATAAAACATATTACATGATGAAAGACTATCCTTTCTGTGTCCCCCTCCTCCCCCGTGTAAAATTACTTATCCCCTGAGTCCCTCCACCTTTCCCCAGGGCTGCGGTACCCTAATACTGGGTGGGGCATTTTAGGTGCCTTTTGAAGAAATTATGCATTGCCAAGAAGCAGTGAGAGGTTCACGGCTGTGCCATCATAAGGGGCATTGTTACTCCTACCAGGCAAGGCTCAGTGCTTTGTACCCCCCACTCCCTCTTGTTGCCCCTGCCTCTCTGTCATGTCTCAGTGTTGCTTCAGCTTAGTAATGATTTCCATGTGCCTACATTTCTCTCATGTCTTTTATGTACTTACATTTTCTCTTATACTGTATCTCTTGTGTCCCTTTAACTTTCCATAATGTCTCCGCTATGTTTCTTCACCTCTCACTTATGACTTCCATGTGCCCCTTCTCCTTTACTTTCTTTGTTTTATTTTGCTCTCTGCTCTACTATTAATGAATGCCATTAGTTGTGGCTTGATTAAACCAGTATATGGAGAGTGCGACTAAGGACTGGTAGTTACAGATTACACTGAGTTGAGGAGCTGAGTGTTAGTAAGTTATGGCATACGTCTGTTTATGTCTGTTTACTTAGGTAAAATATGGAACTGTTCACAGTTGCCTATGCCTATGCCTATGTCCGTGTGCAGGTCTGACACATGCTTGGAGAGGCTGAATTGGGGAGGGAAGGTGTGGTCTAATGTAGGCTAAGTACAGTCAGAGCATAATTATGTAATTGTGAAGAGAATCATACTGTACATGCCTGTAAGTACTTAAGGGCTGAAGATGAAGATCACCAGCACTTCCTAGCTGCTTCTGATTGGATCTGAAACTGATGTGTTCTCTTTATTGATCATGTATGTATTATATGGTTTTGTAGCATGTGTAAACATATTTTACTATTTCATTGTTACGTTAGAATAAAAATAATTTTGCTGTATTCTAGGAGATTTTTTTATTACACAAACCTAATAATGTTTTTGACTATCCAACAGATGTTGATAAACTTTCTTGTGCTTATGATCTGGTTGGGTGTAAGTGTATCTGGGGGCATATATGCCTGATATGAACCTGGTGCACAAGCTACAGGTGCGCAAATTGATGTCACACTGGCACAACAACACATAATGACCCACTTTAAACACTGATTTTATATATAAAGTTCTAACACTTTAAGGTTTGCCTATAACGAAGGATGAGAAAGGAAAAGTAACATCATAAATTAAAAGTAATGGATGCAAAGTCAGTTTTTAGATGGATCAAACCAAATAAAAGATTAGGATGTCTGATTTAACAAAAAGTGTTTGACCTAATTAATTATAACAACAATGTAAAAAAAAATTGGGTTATTGATTTATGTTTTTCTCACAAGCCAATATAGTTCTGATCTTCTAATCTATCTGTTACCTGTACCACAAGAAAATGTGCCAAAAAGCCTAAAATCTAGTGTTAGCTGTTTGTTGTAAGTTAGTTCAGATCCAACATATTCCAATTGCCATAAATGGCATTCGTGTGTGTAGCTAAAAGTCAGCGTTGAGATCTGTCAGACCATTTGTGTTTTTTTCAAAATTGAAATAACTGTTCTGTCATGGCCAGTTTGTGCAGCTGCTTATCTTATTGAGTCTGGGGGCTTAGCAGTTTTGTACTAAGAATGTTATTAATAAGCGGGGAACTTGAAAAGAATACTAGTCCATATCATGAGTTCTCAAATTTGTTGAAAATCAAAGTATGATTGTTTCAGTCAAAGCGCTTGTCTAATTGGTAGCGACAATATAAACAAATGTTGTCAGGAAATCTGTAACAAATCGTTTGGGGTTGGAATTGTGAGATGTTGAATGGGTTAAGAACCAGTCTAGTGTTTTGTTCACAGTGAGTAATTAAGTTTTCATATGCATACCAACAAGTTAATTTTCTTTTTGAAATGGCAGAAATCAAAGGACTGTCAAGGAAAAGAAGACAAGCACAGACATATGTTGTCCACACAATCAGCTCATGGCAATGAAGAGACTAAACATGGTCAGGGACACTAAGTTCAAGGGTAGAAAATTATTGTGTTCCAGCTGGACAGGGAAATCTTTTGAAAAAGACACCAAAGGTGACATCAAATATGGGAACCAATGCTAACAATTAGGCTCAATGAGTTGCATAAGTCGTTCACCTTATTTACAGAGAAAATAAAATGGATCACATCAAATAAATAAAAAATATATTTTTTCAACTACTAAGATCATAATGATGTGAAGGACTTCATGCATGTGGCACATCCTATTGCAATGACCATTTTTCTACAGAACTTCACCTAAACCACGGCATGAAGCAACATACAGTACTGTTATAAATAAATGATACAGTCTGTCTCAAGTGTGTCATTTGTTGAATTCATACTTATAAAGATCAGTATATAACATTCTAAGAGAATCATCCTGTCTTCAATCAATCTAGCTACTGTTGGTTTGTCGTGCTAACTATAATATTAATATTAATTATTATTATGCTTTATTTATTTATTTATAACACTCCAATATATTGTACAGCCCTGTACATTGAGGGGATCATGATGGAAATAAATTAATAACATACAATTACATGACACAAAGGGTAAAGATGGACCTGAGAAGGTAGAGACATTAAACATGAATTATTCACTGTAGAAATGTTAAAACAACTGTTCTTCACCATTTGTATGAACCTCCTTCCTCTTCTGTTTCAGGAGAAGGCTCTCATTTTTGTGATGCATATAAACTCTTGCCCCATTATTTTACTTTGGCATTATGCTTGCAGCTGGACACGGATGCAGGACCTTTCTTCTGAGAAGGAAAGATGACAGGAAGAACGAATGCAACAGTGTCAGCGGTAGTCACTGGTCCATCAATTGAACTGAGATGATGTTCCAGTAAATCTTAGAGACAAATCTGTCCTTGGTGTGATGACACTTTTTGGCACAACTGCTCCATTGCCTTCACAAGGTTAATATCAACAACTCCAAACTTGGCTCTGACTTTAGTTAATGATCTTTGTTGAAATTTCCTGAAGACTTCAAGTGACACAAACTACAACTGTGAAGTTCTCATTTTCAGTCATGTTATAATGGGTTTCATTTAGAGTTAGGAGCAAATATATCTGGAAGGTGCAATGTTGCATCATGGCAAAATTTTGCTGCAGTGTTAAGTGGTTGGGAAGGGCAAATGTATAATGTGCAGACCTACTGTACATCAACTCTAAATAATGCTGGGCAGTATTATTTGTGTGCTGCATGCAAAAATAAAATTGTATTTCCTCCCCTTTGTACTAGAGATGTGCGGTTCGGGTTTATTCGGATTTACTCGGATATGTTCGGATCTCAAAAACGGCATCATATTGGCTATTCGGCTGTCACGTGTTTTGGATACTCAATAAGAGAATTCCAAACTAATATGAAAATTTGGATAATTTGGCGATTAGAACCGAAAACAAACCAAACCCGAACATCTCTAATCTGTACCCTTTACTTTGATTTGCTCCCAAATGTAAATGAGACACAAAGCGTTTATGTACAGCATAGTGTATAGGAGTGAAGAAATAGCATCACACTCACTGACAAAAACTACTGGAGAGTACAGAGCAGACTGCTGGTCTTCTATTTATACCAGGCCATTTAGGTACTTTGCAGCAACCATATCATAGCAGCTTATCCATGAAAATTATAATAAACAGACCATTGTAAAGAAGTAGATAGCAGATGCAACATTAGGTAGGCAAACAAATGGTAGGATGAGAACAGAATCAGGATACTGTATAGTATTTGGGTACTACAATCAGTAGAACGGGACAGCAGATTTCAGTTGTAATTAGAAAATCCAACAGACAGATACCAAAAAAGGAAGATTGTAACAAAGTAGTAGCAAGTGATGGGCACACTGAATAAAGCTATTAGAATAATACTTCCCTACAATCATGTGTAAAAAAAATTACATACTGTAATTGTGTTGTAATAGAATGTTATTGCTACTATGTGAATTTAAATTCTGCAGTATAATTATTGTACTTTCTATATTGGCAATATGTTTTCTATATGCAATGACAGATAATTCAATGCAACCAATGAGATCATGATGTAAACCAGTGACTTTTCACCTACAATAAACCCTGCCAAGTGTGTACTGTGCAATAGAGGAGTCTCAATATAATCCATGGATTTATAGGTCAATTTGTTGGTTGCCTTTTCAATCAAATGCCATTTTCCAAACCTTAACATTCCTCATTCCCTAAAATCCTTCTGCAAATTAGAAATATTTTGTCATGTGTGGCAGATATAGCATTTCTTAGGTATTGGTATGTGATTAGGTAATATGAAGTTTAGATATTAGTGTTATTGCTCTATGCATCACAATGTACATTTTCATAAAACCAAAAAATAAATAAATAATATTTTTATTTAATAACATTGTTTAATCAGTTTATGGCTGCCCAATGATTTGCAATGCCAGGTCAGTGATCCTAAGAGTGCACCATGCACCTTATAATTTAGCATCACAGTACAGGGGGCCTGATTCAAAGCTGGACGCAATGCCGATGTTTGCGGTGTCCAGCGATTTTTGTTTTGTACTGAGTATGCATCAAGTTTGATTACTGACATTGGTCGCAGTGAGGACTTGAATGCAGAGTGATTGAGTGCACAGTCATTGACTGTGGGAAAGGGGGGCGTTGGGTCTGGTGGCTGACTTCCGACTGACATTCTGGACAACTATAAGGTTGCTCAGAGGACTGAAGGTGCGACTGATGATTAGAGAAGCAGCCGTTAGGAATCCCTGTACAAATCCCAGCGGCTGCTACATTTGCATATTTTCGCAGAACAGCTGCATATGGAATATGCAGCCTGGACGGGATATGCGTCCACCTCTGAGTAAAGACCACTGTCACACATTTCTCTTTTATATTTGTATTTAATTAAGAAAAAGCTTAACAGCTTTTATTTTACAGTAAAGCGTATTTTGTGTTGATCAGTAGTAAATTTTCCTGAATAAATATATTTTAATTTTGTGAAGAATTAGAAAATAAAATGTGAAAAATATCAGAGAAGAGGAATACTTTTGATAACTAATGTACAATAAAAATATATTTTCCAATATGCTACCAAAATAAGGCCATACTGTATGTTCCTTGAGAAAAAACACAACTTGGAAAACTAAAAAATAAATGATGAAACAGATGCACTACATACTGTACCTAAATAAGGGTTCCGAGCTGATGACGGGTCCCATCAGGGTTCCTCAGCTGCTGGGCCTCATGTAGCCATTCTACTCCCCTCTGCCATTTTCTGGGAGAACTGCACTCCTCCTTTCAAAGAAGAATTAATGAGCTTAATGAGCGCTTTGATGTGTGAATACTGACACCGCAAGGCATTTGAAACTCCAGAATGTTGTACACAAGTCATCATTCTAGAGTTAGAAAGTAAAAGGGAACTTTTATATACAATTTTTCTATGCACACAAAGTTCAGGGGGGCAGTCCGCCGTGGTCTGAGAGACAAAGCCATTGAGAGCTCTGTTGGACCCCGATACTGGAGGGAGTGGACAAATGTGGGATGCATGGCTACGTCATCCCCCCAAAAAATAAATTAAGCAGAGGGGAGCAGATCAAGGAGACACATTGTATAAATCAGCAAGGTAGCACCTCATATTGTGTTTAAATTAGAATGAATTAGAGACACTTGTTGGTGCTAGCACTCTTCCTACCTGCCCCAGGTGATTTTAATTAGTATGGGTTCTGTGCATTGCAGTACACACATATAATGGGCGCTATTACAGGTAAATCCTAGATACATTTATACAATGTGTCAGTATTAGGGATGTTAGGGACCCACCTGAGGAGGTTCACCTTGATGCGGTAGGTGGGCAAACATCTTTGGCCAAATATGTACTAAGAACCTCAATTTAAAACCATGTTTATTGACAATTTATTATATATTTTGTGATATTAAGTGTTCTTAGTGCTTAGAGTGTGCATCTGCCTTTCCCTCCTTCTATTTCTGCTGTAGAACTACAGATCTCAGCAAGGTAGCACCTCATATTGTGTTTAAATTAGGATGTGCAGCCCAACCCCGCTTTCCTTAAGTCTCTGATTTAGGAAGCATTCTTTACCCATTTTAAAACGACTCTATAAAATATGTCAGTAGAATGATACATGGCATGCACTGCCATATCCTAAAATCCATGGGATATTTAGATAAATCTGTAGACTTGAAAGCAGTACATCTCTGGTGTTACTGGACACAAAGAGGAAAAAAACCTTTCAATTAAATTATCTGTCTGCAGGATTGAAGAGGCATTTTATTATGACTTACGCTAGGCCTATAGCTCTTTGATCCTCTATGAATTGAAACTATATTCTACAGACAGAAAATAAAATAATACAAAAAAATGGCATCAAGAAGTTCTATTCATTGATATCTACACTATTACTGAGCACTGTATAGTGTTCAAATGTATTTGAGAATGAATCTCTTCTTGTTTTTTAAATGCTCTACATTATGTAAATTATTTGCTTGCATTAATTTATGCCTTTAGTAACTAACCACACATTTATCATTCCTTTTTTGCTATAACATTACTTTTATGTCAATTTTATCATTTTATTTTTCTTTGCATTGATATCACAGTTAATGAAATGTGTTATATGTGCAACATTAACAATTTATTTATTTACTATTAAATTTAATTTATTAAAAATAAATATATTGCCTCTAAGATTACATAAAATTATGAAAAAAAAATGTGCATGTTGCTGTTTGTGTACAACAGTTACATATTTGTTGGAGGGTGCCCATAGGAGCCCATTGGAATGAAAAAAAAATCATGCTTTTTAAAGGGCAGGATGGTGTAACTGAAGGATGAAAACGGAGCTATTTAATCAACTGTTTGACCTGTACTTAAATGGTTTATGCAACTAGTATTTCCTCTGCTATTTTATAATTTTAGGTTTGATTTTCTTGAGGCATGTGTTTTTCCCTCGCTTGCTGGATTCATGTCTGTATCCAACATCCATTCAGTTCAGTACAACAAAATAATAATAAAAAAATATATATTATTTAAACATTACCTAATCTGGGTGGCTGTTGGCTATGAATTCGTAACTGGCAAATGGAAAATAATTTACACCTTGAGTAACTTATACTCCGTGTGATATAAATCTATATAAAACGTACATTTGCACCTTTGCAAAACCATGTTCAAATGCAGGTGGGGCAGATTTAAAATGTGCAGAGATATTACAGTTGGGAGGGGCATGCTCTACAGTAGCTCAGCTTTAGATCACAGTGTAAAAATAAAGCTGGCCAGTATGTGTAGGTTTTATGCAAAAGCATGCAAAAAAATAAAAATTAAATAAATGAATAAATAAGTTTGCTCTCCTTACACTGCAGCATGGCCTGTCCAGGAGCAGTTGTACATTTACTTGTTTCCTTTGCACCTTTGTATTTATCACACATTCATAAATAAATACATATATAAATATAAATATATATCATATATATTAACTACACACATATATATATATATATATATATATATATATATATATATATGTAAATATACATATATATATATATATATATATATATATATATATATTTATATATAACACCATAAAACATAATATACTTGTAATGAATCAATATAGTTCAATTTTTTTTTAATTGTTTTAGTCTTTTATCTTACGTGTTGTAGGCTTATAGCCATATTTTCATTCAATCATTTATTTCAACCGACTAAAATATGGTGTCTGTGTTTAGCATCCAAGAATAACACATGGCTGCGAGGATAAATGATATTTTAGTACCTTTCTTATGCCCACTAATTGTGTTAACGTTAAATAGGGGAACTCACTGGGTTATACAATACAAAGCTGTCAGTGCACATATCTTTCTGTTTTACACATAGTATTGAGATGCTGGTAGGAAACAGGCTTCTCAAATACCTAATCCAGAGAACAAACATACATTAGAGCTTTTCCACAGAATGAGCTGAACCAGAAGCTCAAATGGAAGTTTTGTGATTCACTGGACAATATCATGTTTAGCTGATGCTTGCGCAGGTCTCATAAAACGTTTAGCAGAGTTTCATAAAATGCTCCCTCTGCAAACACATAGAAAAGTATAATAAATAGTGAAAATTAAAGTCCTTCTTCTGCTGCTTTACTTCAGATACTGAACAACTTTCATTTTGAGGTGAAATTAACCTCTTAGCCTAATATGTGACCTTGACCTTTCAATTTTCAGTTTCCCCCCATGGGAACACTGTTAGGTCAACCATTTATTTACAGGTCACTTTCAAAACGCAAATGTCACTGGGACATTTTTTAATCTACTATGTTCTGTAGCGACATATTTTAATAAATATCTAAAATTCTGCAATATTTTTTTTTCTTTAGTAGATATATTCTTAATATTATCCATGTAATGTCTGTATTATCCTTGCACTTTTAGATAACTGGAAGGTATATTCCACCTAGTAGAAATGACAAGAGGTAGGAGTAGGTACTTTCGAGGGCCACTCTTTTAGCCATGCCATGTTCTGATTTTTCTAAAATAAATTCCACAAAAAAACTGATTATACATTAAGATTTTAATCTTTTGCTGATCTTAGCCTTAACCCTAACAGTTCTCCCAGCTGTATATAAATTTGTGTTAGATATATTCCCAATGGATTACATTTGACAATAGACATGTGGAGTAAGGCAATATTATAAGGATAATGTCAGCATTGTCCACAGCATTGTTACAAACACAGACATTCATATACTATAAATAAGCATTAAAGGAGTAATTTAACAAAACATTTCAGAAAAAACATTTTAATAAGTCTTCTCAAAAAAACAAACGGTCGGGCTTATAACATGAAGGTAAGGTGATTTTAAATGTATGCCTTTTGTAGATATCACAAGTCCTTAGTGTGAGATCTCGGTTAGAAAATAGCATCATTTTGCTGTTGTATATTTATTTAGCAAGCTGTAAAGATCCAGACAATCTGTGGCCCACTGTGAAATAGATGTTTTAGTACATTCATCATTTCAGCTGTCATTATAACAGAGATATCACAATGCTTCCCTGGGTGTTAAATAATCACTGGAAAAAGCTAATAGCTGCTGTTATGGTTGTATTGACATATAATATATCCCAGGGCTGCTCAACACAGTCTGTAAGGGTCACAGCCAGTTAGAGTTGACTTTGTCTTTAACCAATTAACATTACATTAAATGTCATGCCACTGTGCAATACAATTAGATAATGTCACTTATGCTTAGTTTTTTAAATGCGGTCTGTCAGTAACACCGGGGGGAAATGTCTGCAGTCGGACTGCATCTTGTGTTATGTGAGGTGAACCTGAAAGTAACTATATTATATATATTTTCTCATTTTGAAAATGAAATAACTGTATCCTGATGCAAAAAGAGTGTGCTGCACAAACACACATTTCTATAAACATATAGTCATATATACACGATTATGCAAATATATATATATTTATATTTACATACAGTATATATATATATATATATATATATATAGCAGTCAGTGACATTTAATAATGTGATCAGATGGGGTTGAACACTTTAAGTGAATGAAGAAATGAATGGATGAGCAAGTGAATGGTGGTGTTATAGAATAGTTTTATTGGTTTACTAACATTTACAAAGTGCTGATTAATTAACATTAATGAATGTTTTAGGATTGCTTCATTGGAGGAAAGAAAAGTGAGGATGTAAGATGTTTTTAAAAGGCCAGAATCTAGCATGTTACCCAGGCAGCAAGCTTGATAGGTAAAGCCAAATGGATGATTTTCAAGTGGTAAAACACAAGTAGTATTAAACAGTTTTTGCCTTATTAAGATTTTTATGAACCAGATATCACTAAAGGAGAAGTTATTAGAGATACAAAAAGTAGAAAAAAAGTACCTGGCTACTGAAGTGAATGAAGAGCCTGGAAGTAGACAAGGTGATCATACACTGAAAGATCTAAATGATTAGTCATGGAATAGCTCTCCTGTGGTTTGGCCATAGGAAGGTCATTGATGACCTGTATGACAGCAGTTTCTGTTGAGTGACAGGTGAAATTAGAGAGGGTCAAGTAAGCTATTGGGGTTCTGAAAAGTTAGAGGTATATGAGTAACTGAAGTATAAAGCAAATAACTGAGTGTGTTTCCCTTGCTCTTTGATGTGATCCTTATCAGCAACTGTTTAGTCACTGACTTTAGGCTGTGGAATGTGATTTTGCTGTTTGCAATGTATGAGGCGATGAAGCACATTAGATTTGGACGTGTGGTGCAATAAGATGCTTCACTAATGGGATGAGGGCTGCCTGGTGCACAAAATCAATACACAGGGCACTGTTATTGGGTGGTCCTAGCAGGACACTGCTTGCTGCAATTACTGTTAGTACCTGATTAGACCAGCAGCCGAGTACCCACTAGCTATAATTTGATTATGTAAGAGTAAGATTGAACACTATTATATAACACATTTATGAAAATGGCACTTATGACTTTATTTGCCTTTTACAAGCTACTATGAATCCTGGTCGCAAGAGGAAAACATGTTACAAGACTTTATTATTCTTAATTGTACTTGATGATATAAAGAAATATAAAGAAATACAGTATATTAGATAGGTTACAAATTCATATTCTTGTTTTTAAAATTGTGATTCTCTTAACACTATATTCTTACGTGTGTGAATGATGTTATTTGATCACCTATGATCTCTAAGTCACAAAAAGAGAAAATAAAAGTGATAACTTTATTATTTTTTATCACTAAGTTTTATAACCTTTAAAGAGTATTAAATAGTACATACAAAAAAAGTCACTCATATTGGTTTTCCCCCTGGGAAAGTCTTCTATCTAAGAAACTTTCTTTTATTAAAGATTGATATTGCAAATAACATCTTTCATGACTATATGTAGACCTGTTAAAAAAAATGTATTATTATTAAAACGGGAGTTTGCCCTGTTTTTTTTTTCAATCATTCTATGAGATATTAAACTGCATAAGCAGCAGCTGTACGAAATAGAGGAAGGGATTTTCAAAGGGATTTGTGTCTCCCTGTCTCACTGCCTATAGTGATCATATTATCATACCTATCACACATAACAAAGCTCTAAATCTGGAATTCAGATAAACCAGTCGGATCTTTGAAATACAAAAATCCAAACATATGCTGCTACATTACTTGTCCGATCTAGCTTCTTTAACACGGATTTTGTAAAATAGGAGATAGGTGATCAGCAGAATTTGTACACAACACACGTTAAATAAAAATTATTATCTCCCTATGTTGACACAGAATAAAATTAAGGTGGGCGGAGGGCACCTTAGTTATTTTTTTTCCCCTCGGTTCTATAAAACAAGCACTCCAGAAACTAGAAAAATCAAATGATCACCATAATACAAAAAAGGTTAATGAGTGTGAGGTTAGAGGATTGTTTAAAATGGGTAATGGAGACTGCTGCGGTGGTGTGGAAATAATACCTATGTACGTCTCTATTCCTGAAGACACAGCTCATTACCAAGTGCTTTGTTTAACATGGTAAGTGATGAACAGCAAGTTCACTTTAAATAGCCTGCCATTTCAGATGGAAAAAAATAGATCATACACAGACTGTGCGGAGGGTGGAAACAGGTTTTGATAGCACTGGAAACATCTCTCGTTACATTACTATTTTTATTTTTAAGGGGAATAAAAGCTAAAAACAGCTAATTAAACATCTTCTATTCTTATGGTATAAGCGATTTGCCATAAACTACTTTATTTCCTTGTAAATACATTATGTTACTGTATAAAGTTACTGTAACAGTGCCTTCTGCTGGTCATCTTTCATTTATTACTTGAGTATATGTCTTTTATTATATGTTTGAGTTCTGAAGCCTGAATCCAATCTTGGGGTACATACATTAAAAAGAAAGGGAGTGCATACATCTTCCTTCTTTTCTGTTTAGATAAAATAGTACATTCATTAATAATGTAGTCACATTATAAACATTAATATTTGTATTTTGTTGTATTTGATATTTGTACTCTATATTTTATATTTTCAATATTACAACAATATAACTGTAGTATAAAGCTTTAGATTGTGCTGTACGTTTTGTATTGAGAGTATATTTCCCTGTGGTCAGGAAACAAAATGTAGGAAAGAGTAATACATTCAAAGTATATAAACATAATGGAAAAAAAAACATTTGATTACCAGAGAATATTTAATTAAATTGAACCTTCTGAACTTTATTTACAATTATTTACATGGTAAAAATTTTGAAGAGAAGTGTCTAAACTATTCCAAATTCTAAATCCTTGCACTCTTATGTTAAGCTACTCTGAAAACATAACTTCAAATAAAATATGACAATATAATTAGTATAATACCTATGACTTCATGAAGGAGGTTTTTTAAAAATCTTTATAAAAGTAGTCAATTGTTGTGAGACACTTTAAATTTTTTAAAATATGTGAGTGAACATTTTCTTTTTTGAACCTCTACATTTGGTAATTGTAAAAGTATTGCATGCATCTATATGTACTGCCCGTAGCAGAATTAATTAGTGATTGCATTCAGCAGCGTGGGAAGAAAATTCCACTTTGTTTTTCTCTACAAGCCAAACTTTGGATACCTTGCCTGAGGCAAAATTTTAAAGCACCCCTATCATGAAAGAATTGAAAATAAGCACTTGGTAGCACAGACAACTAAATAAAAAAGTACATTGGTTGAAAAAATTAAAACCATAATTCCCTAGAAGGTTTTGATTCTGCTTGATATGTACATGCATAATGAAGCTATAAGGCATTGTTTAAAAATATATGCATATTTTCCAAACAAAAACATTAAACTATGCATTTTCCCTGTTTATTTTAATTGAAGTTATAATTAGAAAGAGAAAATGCACACTTTCTATCTTGGTCAATATAAAAAAACAATAATTTGTAGCAGAAGATTTAAATGTTATATCATTAACAAACATTTAAAGCAATAACTACAGGGATATTGTAATAAATATATAGCATATCTGTGGTACTATATTTGAGATGACAGCCAAAAAAAATTCACTTTTTTATATGAAATAAACTTAAATTAAATGGTAAAAAAACATAAATATCCTTTGCCATAAACACAAAACACAATCTCATTACCCCATCTCTCTCTATGTTTTTCTCAACATCATGTTCAAAATCATAGCATTTTTGGGGTTATATTCATATGTATCCAAACAGAACATTGTTATACCTTTACATTTTTGCCATTGCTAACAATGTGATTCACCCAGATGTTATATATACATATGTTTTGTATGTACAGTATTTGCTAATTTTAGCCCCATATTTATTTTACATACTGTACTTTAGTTGAGACCAGTTATTGCAATGGATATAACAATTATGTTACAGGAGCTCTTTAATTTGATAAAACTATGAATTATCAATATACAAACCTATATAATCCATGTAAAAGGCTAATTGCTTGGCTTGTTTGGGCTTCCTCATTCTTAATTGGAATGATTTTCCAGGAGAGAGAGAGAAAGAGAGACAGAGAGAGGGAGGGGGAGGGGGGGGAGAGAGAGAGATGTTTTATACATTCAGTTAAGAAAGGTATATTTTTAAAATAAGACGATCATTTCGTATCAGGGCTTATATGCATTGCAATGATGCATTGGTCTGATAGACTGAGAAATATTATTATATTGACTAGACAGAAGTTATATTTCTTTGGAATTGTAAAATGAACTGTGATCCTGGAAATTCTATCCCTCTACATATCATGCCTTTTTTTTATCTTTGCTTTTTCAATACGTATTCAATTTATTTACTTTTTTCACATCATTTTGCATAAAATATGTGTTGTTTGGTGTTATCCCAAAAGGGTTACAGTGGGAGATTTACCAAATCTTGGAGATATAAAGTGGAGAAATTGCCCATATCAACCAATCAGCTTGTAACTGTCATTTTACACACTGTGCCAGAAAAATTACTGTTAGAAGTGGATTGGTTGCTATGAGCAACTTATCCACTTTATCTCTCTCCAATTTTTTATAAATCTCCCCCATAGAGTGGTGAGATTTTTTTTATCTATCTATCTTTGTGGTATAAACGTGTTATAATTAAGTAATAAAATGTCCCATTTTTTAGATGGTTCCTCTAGGAACCTGTGAGGACATTCTAAGATGCTATCTTATTAAATTGTCAGCCTACCTTCATGTATCCATTTCAGAAGGTAAGTATATAAACAGTCCTGTGTTGAATGGTAGAATATATTATATTTTATGAGCTGCTTTTGCATTGTTTCAAATGGTATGAGTGAATGCCAATGTGCTCCATGCAGTACAATGTACAGTGCAGTAAATTTCTCAAAGAAATAGTATATATCAGTAGTGACAGTATTTATTATTTCTTCTCTATGCATGTGGAATCGCCAGAGGATCTGAACAGATGGATTAGATAATAGGTAAATATGTCAATAACAGCTAATTGTTGATAGGATGCTGAGTTATATATATATATATATATATATATATATATATTAGAGATGTGTGCCGACCCCCGTGTTTGAATCTGTGTGCCGACCCCCGTGTTTGAATCTGGATTCATGTTCATGTTTTGGTGTTGCAAAACCACCCTCAAATGTTTTGGCTTTGTATGCAAATAAAAATCAATAAATATCAATAACAATCAATAAAAACGTTTTGAAATCCGATTTCTGAATCAGCAACAGATCCGAACTGGGACCCTTTTTGAAATGGGTCACAAAGTGAATCCAAACCTTGACCCGGTTTTACTCGGAACCCCTAAATTCGGGTGTGTTTGGATTTCAGAAATCCGGACCCGCACATCTCTAATATATACAATGTATATATATATTTTTATATATATATATAAAAATATATAAAAGCATGTATTTATAAATATACACACGCACACACACATATATATATATATATATATATACATATACCCCAATCTGTATCCCTTTTGTGTATTATACACCGATGGGAAAGAATAGGCGGCACTCCACGGCTTTGTGAAAGTAGTATATTTAATACATGACAGACCTGTCTTTCACAAAGCCGTGAAGTGCTGCCTATTCTTTCCCATCGGTGTATACTACACAACAGGGATACAGTTTGGAGTATTTTATTGGAGGAGGGCACCCGGGTATTTATATCAACTTCACAGAGTGCCAGTCCACACCAACTATTATATATATATATATATATATATATATACCCTGTTTATGCTGCTTACAATAAAAGTCAATCATTATGTGTCACGTAGATCATCTGGTGATGCCACACTATTAGTGTAAGAGAAACATATTATGAATAATTTTCCTGTTGAGGCAATCGTAGCTATTAGTTGATATACTAAATTACTATATAATCATTAAGGTAACTCTTAGCCAATTTATACAACTTGATAATAAAAACTACATTGCATTAGATTTTTTTGTAGATCAAATCTTGGATTATGCTTTATGTATTTGAGCAAATAATTGCTATCTTATCCAGCCAAAATCAAATTGGTGTGCAACACATTAAGCCAAATGTATAGCAATTTATCTGGTCGTCATCAAAGCTGTTGTGTTTATTCAAGGGAAAGTTCACTAAGTCTAATTTACTCTTACCAGTTTCAGTTTATTATGAAACTGAAACTGAAATTACTTTGGTACGACAGTGGAAACATAGTGACTGCCTGACATATTTAACTTGTTTACACGTTAAAGCTCAGTTGCTTTTTACATTCAAAGTTGTTCATTTGTTATGTTAACACGTCATTTGATTTGGTTCTTATTTCCATACTGTTAATCACTTTGTAGAGACCAAAAAAACGTTTAGCACCTAATATCTTAAAATGTTCATGTTTACTACAAGTATCGACTGTTTCTATAATAATATGCAAAGATAATGTACAGTGTTTCTCAGACTAGTTTGATAGCAGCTTCATATTATAGGGCTAAAAGAAAGTGGCAGTCATTGACAGATCATGAACATAACTGTAGTGACAATTGTTAGATAGGTATTTTTAAACAGTCAGTTTCAGGTTTGTCTTGAACAACAGAAATGCTTTTGCGCCACGTCTTAAAGCTTGGAGGATAAAATGAGTTGTGACATAGCAGTGAAGATTAAATTTGTAACAGATACAACCGCGCTAAAGAACTGGCTTATGATTTCACAGTGGTATTACAAGACTTAGTGCAGTATTTAAGTGGATGGAATGAAAGCCCATTACTAGCGGTTGCTTTTTATATTAGAGTACTGTAATTTCTTTGAAAGGCCAAAGCAGCAATTGGGTTTTATGCCTATACTTTTGGTTTATGACCATTATACATTGTTATAAGTGCACAGTTTCATCGTTTTATTTAGATCTTTATTTCATAATTTCAATTTCATCCCTCTTCTACTTTCCTTATAAATGGCTGTCTAGTTGTATGCCCTCAAGGAAATGCATTCTGTAGCAATCATACCTTGGAAAGTCACTATTTGCATTTGCAGCATTTGTTATGAGAATATTAGAAAGTCATTTAAAGTATTATGTGGATTTTGGACTTGCATGGTACCATCGTAATGTGCTGTGATATGTAATATTACATATGTTTCTATTTTGCACCTCTTTATTAGAAGCAATGCTTATTTTTCATTAGATTTATTGTTCTTTTTTGTTGCGTTTATAAAGGCTTTATAGCAAAATAGTTTTACAGTTTTACAGTATGAGACTCAACTGTCATGGGAGTCATACACATTAGGGATCATTGCATTTTGGTGCAAAACTTGCACTGAATCACAGCATCCTATCATCAATTAGCTGTTATTTATGTAGTGCAAAATAAACAATGAAAACAATTATCCGGTTTAGAGCTGAGGTTTAGTGGAAATGCTGCACCAAATCCATCGGTAATATGATTGAAATAAGTATTTTCACGTTTGATGATGGAAAGAAATAAAAATAAAATCTAAACAACATTGTAACATTGTAACATAAACCTAGGTGCAACTTAAGGCACAATGGTACCTCTGTGATTTGAATATACTTGTAACGGAGTGCAGTATCTTTCTCTGCATACTGTACAGTGTGTCACTGGTTGTTTCTTACCAATATAAAGTGCCAATGTATAGTAAGTAACCAGGCACAACCAGCAAGAAGTGGACTTTACACAACTAAAGCTAATGTTTGATTTGTTTATTTGGGGTTTTACATTTTATTTTATTAGTATAGAAACCGCACTGTATATAACGGTTTGGGTATGTGAGGTCAACACTCACAATGTCACCAATGAGTACCGTAGGTTGACCTCTGTATGCCGTCACCAGGTTCCCAATATGAGTGTAAAGCTACTATTTTAACCATGCAAGTGCTATAACTTTAAATAGGCCGGTAAGCAGCATGGTTACAGCTATAATTCTAAGGGCTCAATCCCAGCAAATCCCATGGCAGCACAAGCAAGTGTGGCTGTATGCCATACTTATGGTACCACTTAGACTTGCAGATTTTTGTTTGCAAAGGGCTGTATACAAAAATGTGCGAGTCCAGGGTGAGATAGGGCTGTGAGGGGGGCAAATTGCAGTGCTCGACCCCCACGGCATTGTGATGTCGATATACTCATTGGTGACATCGTGAGTGTCGACCTCCTGACTGAATACCTGTTGACCTACTGACTGCATACCGTAAATAACAATTATAATATCTAGAGCTCTATATAGACATAGATAATTGCAACCCAATTTTGTGTGAATCAAATTTTGCAACCAAAGAGAATGTTTGCACATTCAATCTTTGAGCTCCGATTTTGGTTGCCATTCACTGGAATGCCCATTTAGTACTATATTTATCAATTCCACATTCTGCAGAATTTGTAGTCCTTAAATAGAGCTGGGATGATGACAATGTCAACTAATTTGGCTCTGTGGTGTGGTGTGGTTTGAATTTTGTGTGGAACAAAAATGATTGGGGGAATTGGGGGATTGGGAGATATGTGCAATATTTGGTGGCTAAATACAATGAAAAGTTTTGAAAATGTTGTTTTCCTCTATGGACTGCTAGTTGTGATAACATAATTAAGGCATAACTGTACCTTAAATATAAACACTCAACATAGTATAAATTTAATGTTTGTTTAGTTTTAAATTTTTATTTTTCGTCTTTCAAAGTTATGTGGTTATGGGTCCCCTCTGTTGATTCACATTACAGAAGCAATTTCTTCATATCTGTGATGGATGCCAGGAAGTGAAGAGCTCAGAAGAGAGTAGACAGTGACAGGGGTGTATTAAGAGAGGAGGGGGCCCGAGTTCACTCCCCATCCGGGGCCCCCTCTAGTCTCTCCCTGGCTGCCGTTAGCGAACTGACAGCAGCAGTAGACTCCGGGCACTAGAGTGTGCCTGGAGTCTACTGTGCATGCTAGGGATGAGCGGGTTCAAATTTCTGAAATCCGAACCCCCCGAGCCCCTCCGTATTTCGCGACTGACTCGGAACTGAAATTGAGGCAAAACATCATCATCCCACCTTCCAGATCTTGCAGGTTTGGGATTCTATAAAAGGTCCCAGCGTCGGCGCCATTTCTCACTCCGGCTGTGGACAGTGAAGAAGGAGGGTGGGAGTTAGGGCTGGCTGGGCAGTGTTGTGTTGTGCTGTGCTGCTGTTGTCCATAGGGGTTGTCCATAGAGGCTGTGTCCACTCCTCAAAGTCCATAGAGCTGGCTGGGCTGTGTTGTGCTGCTGTTGTCCATAAGGGCTGGCTGGACTGTGTTGTGCTGCTGTTGTCCATAGGGGCTGTGTCCACTTCAAAAGTCTATAGGGGCTGGCTGAGCTGTGTTGTGCAGTGTCCCATAAAGGCTGTAGTCCTAAAGGGGTGCTGTAGTGTAGTGCTCCACCCAAGTGCAAAAAAAACATTTATTTCTGTGTTTGTGACTTGTGTGCACTGTAGCTGCATGTGCATCAACAAAGGAGCAGTACCAAGCGTGCGCCTGTGTCATAAGTAAAGAGCCAGCTGCCTCATCTCTTAAAGGGTGGTGTAACCCCCAAAAGTGCACTTCAAAAAAGATAAAAAATTCCTCTTTTCTGTGTTGTGAATTGTGTGCGCTGTAGCCGCACGTGCATCAACAAAGGAGCAGTGCCAAGCGTGAATCTGTGTCATAAGTCTGTTAAAGGGTGATGTAACCCCAAAAGTGCGCTCCACAAAAAATAAACAATTCTTCTTTTTCTCTGTGTCTGTGTGTGAAATGTATGCACAGTAGCTGCACGTGCATCAACAAAGGAGCAGTGCCAAGCGTGAACCTGTGTCATAAGTCTGTTAAAGGGTGGTGTAACCCCCAAAGTGCGCTCCACAAAAAATAAACAATTCTTCTTTTTTTCTGTGTTTGTGTGTGAAATGTATGCGCAGTAGCCGCACGTGCATCAACAAAGGAGCAGCACCAAGCGTGCGCCTGTGTCATAAGTCTGTTAAAGGGTGGTGTAACCCCAAAGTGCGCGCCAAAATTTTTTTAAATTCTTCTTTTCTGTGTTTGTGTGCACCAACAAAGGAGCAGCGCCAAGCGTGCGCCTGTATCATAAGTCTCTTAAAGGGTGGTGTAACCCCAAAGTGTGCGCCCAAAAAAATAAAAATTCTTCTTTTCTGTGTTTGTGTGCACCTTAGCCGCACATATATATCAATATAACATAAATGGAGGACAAAACTTAGTCCAATAAAAATAAAATAGGGAAAGATCAAGAACCACTTCCTCCTAGTGCTGAAGCTGCTGCCACTAGTCATGACAAAGACGATAAAATGCCATCAACGTCGTCTGCCAAGGTCGATGCCCAATGTCATAGTAGAGGGCATATAAAATCCCAAATGACAAAGTTCAGGAAAATGACCTTAAAAAAACATTGAAATCATCTGAGGAGAAACGTAAACTTGTCAAGTGTGGTGGCGGTTGCGATGCCTGACCTTCCCAACACTGGACGGGAAGAGGTGGATCTTTCCACCATTTGCACGCCCCCTGCAAGTGCTGGAAGGAGCACCCACAGTCCACTTGCTGATATGCAAATTGAAGATGTCACTTTTGAAGTACAACAGGATGAGGATACTGGTATAGCTGGCGCTGAGGAGGAAGTTGGCGAGGAGTATTCTGATGGTGATGTGGTTTGTTTAAATCAGGCTCCGGGGGAGACAGTTGTCCATGGAATGAAAAAGCCCATCACGGTCATGCATGGGCAGAAGACCAAACATTCCACCTCTTTGGTCTGGCAATATTTCTATCCAAATCCGGACAACAACTGTCTTGCCATATGTACCATATGTAAAGGTGAAATAAGTAGGGGTAGGGACGTTAACCACCTAGGAATATCCTCCCTTATACGTCACCTGCAGCGCGTTCATAAAAAGTTACTGTCAAGTTCAGAAACTTTGGCTAAAACTGTAAGCAGTCCAGGGACACCTAAATCCCGTTGTCCTGTTGTATCCAAGTGCCTGCAAGCCACACCGTCAACTCCCTTCTCGTCAATTTCCTCCTTAGTCAGGATTGGAAGTAGTCCTGCAGGCCATGTCACTGGCATGACTGACTCTCCTATCCGGGATTCCTCCGGAGGATCCTGCATTGCTACGCCTACTGCTGCCACTGCTGCTGTTGCTGCTGGGAGTCATTCATCATCCCAGAGAGGAAGTAGGAACACCACTACTTTTACTAAACAACTGACCCTCCAACAGTCCTTAGCGAGGAGGATGAAGTTTGACAGCAGTCATCCTGAAGCAAAATGGATAACTGAAGCCTTGACTGCTATGTTGGTGTTAGATGTGCATCCGGTATCCGGCATTAGTGCAGTGGGATTTAGACAATTGATGTAGGTAGTGTGTCCCTGGTACCAAATCCCATCTAGATTCCTCTTCACTAGGCAGGCGATACCGAGACTGTACAGAAACGTCAGAAAAAGTGTCCTCAGTGTCCTATAAAATGCGGTTGTACCCAATGTCCACTTAACCACGGACATGTGGAACAGGGCAGACAAAGGACTATATGACTGTGACAGCCCACTGCGTAGATGTATCACCTTACGCAGCAACAACAGCTGCGTCACCAGTAGCAGCATCTCAGAAACGCCAGCTTGTTCCAAGGCAGGCTACGCTGTGTATCACCGGTTTCAGTAAGAGGCACACCACCGCCAACCTGAGGGAAACTGAGGGAAATCATCGCCCAGTGGCTTACCCCACTTAGACTCTCCTGGGGATTTGTGATATCTGACAATGCCACCAATATTGTGCGGGCATAACATCTGGGCAAATTCCAGCACGTCCCATGTTTTGCTCACACAATAAATTTGGTGGTGTACAATTTTCTGAAAAACGACAGGGGCATGCAGGAGACGCTTTGGGTGGCCCGAAAAATTTCTGGCCACTTTCGCCATTCAGCGACTGCATGCTGAAGGCTGGAGCACCAGCAAACACTCTTGAACCTGCACCGCCATCACCTGAAGCAAGAGGTTGTAATGCGGTGGAACTCAACCCTCTATATGCTTCAGAGGATGGAGGAGCAGCAAAAGGCCATTCAAGCCTATACATCCACCTATGACATAGGCAAAGGAGGGGGTATGCACCTGACTCAAGTGCAGTGGAGAATGATTTCCGTGTTGTGCAAGGTTCTCCAGCCCTTCGAACTTGCCACACGTGAAGTCAGTTCAGACACTGCCAGCTTGAGTCAGGTCATTCCCCTCATCAGGCTTTTGCAGAAGCAGCTGGAGAAAGTGAAGGAGGAGCTAAGACGGAGCAATTCCACTCGGCATTTGGGACTTGTGGATGAAGCCCTTCATTCGCTTTGCCAGGATTCCAGGATTCCAGGGTGGTCAATCTGTTGAAATCAGACCACTACGTTTTGGCCACCGTGCTCGATCCTAGGCCTACTTGGTGTCTCTCTTTCCGGCCGACACAAGCCTGCAGAGGTGCAAAGACCTGCTGGTGAAAACACTGTCAGCTGAAGCAGAACGTGACACATCAACAGCTCCTTCTTCATTTTCTCCCACAACTGGGGCTGCCAGGAAACAACTTAGGTCAGCTGAAGCGAAACGTGACACGTCAACAGCTCCTTTTTCATTTTCTCCCGCAACTGGGGCTGCCAGGAAACAACTTAGGTATCCTAAGCAACCCGCTGGCAGTGATGCAGGGCAGGCAGGACAAAGTTTGGACATCTGGTCTGGACTGAAGGACCTGGCAACAATATCTGACATGTCTACTGTCACTGCATATGATACTGTCACCATTGACAGAATGGTGGAGGATTACATCGGTGAGAGCATCCAAGTAGGCATGTCAGACAGTCCGTACCTGTACTGGCAGGAAAAAGAGGTAATTTGGAGGCCCCTGTATAAACTGGCTCTATTTTACCTAAGTTGCCCCCCCTCCAGTGTGTACTCCGAAAGAGTGTTTAGTGCAGCCGGGAATCTTGTCAGCGAAAGGCGTAGGAGGTTGCTTCCACAAAATGTGGAGAAGATGATGTTCATCAAAATTAATTATCAACTGTTCCAGGGAGACCAGCCTCCAGAATGTACAGAGGGACCTGTGGTGGTGGATTCCAGCGGGGACAAATTAATACTCTGTGAGGATGAGGATGTACACAACCTGAAGAGGGTGAGGAATCGGTGGATGAGGAGGATGAAGAGGATGAGGAGGACAACTTGCCTCCGTAGAGCCAGTTTGTGCAGGGACAGATTAATTGCCAGCTTGTTTTGTGGGGGCGCAAATGAACCAATCATTTCAGCCACAGTCATGTGGCAGACCCTGGCGCTGAAATGATTGGTTTGTTACAGTGTGCATGTCCTGTTTATACAACATAAGGGTGGGTGGGAGGGCCCAAGGACAATTCCATCTTGCATCTCTTTTTTTTTCTTTGCATTATGTACTGTTTGGGGACTGGTTTTTTAAACTGCCATCCTGTCTGCCACTGCAGTGTCACTCCTAGATGGGCCACGTGTTTGTGCCGCCCACTTGTGTTGCTTAGCATAGTCATCCAGCTACCTTGGTGCAACCTTTTGGCCTAAAAGCAATATTGTGAGGTGTTCAGAATAGACTGGAAATGAGTGGAAATTAATGTTATTGAGGTTAATAATTGCATAGGAGCAGAAAAAGCCACAAATTCTGTGATTTTACCTGTTTTTATGCTTTTTTTCAAAAAAATACAGATCCAAAACACAAAACCCAGAACCCAAAACACGGAAGGGTGGTTTTGGAAAAACCAATCCAGATCCAAAACTCGTAGAAAGATCCAGATCCAAAACCCAAACACAAAACACGAAAAATGGCCGGAGCACACCCCTAGTGTATGTGCAGTTCATCGGGAAAATGGAGCGGAAGCCATTTTCACAGTGATTTCCTACTGCGCATGCGCAAAACCCTGGGAGAATGGCAGTGGCAGCTATTTTTCAGGCATTTCCTGTAGCGCTACTCCATGGGACATTGGAGAGGTAAGTATGAAAAAAAGTATGGGTGTAGTGTGTGTGGGTCCCACCTGGACCCATGGGCCCGTGTGAACCGCACACCCTGCACCCATTATAAATACGCCCCTGGACAATGACCATCCCAAAGCATCATTATTTTGAATTCAGTGTTTGATGAGGGCTAGCAAAATAACATGAAAATAGAAATTGGCAGCTCCATATGTGGGGCTGCAGCGCAGTCCAAAATTCAAATAGGGAAAAACTGCTAGTGAGTCCTGGCTGGCAATGTTCGGCAGCTTTTTGGATGGCAGTTGGTGTGGCTCTCCTATTTGAATTTTGGACTGCGCTGCAGCCCCACCTCTGCAATTTCCATAAGTTCAAAATATAATATGTTAAAAGGTAAAAAAATTCATTGTTTTACATTATTACATTACAATAGAATGTATAAATACTTATGTTTAAAAACATTCTAGAGTGGAATTCTATTTCAAAATATATTAAATGTTGTAAACTAACATATAGGACTGAATTCAAATAGATATAATGGAGCATACACACGGTCAGATATGTCAGACTTGTCAGATTTGTCAGATGAACGATTGAACGATTGAATGATTTGAACGATTTGAACGATTTGAACGATTGAACGATTTTTGACTGCATTAAAATGAATGGAATCGTCCAAGTCTGACTGCAAACACATCAGATGTCAGATATCGTTATCTGACAAACGGGAACGCGCATTGTAAATCGTCCATCGTTCAGGCATGTCAGATATGTCAGATTTTCCTTCAGATATGAACGACAGAACGATTTTTAAATCGTTATCGTTCATATCTGAAGGAAAAATCTGACCGTGTGTATGCACCATTAGACCTGTAGTCTGAAGTCCATAGTTAATTTAACGTGTACTTCAATATTTTCATGAAGTGCTCTCCCGATACCTGCACAATTAATTACAAACGCCAAGTTGTGGGCATCGCGGCAATGTTACAATGCTCTGTGGTGCGCAACCTATGTGAAGTGCACGAAAGAGCAGGGAAATTATATAGAAGGACAGTATGGAAGGCTGTAGTTGCCATGAGAAAAATATATAAATGGTACTAAATGGGTGTTTTTTGTAACCTTTATAAATTATAAAAAATTATAGCCAGCAATTGTATGTCAGCAAATAAAAGTGTTTAGACAATTTTTGGGGTACATTAAAGTTCTCAGGGGCTGACTGGCAACTTTTAGTCTGGGGGCAAATGCATGCAGGTGACCCTGGCAGAGGAATAGCGTGTAGCCAGGGTGCCCGGAGCACATGTGTGCTTAGGCACTCCCCCCCCTCAAGTGTTCCAGGGAGGAGGCGGGTCCATATGGAATTAAAGTAAAATAAAAATAAATATATGGGGCAGCCCTTTGTAGTGGTGCCCATATACAGTGTCCCCTGTGCCCCAGGAGAGGACCCCCTTATACAAGCCACCAGTAGTGATCGTCCTATGCAGTGCCCCTTATACAGTGCCCCAGTAGTGGTCCCCCCTGTGCAGTGCCCCTTGTGCCCCCAGTAGTAAGCTTCATTATATAGTGTCCCCAGTAGTGGCCCCCCTGTGCAGTGCCCCTTATGCCCCCAGTAGTAAGCCCCCACAGTAGTGGTACCCCCTATGCAGTGCCCCCAGTAGTAGTCCCCCCCTTGTAGTGCCCCCAGTAGTAGTCCCCACCCCCCTTGTAGTGTCCCCAATAGCACTCTCCCCCTTGTAGTGCCCCCAGTAGTGTTCTCCCCCTTGTAGTGTCCCCAGTAGTAGTCCCCCCTGCTTGTAGTGCCCCCAGTAGTGCTCTCCCCCTTGTAGTGCCCCCAGTAGTAGTCCCCCCTTTGTAATGCACCCAGTGGTAGCCCCCCTTGTTGTGCCCCCAGTAGTAATCCCCCTTGTAGAGCCCCCAGTAGTGCTCTCCCCCTTTTAGTGCCCCCATTAGTAGTCTCGCCCCCTTGTAGTTCCCCCAGTAGCAGCCCCCTCCTTGTAGTGCCCCCAGTAGTACTTTCCCCCTTGTAGTGTCGCCAGTAGTAGTCCCCCCCTTGTAATGCCCCCAGTAGTGCTCTCCCCTTTGTAGTGCCCCCAGTAGTAGTCTCCCCCCCTTGTGGTTCCCCCAGTAGGAGCCCCCCCTTGTAGTGCCCCCAGTAGTGCTTTCCCCCTTGTAATGCCCCCAGTAGTAGCTCCCTCTTGTTGTGCCCCCAGTAGTAATCCCCCTTGTAGTGGCCCCAGTAGTGTTCTCCCCCTTGTAGTGTCCCCAGTAGTAGAACCCCCGCTTGTAGTGCCCCCAGTAGTGGTCCCCCCCCTCCCTCCCATATTACACACACACACACACGTAATAAATAATAAAAAAATACCACTTACCTGAATCCCCGCTCCCGTCGCCGCCATCCGCTCCTCCGACTGTTCTCCCGGGCCGGGCAGCTCTGCATTATGTGAGAGACGTCATATGACATCATGACATCTCTCTCATTACCCACTGCAGGAGCCGGAAGATTGAGCGGCTCCTGCAGTGGGTGCAGCGGTTGTCAGTGAGAGTCTGACAGACTCTCATTGGCTGCCACTCAAAACAAACACACAGCTGCCGGAGCCGGCGGCTGTGTGTTTGTAACTGTGTAGTGCTGACCGAACTCGTCCGGTCAGCGCTACATGCGCGGTGCAGCTGTGTCACACAGACACAGACTGCCCGCGGCCAGCATGGCGCTGCGGCCTGGGGGTCACATGGCACCCTGACCCCTGACCCAGCCCGCCACTGGTGTTTCTAAAGTGATTTCTAAGTATGTATATACAAGTTTCTAAAAAGTTGTAAAAAACACTTCCAACTCTCTTCTGTGAGTACGTCTTTATTAAAGATGTGCAGTTCGGTTCTCTGGAAATCCGAATCCATCCGAATTTCGTAAATCCATAACGATCTGAATTGTGGTTGTAATATTCTTAGGAGATCCGGATAAATCCGATCACGGTTCTGATCTTCCAGCGGTTCAGTATTCGGATTTTAAAACTGAATTTTAGGTTTTGAATTGCATGATTCTAGCTGTTTTTAAAAACTTTTTATAATTTTTTTAAACAAAATCCAGATCCAAAACCAAAACAGTTAGTGGTGGTTTTGCAAAACTAAAACCAAATCACGAAAATGAATCCAGATCCAAAACCAAATCAAGGGATCAGCGCACATCAGTTTTTATTGCCCATATAGTCCTAATTAAAACCTATAAATATATTTTACTCATTAGTAGATATGTACAGATGGTACTGCACTGATATTTTTACATTAAAATAAGGATTGCTTTCCTAGTTTTCACCTATTTTGGAGTTGCTAACGAAAAGCCATGTAAACTCCCATTAATTCAATGCAGATTTTTAACTGAATAGCAAAACTTGGAGACTGCGGATTATACAGGCATTAAAAAGTTGCCAGACTGATGTAGCCGCTAATTGAGTATGCCTCATAAGCTTTAAAACAGCCCATATAAGGATCTCATTATTATGTCAACATGAATGGCTTGATTCTGAGTTGCGTGTTATGAACATGTCAGACGTAGTTATGGGATTAATTTTTACTGCGCATGCGATAACGATATCCTGCACCCTCCTGGTCAGCTGGATAATCGATATCGATCATCCAGCACACCACCAACTCGCCAACGACTATAGCAACCCGCGATCAACGATATCGACCAGGTTGGCCTGCATGCATGGGTGATGGACGATATCGCTATCGTCCATACGTGCCCGCGCATCGCAGGTCATTGGTGGGTTGGAAGGGACCAAAAATGCACGATATGAACGATATGATCGATAACAATATGATTGATATCGTTATAGTTAATATTGTGCATTTAAATCACTCCGTGTGTAAGCACCAAAAGTCGCACTTTGCCTGCATTCCGATTGTGTTCGTGCAGAGCCAAAGTTGTGATTCCAGACGCACACACGGATAAATGTATTGGAAATGTGCTGGGTGTTACTGGGCGGTCAGGGTTCATCTTATGGGCATGTTATAGAAGTGTCGTGGGCATGGTACACAGGTGCTTAATTGTTCACATTGGAGGCCATATTCAGATGTAAAATCTGCACCTGACATAGAGCTGGTGCAAATTTCAATGGTTTCGACTGATGGTGGTACCTAAATATTACAGCATCTGAAGATGCTCACAGTGGGCACTTCAGTCCTTGCACATTCAGACACACTCATGTACACCAGGGGAAAGGTTGATACGAGCATTAGCATGTAGTCGCAGATGCGACTGTGACAAAAGTGGTTGCAGCAGCATGCATCTGAGAATCAGCCCCTAAATGCTTTAAACTTTAAAGTGGGTGACAAATATAAGCTTATACAAAACAGATGTTACCTGGCTCTTGTTTGTTCATAGAGTCTATTATGATATACAATAGACACAGCCAGTAATCAGCTGCTCTTTATACATATGACAATGTTACCACCAGGACTGGCAAACACAGTATCTGTCTAAAAGGTGGGTGATTCCAAGCAGGGAAGGATGGCAGCAGAATAGGATTAAATATGTCAACAACAATGACACTCCCCACACAAACATCCCCTTCGCACCCAACAGTTTACACCATGCTTACTTTACCTGTGGTTACTGTACTTTGTGTGCCAACGTTTAAGCCATAAGCCATTGAATAGGTGTCAAAACAAAGTGCAGAATTGGGGTTTAGGGGTGCAGGCTTAAAAAAAATAGCCTGCAACCATGGGAATGACATTTAAAAAAGAACTGTGTCAAAAAAAGTTTGAAAAAAAAATAGGGACACCCCAAAAAATTAATTTAAAAATTGGGGTGAAAAAAAAAAAGGGGAAAAAAATGTTTAACGATAGGCAAATAGGTTCAGGGCTATTCTGCAAGTATGCGGCAGATGTTTTGAAGAATAGAATTATAGCGGCAGGTGCACAAATGCAGAATTTTTAAAAACTTACTTGAGGGACTTAAAAATATGCTAGTACCCATTTTCATGTACCCCAAATTTGATGGGACCACTTAAAAAAATGAAAAAAATAACCTAAGTGCTCTTCTGCATCACTTCTTCAATGTCGGAAAAAAACACCTGCTGCGGCTATTTAAATCCCCGACTTTCAATTAAAGGCTAAAACGGGGGTACCCATAGTTTTCCCCCATGTTTTTACTACTTTAGGGGGTCTTACAATTTTTTAAGGAAAAATTCGTAACTTTACGCAAATCCAACTTCGGAGTTTCCCGTTTTCGTTAATTTTATATTGAATACGGGTATAAGCGGGAGCGCGTCCGATACTTTAACGCAGGTAAAAACTCCGATATGAAACGTTAACTTCGACAGTGGAGTTAACGTTTCATATTGAATACCCCTGTTAGAGTCAAAACTCTGGAGTAAAAAGTGTATGGCAGGTGAGGCACTGCCTCCACTTTCTACTTTTTCTGCACATCCCTGATCAAAACACACCAAATTTCCAGCATTATATACTGCTGCACCTTTGTATAATGCCCACATGAACCCTCAGGTTTATTTATATGTCTGTAAATCTGGCTCTGATACTAGCCAGTGCTTTCCCAGCCATTTACCTCACCGCCTGTCATTGCAATCATCCACCCATAGCACAGATTGGCAGTGACTGACTGGTGCTATCAGTTTAAGCCTTATGGTGCCCACACATATAGCAATCTGCCCACGATCAGCCGATTTCTCTTGAAACTCTCCCCGGCAGTTCAGCACACGATCTCCACACGATCTGCACACGATTTGGTGTCCAATCTTCATACGATCTCTCCTGCATCCAGACTTTCACAGTGCATCGCTTCCTAGATTGTCAGATCTGCCCTACAGCACAGCAGATCTGACAATACGATGTGTGACCAGCGGGGACGCGCATCACATTGTGATCGTGAGTGGGAACTCACGATTTCCTCACGCTTTTGGCATATTTTACACGATTTGTCATCACGATTGGTCGAAATCGGCCAAATCATGAAAAATATCGCTATGTGTGTGGCCAGCTTTACTCCTCATTTGTTAACTCCTCCTCCCTGAAATATAATCCCATTTCTTTTAACTGTAGTTGCTTTATGTAACAACTCTTGTACATAATGTCCCACAACGATCAGCTCACACATGTTGGTGCTGGTCTAGTGCAAGCAGATGTTGCAGAGCTGGGTAAGATACATTTGCTCAGAGACCACCTATGATTCTAACAAAATATTCAATAACCCCGTGTTCTGGCTTATTATCATCATCCATGGGTTATTCTGCAGTGCTATAGCTTCCTTTCTTATCTTTTCTGATCTGTGTCATATTCTTAAATGATGCCCACTTCCTGCAGGCTGCAGCACAATCCATCGTATTGTCTCTTTAAACACTTAACTGACAATTTTTCCAGCAAAACCGTTCAGAAATTCCTGGGTTAGCAGGAAAGTCCGGGAAGTCAGAGGACATCCATACTTCATATGTGTAGAATGGATTTCCTCTTTAAAAACACAGTGGGGCGGTGAGGGCGCACCTTGTCATCTGAAGCACAGGTGGCTGTGTTTGCATCCCATACAACCATATCAGTTAAGTGGTTAAACTACTCCCTACCCAATGCCCATCCTCCTTCCACACTATACATACTCTTCTGTATCACTGCTTTTAGAGTCTCTGTGACAGACAATTCCATAGAAAAATCCTAGAGCTGCATCAAACCAGGCAGCAGCATCTCTTCCCTCCCTCACAGCCAGTAACACATGGGGGAAATGTATCAAACTTTGGAGAGAGATACAGTACCAGCCAGTCAACATTTAACTGCCATTTCACAAGCATGAAGAGAGAACGGAACAGATGTAAAATTATAGAAACATTTAAACATGTCAAATATATTAATAATGTTCAGGAAATTAGCAATTTTAAAACTGAGATCCATAGAAGAAAAGGACACACCTTGACATTAGAGGGAGAAAGAATTAATAACATAAAACATTATTTGTTTACACAGAGGCAGTAATACATACTTGGGATTGTCTCATAGGCTAGGGACTCTCTTCACCACCCCACCTCCCCCCACTGAAAAAAAATAAAAATACAGAGGCTAGATCAGGCTTGCCTACCCTCCCGATTTGGTCGGGAGCCTCCCGAATATCAGGTGCCGCTCCCGACCCCCCGGAAAGGCGGGCAAGCCTCCCGGCTGCCGCCTGCCCCCCGTCTGCCTACTAGAAACCCCCGCAGCGGGGGGGGGGGACGATGACGCGATTCTCGCTGAATTGCGTCATCGTGGCTCTGCCCCCTGCTTCACAATGCCTTTATTTTTGGCATTGTGAGGAGGGGGCGGGGCTACGATGATGCGATCGTGCGGCTCCCAACATGGACCCATTGCCTGGCCACGCTTCCCACTGTTTGCAGGCATTCAGCTCCCTCCCGGAAGGAGGGAACTGAATGTGGGCAAGTATGGGCTAGATGGACCTGTAAGTTCTTTCCTGGCATAATGTTCTTTTTTTCTATGGAAACAACAGTATATAAATAAATGTGTGCTCTTTCTCATTCACTGCAATTCAATTTTCACAGTACAATTAATCACAGCAACCAATTAAGTCTGTGGAACAATACATAAAATAATACCTAATTTATTTACTATAAGTCTATTATGTTATTTTATATTAGTTTGATTTATTTTACCTTGCAAACTAATAAACTGTTAAATTAAAATATATTCCAAGCATAAGTGTGGTTTATGTTTACTGTAGTTTTCTAAAAATGATTAGGAAATACATTTGCATAATATAAGTTGTAATTCATGGACACTTTTACTTATTCATGTTTGGGATCTGTGAGGAAGCTTCCATGAATGAGGTCTATTTAAATAAATTCCGGTAAAGGAACCTGCATTTTACAACATTTCTTTATAATTTAACATAATATGACCATGATGCTCAGCCTGTATATATGTTTGTCAAGTGTCTACAACAGAGGTTACCAACCTCGGTCCTCAAGGCACACTAAAGCTAGCCACACACTAGACCAACTTTCATCCAACCATCCTACTAGTTGATTGGTTGGAATGAAAATCTGGTAACGTATGGGAGTAACTGATGATCAGCAATTTGTTCCTACATGCCAGAAAACAGATGAAAAAGGTCGTCCAGACAAGTTTGTTAAATGTTTGATCTAAACAATTTGTTCAAACAACCGTTTTTTGTCCATTTTCCGACGTTTGGGACCAAATTGCTGATTGTCATTTGCTTTCATCCCTTACCAGATTTTCATTCCAACCAATCAACTAGTTGGCTGGTTGGATGTAAGTTGGTCTAGTGTGTGGCCAGCTTAACAGTCCAGGTTTTAAGGATAACCATACTTGAACACAAGTGTCTTAATTAGTACCTCAGTTATTTTGTTTTAACCACATGAAGGGGTATCCTAATGTAGGCTGAGCACAATAAAGTCATGTTCCTATAATTGTCGAACAGGTACGTACACACCTGTACATAAACATATACACACCTGTCTGCAATCGCATCAACTGCAGGCGAATGAGGTCTGGTACAAATACACAATAATAACGATGGTCACTAGGTAGCTGCTCCTGATTGGCTGGATTCACTTCTAAAGCTGTTTGGTGACTTCTCCATTGGTTGTGTATACAATATACTCTACGAGTTTGTGTTCTTATAATTAAATATTTTAAAGCTACTTTCGTTCATTCTTTAAAATAAATAAATATATATATATATGTTGCAATACAGAGAGGTTTTTATTAAATCAACCTGAACAGCAAATGCATTTTGTGCTACAGTATTACATCAAACATTAACAACTTTTGCTTATAACCTGGTTGTGTATGTAAGTGTATCTATTCCTGATGTAAGCCTGATGCATATGCCTCAGCATATGTGTTTAATATGCTATTTTTACATGCAGCTTTTTCTAACTTAATTTTTGTATGGATATGCAGTCAACGCAGCATCAGACCCTAAAACTCTAAAATACCCTAAGGAGTTTATTTAATCATTGTATTTATGCCCGAAATGTTAAGGGGCAATGATTCTACTAGCAAAACACGGGCAGTAAAATCATTGCCCTTTTAATTCTCAGCCATATACACAAAATCGGAAGCGTTGGATTTTAAAACCTGACACACAGTAAATAAACACCTCAAACTCTGAAAGGACAACATAGTTACAGTCACATTGGGGATAAAGGGCCTGATTCAGAGACAGACGCTCTGAATCAGGGCCAGCCCTCTGGTTTTTCTGAACGGCCTCCTGGCCGCTCACATAGCTGTGGGTGACCACATACAGCTTATGCGAGCGGCCATGATGATGGTTGCGATGGTCAAGACCATCGCGACCATCGGGCTTGCGATGAGACCCTTGTGTTAGGGTTTCGTTGCCGCAAGCCCAAGAGTGCTTGCGGCTCTACCAGAGCCGAAAGCACTCTCACTGACATCACTTGTGATGTCAGTGGGGCCGGCCCCAGATGGTAGGCGATCCCATGGGAACGCCTCCGTCTGGGCAGCCACGCCTCTGGCATGCCCACCAAAGGGGGCGTGCTGTCACTCAACATCGACAGCACGCCCCCTTTGGTACGAGACCCAGAGTGATGGTTTGCCCGTCGCTATCCCGGTCTCGCGCATGCGCACGACGGAGCCGGCTCCGTTGTGCGCATGCGCACTGGGCCACCATCGACCCGCTTGCGAGCGCATAGCGCTCGTGAGCGGGTCTGAATCAGGCCCTCAGATAAATCAGTCGCAGATGCTCTCACAAAACAATATTCACTTTTATGCAGACTTGTACGCATCTCTGCAGTCAGTATGCTTAGGGGCTGATTCTGAATTTGGAGCCAAGCAAAAACTGTACATTTGTTTCTGGAACAAACCATGTTGCAATATAAAGGGTACAAATACATTTATAATTTTGCATGCAGCAATGTCAGACAAGATGAGGATGTGATACTGTTGTATGGATTCAAATATCTGCTTTTGCATGTAGCCCATAAATGCTGGACAGCTTTAGTTTTACACTGCAATTTACATTTGAGTTAGGACACGCCCCCCTGAAATCTACCTCTCTCTGCACATTTTACATCTAGGGATGGCCATCTGTGGTTTTCCATCGATGGTCACTATCAATGGTGCCATCAGTGATAACCATCGATAGTACAACAACCATCTATGGTGAACCATCGATTGTTTGCACCACTCAATGGCCACCACTGCCGGGTGCACGGCGGGCCAATAAAAAATGGGGGGCGGTCTTAGCAGGCCGCCAGGGGGCAGGACTTAGCTCTGTGTCTGGAGCAGGAAAAAAACACACTTTGCCATCGTTGGCGGAATACCATTGGCTCTCTGCCATCGATGGCAAACCATCAATGTTTGTTAACTATCGATGGTCGATGGCCATTCCTATTTACAGTAGATCTTCCCCACCTGCAGTGCTTTACTCCCAAATCAGAATCAGCCCCTTAGCCTGTCAGTCGTCATTATCAGCATCCGGGTGCTCTAGCAGGTACCCTAGAGTTTGTGCAAAAGATCCATCAGAAAACAGATGTATTTACCACTTCAGTCTCTAATGAAAATACAACTGATATGCATACAACCATACACATTGCAAATACAAGCAAAGTATGCTCCGCATATGTTTGAAGTTTACGATAGAAGATTTGGGGAAAGTAATAAATATTTGTATATATTATTGTGTAACATAAATTTGAATCCATAAACAATATCAGCTCTCCCTCTTGTCTGACACTGCTGAAAATGCATTTACATCCAGTAATGACACATAGCAAAATGGTCTGTTCACAAATAAAAGATGTGTTTGGGAGAAATTTCTAAATAAAAACATCCCTGGTTCCTATTGGTGGATGTACATGTACAAATTAGTTTTGGTTTGTGATAAAGCAGCATTTAGCAGGTATTCTTGTTGTTATCTGTTCATAATATGTCCGTAGCCTTGGATAGAAATGGGCTGTCTTGCTCTGTCTACTGTGCCAGAGCGATAGAGTTTCAGCCCTTTGAAAACCAATCATATCTCACTTGAGGACACGGTGGTGTGAATTTCATACCAGACCCATTGTCGTAAAAGTAACTGGTGCGGCTGTGCTTTGAATATAACTTCATAGAGGTTAAAAAAAGCTTCTGTTCAGAATTTTTTTTTTCTGTTTTGCAGACAGTGTACAGTTTGCAGCTGTCTGACTTTCGACAGTGATATGGATCTGATCTGGCTACATACATTGTATTGGGGCCCATGGATGCAGCTGTAATGAAGGCTGTACATTGAAAAACAATGCAGTGTTCTGCTCATTAATTGGCGACTAATAAAATAAAAATTCAATGGTTCCTAACTGTGGGAGCCTGTGGCACTGTATCTGATATCACAAATCCATAAACATCACACAGTTTCAGTTATTTAGACCACAACTAATGGAAATATGAAGCATACTGATCGAATTTAGTGTTACCAGCATGCTCTCTGTTTGGGGACTTTATGGCAGCAAGGTAGAATGTATTACTTCTCTGTAACATTGTGATTGAAATAACTAACCATGTTGTCATTGGGACCCAGCTGGGCAGTAGTACATTTTGTGAAGTCATTAAATATCGGTCAGGTACATTTTCACTTACAGCACTAAACAGACGCTTTAATTATAAATCTGAAGGACTTCATACAAGTTTGCCAACGCTTAATTAAGAAACAGAATTCAAAATACACAGAAGTCAGCACTAGTTGAAAAGATTAATGGAATTAAGTTTTTAAGATAAACAGAAAGAAAGTATATGTATATAAAATACAAACTGGCCTAGGGCTGATCGTGGTGGGGGGTCCCCCCCATACTATGGGTCCCCCCTCTGTGGTTCCACTATCCCTGGCTGGACAAGCCTAGTGCTGATAAGTGAGAAAACAGGTGGCCTCCACTCTCTTTGTCTTCCGATTTTTTCACTATAACGCTAGTTATGATAACCAGCCTAGGGCTGGTTATCATATTTTTTATTCTTGTTTTTAAATTTAGCTTTTTGTCACATTTTTGCAGTGCTTGCAAACTGTGGCAGATTTATGGAAGATTTAAGGCTGGTTTGCAGCATGTTTACGGCGGGATAGGGGTTCCGAGTCAAACCAAGTCAGAGTTCGGAATCACTTTGGGATACAGAGTCGATCCGAGTCCCGGAACTTGGATTTTAAAACCAAACTCTGGTTTTGGATTACATGTAAACAGGTCAAAATTACATCATTTTAGCTTTTTTTTTTTTTAAATACAGATCCAAAACCAAAATATGTAATGGTGGTTTTGCAAAACCAAAACACGAATATTAATCCGTATCCAAAACCAAAATACGGGGGTCGATGCACATCTCTAGGCAACTCAAAACCAATGCTTAGTACATACTGTACAGTGTTTTGAAGCACCAAACCACTGGCGATGTCCGTCACATTAGAAATGACAGGAAAATTGCTGTTTAGTAAATTTACCACCTATTCCCTCAAATCATATTGATCTAGGGGGTTAATTTACAAAGCCACAGTTTTGCTGGGGTTTTCAAACCCTTGCAGATCGCTGCTAAATGGAAGCATCAAACCACTGAATTTACTATTCAGCAGTGTTAATAGAGTTTTCTAAAGTACTATCAATATTGTATTACAACAATTTTGTGGTGTTTTTTAATGGAGTTTTTACCAAAACCACCATTAAATCATCACAGAACTGCCATAAAACACTGCATCTATCTGGCCAATCAAAAGGAGAAGAATCACAATACACTTAGAGGTACTGATTCTGAGTTAGGAGTAAGTAACTGTGCACCTGGACAAGCCATGTTGCAAGGGGTACAAATGCATGCACGGTAAACACTAATGCTGGACAGCTTTATTCTTACACCACAATTTAGATTTGAGTTTGGATGCGCCCCTCCCAAAACTAAACTCTCTGCACATTTTAAATCTCACCTGCTTTGTTTTGCTGTATTTGGCCCGTACATCTGCAATGGACTGCCCCAATTCCCCGTTCTGCCAGGGTCAGAAAATCGGGGAAATCCAACATGTCGTACAATCTCGATTCCCAGATTCAGACCCATGGTCAGAATTGGTGAGTCGGGAAATTTAACATGTTGAATTTCCCTGACTCCCCTATGAACTGCAGATCATCCATGTCCGTGGATTACCGTTATTGATCAGCAGATTGGATCGCGTCGGTGAGTCAAGGCGCTGATGTGTGGTCCGCATTACTCCCAGCTGAATGAGGCACTTAATGAGGACAATTAATATGTTTTGAACAAGGAAGCAGATACTGTAATATTGATAATTCTCTTACTGTAGAACAGGGGTGGGGAACCTTTTTTCTGCCAAGGGCCATATTGATATATATAACATTATTTGTGGGCCTTGTTTAGGCCATGCCCCCTCCACGTGATGTCACATGGGGGGCGAGGCCACAATCGCCGGTGATTACAGTAATGCCCGGACCATCCTGAGGATGTTCTGGGGAGCTGTAAGGGCAGCGGTGTGACCATCTGAAGCATCCTAAAGACGCTCCAGGTAGCACTGCTGCATAGATTCTGGCTGCATGGTACCATTCTAGGCACCCTGCTAGCCAAATGAGGCTAGCAGATAAAAGCTCTGAGAGCCAGACCAAATGATATTAGTGGGGAAATGATTGTATAATTTTAATAAGAGAGCAATATTATTTATCAAATATATTAAAGGTCAACATTAATTGTTAATTGGTGTTTAAAAATGTTTTTATGATGATGTAAGATTTATTATTTTATGATATGGGCAGCATTTATATAAGCATTTATAGAGCCGTAAAATAATAAGAGGAAGATGTATCAAGCCTTGAAGAGATAAAGTGGAGAGTAATAAAGTACCAACCAATCAGCTTCTGAGGGGTATATTTACTAAAGTGCGGGTTTTTAGAAGTGGAATTGTTGCCTATAGCAATCAATCAGATTCTACTTATTTACCTAGCAACTTCTAGAAGATACTGTAATAGCTAGAATCTAATTGGTTGCTTTGGGCAGAAGTTCATTTTCTGAAAACCCGCACTATAAATATACCCATAACTTTCATTTTACAGGCTGTTTGCACTAGCACAGTTGATACCTTCTCTAGAATTATTTTCATAAAGGTTTGCACACCCTTTTATAATTAACAGTGGCTGTACATTACTGCTTCAATGTTCTAGCGCCAGGGACAACTCTTTTCTATTCTAATTTTTGTTCTTGAAAAATGACAGAAGTTGATTTGTTGGTACGTAAGCTCTCTCCAAGGCTTGATACACCAATATATATATAAATATATTTCTGAACAACAAATAACAGCTAATTATCATTGTCCCTTTATTATAATTAATAAATAATATTGCTCCCTTTATAAAATGTAACAATAATATTACCACTAATATATTAATAAAATAGTATTTCCATAAAAAGAGAATTATCAATGTTATCATACTGCTTATTCAATATATAATGATTGCCCTCATTATTATGCAGAGCTTCTCCAAGGGACCTATGCGTTCTACAAACACGCTTCCCTGAGGCCAGTCATTTATTTGGGTGGGTTTTACTAAATCCGAGGTTTCTTTACTAGTAAAAACATCCTTGGTAGACAGAGGTTCTATTGTATTCTAACTCTGGCTTCTCGGCGGTTTGGGCTTTAGTAAATCTGTGTATTGCAAAACCGTTGGAATATACCCCTATAAAAACTCTAAGTGGGTGTCTTAATAAGCTTATGTTCAGCCTATTGCCACTGATGGTTTTGCGATGTCACAAACTTTTATTGAGGGGCGCCATGCACAAGAATGTGGATTTGTATAGGAAAATTGGATTGGGGATGTATTTGCAGATGAATATGGTACTGTATAGGGATTTGAAATTGAATATTCAAGGATTTGCATGTGGCCATTATGGAATTTGCAAATGAGATGATAGGATCACAACAATATCTTATTTCACTATTAGCAAATCACTCAAAATGTGTTAAATAATTAGCACCCACTGGAGAATAAAGCCAATTAAGGGGGGTATCCATTTAGCGATATTTGCAGGCGTTATCGTGCAGTCACTTGCAAATCACACATGTATCGTGCACATTTAGGTTGGAAACGACCAGCGATGCGTGTTTCCGAATTCTATCATCGCCCGTACATGCTGTTCAACGACGATCACGTCAGGTTCAGCATGTTCTGGGATTATGGATGTCCATACACTGAACGACCGAACGTTCAGTGTAGGTTTATCACAGACGGAGAAACGACAGCACGGTTACAATGTTGTAATTGTGCTATCGTAACTATGTCTGTTAATGGATAGGCACCATTACAGTGCATGGAATAAAAAGAAGCCAGTTATTATTATTATTATTATTATTATTATTATTATTATTATTATTATTATTATTATTATTTATAAGGCACCACAAGATTTCTGTAACATTGTGCAAGTGGAGAAAAACAAAGCTAATACTGACAGTACAGTATATCAATTCACCTATAAATATGGAGACTCTGTACTAAATACCCAGTGATGGGGACAGTGGTGTTAATGAGCAATGATGGGGATAGTAAAGTGATTAGGCAGTGATGGGAGCAGTAAGCTGAATGGACATTAGTGGGGTTACTGAAGTGAATGGAAGTGATGGGGAAATGGGTTGAATGGTCAGTGAAGGTGGACAGTGAGCTGAATGGGTAGTAATGGAGGCAGTGAGCTGAATGGTCACTGATTGGCTTAGTATTAGCAGTGAGAGATTGGTGGAGGAGAACAGATGAAAAACAAACAAACACATTAGCTAGTACCCCGGTGAATGATGGGTCCAAAATACTAGTAAATAAATAAATGGGGAAAATCTAAGCAAAGTTGGAAAACATAATCCCAATGGCTCTTTAAAATGTAAGTCCTCCAGAATTGGCTCCAGAGCATTTACATTCGGTACACCAGTTTCTCACAGACATTTTCAGCCCCAATACCCATGTGGTCCTTAGGTGCTTGCAAGTCTCAGAATCTAACCATGAGTTCCTTGGTATGGTCATATATGTATGAGGTATGGTCAGATAAGTATGAGGTATGGTCAGATATGTATGAGGTATGGTCAAATATAAAGGAAGTATGGTCACATATGTATGAGGTATGGTCAGATGTATGAGGTATGGTCAAATATGTATGAGATATGGTCAGATATAAATGAGGTATGGTCAGATATGTATGGTCAGATATAAATGATGTATGGTCAGATATGTATGAGGTATGGTCAGAAATGTATGAGGTATGGTCAGATAAATATCAGGGATGGTCAGATATGTATGAGGTATGGTCACATGTGTATGATGATAATAATAGCTTTCATGGCTGATTTTCTTTTTCTTTTTGCAAAAACAGATTTGTTTTCCCTTATTTATACTTCAAAGTCTTTACAGTGAAATAAAAAAAAATCCAGCCTAAGTTTTTCCTATACTTTTATGGATTTGAAGGTTGTAAATTGGTGGGAAAAGAGTAGTCAGCCCTCTTATATGATACGTTATTGGTAAATTAGAGATGTGCTGATTATATGTTGAAAAGTATTGAACAAGTACTGTATGTCATTATACAATTCAAAATAATATGTTTAAGAGAAATTGTTTTGAGCCTGTTACTAAAAAATAAATGGTTAGCTAGATTTTTGCATATAAAGTGGTACTTCCAGTTTCAACAATGAAAGAAAAGAGAGAAGTTAGATGACTAGCAAAATCCAGAATCTACAGTTAATGACTGGTAAGGTATTCTTCCAATATATCACCATTTGTCCTGCTTTTCTCTCAGATTACACGTGTGTTGCATGTTTGCATGGAGAAGCTGTGACAACTTTACAATATCCTGTTACTTTATAATCGGATATTCCATAAGGAAGCTTTTCCTTCAATAAAATCTCTCAAAGTATTCTTCATATTCCATTTGAGCACAGCAATCATGTTAAGCTGGTGATGGAGTGGTCCTAATGTACTTTTCCTCTGAAAAGTTTTGTTGTTTCAATCCGATGAACATAAAAAATATCAGCTGTGGCATTTTCAGTCATCTTAAGTTTCACATTGCTTTTTATTTGGTGGTTTTATGAGCAGTTGCTTGACAATAATAAATATTGCTGCTCAAAATGACCGATCCATTGTACATTTGGACTGCAGCCGTACCATTTTCAGCCCATGTGCAGATATGTAGACAGTAGTTTCCAGCTGAGACAGAATTTTATTGCTTAGCATTTTTATGGATTGAAATGATGTTTACATTAAACGCTCCATATGATACACTCCTCTTCTGTGACTGGAACTATTTAAAGATGTTTTACAGACTTGTTTCATGGTAGATTGTATTCAATTTTGCAATCAATATATGTCTACCCTGAAAAACTATATCATTGTGCATCTGTGCCCTGGGAACCTACTGGGCATATAAGAATATCCTATGCTCTTATGTGTATTATATTAATGACAACAGGTACATTTTACACTTAACAAGGACATGTGTCATTTGATTGATTTCAATGAACATTTGCTTGCATCAATAATATATATAATATATATGTATATATATATATATATATATATATATACACACATGTACACACAGTATAGAAAGAGAGAGAGAGAGATATGTATGGGGCGGTGCCATTCCAGAGAGTACTCCCAAATGTATAAAATGTAGAAATATACAATATACAGTATATATGTATATATAAGTGATTTCTAACTGCATTCCCATCGATTAGTGGCTGTCAGCTAAACCAAATGGGATAAATCATTGGGTTATATGCCATTGCCAATATAATAAAATATTTAAAAAAAAATGTAATTGGTTCAAGCGACTGGTGTGCTTCTGTGTATGACTATGTATAATCAGATAAACACCTTCTGTGTAATGATAAAGTGCAACAGTGACCAATTGTGTGTATTTTGATATAATATCAATAAATAAATAAGGTTAAACACCACCAATAAATTAGAGTAAAAAATCAATCACAATTTATTTTAAAAACACACAACAAAAAGCACTATAAAAACTGAAAGTTAAGTTACAGTATAATTCAATTCACCCCTATCGGGCAGCCACGTAATCTGCAATTGAATGTACAAAAAAATGCAAAAAGTGCAAAATGCTGTGCAAAAACGCATACAGTGACCATACACTATCAAATGGAGCTTTTAAGGTGACCAATGCATTCTGATAGGCAGTAAACCATGTTTATACATCCATAGCACAATAAATAGTATTAAGAAACAGAAAGGAGTATTTAAAAAAAAAAAGGTTTTAAAAGCAAAAAGTTTTTGCAAAAAGTCATTGCTTATCTGAATACGGTATAAGTAGTTCATGAGGCAAGAGGAGGCAGCTTCTTATATATATATATATATATATATATATATATATATATATATATATATAAAATATATTTTATATACTGTATATACATACACGTATTAGTAAGTTAGTAATAGTCACTTAGGAAAGTGTAAATGGCATTATGTGCACCTGCATGTTTTGGGGCCTACAGATGGACTGAAGTGATGGAAAAACACCTCCAAATATAAGGATCACCTCATAAAAACAATTTGTTAAACAGAGAAATGGGGAAAAAGGAACACACATTGCAGAAGAGAAATAAGGTTGAAAATAAGTTCTGTTTAAATGAAAAAAAGTAACAAATGAGTACTTAGCTTTGCTTCCAATGCTGAGCCTTTTAGTGTTAGTAAATCAGTCAGCAGCTGTCAGCAGTGCGCCTTTCAGTTCTTTTTATATTTTCTTGTATATGGCAAAGGAATGAAGTTTCTCCAAGTAGAGTTGCCAGACTGTCAAGCCATGGCTGTATTCCCAGTTCCTTTCTAGACTACCTGACCGAATGTGGATAGAAATATGCAGAGTTAGACTCTCCAATAGTGCATGTCAGGGGCGTCTTAAGAGAGTAGGGGGCCTGTGTGCCTTCCTCGTCCGGGGCCTCCTCCTCTCTCCCCGGTGGCCAGCAGCCGAATGACGTGACTGGCCGGCCACCGCAGCATCAGTAGACTCTGGGCATGCACAGATCGCCGGGGAAATGGCGCAACTGCCATTTTCCCATCGATTTCTTCACTGCGCATGAAATGTCGGAAAAATGGTTGCGGCGGGCATCTTCCGGCATTTTGAGCAGCGCAGAGACACCCAATACGGAACCTTGGAGAGTTACATTTTAGATAATATAGGTGCAGGGTGTGCGGAGTGGCCCCCCCAGGACCCGGGGACCCGTGTGCACTGCACACCCTGTACTCGTTATAGATATGCCCCTGGTGCATGTGTTTCAGTTTTAAGTCACTTTTCGTCATAGGATAACTCAGACACTGCCCTGAGCACCAGGGCTGCCATAAGAGATCATGGGGCCCGGTACAAATGAAAAAGGCAGGGCCCTCCCATCTCCTTGATTCTTTTCTCCAAAGGCCTGGTGGCCTGGCCTTTTCTCCAAAGGCCTGGTGGGGTTGAGCTCTGGTATCTGGAGTATATATATATATAGTAGGGGTGAGCGGGTTCGGATTTCTGAAATCCGAACCCCCCCGAGCCCCCCCGATCCGAGTCCGATCCGAATCAGGCTTGACTTTTCCCGCCTGACTCGGATCTGAAATCGAGGCAAAACGTCATCATCCCGCCTTCCGAGTCTCGCGGGTATTGGATCCTATATAAGGTACCCGCGTCGGCGCCATTTTCTCACTCGGATGTGGACAGTGAAGAGGGAGGGTGGGAGTTAGGGCTGTGTAGTGTAGTGTAGTGTAGTGCTGCTGTTGTCCACTACTTCAAAGTCCATAGGGGCTGGCTGGACTGTGTTGTGCAGTCAGTTCTCCATAGGGGCTGTGTCCACTCCAAAGTCCTGTGCAGTGTCCCAGTCCTAAAGGGGTGCTGTAGTGTTGTCCAGGGGGTGCTCTGTCCATCAGGGGTGCTCCCACAAAGTGCTAAAAAAATAATATATTTTCTGTGTTTGTGAATTGTGTGCGCAGTAGCCGCACGTGCATCAACAAAGTAGTGCCAAGCGTGCGCCTGTGTCATAAGTAAAGGGCCGGCTGGCTTGACCGTTAAGGGTGCTGTAACCCCCGAAAGTACACTCCAGTCCAAACCAAAAAAAAAATTATTTTCTGTGTTTGTGAATTGTGTGCGCAGTAGCCGCACGTGCATCAACAAAGTAGTGCCAAGCGTGCGCCTGTGTCATAAGTAAAGGGCCGGCTGGCTTGACCGTTAAGGGTGCTGTAACCCCCGAAAGTACACTCCAGTCCAAACCAAAAAAAAAATTATTTTCTGTGTTTGTGAATTGTGTGCGCAGTAGCTGTACGTGCATCAACAAAGTAGTGCCAAGCGTGTGCCTGTGTCATAAGTAAAGGGCCAGCTGGCTTGACCGTTAAAGGGTTCTGTAACCCCCAAAGTACACTCCAAACCAAAAAAATATATATTTTCTGTGTTTGTGACTTGTGTGCACTATGGCTGCACGTGCATCAACAAAGGAGCAGCGCCAAGCGTGCGCCTGTGTCCCATAAGTAAAGAGCCGGCTGGCTCATTTCTTAAAGGGTGGTGTAACCCACAAAGTGCACTACTCTCCAGCAAAAATAAAAAAATATTTTCTGTGTTTGTGTGCGCTTTAGCCGCACGTTTATATATCAATATAACATAAATGGAGGACCAAACTTTCTCCGATAAAAATAAAATAGGGAAAGATCAAGAACCACTTCCACCTAGTGCTGTTACTGCTGCTGGGAGTTGTTCATCATCCCAGAGAGGAAGTAGGAACATCACTACTTTTACTAAACAATTGACCCTCCAACAGTCCCTAGCGATGAGGATGAAGTACGACAGCAGTCATCCTGAAGCAAAACGTATAACTGAGGCCTTGACTGCTATGTTGGTGTTAGACGTGCGTCCGGTATCCGACATTAGTGCAGTGGGATTTAGACAATTGATGGAGGTAGTGTGTCCTCGGTTCCAAATCCCGTCTAGATTCCACCTGCATCCTCAAAGCAGCAGCGACAAGCGTGCGTCTGTCTGTTAAAGGGTGGTGACACCCTCAAAGTGTGCTCCACAAACAATAAAAATATTCTTTTTTTTTTTCTGTCTTTGTGAATTGTGTGGGCTGTAGCCGCACTTGAATCCTCAAAGCAGCAGCGACAAGCCTGCGTCTGTCTGTTAAAGGATTAGATCGGTGACAGCATCCAAGTAGGCATGTCAGACAGTCCGTACCTGTACTGGCAGGAAAAAGAAGCAATTTGGAGGTCCCTGTACAAACTGGCTCTATTTTACCTGAGTTGCCCCCCCTCCAGTGTGTACTCCGAAAGAGTGTTTAGTGCAGCCGGGAACCTTGTCAGCGAAAGGCGTAGGAGGTTGCTTCCACAAAATGTGGAGAAGATGATGTTCATAAAATGAATTATCAACTCTTCCAGGGAGACCAGCCTCCAGAACGTACAGAGGGACCTGTGGTTCCAGCAGGGACGAATTAATACTCTGTGAGGATGAGGATGTACACACTGAAGAGGGTGAGGAATCGGTGGATGAGGAGGATGAGGATGACATCTTGCCTCCGTAGAGCCAGTTTGTGCAGGGACAGATAAATTGCCAGCTTGTTTTGTGGGGGCCCAAACGAACCAATCATTTCAGCCACAGTTGTGTGGCAGACCCTGGCGCTGAAATGATTGGTTTGTTAAAGTGTGCATGTCCTGTTTATACAACATAAGGGTGGGTGGGAGGGCCCAAGGACAATTCCATCTTGCACCTCTTTTTTTTTTTTGCATTATGTACAGTTTGGGGCCTAGTTTTTCAATGCCATCCTGTCTGCCACTGCAGTTTCACGCCTAGATGGGTCACGTGTTTGTGCCGCCCACTCGTGTCGCTTAGCATAGTCATCCAGCTACCTCGGTGCAACCTTTTGGACATAAAAACACTATTGTGAGGTGTGAGGTATTCAGAATTGACTGGAAATGAGTGGAAATGAAGGTTATTGAGGTTAATAATAGCATAGGAGCAGAAAAACCTACAAATTCTGTGATTTTAGCTGTTTTTATGCTTTTTTTCAAAAAAATACAGATCCAAAACACAAAACCCAGAACCCAAAACACGGAAGGGTGGTTTTGGCAAAACCAATCCAGATCCAAAACACGAAGAAAGATCCAGATCCAAAACCAAAACACAAAACACGAAAAGTGGCCGGTGCACACCCCTAATATATATATATAGTGAGAAACAAACATATGAAAATGTTTGTGCAGCGAGCACTCAATCATATGAGGTATAGCGTTCTGCCTTTGTGTATATAAATATAAAAGCCAGTTGACCCTCTATAGTGTTAGATGGAGAGAATGTTACTGTCAGGGAGTAATATATAGTGAATGTCACAATATTTAATCTAAAATATGCAGCATACAATCAAAGATGGTAAAAATGGAATTTTTATAGGTTTTAATCCCACATGAAGATAATGGGTATATTCAAATCAAACAATTACACAGTATATATCATATAATATCACAATGACTACACACTGGGGAAAGAAGGGATGGACAGGTGAGGGTAAAACAGTGGGAGTGAATTAGGGATGGTACAAAACCTGGGGTATAAAAAGTAAAAATTAAAAGTAAAAAAGTGGGAGTAAATTATAGGATGATACAAAAACTGGGGTATAAAAAGTGAATGAATAAGGGCAATTAAAATGGATGATACAATGTCAAGGGATCCAAAAGTTATGTTTGGAGCAATTAGAATCTGATTTCATTGAACCGCTCCATGTCCTCAAATATGTGCAAAAAAAACCAGTGTCTGTATACACTTGAAAAGATCTTGTAGTGGGTACAGGCTATAAGGGTATAAATCTGGTCTGTTAAGTCCATGTAGTGTGGTTGTACCACGTTAACCACGGCTCTGCAGTAGCCGTGGCCCGCACACAGCCAGCTTCACTGCTACCGGATAATGATAGGGGTCCCCTTGGGCACAGGGTAGAGTGCCTCACCAGCCTGGAGCGAGTAACCAGGTGCTGGCAGTCCAAACAGACACAGCAGCCGGGATGTAAAACCTGCTGCCTGTGCTGGGGCTGTCAGCAGCCTCTGGTCCCCTGTACTGACGTCGTCTTAATGACCGCAGTCACCACCTCGCCGTCAGGGCCGAGGGAATCCTCTGCGGTGGCAGACCGGGTGGATTGGCCGCGAGTCAGATGGAAGTACAGCGGGGATGGCTTACCGGTAGGTGTGGCTGCTCAGACTGCTGCCCACTGGGGTCCCTCCAACTGATGTCTGGAAGCTGGTGGCGGAAGGAGTGTGGCGTGGTGCTCTTTTCCTCTTCTGGGTCCCACACGGTCTGGAATGGCGCGTTTGACTGGTGTTTTGTCTCAGTGTCTCCAACGCGTTTCAGCCGACACTGACGGCCTTTTTCAAAGATGTATATATATACACACACAGAACAAAAATAAATAGTTAAACAGTAGATTAAATTTTTTTTCGAATATTTGCATTTTAATATTTAAAAGGAATAAAGGATTTATTTTAAAGTGAGAAAAGCCTAATGATTTACAATATAAAACTGTGCTTACTGTACCTGCCATCTGGAGGGTAAGTTACTCTATGTGGTGTGGAACAAAGCACGGACATGGCAAGGGGGTAGAAGCACGCATGGGGAGAGGCACACCTTGGTAAAAGGGACAGAGGTGCAAATAGGGAGAGGCAAACTTGGGTAAAGGACACAAAGACACAGATAGGGAGGGATCAGAGTAAAAACTGGGAAGCGGGTAGAGGCAGAGATATGGAGAGGGGGCAAAGGCACAGGTATGGGGGAGCGGGCACAGATATGGAGACACATATGGGGAGAGTACAGAGATAGAGATTTGGGGAGGGGGGGCAGAAGCAGGATTCAGGAATAGTACAGGGGACAGTGGGTCAGACTGTATAGGAGGGGGGAGGGGCAGAGACAGGATTCAGGCATAGTATAGGGGACAGTGGGGCAGATTGTATAGGAGGGGGAGGGGGCAGAGGCAGGATTCAGACATAGTACAGGGGACAGTGGGACAGATAGTATAGGAGGGGGGAGAGGCACCTCTGTGTGTACACCACAGTTGTTCTCCCACATTTTCTTCCTCAGTGCAGTGCACACACAATATCTCGCCAATTAGAGCGGGGGGAGAGGAGAGCTGAGGGTGGAGCAACTATAGAGGCATAGGTGGTCATTTACAGTATTTGATGTGGTTCTGTCTCTGAGAGGGGGCCCAGTGCTCCTAACTTTGGGCCTGATTCAGAGCCGTTCGCTATTTGCGGTCGTTCGTTCAAAAACAAGGGGTGGCTATTCAAATGATCCGTTCGCAAATTGCAGTCTGTTCACACCTCTAAGTCTGAACGAGCGAGCAAAACATACGCTCGTTTATTTGTTAAAAACGCCCCCTGGCCGCTCGCACCATACGTCATGTCCGCTATTTATTAGATTAATCGAGTACATCGACCAGCGTATGAACTGCTCGCTATTCTTGTGGTTGGTTTTTCCTACCACAATCTTGCGAGCAGTTCTGGCTATAAAATAACCCAGTGACGTGGTCAATGACGCTGCTGTATTAATTATGCACACCCATAAAACGCCCGTTTTGACCTTTAAGCACGCCTGCGTTCGGATCTCCACTCCCCATTTTCAAGCACCTTCCCCTGTTACCACCCACATACGCCTCATTCTGTCACTCAAAATAGCAGGCATTCGCTATATTGCGAGCACATGAATTTCGGCCGCACTGACTGGTTCGCGCATGCGTATAACGATCCGTACGCAAGCGCAGATGTGCGAACATCGCTCGGAACGAGCGTACTGCCGCTAGCGAGTGGCTCTGAATGAGGGCCTTTATTATATAAGCTGGTCCTCCTGCAGCTGCTGCTGATTCACTGTATCAGAGGCAGGACACTGGTGCCGGATATGTGTGTGATGGTCATGCAGCACTGGCCGGAGAGTTCATTACTGAATGAGTCATCACACACTGCTGAGCTGTGTGCGATGACTCATTCATAGGACTCTCCATTCCAGCCAGCACTTAGCAGCCTCAGCTGTCCTGTATGAGGGTGATAAATTAGCAATTAACACTGCCTGCCGGTGGCCGGGCCCATTAGCTGTCCGGGCCCAGTACAGGGGTGCTGGTTGTCCCCCCCTGATAGCAGCCCTTCTAAGCACCAGTGAATTTGGACTCAATAGGCCAAATGAATTGCAGAAACAGCCGCAAGATTTCAGCCTGGTTTTGCCTTAGTAAAATTGCGGCTTTAAGTTTTGCAGATAAATTGCAGAAAACTTGCTAAAACGTCAAGATAAATGCTTTTAGCTTTTTATGGATTTATATTTCGGTACCCATTATAGAGTATGCTTATTATACATATTAGAAGGGATATTATTCTTGCTTATATGAGTATATATTGTGTGTACAGATGGTTTTCGGATATCATTGTGATTCTGGTCGATATGCACATTGTGAAGATTATTTATGTTTATATCACACACGTCATTGTCATGTCGACGTTTCGGGCTCATACCAGCATTTCTAAATCCCACCATCTTAGTAGCATGCTGTCAACAATGTATGATGTAAATGCATTGAAAAAGCCGGAAACAATGTAAAATGTATTGAAAAAAACGGAAATCATATTAAATGCATTGAAAAAGCCGGAAATCATGTAAAGTGTATCGGAAAAGCAGGAAATCCATGGTAAATGTATTCGAAAAGCCAGAATTCATAGTAATTGTATTGAAAAAGCTGGAAATCCATATGTATTGAAAAAGCTGGAAATTCATAGTCAATGTATTGAAATAGCCAGAAATCATATTAAATGCATTGAAAAAGTCATAAATCATAAAAAGTATATTAAAAAAAAACACAAATCCATAGTAAATGTATTGTAAAAGCCAGAAATCCATAATGTATTGGAAAATCTGGAAATCCATAGTAAATGTATTGGAAAAAACGGAAATCATAGTACGTACATGTATTGAAAAAGCTGGAAATCATAGTAAAAGTATTGGAAAAGCCTAAAATCATATTACTCTTATTGAAAAAGTCGGAAACCATAGTAAATGTACTGTATTGAAAAAGTCCGAAACCAAAGTAAACTTATTGGAAGAACTGGAAATCATATTAAATGCTTTGAAAAAGTCGGAAACCATAGTAAAGACTTCAATCCTTTCTAGGAGCAGTGGAACAGTGGAAAATTATGGAAAGCTAGTTTTATTTTTGGGTAAATTAAATGGCGCAGTTAAATTAGGGGTACAAAAAACAATTAGGGGTACATAAAGATGGGTGTAAGTATATTTTCTTGTCATTCTAGGGTACTGTGAAGAAAAGTTAAATATACACCCTCTGCAGCCACTGCAATCCCAAAAACACTTTTCCCATCCATACAACCCCCCAAATTACCTACGACATTACTTAAAACCCATTTTTCAACACTTTTTACATTTTGGCCCCCAAAATGACATGTTATATTAGGGGGAATTAAGTTAAGTAAAAAAAAAATTTAGTGCCTACTTAGTCAATTGGGGGGGTTGTGTGTCTAAAGGGTTCTGAACCAAGCCCCCACATTTTTAGCCCAAAATAGGGTTTTACACATTTTTTCACCAGCTCTGAGATGGTGAAAACTATTTGTTGCTTTTAGCTGCGCAAAATTCGCATGTGCGAAAAGGTTAATAGGATAGCACGATATGCATTTTTGGGGAAAAGTTTGCACAAGGTCCATTTCACGTTACATATCTACTGTCCGTTAAGTGAACAATGCTGCATAACTTCCAAATAGATGGAAGATGTATAAAATATAGTATTGCATGATAAGCGGAATTGAATGTGTTTTTATAAGTGTTATTTACTGTCTTTGCTGAAAAACCTAGGTTGACATTTAATTAAAAATTCTGGTCCAGCTTGCTGTAATTAAGGTTACATGTATTGAGTGATTAAAAGTAATAGTTTTTGTTACAATTTAAATTTCTGCTTCTCTATATGGTTAATGTAAATGGCAGTTTTTATCTTTAATACAGTACTAAATATGATCATATTGGTATATTTATTTAAAATAAATAACATAAGTTCAATGGTGTTTAATAGTTCTAAAATATATGTTCTTGTAACTAACGTTACACACATGCAACTAACATTACACAGAAAGAATAGAATGTTCGTATAGTATAATAAGAATAACCTCAATTCTACTTGGTACATAATAGAAATTAGGTTACTCACAAATATTTTAAAAATTAGGACTACATGCCATAAATGATAAAAAAACCCTCAGTATTAAAATAAATGTTTTGATAAATTTGTTATCTAAGGTAAATGGCAACTTTTCCCTTTACAACAGCAATAGTCCTACATAAGATTATGTTTGTACAATTCGTTAAATGAACTGCCATAAATTTCCAGATACAGATGTGTCCACATACACATTACCTCCGTGCACTACAACTCACATTAAATATAAATCGTGCTAATGCGTATTATCCACAAAGTGATGTGAATAGCTTCTGCTGATTAAAATTATATGTGGAATGCCTATATTCTGTGTGCGACTGTGGGTGTATCTGCATGGCTGTGGCTGTGACACTGTAACGTTGCATTTTGCATGCAGATACAGCAACAGTCGCACACCAGCAGAAGCTGCTTGTACGTTCTGTTTGCATCCTTTTGCAAATAATATGCATTTGAAAGTGAAAAGTCACAAATAGATGCTAGGCGCCATGGTAGTAACTAGGGTAGTGCGACCCATGCCATGGCAGAGGGCACCACAGTGCAGGGGGCCCCGTTTGGACCTGTCTATTATCATTCTTACTTGTAGCTTCCTTTTCTTTTATCCCTAGCATCCCCTGGCTGTCCCATGAGTACCCCTATCTCTTCCCTGGCCCTTCCCCATGAAGCCATGACCCTTTTTCAGGTGCACTACCTTATGTCCCTATTTAAAAAATGGATGGGGGGGAGCCAATGCCCTCTTTGGCACAGGAGACCAAAAAGTCTAGTTACGGCTCTGCTAGGCGCTACCGAGTCACGCACAACATGGCACGACTAGAAGGGCTGTTTAACGCACAAGGAAGTAAGATATATGTGGACACATCTGTATTTTCATGCCTAATATTTATTAAAATAGGCATACAGTTTTATAACTAAGATCAAATAATATTACTATGTTACACAAAGAATATACATTATACCGTGTGCAGTATAACAATAAACATTTAACAAAACTCAATATTACATGGCAAATCAGATTCAACTTCTTGGGTATTAGCAGTCGGGATGCCGGAGCTTAGAATGCCAGCATTGGAATCCCGACACCTGTGAAAATCTCGGCACCAGCCTTCCAAAGTTAAGTAGCAGGTTTAGGGGAAGGGTTAGGGCTAGGGGGTTAGGCACTAATGGGGAAAGGTTAGGTTTAGGGTGCGGGGACCAGGAGGTTAGGGTCAGGCACCGGGGAGGTAGGGTAGGAAACGGGAGAGGGGGAGGGTTAGAATACTAACCGACAAGTGTCAATATCCTAACCCTGACGGCATCAGATTTCTGACTGCCGGGATCCTGAGTGCCGGCATCTTGTACCCATCCCATTGTAACAGCAGACTGATCAATATTTGCAAGTTCATCAGAAGTTGTATTTTGAACTTCAACAGTGGTGGCTCCAGAGGTGGGGCTGCAGCGCGGTCCAAAATTCAAATAGGGGAGCTACACCAGCTGTCAGTGACTCTCGGCCGGTGATGTTTGGCAGCATTTGGAAGGCAGTTGGTGTGGCTCCCCTATTTGAATTTTGGACTGTTCTGGAACCCCATCTCTGGAGCCGCCACCGAACTTGACCATTTTCAACATCAGCAATGTGTTTTCATTTGCATGTACTAAAAAGAGCACTTTCACTGGTGTTTTCATATAATGTCACACAACAAATTCCTTGACAGGAACCACACATCTTGCTCCATGTATTCCATTCGCATCCTGTAGGTCGGTGAACATTGATTCTTGATTGTCATACATGAAATGGCTCAGAGTAGAATCAACAAGAATACAGTGGAGTTTTGTGGATTGGCTGGTGACCTCAAAAAATTCTTTCTATTTCACGCTACAGCTTTGCCCTGTAAAACACATTTCCAGACTTTCCTCTTTAAGGTACCATGAGCGCCATCATGGGGGATTTTACCATGATTTGATTCATGATAATTCCATCTAACTGAAATGTGCTCGGCAGCCTGCAAATGTGACAGATATCTCATTGCTTTTTTGTTTTGAAATGTCGGGATGCACCATCAGTCCATATATCTAAATGTGTAATTTCTCCTTCAGTAAACCTTTTTAGTTTCTTCAAGAGTAGATGGTTATACAGTGCTACTCTGTAGTGGTGTGTGATTGCATCTGACATCTGATTGCATCTGACATAATGGCAAGGATTTTCATTTAGATTTCCTTTTTCTTGGAAATATGCAACAGCTATATATATTGTTACTGTTGCATCATCAGGAAGAGCTCAATGAGCTTCCATGACTTAACTTTGATACTGAATGGCATAATTTTCAGAGAAGTCAATCAATAAAACTACTGTACCTTCTTTAATATCTTGTTTTTGAGCCCTCAGTACTTAAGCTTGCTTACTGCATGTTATATGAATGAGTAGAAATGTTCTGCAACTGGCTGGTGAGCATTGCCTTTGTGTAAAAAAAAAATATTAAACCACAAAAAACATCCAAAGGGGTCCCCGTCCCTTGCCCTCTAATGATCATCAACATCCTACCAATGCTTTCACCTTTTGTATATTTTAATATTTCAGAAAATTATAAATAACTACAGTTTTCTAGAACCCGTGGCATTTTCACACTCATTGTAATTTACCCCTTGTAGATTATAAAAGAGGACAAAGTATGAGATAATAACATTTATGTAGCCTATGATATTGACTTAAATACACATGTAACAACAGTGACAGAAGACAGTAACATTAGTTACAGAGAAAATATGTAACGTTAGTTATCATTTATAAGATAAGCTATTTTATTTAATGACTATCAATGGACATTGAGGTATTGGATAGATGTCCAGATTCCTCATATACCATAGGGTATCTAAAAATTACACATCTTACAAAGCTGAAGGAAACGTATCCATGTTTTGTAACTAACATCACAATTTAGTTATTACCTTCAATATTCAGCTTCAGACACTGATTGCTCTTGCATGTGAACACATGTGGTCAACCACCATATACCAATAGTAACACTACTTAGTGATACATTGAGGAACTCCCATTTGTAATGTGGGAAATTCAAACATTAATTTGCATCCCATATCAACATTTTCTACTTTAGAATCATGATAACTTTACATAATATTCCCTCTACTGAATAATGTAGATAACAACACTATATTACTGATTCATGTTGCTCCATCTATGACCTAATTTGTGGGACACAGAAAATTAATATTGAGAAAATTTTATTTTTACTAAACTTGTCCTTTTTTTGTGAAATGGACAACTGTAAACTTTTCGCTAAACCACGGCTTTTCGCAGCTAATTGGATAAGTCCCTAATATGATTTACGTGTTTTTTCAATACACTTTACATGGTTTCTGGCTTTTTCAATACATTTACTATGATTCCAGGCACTTTCAATATATGTAATAACATTTTCAGCTTTTACTATGCATTTAATATGATTTCTGGCTTTTACAATACATATACTATAATTTCCGGCTTTTTCTATGCATTTAATATGATTTCTGGCTTTTTCAATACACTTTACATAGTTTCCGGGTTTTTCAATATCTTTACTATGCTTTCTGGCTTTTTCTATACATTTACTATGGTTTCCGGGCTTTTTAGTGCATTTAATATGGTTTCTGGCTTTTTCAATGCATTTGCTATGTTTCCGGCTTTTACCCACACCCCTTAAACACCATTGCCTTTATTCCCCCATATACTAATCACTGACCTCACACTCCAGTTCACTGGATCAGCGTGCGTTCAAGCACACTGCTACGGCGCTGAATGCAGGGTGACAGCTTCCACGATACTCACTGGAGCTGAAGCCCCGACCTAAGATCTCATCAACCATGGGTTTGTTTGGATACTCTGTAGCCAGGGACAACCATTGTTGCTGCTTGTTACACTAACAACAAACAAAAGATCACAGCTCCTGTCATGCTGCATCTGTGTAAGAACTGCATCACAGCACTGACATTAAGGCCCTCATTCAGAGCCGTTCGCTATTTGCGGTCGTTCGTTTAAAAACAAGGGGTGGCTATTCAAATGATCCGTACGCACATTGCAGTCTGTTCACACCTCTAAGTCTGAACGAGCGAGCAAAACATACGCTCGTTTATTTGTTAAAAACGCCCCCTGGCCGCTCGCACCATACGTCATGTCCGCTATTTATTAGATTAATCGAGTACATCGACCAGCGTATGAACTGCTCGCTATTCTTGTGGTTGGTGTTTGCTACCACAAATTTGTGAGCAGTTCTGGCTATAAAATAACCCAGTGACGTGGTCAATGACGCTGCTGTTTTAAATATACACACCCATAAAACGCCCGTTTTGACCTTTAAGCACGCCTGCGTTCGGATCTCCACTCCCCATTTTCAAGCACCTTCCCCTGTTACCACCCACATACGCCTCATTCTGTCACTCAAAATAGCAGGCACTCGCTATATAGCGTACAAACGATTTTCGGCCGCACTGACTGGTTCGCGCATGCGTACTAAAAACCGTACGCATGCGCAGATGTGCAAACATCGCTCGGAACGAGCGTACTGCCGCTAACGAGCGGCTCTGAATGAGGGCCTAAGCTTCTTATTAATCAACCTATTCCATTCAATAATGAACACTTGAATAGATTCCACTTCTCACTATATGTACTATATAAAAATTTAAATTTGTCCTTCTGTCCTTCTATCATTCTTTCTATACAAATCCACAGTTTACAAGCCAAGATCGTGAAATTTTACATACGAGTGTATTAAATGGCAGCGGCAATAAAAAAATTTTGAAATCGAAATTAATTACTGTTAATTTTTAAATAATTAAAAAATACTATTTTTGCATAGCATTCGCACTCTACAGGTCAGGTACGGAATTACAAAGGGATTTAGCCCACATTTTACAAGCCAAGATCTCTCATGATTCTACACCTAAAACACCAAAGAAGAATAAAAGCATTGTCCTGTTTGGTTTATTGTTAGATACAGATTTGGACACCATTCTTCTTGGGCCATCTGCAAGGTCAATAATAAAAATATTAAAATTTTATTTATTTTTGTTTAATTTCATAGTTTGATTTTATAACATGCATTTTGCTACATTCTAAGGAAGTATGGAATTTTATTCTGTAGCATATAATCTAAGTCTCTGAACAACATTTATTATGGCTCTCGCATGGAGTTTACAGTACCTTTTAAATGCTGTATGAATTTTTTAGGGATGAATGGGTTCGGTTCTCAGAGAACCGAATCCAGCCAAATTTCGGGGATCCTTGGTGATCCGAGACAAGCTCGGATCTCCCTGCCTGCCCCGGATCCCTCACATGAAGCAAAACCTCGCAATGCCACTGTTGGGTTGTGAGGTTTTGTTTTGAGCGGGCTTAATGCTGATTGGCTGAGAGGCTCGTCTGTCACGGCTCTCAGTCAATCAGCGTTAAGCCCATTTAATATGCACACAGGAAGCAAAAGAAGATGGCGCCTGCCATCCCTCGCTGCCTGACACCGCCGGCACCCCCCACTGCCGACACCACCAGCACCTCCACTGGCAGCATCCCCCACTGCCGACACTGCCAGCACCCCTGCAATGCTGCTCCACATACTCAGGACACCCTTAGTGACCCCCACACTGCCGACACTGCTGGCACTCCCACACTGAGGACACCACCAGCACCCCTGCACTGCCAACACTGTAAGCACACATGCACTGAGGACACCGCTGGCACCCCCGCTCTGCCGACACCGCCGGCACCCTGCATTGAGAACACCCTTGCGCTGCCAACACAGTCAGCAAACCTACTCTGAGGACACCGCTGGCACCCCCGCACTGCCGACATCACCGGCACCCTGCATTGAGAACACCCCTGCACTGCCGACACAGTCAGCAAATCTGCACTGAGGAACCACTATTGATATTAAGCCAGGCTTATTATGAGTCTGAATATGGTAAAAATTGATATCTGCATCCATGAGGAGAGATCCATCTGATTTACAGTCAGGCCCATAAAGATGGCAACTATACTGGGATGCAAAAAAGCAGCTCTGCAGCACAAATTTTTATTTATACTTGGAAATGCATCAGCTTACACGACTAGATGGTGTCAACAGTGGCGACTAAACTTTTTTGCCTACCTCCTTGGTTGCTGAACCGCACTATGGAATGCACAGAGGCTACTTCTGATTCATTCCTTTGTCAGCCCCTGAAGGGTAAAACCGATTGGATGAATCTTATACACCGTGGAGACCCTGAATGCCGGAAACAGCTGCACAAGGAACTGGAAGTAGTTGCTGTGCATTTCATAGTGCGATCCAGCAACCAGGAAGTACACAGTCATCCTGGTATCAGAGCAACAGAAGCTCTTGGCCATGTTTACACTGTACATCCGACAAATTTTGAATGCTTCCAACTCCGAAGTTTGCTTTACACCGTTACAGGTCCTACTTCCTTCAAAGACCTTAGGACTGTGGATGGGGAAGTTTGTCACACTTTTCGTTTGGCCTGCCTATGGAGAGGTTTGTTGGAGGATGATGTGTAAACAAACATTCTTAAAATCCTGCTAGTACTGGTACTCCAGCTAGTATATATATATATATATATATATACCATTGTTTCTATCATTATACAATGTTTTATATATCTCCATTGGTATAATAAAATTAGATACAATCTGAGAGACTACCAAAGGCGATGTTGAGTAATAACCCCTCACATTCAACATTTAGAGTGCAATACCTATAAACCAAAACATATAATTAAACTATACAAAACCCCGATAATACTATAAAAAACATTTAAAATTATTATTCTTATTTGACCCGCTTGGAGAGATAGTGTCCAGCTTGAAAATCCACCTAGACTCTTTCTGCAACAAAATTCTCTCTCTGTCACCACTCCTATCAGGAATTGGAGTGTGAGCAATGAGCATACACTTCTTTGTTGATGTTTGATGTCCTTTTTCCATGAAATGGCATGCCACAGGTTTATCACTATGTCCCTGTCTAATTGCCTGCCGTATAGAGGACCGATGGTCCGCCATTTTTTCTCTGAATGGCTGCAATGTTTTTCCCACATACAGTAATACATGCCACAGGGACATATTAGGATATATATGAGAAGGCTGGAAGTACATGTCAACCAATATTTAATATCCATCTTTTCCCTGTGTGTGTGGATGGGCAAAGTCTCTACCCATCAGCATCCCATTACACGTGGTGCATCCCGTACAACAGTAACATCCCATCTTTCTTTGTCATAACCATGTGATATGGGTATCATTACGAAAGTTCAAAGTGAGCCTTATTGGAATCTGTTTAAAATTTGGTCCTCTACGAAACGAGATCAATGGTGGTCTACAGAGGCTGCTCAGTCCATTATCTGAACTTTCTATGGGCAAATTCTTTCATATAGCTTTGGAGAAAACTGAAGCTTTAGTGTCAAATTGTGAAGTTACAACCAATCTATTGTCCATAGTGCCCTGTTTGTTATTTTCTCCTTTGTTGATAATGTAGTGTGCTCTCGATAAACATCTCCTAATAATGCGTTGGGCATAGCCCACTCTGCAAAGTGGCCTGCCATTTCTTGCAGTTAAAGTTCTGATGTCTCAGAATCACTATTATTACAAAGGACTCTAATAAATTGTGAGGTTTTCAGTGCCTCTTTTAAAGCCCTGAGGTGGTGACTTGTTGCATAGAGTAATGTGTTTCTGTCTGTTGCTTTATGAAACAATGTGGTACCAAGAGGATTTCCAATATGGTAAATTTTCACATCTAAAAATTCAATACTATCAGTCCTTACATTGGAAGGAAACCTAATTGGAGTCACCAATTCATTCAAATTTGTAACCATTTTCATAAAGAATTCCTGAGTGTCTCCCCACAGGATCAAAACATCATCTATGAAACGATAATAGTGCAGAATGCTGGGACCATATCTAGGGTATATACGGTATGTGTGCACTCATATTGTCATAAACAAATTTGCGGACAACAGAGTCAAATTCGACCCCATCACTGTCCCAGCATTCTGCACAAAATATGCATCACGGTATTGGAAGTGGTTATTCTCCAAAATTATTTGTATCATCTCTCCAATAAATTCCAAAGGTAGACCCACAAATTCTTCCTTCAACAAGAATTCCTTTACAGTCTCCATCCCCTCAATATGCAGTATCACCGTATAGAGAGAGGAGACATCCATTGCTGCAAACAACATATTGTCAGGAATATGTTTTTACTTTATTTCATAATTAGGGTTATGAGATAATTTAGTATAAGTGTCTCCAACTGACAATTGTTCCCTAATGTCATAATCTTCATAATTTAACACCCCTACTGCTCCTCCCCTGTCTGTTGCATGGATTACAATCTCTTTATTTTCTTGTAGTGATCTAATTGCTTGTATCTGTCCTTCTCTCAAGTTATAATAAACCCTATATGATGTGGTACATTTTTTTATAATCATTTCCTACCATGTATATTGTCGAAGCTGGATAATTGGCTGAGACAAGATCAGTTTAAAATTGGATCGCAGCGACGCCATCTTGCGACAGGCCTCAAGACGCCATCTTGGAAATGAGATCGCAAGACGCCATTTTGCGAATGGCCACCTAAGCGCCAGTTTAGATAAACTCACACTTTAGTACATGTGGCGATATTACTATTAGCTTCATGCACATGCATCTGCCCCAGGTTAACTAGCATCTTTACATCAAACCCCACATACTCACACATTACACATTCACATACAAGGTTCCATAAGCTTTAAGGTATAAGATTCAAGTATGAACATTTATTCTAATTGTTAGGAAATAAAGATTATTTCGTAACTAAGGTTTTATACGTGATAAGTAAGCCATGTTTGGTATTGTACTGATGCGTACTCTCTCAACAGTATTCCGGTAAAATCAATGGAGAGATCGCAACATGTATTCTCAACTTATGGACCGCATAGACTTCAAGCAACAAAATGTACATTATATGAACAACTGTTAGGAATTGCATGAGGCAGGAAACCAGAGACCACCAGTTGTTAGAGGCTGGACAGTGTCTATTTGAACCAACCTGTTAAATGCCTTGTAACATATGCCCTCTCCTTTAGGACCAATGGTATTAGCAACAAACTTCTCTATTGTGTTGTTTATTTCTTGGGTATAAATATGTGTGCTCTCACCCTGGGTTCCTAGTCTTCGTGCTGAATGCTGATTGACAAGGGGTTTCTTGCTGATGCCTACATCTGGACCAGAGCGCTGCGTATGTATAACTGTACTTGGGTCTGTATAATTTCTTTGCGCTAAGATTATATGAGGATCATAGCATTTAACTGCTGTACTTTTTACTTGAATAATACTTTGTGCTTTGGAACCACAGGTACTAGGTCTGGAGTCTTTATTTACTGTATGACTGCATACACAAAATAGCATCATCCTTAGAGGTTTATAGGAAGTATATTAGAAGGTATAGGCAGGGGTATTCATAAGGTTCAAAGGCAGTATCGTTAGTTGGGGGCTCGTAGTGAAGTCACTTACCCACTCACACGGCACTTACGGTTATCGATTTCTCACCAAAGGGTGGAGTGGCCACATGCAAGGTTTACCTGCAACCGCTCGGTGCTTAGAGATCACTACCTGTTTTCGTGTGAGCCAGGGATGCTGACTAGAATCCAGGGACAAGAGAGGAAAAAGTTTGTTTTCCTTTGTTGATAGAACCTAACATTTAAAGGGGTGCCGCAGTATTGAACACGTGGCTGAGTCACAGTTTTGCGCACAGTAAAGATGCATTTTTGTATACGCAGCTAAAGGTTGTCATACGGTTGTGTGGCATTATTGTGTATGCGACTGGTCGCACAATAGCATATACGTACTTCCGGTTGTGCTGCCACGTGTTTAAACAAAGCCGTTGAGGTTTACATTCTTTTCAATTGTTGTTAATATCTGGGTTAACGTGTATTTTTCTGCGCAGGAAAAGTGTGTAACAGAGAGTATTTGTTGGTAGGGCTAACTTGTTCCCTAAAGTTAGAGGTACCGTATGACCTTTAAGGGCTAAGTGCTAGCCGCTCGGTAACCAGCTTACCGTTCTATACACAGTAGCAGGTCTACATGTTGTCTTTGTTGTAGAGAGGTGCGTGGAAGTAGCCGACTTAAACTTCCATAGGTGTGGAAAGTGCCTTCTTAAATCTTATCTGGGTGTGTGGAGTAGCCTTCTTCAAATCTTCACAGGTGTGTGGGCGCTGCCGTTTAAATCATCCACAGGTAAGTGACAGTATCTTGACTGTCTTTCACCAGTTGAAATCTTTATTGAACAATGTAGGAGTTGTCTCAAAATGGGAGCCATGCAAACAATAGAGATGTTAGACAATGATGTGCTGCTAATGGAAGCGCCGATTGGATCGGCCCATCGTATTATGCATACTAAGTATGGTACTTATGCAATAAGGTATTGTGATGTATGGTTTAAAATGACGATGAAGAGTGTTAGACCGTTTCCCAGAATTAGTAGTTTTGATAAAGATGTATTAGATAATGTCCGGGATCACATCAGTCTGATGCGCTCCTGAGAGAAAAAGGCAAATATCATGAATGTTTAAAGTTGTGGCAGCATGAAGGAAATGCGTGGCTTAAAAATGCGCAAATGACGCAAACTAGCGTTGCGAGCGCATTGCCAGAGAATGCATCCGCGACGCTGAATTACAATGCGGGTGTGCCGCAAAATGGCGCGCACGTGCAGCAAGGTAGCGTTGCAGAAGATATTGCCAGCAGTTCACGTGAACCTCCCCCACCTTATGTGGATGGAGGTGCAAGTAAAGTTATTTCCCATGCTGTGCAAATGGTAGGTGCTACGCCACGACAATCACGAGTGGTGCCGCCATCTCCATCGGTAACAGCAAGGGAAGTGCTAACACCCTCTGCACCCGTAGAGGAAGTTGTTAATACCATACATAGCAGCAACAGATTAAACCCCCAGCAAGGTAACAAGGTCAAAGGTGCTACCGGTCTGCATCCCATTCGGACATTAACTGTTCCAAATGGAAATGCAAATGCGAATGGTGTAGTACCCACGAGGGAAGTGGTAATGCATTGTCCTTGGACAAGAGCAGAACTAAATTCCATCATAAATGATTTCCCCGATCACAAAAAGGAACTAGCCAAATGTCAGAGATTTTTGAGGAATTTGGGTAGTTCTCATGAGCCAACTAATAAAGATTGGTGTGTGGTGTTAAGGGCCTGTCTACCACGCAATACCAACGAGACTAAATTTATCACGGATTGTGCATTGGATGGTGACATTCCCTTAATGGACCAAGTAAACTAAGGTAACATTTCCCGCATTGTAACACAGTTGGGTATATATTTTTCGGTAGTAGTTAACTGGAACAAAATTTTCACCATAAAGCAAAAGGAGATTGAATCTGCAGAAGAGTATTGCGACTGGGCTCTGCAGGCTATCACCCAGTACACTGGGATAGAAGATATTAAAGATAGCACTCACCACAGGGGAATGATAGTCACGGTACTCATGGATGGTCTTAAGGAAAACTTAAAGACTCGGGTTCAGACCTCACAACCTGACTGGAGGGAAGTCACAATAGATACACTCATAGAATCTGCCATAGAACATGATAAGAACATCTCAAAGAAGAGAGAGACCCAGAGCGAAAAACTAATGGCTGTCAGTATTCAAGCTCTGGAAGGAATGACGGTAACATCACAGCCAACAGACACACTTGCATCTACACACACACCTACACCTGAACAGTTATATGTCCTCACTAATCCCACGCAACAGCAAACACAGCTCTATTCTACTAACCCTACACAACCACAGGTCCCACACTACTCACAAACTTCATATCCCCCACAATACCCTTATCCTCCATATCCCAACCCATATCCACCACCTTTTCCACCTGCTCAAACCTCACAACAACCCGTGTCTTCATCTGATCCACGAATATGTTTTAATTGTAACCAGCCAGGACATTTAAGTAGAACCTACAGAGTAAAAAGGGTAGGTCCCCCAAACCAGAGAGTACCTTTATATCCCCATAAGGGATATGCACAGAGACCAGCAAATATCCAGCAAGCACCAGCTCCAATTGTGGCCATTAATGCTTTATCGGAGAATGGTAGCCAACGCTAGGGGTCAGATCATACCTGTAGTCTACAGATAGTCAGGTTAACGGGAAGTACTAGGGAAGAACCGGTCATGATGGTTGATGTAGCTGGTACTGAATATCCCTTTCTTGTAGACACAGGGGCGACCAGGTCAGTGATAAAATCTCCCGTTAATTTACAGGTGACCAACGAGACAGTACCAACAATGGGTGTAACAGGTAAAGTGCAACATTATCTTTTAACAAAGTCCATAGAGGTTACTATTGGGCCGTTGCATACCAGGCATTCTTTCCTTCTGGCGACTGCGGCTCCTACTAACCTGCTGGGTAGAGATTTGTTATGTAAGATGGGATGTGTCATATATTGCACCCCTGATGGTGTATTTCTAGATATCCCAGAGAGAGTTGCGCATGAGGTGCGGGATATGTTGGACACTCCCCAAAGGATAATGTATCACTCTACCAGTTTAGATGAAAATCCATCTCAGGTAGATCAAATGTTGTCTCAAATTCCAGATTCCCTTTGGACTAAGGATGGACAGGACACTGGATTAATGGCAAATGTCATCCCCGTAATGGTAAATTTAAAAGGCGGTAGGCAAGCTCCAAAAATTCCCCAGTACCCACTAAAAAAGGAGGTAGAATTAGGGGTTTTTCCAATAATTGAGCGATTATTGCAACAGGGAATTTTAGTTTGTACAGCTAGTGTAGCCAACAGTCCCATCTTTCTGGTGAAGAAAAGTGGTGGGAGGGGTTCCAGGCTGGTACAGGACCTTAGTGGTGTTAATAAGGTAGTAGAGAGCCAATTCCCCGTATGGCCAAATCCAGCTGTCATTCTTATGCAGATCCCGCCGAACGCAACCCATTTCACTGTCATTGACCTCTGTTCTGCTTTCTTCTCTGTGCCTCTCCACCCTGACTGTCAATATGTATTCGCATTTACATACAGAGGTGTGCAATATACATGGACATGGTTGCCCCAAGGTTTCATAGACAGCCCCAGTATCTTTTCCCTGGCATTGCATGACTGTTTACAATCTTTTCAACCTGCTAATGGATCTGTTCTAATTCAATATGTGCACGATTTATTGCTGTGTTCTGATTCGTTTATGTCATGTTTGAATGATACTAAACTTTTGTTGCTTCATCTCTCGCATACAGGACACAAGGTGGCTAAGGACAAACTACAGCTGTGCCAATCCAGAGTAAAATATTTGGTACACTGCCTAACCCAGGGGTTAAGACATCTCACAAATGATAGAATCCAGGCCATACAGAACATGACACTGCCGCAGAATCAACAGCAAATTCGTACCTTCTTGGGAATGTGTGGATACTGTAGAATGTGGATCCCAGGTTTTTCTATTTTGGCCTTGCCTTTACAGGACTTAATCTTTTCCTCAAAGCCCGATCGTGTCATACACACAGAGGAATCAGAGCAGGCTTTCCTTAATCTTAAGGATAGTCTGACCAAAGCACCTGCATTGGGAATACCTGATTATGAAAAACCTTTTGATTTGTATTGTACGGAAACCGATGGTTGTGCTGCAGGTGTCCTTACACAAAAACATGGTGATGTCAGTAGGCCCGTAGCATACTACAGTGCCCAATTGGACACTGTGGTGAGATCACTCCCCACCTGTTTGAGAAGTGTAGCAGCTATTGCTTTATTGGTGAGTAAAAGTGAGGACATAGTATTAGGTCATGATATGATTGTCTACACTCCCCATGCTGCATCTGCTCTGCTGAACTCTGCTCAAACCAGACACGTCTCTTCGGCTAGGTTTACCAAATGGGAACTAGCTCTAATCGCACCTGCAAACATCGCTGTTAAACGTTGCAGCACGCTGAACCCAGCAACGTATTTACCATATGTACAACATGATGTACAAAGGGTGGAAGGAGGCCAGTTGCTGGCGGAGGGTGAGTTCAGCGGACATAATGATACACACGATTGTATGGAATATCTGAATCAGACCTTCACTGCTAGACCCGACATACACAACACACCTTTAGAGAATGTAGATGTGACTTTTTACATGGATGAGAGTTGTCATAGACAAACAGACACAGGTGAATTATGTACAGGTTATGCTGTTGTAAATTATACAGACATCATAGAAGCCAAACCTCTTGGTCCTCCTCACTCAGCCCAAGTGGCAGAGTTAGTAGCACTAACTAGAGCGTGTGAACTGGCAGTAGGCAAATCTGCTAACATTTACACTGACTCGAGGTACGCGTTCGGGGTGGTGCATGATTTCGGGGCTCTATGGTGTCTGAGAAATTTTATGACAGCAGCAGGCACACCAGTTGCACATTCCCGACACATAAAACATCTTTTAGAAGCAATCCAACTGCCCAAAGCGGTGGCAGTAATCAAGTGTAAAGCCCATACATGTGAGGATGACCCGGTGTCACTGGGCAACAACAGAGCCGATGAAGCTGCAAAATGGGCAGCAGGGTTAAAAATGTTTTCTCCCACTGAAAAAATTGTCTTTCCGAACAACTGATATGTTGAAATTAATTGAGATGCAAAATTTGTGTTCAATTCAGGAAAAGTCCATTTGGAAGTCCAAGGGATGTGGGCAAGAGTCCTCTGGGCTCTGGAGGGATGGACAAGGTAAGCCAGTAGCCCCCAAGGCATATTACCCCAGCCTGCCTGAGGCAGCACACGGTCTGACTCATCTGGGAAAGCAAGGTATGTGCAAGTTGGTGAGAGCATACTGGTGTGCACCAGGTTTTTCTTCACAAGCAGAAAAGATAGCAATGTCCTGTCTGACCTGCTTGAGGAAGAACATAGGGAAAGCGATCCCTACCGAACCATCCCATATTCCACCGTCTGAAGTACCTTTCCAGGTGATACAAATTGATTTCATCCAATTACCACCCTGCAGGAATCTTAAGTATGTATTAGTGTGCACTGATGTATTTTCTAATTGGGTTGAGGCCTACCCAGTGGCCACTAATACTGCTGCGTTTACTGCCAAGAAAATAGTTCAGGAATTTGTATGCAGGTATGGTATCCCTAAAATCATTGAGAGCGATAGGGTACTCATTTCACAGGTGATGTTTTTCAAAATATGTGTAAGCTGATGGGTATTAATAGCTGACTTCACACCCCCTACTGACCGCAAGCCAGTGCCAAGGTAGAGAGGATGAACGAGACTATTAAAAATAAGTTAAGTAAAATCATGGCAGAGACTGGACTAGGTTGGCCAGAAGCATTACCATTGGTCCTGCATAGTATAAGGACCACTCCCAGACCCTCTCTAAATCTGTCTCCCTTTGAAATACTGTTCGGTAGACAACCTCATTTGATTATAAGTCCACAGGAAGACTTGAAAGGTAACAACGAGGTAACTGTAAAGTATCTTATATCAATGAGTAAGCAGTTAAAACAACAGCAGCAGAAACTGAAATTGTTGTCCAATGATATGCCTGAAACTAACTGTCATGATGTTGAACCTGGAGAATATGTTATGATCAGAAATTTCTTGCATTCAGATTGTTTGACTGATCGGTGGGAAGGTCCGTACCAGGTGCTGCTGACAAGTACTACATCTTTGAAGGTGGCTGAGAGAGATACCTGGGTCCATTCACTGCAAAAAGGTCAATCAACCAGTGGAGAAACGAGTCGGAGACAAGGCTGATAGCGTGAAACTGTCGCTCGTGAGCTTGTTCCAGGAGGATTGAAAATGTCGTAGTGAGATACCTGAACTAAAAGAAATCTGCAGGTCTTCTTGTGGCAATGGACGGACCTGCTGTGTTCATTTTCATATTCTCTTTTAGAGTGTTCACCATCCTGGTCGGTTCGGGAATGTCCGGTTTCTGTGAAGGGGGACCGATTGTGGAGAGGGGAGTTGATGGCAGTGCTGATAGAGTGGAGTCAGAAGGAGTACTATGCCAATCAGGGGAGTGTCTGAGCAATCTTAGTACTGTTATTGTTAAGAGAGCTGTTATTCCGGATACTCGGGGATGGTGTGGAGGTTTATCGTCTGAAGATTCCTGTATTTGTGAGCTTTGTGGGTCCCTAGTTGATGAGAATTATATCTAACGGTGCCAGCCTAAATATAACCCGTACTGGGGTGGGTATCCTTTAGAGGATTATCATAGCATGGTAGGCAAAGTGTTAAATCAAACTGATTGCTGGGTGTGTTCACATGTGCCACTGGGACAGCATAATGTAGGGTTGGTGCCATATCCGCTGAATATCACGGAAATTTTAGAATTACAGAAAGGGCAAACATTGGATGGAAAATTTCTCTCATCCAAACCACCTCATTTCAAACTCTATCAATTCCAAGTAGATAGATCACTTTTGTGTTTAAACATAACCAACCCCAATAAACCCGGGAGTTGGGAAGTGACAGGGAATAATCAGACGAGGACCTTCTCACAAAGAGCTGATAATGAGTCCATAAACCATGATCTGTTACGCTCAATTAAATCTAGTGGGAGACATTTTAGGTACCGGTATGCATTGAGTTCCACCAAAGAAATTATTGGTAAGGTGCCAGATGGTTATTGTGCTAAAATAATACAGCCAGAAACTTGCATGTACCAGATGGAAGACCCAGAAATAGGATTGTTTGCAAGGGAAATGTGCTTAAAGATAATGATGCATACCATTCCTTATGTTCTCCCTGATAATGTATATTTTATATGTGGAAGAAAAGCGTATAAGTGGCTCTCCCTGAGTTCCGAAGGTTTGTGTTACCTGGGAAGAGTAGTCCCAGAAGTTATGACCCTCACACATGTTGAAATGCTTGGTATTCATAAAAATACACCGTCATCATATCTTCACAAACAAGATGAACACAGAGGCAAATGAAATATGATACCTGGTGACGTGCACAAAGCCACTAAGTTAATTAGTGAGACAACTGGTTTTCAAGGTTTAGTCGCATTGGATCCCACCAGGATCGCTCGGGGTACATTAAACTTTAGATATATTCAGGAACTTGCTAAACTGATAGATAATATCACCGAGATGTACGATGACACATTCAGGTATACAGGGAGATAATTGCAAGCGTACAAGAAAGAACTGGTGCAACACAGGCTAGTATTAAATTATTTAACTGCTGTTACTGGAGGGTACTGCATAACTTTGGCCACCCAATTTGGAGTAAAATGTTGCACCTATGTCACCAATTATACCAGCGACCCCAAGGAGGTGATAGACTGAAAGATGGATGAAATTCTGCAGCTAAAATGGGAATTTCGTAAGAACCATAATGCTTCAGTGGCTAAAGTAGGGGAGAAGATAGAAGGATGGGTTTCATGGCTGAACCCAGTGAAATGGTTCTCAGGTCTAGGTGAATGGGTCCAGGAAGTGATCGCCAGCATAAGCAAATTCTTAATCCTTATACTGATTGTCATCATAATAATTGGCATATGTGTCCAGTGTGTTCCTATTGTGTTGAAGTGTGGAAACTGTAAAAATAGAGTAAAATTAAAGAACAAAATTATGATGGTGGTCAGTATGAATACCGCGGTAAATACAGAACTGCATTACAACCCTGAACTAGGAAATACCATCATTTAATGTATTATATTTAGACCTGCATAGAATGTATTATTAAAATTTTATTTTAAAACACCTCAGATAATGTAAAGTCTCAAATTTCCCCTTCAAGACTGCTTTTATAGGACTGGTGTATCCCCACACCTTTCACATGATCTTCCAAGATTCGCGGTGTGCCTATAATAGTAGTTTTATGTCCCCATTCAGAGACACATTATTGATGGATTAAGAATCACCTTGTGCCATCCCATAATAACACTAAATAGTATATAAATGTAAGCTTAAATTATATTTTAAAAATCAGATTGTGATAGCATGTTGTTCGCTATCAAAGGGTGGACTGTCGAAGCTGGATAATTGGCTGAGACAAGATCAGTTTAAAATTGGATTGCAGCGATGCAATCTTGCGACTGGTCGCAAGACGCCATATTGAAAATGAGATCGCAAGACGCCATTTTGCGAATGGCCGCAATAGCTCCATTTTAGATAAACTCACACTTTAGTACATGTAGCGATATTACTATTAGCTTCATGCACACGCATCTGCCCCAAGTTAACTAGCGTCTTTACATCAAACCCCACATACTCACACATTACATATTCACATACAAGGTTCCATAAGCTTTAAAGTATAAGATTCAAGTATGCACATTTATTCTAATTGTTAGGAAATAAAGATTATTTTGTAACTAAGGTTTTATATGTGATAAGTAAGCCATGTTTGGTATTGTACTGATGCGTACTCTCTCAACAGTATTCCGGTAATATCGATGGAGAGATCGCAACATGTATTCTCAACTTATGGACCGCATAGACTTCAAGCAACAAAATGTACATTATATGAACAACTGTTAGGAATTGCATGAGGCGGGAAACCAGAGACCTCCAGTTGTTAGAGGCTGGACAGTGTCTATTTGAACCAACCTGTTAAATGCCTTGTAACATATGCCCTCTCCTTTAGGACCAATGGTATTAGCAACAAACTTCTCTATTGTGTTGTTTATTTCTGGGGGGTATAAATATGTGTGCTCTCACCCTGGGTTCCTAGTCTTCGTGCTGAATGCTGACTGACGAGGGGTTTCTTGCTGATGCCTACATCTGGACCAGAGAGCGCTGCGTATGTATAACTGTACTTGGTCTGTATAATTTCTTTGTGCTAAGATTATATGAGGATCATAGCATTTAACTGCTGTACTTTTTACTTGAATAATACTTTGTGCTTTGGAACCACATGTTCTAGGTCTGGAGTCTTTATTTCCTGTATGACTGCGTACGCAAAATAGCGTCATCCTTAGAGGTTTATAAGAAGGATAAGGTTCAAAGGCAGTATTGTTAGTATATATGTTCTAATACTTGCATTCATAGATACTGTGTCAAAGGTACTAGGATTCCTCAATAAACCCAACCTCTGCTCCTCTTTTAAGTACCTTGAAAGTTGTGTATTATCTGGAAGAGGGCACATTCTCTTGCATGACTATATATATATATATATATATATTAGGGATGTGCAGGCTCGGATAGGTTCGAGTTTGCACGTGGAGTTCGGATTTTTCCCTCCAAAAAAACGGAACTCAGAACGAGGCAAAACGTCATCTTACATGGACGAACATCATCATTCCTGGTCTTTTGTCCAGGAATGATGATGTTCGTCCATGTAAGATGACGTTTTGCCTCGTTCTGAGTTCCGTTTTTTTGGAGGGAAAAATCCGAACTCCACGTGCAAACTCGAACCTATCCGAGCCTGCACATCCCTAATATATATATATATATATATATATATATATATAGAAGAAACTTTGGATCTGCACTCAATCCAGCTTTTACAAGCCCCCGAGTACCGCTGTTAGTTTACAGGCCGTTGATATATATATATATATATATATATATATATGTATATATATATAAACAGCAGATGCAGCAGGACTCGAACTGATAAATGCTTTACAGCAGGTAAGTATCACTTATCTGCTGTAAAGCCTTTATCTGTTCGAGTGCCGTTGCATCTGCTGTTTACATTTTGAGGCTCCAGACTGGGGCGCCCTACAGAAGGCACTGACGACTGTACTATATATAATGAGTGTGCCATCAAGACTGTATATATATATATAGTACCAGTCAAAAGTTTGGACACACCTTCTCATTCAATGGTTTTTGTTTATTTAAATTATTTTCAACATAGTAGATTAATACTAAAGACATCAAAACTATGAAAGAACACATATGGAACTATGTTGTAAACAAAAAAGTATTAAACAAAGCAAAATATGTTTTATATTTTAGATTCCTCAAAGTAGCCCCCTTTTGCTTTGTAGACAAGTAGCCCCCCAGCTGTTGTAGAACTACACATCCCAGCATGCCCTGCCATAGTTTTGGTATTTGGCCATGCTAAAACTGTTGCAAAGCATTCTGGGATTTGTAGTTCAAGAACAGCTGGAGGGCCGCTTATTGCCCACCCTTGCACTAGCTGATGTGTTGTACGAACGATATTGGTGAAAGATTTCCCTTGAATTTCTGTAGTGCAGGACAAATGATATTGGGTATACACACAATATCTTTCAGTGAAGTCATCCTGCCACATCTCTGAACAGACAATTCTTGATGATAACATCACATTGGCCTGCATGTATGGACAACAAGAGACATCATTAACGTCCCGCGGGAGGGCGCATCATTGATTGTTCACTGCATACACACTGAAAGATATGAACGATATATAGTTGTACAATATCATTATTGTCCATATCGTTCATAACAGACCAGACCAGTTGTCTGGTGTGTATACGGCTTTATTGTTTTCTTGCATTTACCATGGTTTTTCATTTTGTTTTACTGCTTTCATTGTTTTCATACCACAGTATTGCCACTGTATCATTTCATCTCTACCCCATGTCTATATCTTTCCACCCTCTATCTTCCTTTTTTTATTTGCCCATTGTTCTTATTTCCATGTTTTGCATATCTCAGCCATATTAACCTATGTAGTGCACCCAATATGGCTGCCTCATCTGGTACTTTCGATGGTAGGATAAAAATCTGTGGATCAAATGATGGTATAGGTAACGTGTATTTCATATGTTATATATTGTTTTTCCTCAACTTGTATCAGTATTGATTCAATGCAGCACTCCTCTATAGAGCAGATGATTTGGTGCTATGTAATCACATAGAAATGTCAGATATCCCAGTACTCTTTGCTCCAGATATTAACCTGGGCTAAAGGTGCGTACACACTTGCCGATATTTTGTCGTTCACTATATCAGCCAGTGTGTATGCTGAAATGATGACCGATAACGAAGAACAACCAATGATATAACCCATTCCCATGGGTAATTGGTCATTGTCATTCATCGCTCGAACATGCAGACCAACCAGACAATATTGACAGGTTGTTGCATGTTCGGGGATGAGGGTGGGTGCCTGGCACTGAATGATATCATTTATGATATCATTCAGTGTGTGTTGTTAATGACATTGAGCACACCCCTGCCGAGGACACACTAGATGATATCGCTCATGGAGCGAATTGTCTTAGTGTGTATGCCTCCATTGCAAATGTGGCTGGGCCATTATGATTCTTGCGTGACAAAGCTGAGAGGAGAAAAACATCTTATTGCTCTCTAAAGTCTCTGGTAGCCCCAAATGTACCCTTCTCAAAGTTATTAAAAGGGCTATCCTCATTATAGGCCAGACATCTAATTATATCACCAACACCCAACAGTCTTAAGCTGATCTGTGTTATGATTCCTGGAGAGAATCGACTGTATTAATGTAGAGCCAACTGATTGGGGCTGGAATGTATTGTACTAGTCATGGCCAAGGGTTAAGGATTTGGTTGCAGCCATTGGGCTGTTGATGCTGCCTTGGGGCTGGTTTGCTTTGACTAGTTGTGCCGAGGGCAAGAAGTGTGATGCAGTCTGTGGGCTGTAGGAGCAGCCTTGAGAGATGGTTGTGGCCTTTATAGTCGTAACCAAGGGACTGGTGATGTGAAGCAGCCTTGTGGCTGTTGGAGCAGGCTTGGAGGCTGATTGTGGTCTTTATAGTCGTGGCCAAGGGACTGATGGTGTGAAGCAGCCTTTGGGCTGTTGGAGCAGCCTTGGAGACTGATTGTGGCCTTTATAGTCGTGGCCAAGGGACTGATGGTGTGAAGCAGCCTTTGGGCTGTTGCAGCAGCCGTGGGGGCTGATTATGGCCTTTATAGTCATGGCCAAGGGACTAATGGTGTGAAGCAGCCTTTGGGCTGCTGGAGCAACCTTGGAGGCTGATTGTGGCCTTTATAGTCATGGCTAAGGGACTAATGGTGTGAAGCAGCCGTTGGGCTGTTGCAGCAGCCTTGAGGGCTGATAGTGAACTGGGGCACCAGGACTGTTGTAGCCTATGGGCTGATGAGACTCAGTTGAGGTATGCAACAAGAAAGTGGGACTGCTACCAGTGCCGCCGAGATGACACTGGCGACGGTGTGCTTAATAGTGCACATGGAACGCAGAATTGCTACCAGTGCTCCCAGGATGACACTGGCAACGGTATGCTAGATTGCGCACCTGGAACACAGAGTTGCTACCAATGCCGCCGGGATGACACTGGTGACGGTGTGCTAGGTTGCACTCCTGGAACACAGAGTAGCTACCAGTGCCACTGAGATGACATTGGCAACGGTGTTCTAGATTGTGCACCTGGAACGCTAAACTGCAACTGGTGCCACCGGGTTGACACTCACCGGATGGTGACAGACGCTTCTGGGGTAGGAAGTGCTCCATGCTGCCCAGATGTTACAAGCAGCACATGTGGATGAGATGCAGGTGGAGCAGCCTGGATGGAATAAATGGCACACATGAAACCCAGCTACACTGACTCAGGAACTCGACTGACAAGCAGGAGACTGGAAACCAGAAGTACGAAAAACTCTATCACCAGCATGAAGTAAAGGACTGGCTGGAATTTAACAGGAACAAGGCCCAACCAGAGCAAATGTCCCTTAATGATAGACCAGTGTGCAGCTGTGCTGTGCACAGACAGGAGAATCAATTAGCATACACCAGACACTGCACACATACAGGCAGTAATTAATGCAGTGCCTCAGGCTGGAAGCTGCAGTTCCTGACAACCTGGGTCCAAAATGTGTGGACTCTTCTATTATGCTAATATGGTAGATTAACAATTATTTGGGCTAATAGGCTGCAAATATTTTTATTACTTCAAGAAGGGTCAAGATAAGGGATCATGTTCCAAAGCCAGTGTCTGACCCAGGGTTGCTGAAGGTCTGGAAGACCCCAAAAAAGATGTTTTAGGCACAGGACCCAAGATAATGAGAAAAGTATAGTGTCAAGAGCTTGAAATACAGAAAATGTATCTCCTTTTTCTCTTCACCCCCTTACCCTCAGAGACAATAAAAAACAAGTGGTTGCTACAGCTAATTCATTTAGCATTAAAACTTTTATACTGGAACAGTTTCCATAACGGATAATTCCATGTTTAAAGAATTGCAGTTATACAGATCCTGATATTTGCTCTAGAACAGCAAAAAGTAGAACTGGCCAATACATATTCTAAGGGTTGTTTCACTCAACTGCTCTGTATCAAAAAGTAGGATGTTTCTTTCAGACCAGTCCTCAACCTCAAATCCTAAAATCAACAGTTAAAAAAAAAAAAAACAGAATTGCCAGATATTCCTAACTATGATTTATTATTGCATAAATATAGATATTAACCTTAGAATGCTAACCATGGGTTTGACGCACCCGGCCATTTCAAACTTTGCAATAAAGAACATACAAGTGTCAACTTTACCTCACTTTCTTCAAAAAATGCACCACCAGTTGGAACCAATATAGGTTATTGAAACCCAAGAGATGTGAAATGTGTCCATTGAAAAAAGGCCAAAAGACATCATACCAATGTAATATGTGTCACAAGCCGATTTGCATGGAACATAAGGCAATGATTTGTTCTGATTGTATTTGAATGAAAACTCTTTATTTTTTCAGTTGTAATTTCTTGTTTCTAGTAGTCATGTATTATACAATTGTTCAATAAATGTTATCTTTATTGATACTATGGATTTTTCAGGTATCACAGACCCAAGTTAGCTGTTCTGAAACTATTTTTTATAAGGATATATTACTTGCATCAAGAAAGCAGTTGTGCTGATCCAGTAGAGTGATCATTGCATCATTTATCTGGACAAGATGTTCTTAATGCATTCAAATCCAAATACACTAGCACAGTGGTTCTCAAACTCGTTCCTCAGGACCCCACACAGGTCACGTTTTCCAGGTCACCCAGCAGGTGCACAGGTGTATTCATTATTCACTGACACATTTTAAAAGATCCACAGGTGGAACTAATTCTAATTCCTATGCGGGGAATCACAGTTTCCTAGGATGCTTGATACTCATCCACTGTTTGGCCAGAAAATATTTATTAGACACAATGCATAATACATACCTACTGCTCTACTGAGTCATCCTCAGACAGCCAAGAAATCAGCTCTATATATAAATTTTTTATATGAGTTGCAGTCCCCATTCATGTGCATAGAAAACATAACAGAGGCTTCAATATCTTTATACAGGGAAGTGCTGGAGATCTGTGTTTGGTGAGTTCAGGAAAACAATTTTAGTTGCACTAAAAAACAATATCGTTCCAGAAATGCACACCTTCAGATGTGGACCTTTTCAGTGTTCTCCCAGGGCATTTTTGATGGGTGCTCCGCCCAACATTTTCCTAACACCGCCCGACATGTGCTTTGAAGAGTTTAGCATTGCTTTTCCCAATCACTTGTAATGCAAAGAACCCTCACTTTGTCTCCAAATTATGGACAAAGGAAATATAGAAGATGGATGTGAAGTCCTGATCATAGGTGTATATGCCATATTATTTTCCCCCACCAAACCTATTCTAAAGGTCCTGCACAAGATCATGACCGTACAGGTAACCCAAACAGTTCTGGTGTACCCACTATGGACAGCACAGTTTGATTCCACTGATCAGTCAGTTGAACAAGGGTACTCTGGATTTGAAAGGAATGCTGTCTCACTGCATATGGATGCCAACATTACTAGGTTACTAACAGATCTACTCACTCACTAAGGGGTCTATTTACTAAGCCTTGGATGGAAATAAAGTGAATGGAGATAAAGTACCAGCCAATCAGCTCTTAACTGCCATGTCACAGGCTGTGTTTGAAAAATGACAGGAGCTGATTGCCTGGTAGTTTATCTCCGTTCACTTTATCTCTATCCAAGGCTTAGTAAATAGACCCCTATGACTGTGATACCTAGGCCCCACACTAGGGATAATGATTACACTTTAATCAGGGAATGTGACCAATGGCAATGTCAGGCAACCTCTGTTCACTCTGTGTGGCTTCTGCATTTAGTCTCTAGTAAATATGGAGTTGTAACTGTCTATGATCAAATCATGTGGTTCTGCGCTTTGCCTAGTAATTTCTAACTTAATGGGGAATACATTATATATTTGCCTGATGTATGGTATCTACCTCTTGAGACCTATTTTATCTACTGTAAATACTCCATCACATAGGAAATTTATACTTTTTGGCTTATTTTGGCTTCAGTGGCTATAGTTTCTCATATTCTAATATTTAGCAGCTATCATGTAAATTAGCCTTTCTGATAAAACTGTCCAGAATTGGTTCTCACACAATTTAGGTGGGATGTATTTCATAGGTACAAGAGTGCTGGTGCAATTACTGTAAGAATGAGGGTTATGTTTATCCCATTTAGCGCCCACCGGATTATGTGGAAAAAATCTATCTTTAAAGACTAGACACATATAAAACAGCTACAGTAAATATCACAATTTATTAATGTAAGTAAAAAGTATAGATCTTATATGTATAATTTTACACTTTAAAAACAATAGAGGCATTCATAGGAATTAATAATCATAAGAATAAATAATTTCTAAAAGACAGTGATAAATCAGAGCTGGCGAACCGGCAGCCAATCAGCAGTGGCGACTCCTGATTGGCTGCCAGTTTGCAAACTTCGATTGGCTTGCGACGGGTGCCAGATTCAAATTGCACCGGTACAGTCTGTCCATGTCTGCACTGGTGTGTAGGTGTAATTATCTGCCAGCCCAACCCCAAATCCACACATGCTGGCTGCTGATTGCACACAAGGGAGGCGAGTGGCTGCTGGAGGGACATGGGAAGATGAGTTGCTGTGGGAGGGCATAATGTGTAAGGGGCATTACTGTGTGGCATAATGTGTAAGGTGCACTATTATTGTGCAGAATAATGTGTTATATGGATCACTACTACTGTGTGTCATAATCTGTAAAGGGCATTACTGTGTGGTATAATGTGTAAGGGGCATTACTGTATAGTGTAAGGCCATTACTGTGTGGCATAATGTATAAGGGGTACTACTACTGTATGGCATAATGTGTATAAGGGGTACTAATGTGTGGCATCACCTGAATGGGCTCTGTGACCATATATAAGTCAGCCCTCTGTGTTTGCATGCAAGGATGTAACTAGAACTTTGGGGGCTACATAGCAAGATCTTAAAAGGGCCCCCCAAAAAGTAAAAAAACCCTTATATTTGCCCCCACACAGAGCCTAATTATGTTATTACCTGAAGCTAAGAACCATAGGCAAAACCAGGGATCTGATAATGGGTGGTCCCAGTTTTAGCATATTATGTATATATTAGGGGTGAGCGGGTTCGGATTTCTGAAATCCGAACCCCCCCGAGCCCCCCGATCCGAGGCAGATCCGAGTCAGGCTCGACTTTTCCCGCCTGACTCGGATCTGAAATCGAGGCAAAACGTCATCATCCCGCCTTCCGAGTCTCGCGGGTTTTGGATTCTATATAAGGTACCCGCGTCGGCGCCATTTTCTCACTTGGCTGTGGACAGTGAAGAGGGAGGGAGGGTGGGAGTTAGTTGTCCAGGGGGTGCTCTGTCCATCAGGGGTGCTCCCCCCAAGTGCAAAAAAATAAAATATTTTCTGTGTTTGTGAATTGTGTGCGCAGTAGCTGCACGTGCATCAACAAAGTAGTGCCAAGCGTGCGCCTGTGTCATAAGTAAAGGGCCAGCTGGCTTGACTGTTAAAGAGTGCTGTAACCCCCAAAGTACACTCCAAACAAAATAAAAAAATATTTTCTGTGTTTGTGAATTGTGTGCGCAGTAGCCGCACGTGCATCAACAAAGTAGTGCCAAGCGTGCGGCTGTGTCATAAGTAATGGGAAGACTGGCTTGCCCGTTAAAGGGTGTTGTAACCCCCAAAGTACACTCCAAACAAAATAAAAAAATGTTTTCTGTGTTTGTGAATTGTGTGCGCAGTAGCTGCACGTGCATCAACAAAGTAGTGCCAAGCGTGCGCCTGTGTCATAAGTAAAGGGCCGGCTGGCTTGACCGTTAAAGGGTGCTGTAACCCCCAAAGTACACTCCAAACAAAATAAAAAAATATTTTCTGTGTTTGTGAATTGTGTGCACAGTAGCCGCACGTGCATCAACAAAGTAGTGCCAAGCGTGCGCCTGTGTCATAAGTAAAGGGCCGGCTGGCTTGACCGTTAAAGGGTGCTGTAACCCCCAAAGTACACTCCAAACAAAATAAAAAAATATTTTCTGTGTTTGAGAATTGTGTGCGCAGTAGCCGCACGTGCATAAACAAAGAAGTGCCAAGCGTGCGCCTGTGTCATAAGTAAAGGGCCGGCTGGCTTGACTGTTAAAGGGTGCTGTAACCCCAAAAGTACATTCCAAACAAAATAAATAAATATTTTCTGTGTTTGTGAATTGTGTGCGCAGTAGCCGCACGTGCATCAACAAAGTAGTGCCAAGCGTGCGCCTGTGTCATAAGTAAAGGGCCGGCTGGCTTGACCGTTAAAGGGTGCTGTAACCCCCAAAGTACACTCCAAACAAAATAAAAAAATATTTTCTGTGTTTGTGAATTCTGTGCGCAGTAGCCGCACGTGCATAAACAAAGAAGTGCCAAGCGTGCGCCTGTGTCATAAGTAAAGGGCCGGCTGGCTTGACTGTTAAAGGGTGCTGTAACCCCAAAAGTACATTCCAAACAAAATAAAAAATTTTTTTCTGTGTTTGTGAATTGTGTGCACTTTGGCTGCACGTGCATCAACAAAGGAGCAGCGCCAAGCGTGCGCCTGTGTCCCATAAGTAAAAGGCCAGCTGGCTTGTCCGTTAAAGGGTGCTGTGACCCCCAAAGGGCACTCCAAACAAAATAAAAAAATATTTTCTGTCTTTGTGAATTGTGTGGGCTGTAGCTGCACGTGCATCAACAAAGGAGCAGCGCCAAGCGTGCGCCTGTGTCCCATAAGTAAAGGGCTGGCTGGCTCATTTCTTAAAGGGTGGTGTAACCCACAAAGTGCACTAGTCTCCAACAAAAATAAAAAATTATTTTCTGTGTTTGTGTGCGCCTTAGCCACACGTATATATCAATATAACATAAATGGAGGACCAAACTTTCTCCGATAAAAATAAAATAGGGAAAGATCAAGAACCACTTCCTCCTAGTGCTGAAGCTGCTGCCACTAGTCATGACATAGACGATAACATGCCATCAACGTCGTCTGCCAAGGCCGATGCCCAATGTCATAGTAGAGGGCACATACAATCCCAAATGGCAAAGTTCAGGAAAATGACCTTGAAAAAAACATTTAAATCATCTGAAGAGAAATGTAAACTTGCCAATATGCCATTTACGACACGGAGTGGCAAGGAATGGCTAAGGTCTTTCCCTATGTTCATGACTAGTGGTTCAGCTTCACATGACGATGGAAGCCCTCCTCCCACTAAAAAAATCAAAAGAGTTTAGCTGGCAAAAGCACAGCGAAGAACTGTGCGTTCTAAGAAGATATCACAAATCCCCAAGGAGAGTCCAAGTGTGGTGGTGGTTGCGATGCCTGACCTTCCCAGCACTGGACGGGAAGAGGTGGCTCTTTCCACCATTTGCATGCCCCCTGCAAGTGCTGAAAGGAGCACCTACAGTCCACTTGCTGACATGCAAATTGAAGATATCACTGTTGAAGTACAACAGGATGAAGATACTGGTGTAGCTGGCGCTGAGGAGGAAGTTGGTGAGGAGGATTCTGATGGTGATGTGGTTTGTTTAAATCAGGCTCCGGGGATACAGTTGTTGTCCGTGGGATGAAAAAGCCCATCACGGTCATGCCTGGGCACAAGACCAAACATTCCACCTCTTTGGTCTGGCAATATTTCTATCCAAATCCGGACAACAACTGTCTTGCCATATGTACCATATGTAAAGGTGAAATAAGTAGGGGTAGTGACGTTAACCACCTAGGAACATCCTCCCTTATACGGCACCAGCAGCTCGTTCATAAAAAGTTACTGTCAAGTTCAGAAACTTTGGCTAAGACCGTAAGCAGTCCAGGGACACCTAAATCCCGTTGTCCTGTTGTATCCAAGCGCCTGCAAACCACACCGTCAACTCCCTCCTCATCAATTTCCTCCTTAGTCAGGATCGGAAGTAGTCCTGCAGGCCATGTCACTGGCATAACTGACTCTCCTATCCGGGATTCCTCTGGATGATCCTGCATTGCTACGCCTCCTGCTGCCGCTGCTGCTGTTGCTGCTGCTGGGAGTCGTTCATCATCCCAGAGAGGAAGTAGGAACACCACTACTTTTACTAAACAATTGACCCTCCAACAGTCCTTAGCGAGGAGGATGAAGTACGACAGCAGTCATCCTGAAGCAAAACGTATAACTGAGGCCTTGACTGCTATGTTGGTGTTAGACGTGCGTCCGGTATCCGCCATTAGTGCAGTGGGATTTAGACAATTTATGGAGGTAGTGTGTCCCCGGTTCCAAATCCCGTCTAGATTCCACTTCACAAGGCAGGCGATACCGAGACTGTACAGAAACGTCAGAAAAAGTGTCCTCAGTGTCCTGAAAAATGCCATTGTACCCAATGTCCACTTAACAACGGACATGTGGACAAGTGGAACAGGGCAGACTAAGGACTATATGACTGTGACAGCCCACTGGGTAGATGTATCATCTTACGCAGCAACAGCAGCAGCGTCACCAGTAGCAGCATCTCAGAAACACCAGCTCGTTCCAAGGCAGGCTACACAGTGTATCACCGGTTTCAGTAAGAGGCACACCGCCGACAACCTCTTAGAGAAACTGAGGGAAGTCATCGCCCAGTGGCTTACCCCACTTAGACTCTCCTGGGGATTTGTGATATCTGACAACGCCACCAATATTGTGCGGGCATTACATCTGGGCAAATTCCAGCACGTCCCATGTTTTGCTCACACAATAACCTTGGTGGTGCAGAATTTTCTGAAAAGCGACAGGGGCGTGCAGGAGACGCTTTGGGTGACCCGAAAAATGTATGGCCACTTTCACCATTCATCGACTGCGTACCGAAGACTGGAGCACCAGCAAACAATCTTGAACCTGCCCCGCCATCACCTGAAGCAAGAGGTTGTGACGCGGTGGAACTCAACCCTCTATATGCTTCAGAGGATGGAGGAGCAGCAAAAGGCCATTCAAGCCTATACATCCACCTATGACATAGGCAAAGGAGGGGGTATGCACCTGACTCAAGCGCAGTGGAGAATGATTTCCGTGTTGTGCAAGGTTCTCCAGCCCTTCGAACTTGCCACACGTGAAGTCAGTTCAGACACTGCCAGCTTGAGTCAGGTCATTCCCCTCATCAGGCTTTTGCAGAAGCAGCTGGAGAAAGTGAAGGAGGAGATAAGACGGAGCGATTCCGCTCGGCATGTGGGACTTGTGGATGAAGCCCTTCATTCGTTTTGACAGGATTCCAGGGTGGTCAATCTGTTGAAATCAGACCACTGCATTTTGGCCACCGTGCTCGATCCTAGGTTTGAAGCCTATGTGGTGTCTCTCTTTCCGACCGACACAAGCCTGCAGAGGTGCAATGACCTGCTGGTGAAAACACTGTCAGCTGAAGCAGAACGTGACACGTCAACAGCTCCTTCTTCATTTTCTCCCGCAACTGGGGCTGCCAGGAAAAAACTTAGGTATCCTAAGCAACCCGCTGGCGGTGATGCAGGGCAGGCAGGACCAAGTTTGGACATCTGGTCCGGACTGAAGGACCTGGCAACAATTTCTGACATGTCTACTGTCAATACATATGATACTGTCACCATTGACAGAATGGTGGAGGATTACATCGGTGACAGCATCCAAGTAGGCATGTCAGACAGTCCATACCTGTACTGGCAGGAAAAAGAGGCAATTTGGAGGCCCCTGTACAAACTGGCTCTATTTTACCTGAGTTGCCCCCCCTCCAGTGTGTACTCCGAAAGAGTGTTTAGTGCAGCCGGGAACCTTGTCAGCAAAAGGCGTAGGAGGTTGCTTCCACAAAATGTGGAGAAGATGATGTTCATAAAAATGAATTATCAACTCTTCCAGGGAGACCAGCCTCCAGAACGTACAGAGGGACCTGTGGTGGTGGATTCCAGTGGGGACGAGTTAATACTCTGTGAGGATGAGGATGTACACAATACTGAAGAGGGTGAGGAATCGGTGGATGAGGAGGATGATGACGACATCTTGCCTTCGTAGAGCCAGTTTGTGCAGGGACAGATTAATTGCCAGCTTGTTTTGTGGGGGCCCAAACAAACCAATCATTTCAGCCACAGTTGTGTGGCAGACCCTGGTGCTGAAATGATTGGTTTGTTAAAGTGTGCATGTCCTGTTTATACAACATAAGGCTGGGTGGGAGGGCCCAAGGACAATTCCATCTTGCACCTCTTTTTTTTCTTTGCATTATGAACAGTTTAGGGCCTAGTTTTTCAAACTGCCATCCTGTCTGCCACTGCAGTGTCACTACTAGATGGGCCACGTGTTTGTGTCGCCCACTCGTGTCGCTTAGCATAGTCATCCATCTACCTCGGTGCAACCTTTTGGACATAAAAACACTATTGTGAGGTGTTCAGTGTTCAGAATAGACTGGAAATTAGTGGAAATTAAGGTTATTGAGGTTAATAATAGCATAGGAGCAGAAAAACCAACACATTCTGTGATTTTAGCTGTTTTTATGTTTTTAAAAAAAAAAAATACAGTTCCAAAACACAAAACCCAGAACCCAAAACACGGAAGGGTGGTTTTGGCAAAACCAATCCAGATCCAAAACATGAAGAAAGATCCAGATCCAAAACCAAAACACAAAACACGAAAAGTGGCCGGTGCACACCCCTAGTATATATAGACTAGAGTTGCATTGTGCAATGTGCCTGTCAGTGAAAAGGGAACTTTTGCGCTCTCCGTAGACGCGTGCTCCAAAAAAAGAAGGGGCATGGTTTTGAGACACACACTTTTTCCAGCACTTTACAGAGAATATTCCCCAGTGAAGTTTACCATCTTTATTCCCTACCACATGTGCATGCACACACATACATATAGGGATTTACAAAGGGTTAAAATTGGCTATAAAGACCAGTGGGGAGATAAGCATAGATGATAGTCACACAAATGTTAATGTATCTACAGCAGCGTTAGCTCTCATAATTAGGTAGGCTGCACTCACTGAATGGTGAACAGGCACCCCCAAGTAGAACCCTATAACCTGTCAGTGGTAGAGAGACTTCCCGGCGTCACTGTCCATTAGAGTTATAATCCATGGCTGGAGGTAAGCGTATGTCCTGATCCACGTCCCTGCTGCAGGTACTGTAGCTGGTGCACTGGCAGCAAGAAGGGGCACAGTGAAACAGCATCGGCAGCATTGGAAACATGGCACCAGTTGCAAGTCAATCACAGTTTGCAAAATGGCAGTCAATCAGGAGCGTCTGCTCCTGATTGGCTGCCATTTTGCAAGCTGTGATTGGCTCGCGGCCATCACCATGTTTGAAATGCTGCCGGTGCCGTTTCAAAGTGCCTGGCTGCAGCAGACAGCCTGGCTCAAATAGGCTCCAATGCCCACATTAAATATGGCGGCACAGGGATAATGGGTGGTCTGGTGCACCCCTGGACCACCCCTCAGTTTCACCTATGCTAAGAATTGGTTCTCAGTGCTGCAGAATTCAATCAGTCCATAGTCATTCAAAATAGGTATGCCAGCTATGGATGACTTGTCGTATGCAACTTGTCAAACACAAAAGTAAAGATGGGAAAGGGGGTATGAAAGCCCAGGATATATTTTTTTAGATTCACTTGATACATATCATCTGCAATCTCAAGCATACAAATAAATATGCTAGAGACACCTTAAATATATACTTATTTTCAGAAGACAAAGAAAAATTGGTAGCAATAATAGGCAAAATAGCTTCACTTCAGTTATTACAAACGTTCCCAAACTCTGCCATTTCAGTCCACGTTTTAAGGATAGCCATGCTTGAGCACAGGTGACTTAATTAGTAGCTCAGTCAATTTGATTTAACCAACTGAATTCAAGCATATTAACAATCTTCCCTAAAACCTAGACTGTAATGGCGGAATTTGGGAACCTCTGAGTTAATGTATGAGATTTCCATTAAGCTAAATCCTCCTTTTTAATGGGCAAAGGAAAATCAATACCATCAGGCCAACAAAAAACAAAACATATTTAGCCAGGAAATTTAATTTTGACCTCTGCACAGGACTACAGTCTTTTTTTTTGACAGTTTTCGATAGTTGAATATGAGTTTTCTCAAGTAGAACTTGACCTGCAAAAAACTAGCTCAACAGCAAATATATAAGTGTTATTATTATTAGATGATAAATAGGACATAATTAAGTGATGTTTAAAACACATTTCAGAACATATTTCTCATCTGATGACAATAACCTTCAGGAATCTGAAGCACCATTTAACCAGAAGCTTAACACATTTTTTCTGTCTTATTCCTGATCAGTGTCTGTGCAGTCTGAATGCTTTTGCTTAATTACTATTTCAATATTTTTACACATAAAAAAAAAAAGAAACATATTTTTACACCAACAGACAATGGCGTCACATTACAAAACAGTCTTTGGCAAAGTATGGTCCGTCTCTATTATTGCTGCTTTTGCCTGCTGCCAATACCATTCTGGTAACAGTCACATCTCAATTATACTTAGAGAAAAATGTCCTTTTCAAAGCATCCTCCAATATGAAAAGAATGCAAACAAAAACAGAGAAGGAATGAAACCAAAGGCAGATCTGTAGAATAACTTTTTTTCAGCAGCAGTTGCTTGAGTCCAGCTCTTCTCTGAGAAACAGCCCTTGCATCTGTTTGCATTCTTCAAATTGTGCTGTGCGGGTGACCTGGATATTGTTCCACATTAAAGAATTCTTTGCCAGAGCATAAAAAACATATTGTTCTTTCTTGTCCCAAAATATTTTTGCTCTTCGAAAGAAATACTGCCATACAGGTCAGAATGCAGTAGATTTATACAAATTATAAAAGAAAACGTTGAAGGGTGTATGCAGAGAAATTATATGTGTTTAAAGAGGACTGGCTTGCTACACTTGTGATCGATGAAAGATGTGTGGAATGTATTCATGATTACAAATACATGTGTGAAACCCTACGAATATAAGGCTGTACTCAGCAAAATGTTAGCTTATGTTAGCAAACAGGTTACATATAGAGGCCACTAAAAATTCATAATATTGTGCAATTTTCAGGGAAACAGATTAAGAAATTATAATTATTGTAGTTATTAAACTGACTGTCGGGATACAGGCCCTTAGAATGCCAGCACCGGAATCCCGACAGTAAGTGTTGGGGTTAGGAAGAGGGTTAGAGTTAAGCACTCGGGGGGGGGGGGGGGTTAGGTCTAGGCGCTAGGGGGGAGGGTAAGGTTTAGGGAGCGGGGAGGTAGCGGTATCCTAACCCTGTCAGAATACTGGGATTCTGACTGCTGGCATCCCATACCCAACTCAACTGTACAGATATTATCAACTTATAGAATGACTTTAGCCGAATAATTATTAAAGTGTATCTTACTTTCAAGGAGTTAAATCTGAAAATCAAATGACCCTTAGGTGAGCTTTTTTTACATACACTTATTCTTTACTTATTTCATACATGGAACTAAATGAGTGGAGACATAATGGTTCTGGCAGCTATTTGTTTTAGGCGCCCGATGGAGCAATTCTATTGTTGCTCCATTTGGACTCGATAGCCGCCGCGCAGGCATTTTTGCAGGAGGGTGTGAGTAAAAATGTATGATAAACCTATGGTTAGGGCACCCAAACAATAGTTTGGGCACCATAACCAGGACTTTAGATGGGTTTAGCCGTTTTACGCCCCTTTACCCGGTCTAATTGGGCGTAAAGACCGCGATAATTAGAACAATTGAATTTCAACACTGGGCGCCCATTAATTATCGCCGCCCACAAAACAATTGAATCGTCCCCTCCGAGTGGGCCTGCTTGAAACAATTAGGTGCCAAGTTCCACTCTATCAGGTAGACTTTCCAAATGAGTGTATGGCCAGGTTATTGGACTCATAACAACGACAGAGGTTTTATGTGATTGTGTTGTTTACCTCAACAGCATGAGATCAGGAAAGAGAGAAAGTACAAGATAGATAAAAAGAGAGAGAGAGAGACAGACAGAGAAAGTGTATAGAAGCAGGACAATCTCCAAAGCAAGTGATTGCCGCCTCCGATGTAAATCTGTGAGCCAATGCCCCACTATTTACTTTATTACCTGAAACTAAGTGAAGTATGGTTAAGTAAATAAAGGATTATGAAAGCTGTTGTCAATAGTGTGCATGCATATGTGATGGTGGAGATGTAACAATTTGTGTACTGCTCATGGCTTTTTAACTTTCTAATGTACTTACTGGACTGTTGCAATATTAAGCTGTTTAGTTAAATGTATTTTTATCAATTTCCATATTTAAATCATAAACTTTTTTTTTTTTTTTTAGCATATTAGTTTCCTTGCTGCTTGTATGCACTTGCAATTATGTTTCCATTGAAAAATTACAAGTCTGGGTGTCTTTTTATTAAGACCTCCCTGAAACCAAAACTTTTTATTGTTGATCAGCAATAGAAAGTCTACTTTCAGCTATTTATTTTAAAAAAGTTGTGCAATGGAGCGATGCGCAGCTCCCCGGCAACATTTGGCGGTGGCAGTCAGAGCAGTCTTACCACTTACCAAACCAGTTAAATGTTAAGCATGGCATGGCTGTGGCATATGCACTGGGACTGGATGCCCAGTATATAAAATCATGATTGTTTGTTAATAAATAAAAAAGTTATGAATTTTATTTTATTTTTTTTCTAAAATATGCTTTACCTAAGGACACCCCAGCTAACACAAACCAGACATGGCATTAGCAAGCAGAGGACAGCATCTGTACTTGTCCATAAAAAATTGGCTTTCCCGTACGTGGGGCACCATTGCAGAATGCCCCTCTGGGTATTCTATTCCCTGTGATAACCGGCAATAATATTCAATTTGATAAATATATTCCTTTATGATTGAGTGATTGGTACAAAGAATGTAAAATTCTGCATTTGAAATAATTATTATGCTTTATTGATATATGGTACCACAAAGACTCCTCAGAAATTGTACATAGGGCCAAAAGTTACAACAAGGTGCACAAACACAATATGGTACAGACAAGAACATAACATTACATATACTACATAATTGCAATGCTCAGATTAAATTATAATTGAGAATTTAGAGAGGAGAGGGCAATGCTCGTGAGTGCTTAACGTTCTAGTGGACCTATGGAGGCACTCAAAGGGTGTGGTTCAGATGTAGCTATCTGAACCATATACTGTAGAATAAAGTATAGCTAAAGTTATAATGTAACAAGTAGTACACACACTCAGGAACATGTAAGCGTACAGAGCAATATTGCTTATACCTCTTTCATTGATATTCTGTTGTTACCATGACTTGTTCTAGGTTTTTTAATTATCGGCAGCTGTTGGTTGTTTTCATTTTGTAAAGATCTGCAATGCTTTATTTACCTGTGTGAGCAATGTTTTTCTTAATCCGCTTGATATATATAATAATTTTTGAACCAAAAGTTTTAGGAAATGTTGGTCATTCTCTCTTAAGATTCATGTGAAATTAATGACATGTAATGTAAAGCATCTCAGAGCAACATGTTTGAAAATTACTAGTCAAGCATATACTGTATGTGTACTAAATGAAAATCTTTGTGAAGGTATGGAGGCGCTTTAGTTGTTGCAGAGTAAAACTGAATTAGGCATAGCTGTTTCTATGACAACATAAGGAGCAGCTGTTTAAAATAATTATATGTGTTGTAAACTAGCTCCATTCACTGAGCTGCTGTCAAAGGGGAGTATATTACATTACTTTAATGGATATAACTGAAACGTAGTTGTGGGACCACAACAATTTTTATCATTGTCATAGCAGAATTTCATTAGAGGGAGGTAGACTCCAAAATTACTTTCTAAGTAAACAGTGCAACAGTAGATATCACCTTACATCAGTGGTTCTCAAACTTTCTTCTAAAGTATCAGCATTTTTTCCACGGCACCCTAGGACAAATGTTTCTTAGTGAGAAATTCAGAAAAAATACTTAAATTAATTGTGCTTACCTGTCATCCTCAAGGTCAGTTATGTGGCGGTGGACAGGGTTGCGCTTCTGTTGGGTCACATGTTGTTTTTGCCTATTAAATTGACCACAAATAATTTGATTTGGTCCTGGACCTCCAACCTCTGGCACTCCAGGGTGCCACGGCCCTCAGTTTGGGAACCCGTACCTTACACTATATGCTATCAGTTAACTGACCAATGGCTGAGTCAGAGACTGACCTGGGATTGAAGTGATACTAAGGGGCAAATGTATTATTATTTGTGGTCTGCAATTTGTGGCAATAAGGAATTTTTGTTTCCCTGAATGCATTATGTCTGAGTCGCCAGGACACGGGCTCTGATAAGAGCCCATTTCAGTGATCAGTGAGAAGTAAAGTGATTGCATGTTCGATCACTTTTCTCTCTGCTTTGAACCTGGTCTAATCATAAAAAAGTGTTTACACTATAGAACCAACCCATTTCCCTTTTTTTTTAGTTGTGATTGACCAGTGTAGTTCTAGACCTTAAAGTGGATGTATATTTCTGTTGGGCTCTGAGAGACCAAAATATGTCGGTTTCTGAGTGGCTTTGTGTTACAGGTGATTCTTTTCTTTTTCTACAATAGGTTAAAACATAAGGCGAGCCCTGGTAATACAGGGGGTGTGGCCAGATCTGGGAGTCGCAAACATTTAAAATAACATTTTTATGCAAGCTCCATGGAGAGGGGGGCATTTTTCCTCTTCTACAACTTGCCAAAATGTTGTTGCTTTTTCTTACTATCATCTGAAATGTTGCTATATGAAATGTCGACATTCTCAGAATGCCGACACTGAGGTTTAGGCACCGCTGGAACGGTTAGGCACTAGGGGTTGGGGTTAGGCTGCAGGGGAGGTTACAGTTAGGCACTAGGAGGAGGGTAGGGATAGGGGGACTGTACTCACAGGAACGCCACTCGTCAGACATCTGCGCTGGAATGGCTTGTCACATGACCACTGGGACCCGGAAGATAACACTGATCCAGCTGCTTCTCCAAGTGGGTTAAGTGCATGCAACATTGCAAATACTTTGAAAAAAATGTTATGTTCACTTTGTTTGTACATATAATACTTTTTGTGCATCCTGAAACATATGTAACTTGACCCCTTGTATGTTATATTCTTATTTGTTTTAATAAAAACATTGATCTTTTTTTAACATATTAAACCATGTTCTCACCCACTGTCTTCCCTTAAGATACAAAATGTATTGAAGAAAAGAGACAATTGGAGTTTCTTTGCTATTGGTTCAGAGAAGCTGATTTTGTTTATTTTTATGGTAATTTACATTTGTATGCTGTAGTCACTAGGAGCTGCCCATGTTTATTCTTATTTACAGAATTTCACTTTGATCTGCAGTGTGATCATTTACAAGGATGCTGCCCTTTGTTGTAAGAAGTTAGACACAAAGAACAATTTTCATAAAAGTTTTAAAATTACTATTTGTTATTGGACTGCATTACTTTTGGTGGAATATATTAACTCAACACCACAGTTTATATGTTTTTATTTTACACACACACACTTATGTATGTATAGTATTTACATACATGCACAAAAGTTAGATCCCATATTATGGCACTTTTACACAAAGTTGTAAACACAGTTGGTTACAATATTTGGTTACAGTGTAAACACATTGGTTACATGTTCAAATTGTATGTTCTCCCGGTTTTTGTGTGAGTTTTCAGTGGAACTCCAGTTTCCTCCCGCAATACAAAAAACATACAGTACTGGTAGGTTCATTGGATTCTGACAAAAAACAATAACCCTAGAGAAGAGGATGCCAAACGCGGTCCTCTAGGCTCCCCAATAGATCAGGTTTTAGAGATATCCATGGTTGAGCACAGGTGGTTAAATCAAATTGACTGATACTGGGTACACACTGACAGATACATTGGCCGATCAATTGATCGGCCAATATATCTGCTGCACGTCAGCCAGTGTGTACCCGCAATATGTCGATGAACGTCGTCGTTCACCGACATATCACATTGGCTGTGCTGCACAGCCGGTGGACAGATATCTCTGCAGATATGACCCGCCCCCGGCTGCCGGGACCTGAGGGCACAAGCAGATGATGGCCGTTCAGTGTGTATGAACGACCATCATCTGCAGATCACTCGATCTGCAGATAAATCTGTTGGGTGTGTTTATATACATGCACACACATACATGCACACACATACATACACACACATACATGCACACACATACATGCACACACATACATACACACACACACATACATGCACACATACATGCACACACATACATACACACACATATATGCACACACATACACACACATACATACACACACATACATGCACACACATACATACACACATACATACACACACATACATACACACACATACATGCACACACATACATGCACACACATACATACACACACATACATGCACACACATACATGCACACACATACACACACATACATGCACACACATACATACACACACACATACATGCACACACATACATGCACACACATACATGCACACACATACATACACACATACATACACACACATACATACACACACATACATGCACACACATGCACACACATACATGCACACACATACATGCACACACCTTGAGGTACTAATTAAGTCACCTGTGCTTAACCACAGATATTTCTAAAACCTGAACTTTTGGGGAGCCTTAAGGACTGCATTTGGGAACCTCTGACCTAGAGAATGTGTGCGTGTGTGAATACATGTGGTAGGGAATATAGATTGTAAACTCCACTGGGGTAGGGACTAATGTGAACGGCCAAAGAATTCTCTATAAAGCGCTGCTGAATATTTGGGTGCTATAAAAGTAACTGTTAATAAATAAACAATAAATAATTCTGAAGTTACACAGCTATACATTTAAAGTGAATACAGTTCCAGTTTAAATGAAGAATCCATTTAACGTATATATTCTTAAAATGGAACAAAGTTGAAATTTGGCCAAAATATAAGTTTGTTTCTTCTTAGCAGAAATTTTTAGAATCTCACAAAAAGATAATTCATAGTAGATCAGGCTGTATTTAACATGTTACTTTGTATTTAATGACATCATTTTAACATGTCTTCTCATCACCTGCAGATGTTTTGTACATGTAAATAATACCAAGCCTACTGATGATCAGTGCAATTTATCTGTCAATCTCAGCAGCACTATCTATCCAAGCTACTTTCGCCAGCTCAGAAGCCTTGTCATACATACCCTTCTGAACTGTATCACCATTCTCTCTCTCTCTCTCTCGCTCTTTCTCTCTCTCTCTCTCTCTCTCTCTCTCTCTTTCTCTCTCTCTCCCTCTCTCTCTCTCTCTCTCTCTCTCTCTCTCTTTCTCTCTCTCTCTCTTTCTCTCTCTCTCTTTCTCTCTCTCTCTCTCTCTCTTTAATGTACTGTCATAGGTGACTGTATTGATTTTATAATACATTCTAACGTAATTTACTCGCCATAGACAGCCTGCAGTAACAGATTCTGTGGCCCATTATTATGTCAATTTGAATTATATAGCCAGTATCTGACACAAGAAGTAGGTGTCCTGTCCTACAACCATACATGATATAAGGCTAGTCAGCAACAGTTTCCTTTCAGTCATACTATACTAATCTCTCAGGTGAAGGATTACTTTTGCTGTGCAAAGAAGATGTGTATAGGACACAGCTGTTATTCCCACTGAGCTAAACAGTCGTGAAAAGCTTTAAACACAATTATGTGATATGTAATTTAAAGATCAACTTTAAAGCATAGGGACGCTATTAATAACCCCTCTGCCAAACGTAATCTTTAAAATGTCAAATTAAAAAAATGATACTCTTGAAAGGCCAAGTTCAGCTTAATTTATCAAACGTGAGTAAACTAATTTTTTTATAACAACATAAAGTGTATTTTTATCTAACAATTAAGAACTGTAGATGCATGTTATTCAGGCTGTTATCAACACTTCAGTGAAGATGATTTTTTTTATTCTGCATTTTTTTGACAAATAAATATACTGTTGATATAGACATAACCTGCACTTCCATGTAATCTGTTTTAGTATCCAAGCTTTTCCCCAGTCTTAATATCTGTGAATATTAATAGTACTGACTGAAATACAATGCTTTGTTTGTGATATGATCACTATTTAGTCTTTATGATTTGTTTATACCCTTTGTTTATAGTTAAGCTGGGTACACACCTAAAGACTTTCTGTCCAACCATCCAACTAGTTGATTGTTTGGAATGAAAATCTGGTAACGTATTGGAGTAACTGATGATCAGCAATTTGCTCCTAAATGCCAGAAAACAGATGAAAATGGTCGTTCAGACAAGTTTGTTAAATGTTTGATCTAAACAATTTGTTCAAACAACAGTTTCTGTCGATTTTCCGGTATTTGGGAGCAAATTGCCGATTGTCATTTGCTTTCATACCTTACCAGATTTTCATTCCAACCAATCAACTAGTTGGATGGTTGAACAGAAAATCTTTAGGTATGTACCCAGCCTTAGGCTATTTTTGTCACCAATTTTGGTAAGGCTGTGCCTGTTACCTAATGCCTCAAAATATTGTAACAATTTTATATGCTCCTGGTTTTTGTAATTATTATTTCTGTTCACTGTATTTAGAGTGGTGCTTACCAGCATAATGATGTCATTATGACATCACTCAGCCATTTTTTGTTGCTGCTGGTTTCAAAATATCTACCTGTCTATTACATTATGGTATGTTGATAAGGGCACTGTGCTGCCCAAAATAGCGATGTTATGCTTCAATAAACAGTTTTGTGTTTCATTCACAACTGGAGTGATGATTCATCTAGTACCCAGCACTTATATATGTGTGTCTGACTGTGGAAAATGCCAAGTGTGTACAGATTATATAAAAATTATGCTGATACACCCGCAATGAAGTCGCAGATACAATGTAACGCATTTGGTGATACGGGTAGCTGAACATCGGTTGATGAACCCATTAGGGGGTTCTTGTGGACTTTAATTACCATCGATGCTGTGGATGTGCAGTTCTTTGCAGACGAAAAGGGATTTAAGTAAGAGTGCATAAGTTGTTTTAAGAAGGTATTTTAAATTAGGTTTTAATACTGCACAATGGTTGGCTGTGGGCTTTATTTTTTGGGTGCTTTTGGTGGAAGGATACCCTTATAGGAATTACATCCATTTATTGGGATCATCCGTGTGTAGACATGGAAGTGTTGTTGAGATAGTCAGAAAGACTGTCATTCAAGATGTTTGAAGAGTCGGAGAAAGTGGCTACAAGAAATAAAATAATGCATAAGGCGTACTCAGATAAGGATACTGACAAGAATTTTAAATGTAGAGACATTACTATTCAAATTTGCCAACATGGCGCTCGATCTTACTATACTTTAAGCATCATCGTTGTGTGTTGTTCTGCCTGCGGTTTGTTTCAGGTCTACCAAGTGGAGCTGCACATTATGTTTTACATATATATATATATATATATATATATATATATATATATACAGTTATACAGTGTTTCTATTGCCACTCATCTCCATCATCATTATTGTCTTAATGTTTTGTAATCACACATTTCCGTTCTCAGGTTTAACTGTGCTGCTTTTATTATCAAGCATATTAAAATGTTTTCTACTTTTCTAGTTATACAGAAGCACGTCTCAGCTTGTAAAAATGATTCACACAAAAGTACATGCACAAACCATCCAACCTATAATTACATGCTGTCACCGATATCCTAGATCTTTTTATGAAGCAGTTTTTTGATGATAAAATGAGTCTACGCAAGCATTAAATGTTGTGGCAACAGAACTGGCCATATTGAATAATAGTCAAATTGGCAGTAACTTTTTTCACTTAAAGAATATAGTGAAACTAAGGAACAAATATAACTTGAAATAAACTGTTGCTAAAATGGGTATTTATATCAAGCATAAATTAAAAATATATATATTTATGTATTATATATTTATATATATATTTTTTAACTATTATATGTGACACTCAGTGAATGCATATCAAACTATCTGTAATTTTTTTCTGCTAATCTTCTATCAGTAGACAAACTAGTATAATGTTACTAGCCTGCTTTGAAATAACATTGACTTGGTAGGCACTCAGACACTCCTTAAAGCCACCTTTATTTTATGTAGCATAATTATTATTTACAATCTATCAAATAATTAAAATGATTCAAATAATAGTGTAGAGTAGTGCCAACAGCTGTACTGGGTGTATACATTATCATACCAACTGTAGTAGCGGCACTCAGGGGTTATAATGTTCAAAGAAGACAATACTCCAACTGACCAAGGCAGCACCATAACTAGGAGTCCTGGCGCCCGGTACAGACCACACCCCATTCGCATGATGAAGGGGGTGGGGCTACAATCGCAGGATGCTCTGGGGGGCTATAAGGGCAGAGGTGTTCGCGTCTGAAGCGATGCTGCAGAGATTCTAGCACTGTCGTTCCAAGAAATATATATATATATATATATACATACTGTATATATATATATATATATATACAATCCCGGTGGGCGGCACACTCGTTGAGAATGTTCGAGTGCCGCTGCTGATTGTTTGGATATATATATATATATATATATATATATATGAAAAATGTAGAGGTCTTAGATGCATAAATAGATTTAATCCAACGTTTCAGGGCATATACAGCACTTTTGTCAAGGATACATAAGAGTTTGGTAAAAGAAGGTCTTACCTTAAATAGAGACACCCAGTGTGTGTGTTCTGGCATCGGGAGTGGCACACGTCTGTATGTTGCAGAGGGTGTCTCCTTCTGATGACATGATGTTCTATCGGCTCTTCTGGTTGTCCAGGCAACCAGACGCTATGCATGCAGCGGCTGCTGTGTCTGAAGGGAAAGTGAAATAGTATGAAGCACCATCACCCACATCGTGTTAAATAGCCAGAATAAAAACCAAGATAATGAAAGGATAACATGTAAATAGCAGTGTTGATGGTATTATACTAATGGTAGAGAGGGAGACAAATGGACAAATGCACGGACAATGAGAGGGCTAATGGACATATGCATCAAATTACAATTACAAGGTGTTCCAGCACTTCTTGTCATTGTGTCCATGAGGTATAATGGTATTAAGTTTTACTATCCATTTCACTTCCATTCTTAACAAGTGACTAGCCCTATTACCTCCTCTTAAATTTGGGGGAACATGATCTATTATTTTATGTTGAAATGTTGCCAGGTTATGTCCTTTCTCCGCAAAGTGGCGAGCCACTGGCTGATCACTACTTTTGCCTGAAATTGCTGATCTTATAGCGGTGCGATGAAGAGCCATCCTTTCTCGCATGGTCCTTGTGGTTTTTCCCACATAGTATAGCCAGCACGGGCATACTATGATGTATACAATATACGTGGAAGTGCAAGTCAAAATATGGTTAATTTTGATACTTTTATTATTGAACGGATGTCTAAACTCCCCCCCAGTTGGCATGTTACAGCAGGTGGTGCATTGAAGGCATTTATAACAGCAATTAGCTTTTGTTAAAAACGTAGTAGGTCCCTGTTCTTCCTTCTTAAATCCACTAATGTCTCTATGCACAATCAGGTCTCTGATGTTACGTCCTCTTAAAAAGCAGGTCATTGGTTTTACACCTCGAAAACATGATGTTTCACTGTCCGTGGCTACTATCGGCCAAAGAGCATTACTGGCCCTTTGTAGAACTGGACTGGATGTGGAATGGTGTTGTTTCCAAGTGATTGATTATTCTTTTTTTCTCATTGTTGGTTGTAAAAGAGACATTCTACTCAGTCCCTTGACCTCTCTTTTTTGTTGTTCCAACTGCTTTATGTTAAAGCCTATGTCTTGGAATTTGTGGATAATTTGATCCAAGGCAGCATCCACCTTTGTGGGGTCACTTGTGATTCTGGCCGCTCTCATCATTTGTGATCTTGGGAGCCCCCATTTTAAAGATACTGGATGATGGCTAGATTCTAAAAGTAAACTATTTTTATCTGTGTTTTTGTATAAACAGAGGTTGAGATTACTCCTCTGTCTATTGAGACCTGCACATCCAAGTAGTTCAGTGTTGTCTCACTGTGCTGGAACGTCAGTTTGATCGGTGAAATCCTATTGTTGATCCATGTCATCAGGGTCTTAAAACGTTCTTCTCCTCCAGTCCAGAACATAAACAGATCATCTATGTATTTGCAAAAGTAGATGATGTGTTTAGATATCTCAGGGTCATCAAAGAACATCTGTTGTTCTTCTTGCAACCTGAAGATGTTGGCGTATGTAGGGGCCACATTACTCCCAATTGCACAACCATAGCTCTGAAGGTAAAATTTGCCATCATATAAAAAGTAGTTGCGCGTTAATGTAAGTTCTAGAAGACGCACGAGAAGATCTATGTCCAGTTCTTGTGAATTTTCAGAAATTATTCATTCTCTAGTGTTCCTAAGTCCCTGGTCATGAGGAATAACTGTATATAAATTACAGACGTCTATTACACAAATAAGGGTATTGGTTGGCACTGTTTTAATTTGTTTCAGATGTTTAAGGAATGTAGTTGTGTCCTTAAGGACCGTTTGTTGTTTAGTGAGGAGCGACTGTAGGATGGTGTCTAGTAGTTGGGACTCTGGCTGGTACAGGGAATTTCTTGCGGAGATAATTGGGTGGCCTGGAGGCTGCTGAAGACTCTTATGCACTTTGGGTACTAGATACATTATCGGTACCATTGGTTGATTTTGGGTGAGGGCTATACTTAACTTGTCTGTGATCTTTCGCTCCTGTTCTGCCTGTAACAGCGGATTATCCAGCTCTATTTTGTACTGCATGGTCGGATCTCTCTGTATTTTCTGATACACTTGTTGGTCAGACAAATGGCGCTCTGCTTCTTTTTGATAATCTGTTAAATTTTGGACCACAATAGCACCGCCTTTGTCTGCAGGGTGGAATATTATATCCCTATAATTACTTAGTTGATGAAGCCCTTTGTTTTCATCCTTGGTAAGATTATAATGGATCTTAGGTTTTGCCAAGTTATATCTGGTCACTGAGTTAACAAGAAGTCTTGTGTATGTTTTTATGGCAGAGTTATGAGACTGTGGATCAAATTTTGACACTGATTTTTGTTGTAGGAATTTGGAAAAATGTTGTGTTTCCATAGTGTCTGGTTTATTTTGAAAGAATTCCCGTAACCTTAGTTTATGGGAAAAATGGTGTAGATTTAGTTGCCATTGGAACTCATTATGGGGACTGGTTGGTACAAAGGAAAGTCCTTTGTTTAAAACTCTTAGTTCAATATCACTGAAAGTTCTGGAGGACAAGTTATAAACTAGACTTTCTTCCTGCCTCCTCGCCCTTTGGGTCCTCTTGTTTTGGCCCCCCCGGTGGGTGGGAGTCCTGTTGGTTCTTTTATGGCCGTAGTTGTTACCTCTAACGGGACTGACTGGCTCGGTCCATCTGTGTCCGGTGCTGCAAAGTCACTATCACTATTTGATAAGAAAAATCACCTGAGGTATTTTCTCTTCTTTTTCTCCAATTCTGTTTTAACCTAAAGAAAGGTTGTCACCTCTGTTCGCCTCCCATTAGCCAATGGTACACCTTATTCTCATTGTAATCCATTTTAACAATTTGGTGTTTATTTTGTTTAAATCTGATCAAGTCCCTACAGTAATTTTCACATTGGTGTTTAAGTTTCTGGTGGAGTTCTTGCGTCGTTTCATGCTCCAATGTTTGTTTGTTACAACTCTCAAATGTGGCTATTTGATCTCTTGTTATTTTTAATTCTCTGCCAGCCTAATCTATTACAAGGAGCATTAAATAAATTCCACATTTGTTTAGTATTCCAACCCATCTACGACAAAAGTCAGGGTTGAAACGGCCTATTGTCGGTGTATTTTTTACCCGGAAGCCTCTTGGTATACGTTTCTCTCGATAGTACTAGGACAATGAGATCCCGTGCAACTGGAAATCTATTTCTCTCCTTTTCATTTTAAACAATTGTCTAAAAACATCCTCATTAGTACTTGTCATATCTTCCAATGTAAGTGGTTCTGTAAAAAGTATACTTTCAGCTTCATCACCTGTGAAGCTATATTTTTCTCCATGAACTGCTCTAATTCCTGTATATCCTGAGGTTTCATATGAAGTGGTGGTTGAACTATGTTGATCCATCTCTACACAGACTATGCTGTCAGAAAGAAAGTACCTAATGTTATCAAAAAGTGGAAGGTGCCTTGGCCCATGAGGGGATACAAAACGGAGCCCCCTATACTGTGGGATCCAAACGGTCCGGCACTTTCAGTCCTCCAATGATTTGTAGCCTCCGTGCCTTCCTTATAAGGGTATGTGCAGAGGAAAAATGTAGGCGGCACTGGAGGTCTTAGATGCATAAATAGATTTAATCCAAAGTTTCAGGGCATATACAGCCCCTTTGTCAAGGATACATAAAAGAATGGTCAAAAAAAGGCCTTACCTTAAATAGAGACACCCAGTGTGTGTGTGCTGGCATCGGGAGTGGCACACATCTGCACGTTGCAGAAGGCGTCTCCATCTGATGACGTGATGTTCTATCAGCTCTCCTGGTTGTCCAGGCAACCAGACGCTATGCATGCAATGGCCGCTGTGTGTGAAGGAAAAGTGAAATAGAGATGAAGCACCATCACCCACATTGTGTTAAATATCCAGAATAAAAACCAAGATAATGAAAGGATAACGTGTAAATAGCATTTTCTTATACTGATGCTATGAGTTTAGTGTTAGTAAACACAATAAAACAAAAAAAACATATAATGACTAGGGGTGAGCGGGTTCGGATTTCTGAAATCCGAACCCCCCCCGAGCCCCCCCGATCCGAGGCCGATCCGAGTCAGGCTTGACTTTTCCCGCCTGACTCGGATCTGAAATCGAGGCAAAACGTCATCATCCCGCCTTCCGGGTCTCGCGGGTTTTGGATTCTATATAAGGTACCCGCGTCGGCGCCATTTTCTCACTTGGCTGTGGACAGTGAAGAGGGAGGGTGGGAGTTAGGGCTGGCTGGGCTGTGTAGTGTAGTGTTGTGCTGTGCTGTGCTGCACTGTGCTGCTGTTGTCCAAAGGGGCTGTGTCCACTCCTCCAAAGTCCATAGGGGCTGGCTGTGTTGTGCTGTGCTGCTGTTGTCCATAGGGGCTGTGTCCACTCCTCCAAAGTCCATAGGGCCTGGCTGGACTGTGTTGTGCAGTCAGTTGTCCACGCCAAAGTCCTGTGCAGTGTCCCAGTCCTAAAGGGGTGCTGTAGTGTTGTCCAGGGGGTGCTCTGTCCATCAGGGGTGCTCCCCCCATGTGCAAATAAAAAAAATAAATATTTTTTCTGTGTTTGTGAATTGTGTGCGCAGTAGCCGCACGTGCATCAACAAAGTAGTGCCAAGCGTGCGCCTGTGTCATAAGTAAAGGGCCGGCTGGCTTGACCATTAAAGGGTGCTGTAACCCCCAAAGTGCACTCCAAACAAAATAAAAAAATGTTTTCTGTGTTTGTGAATTCTGTGCACTGTGGCTGCACGTGCATCAACAAAGGGGCAGCGCCAAGCGTGCGCCTGTGTCATAAGTAAAGGACCGGCTGGCTTGTCCGTTAAAGGGTGCTGTTATCCCCAAAGGGCACTCCAAACAAAATAAAAATATATATTTTTTTGTGTTTGTGAATTGTGTGCGCAGTAGCCACACGTGAGTCAACAAAGTAGCACGAAGCGTGCGCCTGTGTCATAAGTAAAGGACCGGCTGGCTTGACCGTTAAAGGGTGCTGTAACCCCCAAATTGCACTCCAAACAAAATAAAAACATATATTTTTTTGTGTTTGTGAATTGTGTGCGCAGTAGCCACACGTGCATCAACAAAGTAGTGGCAAGCGTGCGCCTGTGTCATAAGTAAAGGGCCGGCTGGCTTGTCCGTTAAAGGGTGCTGTTACCCCCAAAGGGCACTCCAAACAAAATAAAAAAATATTTTCTGTGTTTGTGAATTGTGTGCACTGTGGTTGCACGTGCATCAACAAAGGAGCAGCGCCAAGCGTGCATCTGTCTGTTAAAGGGTGGTGTAACCCCCAAAGTGCACTCCAACAAAAATAAAAAATTTTCTTCTGTGTTTGTAAATTGTCTGCACTGTACGTGCATCGTCAAAGCAGCAGCGCCAAGCGTGCGTCTGTCTGTTAAAAGGTGGTGTAACCCCCAAAGTGCGCTCCACAAAGAATAAAAAATTCTTCTTTTTTTTTCTGTCTTTGTGAATTGTGTGGGCTGTAGCTGCACGTGCATCAACAAAGGAGCAGCGCCAAGCGTGCGCCTGTGTCCCATAAGTAAAGAGCCGGCTGGCTCATTTCTTAAAGGGTGGTGTAACCCACAAAGTGCACTAGTCTCCAATAAAAATAAAAAGTTATATTCTGTGTTTGTGTGCGCCTTAGCCGCACGTATATATCAATATAACATAAATGGAGGACCAAACTTTCTCCAATAAAAATAAAATAGGGAAAGATCAAGAACCACTTCCTCCTAGTGCTGAAGCTGCTGCCACTTGTCATAACATAGACGATAACATGCCATCAACGTTGTCTGCCAAGGCCGATGACCAATGTCATAGTAGAGGGCACATATAATCCCAAATGACAAAGTTCAGGAAAATGACCTTGAAAAAACATTTAAATCATCTGAGGAGAAACGTAAACTTGCCAATATGCCATTTACGACACGGAGTGGCAAGGAACGACTAAGGTCTTTCCCTATGTTCATGACTAGTGGTTCAGCTTGACATGACTATGGAAGCCCTCCCCCCGCTAAAAAAATAAAACGAGTTAAGCTGGCAAGAGCACAGCGAAGAACTGTGCATTCTAAGAAGATATCACAAATCCCCAAGGAGAGACCAAGTGTGGTGGCGGTTGCGATGCCTGACCTTCCCAGCACTGGATGGGAAAAGGTGGCTCTTTCCACCATTTGCACGCCCCCTGCAAGTGCTGAAAGGAGGACCCACAGTCCACTTGCTGATATGCAAATTGAAGATGTCACTGTTGAAGTACAACAGGATGAGGATACTGGTGTAGCTGGCGCTGAGGAGGAAGTTGGCGAGGAGGATTCTGATGGTGATGTGGTTTGTTTAAATCAGGCTCCAGGGGAGACAGTTGTCCATGGAATGAAAAAGCCCATCACGGTCATGCATGGGCAGAAGACCAAACATTCCACCTCTTTGGTCTGGCAATATTTTTATCCAAATCCAGACAACAACTGTCTTTCCATATGTACCATATGTAAAGGTGAAATAAGTAGGGGTAGGGACGTTAACCACCTAGGAACATCCTCCCTTATACAGCACCTGCAGCGCATTCATAAAAAGTTACTGTCAAGTTCAGAAACTTTGGCTAAGACCGTAAGCAGTCCAGGGACACCTAAATCCCATTGTCCTGTTGTATCCAAGCGCCTGCAAACCACACCGTCAACTCCCTCCTCATCAATTTCCTCCTTAGTCAGGATCAGAAGTAGTCCTGCAGGCCATGTCACTGGCATGACTGACTCTCCTATCCGGGATTCCTTCGGAGGATCCTGCATTGCTATGCCTCCTGCTGCCGCTGCTGCTGTTGCTGCTGCTGGGAGTCGTTCATCATCCCAGAGAGGAAGTAGGAACACCACTAATTTTACTAAATAATTGACCCTCCAACAGTCCTTAGCGAGGAGTATGAAGTACGACAGCAGTCATCCTGAAGCAAAACATATAACTGAGGCCTTGACTGCTATGTTGGTGTTATATGTGCGTCCGGTATCTGCCATTAGTGCAGTGGGATTTAGACAATTGATGGAGGTAGTGTGTCCCCGGTTCCAAATCCCATCTAGATTCCACTTCACTAGGCAGGCGATACCGAGACTGTACAGAAACGTCAGAAAAAGTGTACTCAGTGTCCTGAAATATGCGGTTGTACCCAATGTCCACTTAACCACGGGCATGTGGACAAGTGGAACAGGGCAGACTAATGACTATATGACTGTGACAGCCCACTGGGTAGATGTATCACCTTACGCAGCAACAACAGCAGCGTCACCAGTAGCAGCATCTCAGAAACACCAGCTCGTTCCAAGGCAGGCTATGCTGTGTATCACTGGTTTCAGTAAGAGGCACACCACTGACAACCTCTTAGAGAAACTGAGGGAAATCATCACCCAGTGGCTTACCCCACTTAGACTCTCCTGGGGATTTGTGATATCTGACAACGCCACCAATATTGTGCGGGCATTACATCTGGGCAAATTCCAGCACGTCCCATGTTTTGCTCACACAATAAACTTGGTGGTGCAGAATTTTCTGAAAAGCGCCATTCAGCGACTGCGTGCCGAAGACTGGAGCACCAGCAAACACTCTTGAATCTGCCCCGCCATCACCTGAAGCAAGAGGTTGTGACACGGTGGAACTCAACCCTCTATATGCTTCAGAGGATGGAGGAGCAGCAAAAGGCCATTCAAGCCTATACATCCACCTATGACATAGGCAAAGGAAGGGGTATGCACCTGACTCAAGCGCACTGGAGAATGATTTCCGTGTTGTGCAAGGTTCTCCAGCCCTTCGAACTTGCCACACGTGAAGTCAGTTCAGACACTGCCAGCTTGAGTCAGGTCATTCCCCTCATCAGGCTTTTGCAGAAGCAGCTGGAGAAAGTGAAGGAGGAGCTAAGATGGAGCGATTCCACTCAGCATGTGGGACTTGTGGATGAAGCACTTCATTCGCTTTGCCAGGATTCCAGGGTGGTGAATCTGTTGAAATCAGACCACCACATTTTGGCCACCGTGCTCGATCCTAGGTTTAAAGCCTATGTGGTGTCTCTCTTTCTGGCCGACACAAGCCTGCAGAGGTGCAAAGACCTGCTGGTGAAAACACTGTCAGCTGAAGTGGAACGTGACACGTCAACAGCTCCTTCTTCATTTTCTCCCGCAACTGGGGCTGCCAGGAAAAAACTTAGGTATCCTAAGCAACCCGCTGGCGGTGATGCAGGGCAGGCAGGACCAAGTTTGGACCTCTGGTCCGGACTGAAGGACCTGGCAACAATTTCTGACATGTCTACTGTCACTGCATATGATACTGTCACCATTGAGATATGTTTCTCAGGTGTGGTTGGTGGGGCAGGCAATTCATTTAGGCTTGTACAAACTCGAAAGCAGTTTCTGAAAAAAAGGTTGTTGCATTTTCTATCATTTTGTGAAATAGTGCCACCACAATCAGCAAAAGCAGATTGTTATGCATTGCACCCAACTGACAGAGGTTTTCCAACCCATTATTATTTTTTTAAGTTTATCGCCAATCGCCATACATTAAAACTCTATCGTCCTATGAGCATATTAGATAATTGGATTAAAGTAATTGTTCCTATTTATCATCCCTCTGAGGGGGATGTAGTCAAAATACTGATGGCCGGGATACCATCTGTTGAAATCCCGGTGTCGGAATCCCGTTCTGGGACTAAACATAGGTGGCTAAATCCCGAAGCCAGCCTACACACTGATGTCCTGATCGAAGGTAAGCAGGGTTAGGGTTATGCTTTGGGGGGAGTTAGGCACCACTGGGGGGGTACACAAAAAACAGTAAACAACAGCGCTGTGTACCACCTATAGTCTACATTCAAAATAAAAATTAAAAATAGAATGCAATTCAAAAATTGTGCCAGAAATAAAAAATATTAATGTTAAATACTAAATCATGACAGATACTTGAATAAAAATACAAATGTAATAATATTAAACAGACATCATTGGTCAATGTAACAAATGTACATATACATATCAAAAAATGTGTCTAAAAACTCTAAACATCAAAAAAGAGCCAATAAACACTGTAATAAATGATAACTAGTGACATATAAATCTGGATCACCAAATATACACCTAATGTAGTAGCTGTGGTTATAGGTGCTAAATGTAAGGGTAGAGATTGTTATGGCTCCATGGATACAAGCCTGAAATCTGTTAAAGTTCCACAATAGAAAGACCGGTGACTTTCAAAGAAATTGTCTTATCCGGGTAGATGATATAACAAATTTAAAGCGTAATTCTCAGACTGTGTCCTGCTGAACACTGATGACCACTTTCCAGAAATGTGTTTTTAGGAATTTAGAACAATTTTCCACTAGCAATTTCAGTGCAGGTTTCATGGAGTTATTGTCCCACAGTGAGTGTAATGTGTGCAATGTGTCCTCACTCACCAACGCGCCTCATGGTCCATCTGTCTCATTGCCGGGTCTGCGATTCATACCTTATAATAGAGACAACGCAACAGTCTGCAAACTCCATCTGTCTCGTAACAAAAGGGCATGCACTTTTCTTGTGCTCATTTGCGGTAGATGACGCATTATTGCTCAGTCACCAGATGACAGTGTGGCAGTCTGTCGGCTCTGTTAGTCTCGTGGCAAATGAAAATGCACTTTCTTTGTGCTAGACTGAGGTTGGTGACGCACTAATGCTCAGCCGCCAAATGACATCCTCTGTGCTGACGTCTACGCTATTTTGCGGCAATGGATGGCATGTCTCTGTTGTTCCGTGAATCTAGCAAGGAGCAACCTCTACACAGTGCTGCCGCAGATGATGCAATGGACAAACTTTTGGATGGTGTCTGCTGTGCTGCTGCCTGCGGTGTCTCGCAGCAGCGTGTTGGCAGATAGAGATGTCTCTGTGAGTCAGGCTCTGTCCAGCCCTGCTCTGTGCAGTTAGCCAAATGGCAGACTTTGACTCATCCGCTGCGTGCACCCTTGTAGAGGTAAGTGTCGCACACCCCTCTGAGGAAATCCCATTTGGGAAGAAACTAGTCAGGGACTCTAGTGCCTTTTTTTTATCACCACCACAAGTTCTGGTCTTGCGAAGTGTGAGTAAACCTGGATGGCTTAATAATGTTATTCCTCAAGCAGGTCACTAGTAGTTGTGCAAGACTGATGCTGCAGAATCGGTAGGACAGATATTGAAAACAGGTGAAGGATAGCCTGTGGCAGTAGTAGTATGTAGAATGTCTTAAAGCAGACTGCTATTACACTGGAACTGGGTGCTGGGAACCACAACTGTGGTAGACTGCAGAAAACACTGGAACTGGGTGCCGGAATTCACAACTAAAGCAGGCTACAGGAGGAACTTAAATTAAGATGTGGAGCATTACTAAAGCAGGCTGCAAGAATACAGTGAGTACTGGAAGCACAATTGATGCAGGCTACAGGAAACACTGGAAATGGCTGGAAATGGGTGCTGGAGAACTAATGAAGCAGGTTGCAGTGGTATATTCTGTATTTTGTGAAGCAATCCTGGAGCAGACTTGCTGGATAACACTGGAATGGAACACTGTGAAGCAATGCTGAAGCAGGTTTGCTGGATTGCACTGGAGTAGAATGCCGTGAAGCAAATGCTGAAGCTGGAACACATTGAAGCTGAATGCTGTAAGGCAATACTGGAGCAGGAACTAAACCAGGAGCCAGGGTACTGATCCTCTGAGAGATATTGTATTGGCAATATGCTGGCAGCAGTTCCAAGATTATATAGGGTTCTATATGCACTTATAGGCTGGGTGGAACATGGGAATGAAGTTGCTGGAAACTGGTAAGCAGAGTAGATCATGTGATCCAATCCAAAATGGCAGCACCCATAGTTCAGGACAGCGGGAACCACCAGGAGGAGGACCACAGCCACAATGATAGATAAGTGATTAAACTCTTTGGGGGTGCCACAGTTGGCCAGCGGGAGCACCTGAACCAGTAACGGGGTCCCGGAATCCAGGTGTGACATGTTTGACACATATCTTTGCAATCATAGCTTTGGCTTTTTGGGGTTTTTCTTCTTTTCATAATGCAATTTGTAATTTTCTATAAAAAAAAAGGTAACAGTCAATACAATATGCTTAATTTTGAAGCTTCTTAGTACAATAAGTATTTTAATTGTGTATTGGACCAGTCAAATTGGTTAGCCAGTTGTCCATTACCTGCTATGTTGCCAGTTTTCAGATTTAGGAAGACTTTCTTTTATTTAAGTTTGAGTTTTATAGTGACATTTTGCAAAGCTGAGTACTAACTATTCCAATACAGTTTTCAAGTCTATAAAAGCTCTAACACCTAACCCTCTCCAGTGCTTATAAAGCTTCTGCTAGGCCACTTTATTCAAAGACGGTAAAACGATGCAGGTGCTTTCCTTCATTATATTACATTGAATCTGAGGGTGAAGATGATGTTTACCTGTACATTTCATACCTATTTACTCTGTTTTAAATAGTTAAAGAGTATATTAGTGTGTGTGACTTTTATCGTTAACAGATATATAGGGTTGCTAATTTTTTTTACTGAGGGTGATTTGGGAAATGAGTAATATTAATATATATTATATATTATATATTATTAACATATGACACAGACTTAGGGGGAGATGTATGATACCTTCAAGAGTGATAAAGTGGAGATGTTGCCGTTTCCAACCAATCTGCTTCTAGTTATTTATTTAGCACAGCTTATGAAATGACAGGTAGAAGTTATTTGGTTGCTATGAGGAACTTCTTCACTTTGTCTCTGTTGAAGGTTTGATACATCTCCCCCTTAGAATGGACTGGTCACCAATAACCAAGTTGAAGATACTTTGTGTCTACACCAGGCATGTCAAACTCAAAATCCCACCCAGGCCGAATATTCAAGGTCTAAGAATGTGTGGGCCATAAGAAAAAAAAAAGTCTCATATGCAATTTTGAAATATTTATTATTAAGAAATAATCTCCCCTATATCTCAACTCCCCTATATAATAATAACCACATAGAATTGTGAGCTGAGAGCTGTGTGATTCCCCCTCATATATCACTATACAGTCCGCTCTCCCCTATATAATAATATCACATATCAGTGTGTGCTGGGAGCTGTGTTATTCCCCTCATATATCACTGTATGGTCCCCTCTTCCAGTCCAGCCACATGCCGGCCCCCTCTTCCCTATATAATAATAATAACTCCACATACAGTATCATTGAGAATGTTTATAATTCACTGCTGGTGCCAATAGAGGAAATAGGCTTGTTTTTAAACATGAATGCTATTAAATTAATGATGAGTCTGGTTGGGATGAGATGGGGTTATTTATTTATTGAATGTAAGTGCTAGAAATTACATTAACAGAAATATCACAAGTGCTCTTTAAAATTATACCCAGGGTAGGGTGTGAAGGAAGAGCATAGCCAGAACTGTGTGGGCCCCTGTGTGGGCCCCAGGGTGTCTGTCCCTTTAATTTTTAAACGGAAAGTTTTCCTCTTGCTGCAACTTCAGTGTGTGTGAATGCCCGCATTCTCCACCATATTGTGACACAGTCAGATTAGCTGTCCCTCTCCTGGGTAGAGGACTCCTTCCTTACACACACAGCAGCTGGGAAACAGTACGTCAGTCTGGATTCGAGTACAAGCTGGTTGGCTCCAGTCTTTATTGTGCAAAACAGAAACAACAAAAAGAAACCATAAACATAAATCCTAGCCCTGGCTGGGCTCTAACTTTACAGGTGGTTCCCTCACTACAAGAACCTGGCAGGGCCTAATGCCCTCACCAGCAACAAAGGCACAGCACAGCACTTACAGATAGGTTTTTCAAGTGTCTCTGAGCAAACTCCCTGCCTGCTCTCCCAGGTGAGACACTCAGCCCTAAACAAACTAGGCTTATATTGGCCACTCTCAGGTGGAAACCCTAACAAGCCTGTTACCAGGCTGCAAGACCCAGAACCTGGAGTGGCCGTGGGTGGAGCCCTCCCTCTCCTCTCACCCACAACCCCTGGTCCCAAACCGGCTTTTCAAAAAGCCGAGACTCAAGCCTGCTACACTGCAGACTTTCTCCTGGGGGTTTAAAACACATAAGACAGGAATCTGGGACAAATGTACCTGCCACAGACCACTTTACCAGTGATCCTATCACATATCCCCCCCCTTTGTTTCGACCTGTGGGGTGGAACAACTGAAGCCCCCAAACAATGAACGCGTGACAACACGTCTGCATTGGCCAGCTGGCTTCCTGGCCTGTGTTCCACTGAAAATTTAAAAGTTTGCAACGCCAAGAACCATCTTGTAATTCTCGCATTACTGTCCTTATTTTCGGACATCCACTTCAAAGGGGCATGGTCAGTGATCAATTTGAACTTTCTTCCAACCAAGTAGTACCTGAGAGCCTCTAACGCCCACTTTATGGCCAACGCCTCCTTCTCCACTGTGGCATAGTTTCTCTCATGTACATTCAACTTTCTGCTTAGATAGAAAATAGGGTGTTCCTCACCCTCCTTGTTCTGGGACAGGACCGCTCCTATACCTACTTCTGATGCATCGGTTTGTACTATGAATTCCCTGTCAAAATTAGGAGTCATCAGGACTGGTTGGGAACACAACGCTACTTTCAACTCCTGAAAAGCTTTTTCTGCCTCAGGACTCCATTCTACCATGACTTTTTGTTTGCCTTTGGTCAGGTCAGTCAGTGGGACTGCCATGGTGGCAAAGTTGGGTATAAACCTCCTGTAGTACCCCGTAATTCCCAAGAAGGCTCTCACCTGCTTCTTATTCAGAGGCCGTGGCCAGTTTTGTATGGCATCAACCTTATTGAGCTGAGGCTTTATCAGGCCTCTGCTAATGGTGTATCCCAGATATTTTACTTCCTCCATGCCTAGACAACACTTTTTTGGGTTGGCTGTCAAACCTGCCTTATAGATGGAGTCCAACACTGCTTGTACCCTGGGTAAGTGAGACTGCCAATCAGGACTATGAATGACCACGTCTTCCAGATAAACAGCCGCATACCGTCTATGGGGCCTTAGAATCCTGTCCATCATTCTTTGGAAGGTAGCAGGTGCCCCATGTAGCCTGAAGGGCAACATCTTGTACTGAAACAAGCCCTCTGGCGCTGAAAAAGCTGTCTTTTGTTTGGCACTCTGGGTTAACGGTACCAATACCCTTTGGTTAGGTCAAGAGTGGTTAAATACCTTGCTGTCCCTAGTCTCTCAATCAGTTCATCCACTCTTGGCATCGGGTAGGCATCGAATTTTGAAACACTGTTCAACTTTCGGAAGTCATTGCAGAAACGCACACTCCCGTCGGGCTTTGGAATCAACACAATGGGACTTGACCATTCACTATGTGATTCTTCAATAACCCCTAACTCTAGCATATTTTTAATTTCTTTCGACACCGATTCTCTTTCTGCTTCTGGTAACCTATTGGGCTTTAGATTAACTTTAACCCCTGGGTCAGTGATGATGTCATGTTTAATGACCGAGGTTTTCCCAGGTACGTCAGAGAACAGCACCCTATTTCTGATCAGAAACTCCTTGAGCTCTTGTTGTTGAATTGCCGACAGGGTTTTTGCCACTATCACTTCGGGAACTAAGGGCCCTGGATTTACTGGAGGGGCTCGGACGGCCGACAGTACCGTTCTATCTTTCCAGGGCATTAACAGATTTATATGGTATATCTGTTCCGGCTTTCTTTTCCCTGGCTGGTAAACTTTGTAATTGACCTGTCCCACTCTTTCTAAGATTTCAAAGGGCCCTTGCCATTTAGCCAAAAGTTTATTTTCCACAGTGGGAACCAACACTAACACTCTGTCCCCAGGAGCAAAGCTGCATAACCGAGCATTGCGGTTGTATACCCTCTGCTGTGCCTGTTGAGCCTGTTCCAGGTGCTCTCTCACTATCGGCACTACCGCAGCAATTCTCTCCTGCATTTGAGAAACATGCTCAATCACCGTTTTGTAAGGACTAGACTGCCCCTCCCATGTCTCTTTGGCAATGTCTAGTAACCCCCTTGGGTGTCTCCCATACAACAAGTCGAAGGGTGAAAACCCGGTGGAGGACTGGGGAACCTCCCTTATGGTCAACAATAAATACGGCAATAAGTAATCCCAATCCCTACCATCCTTGTTGACCACTTTCCTAAGCATGTGTTTTAACGTCTTGTTAAACCTCTCGACCAGCCCATCGGTTTGGGGGTGATAAACCGAATTCTTAACTGTTCAATTTTGAACAGGCGGCATAACTCTTTCATGACTTTTGACATAAACGGTGTACCCTGGTCAGTTAGTATCTCCTTAGGTATACCCAGCCTGCTAAAGACATGAACTAGCTCTCTGGCAATGGTCTTGGTTGATGTATTGCGCAACGGGATCGCTTCCGGGTACCTGGTAGCGTAATCCATTAAGACCAGAATATACTGGTGTCCCCTGGCAGACTTCATTAAGGGTCCAACCAAATCCATCGCTATTCTTTCAAACGGCACCTCTATAATAGGCAATGGAACTAGTGGACCCTTAAAATGTGGTCTGGGAGCATGATACTGACACTCAGGGCAGGATGCGCAAAAGTCAGATACCTCTTTATGAAGCCCGGGCCAGAAAAACCTCTGCATTATTCGCTCAGTGGTTTTCTCTACCCCTAGATGGCCTGCCGTTATATGACCATGGGCCAGATCCAACACTGTTCTTCTGTAGGCTTTGGGAACTATTAGTTGTTCCACAATATCTTCCCCCTTCTTAGTCACCTGTTATAACAAATCTTGACACATTGCCATGTGGGGATAGGACAAAGGACTATCAGGGTCTATGGGTTTACCATCAACTACTTTTACATTCTCCCTGGCTTTTACCAAAGTAGGGTAATTCAACTGCTCCACGGCAAAGACCTCTCTTCTGACCTCTAAATCAGGCAGACGATCAACTGGCCCAACAACACTTCCCACCTCAGTGGGAGGCACATCAGTTGGCGGGCCACCGTCACGCTCCGCATTCTCTAGTTCGCCAATCATAGGAGAAAAAGGGAATAACTCTGACTCAGAAGAAACTCCCTCCTCCACTACATCGACAACCTTCTCAAATGGATTGGGGTTGTTCACTTATGGAACAAAACGGCTTTCCCACAACTTCCAGAAGTGAGCAAAGTCTCTCCCCAATATTGCATCGTACATCAGACCATGCACCAAACCCACAGAAACTATAGCAGAACCACATGGTGTCTCGATGTTCACCTCGGCAGTAATATAATATCGAGTATCCCCATGTATGCAGGTCACACCAACAGTTTTCCCCTTACGCCTCAAGGGGTTCACCAGCTCAGCTTTCATAAGTGTCACCAAGCTACCAGAGTCTAGCAGTGCCTCTACTCGGTTGCCATCTACAGTGAGTACACACATGTGCTTATCGGTCTCAGCCTGCCGGTCAGCCGCACAGGCTGTCTGTGCAAAGAAAGACCCCCTGCGGTAGACATGAGCAGTATCACATTGCATAGGTTCAGTTGTAAGTGAACAATTAGCGGCAATATGGCCGAAGCCACCACACCGGAAACACTGAGTCATATTAATGTCTAGTCGTTTACGGGGCAAGAACCTTCCCGGCCTGGCAGGCCTGTTTCCAGGTTCTACACCCTCAGTCTTAGGTACATTCCACCGCCCAGCACCCTTCTCCCCTGGAACAGTCTTACCAGTGTCTGTGGGAGTTCGCCGGTGCGCCATTGGGGCTCGGTGGGGCATACTCATCAGCTCCTCAGCTGCCACGTACCTCTCCACCAGCTCTACCAACTGGTCCACGGACTTAGGGTCTGCATGGCTCACCCACTTGCGCAGAGTCGCAGGTAACGATCACAGGTACCGGTCCATCATGACCCTTTCCATGATCTGTGGTCCCGTCAGCGTCTTGGGCTGTAGCCATTTTGAGGACAGATGGACGAGGTCATGCATCTGTGAACGTGGAGGCTTGTCCATATGGAACTCCCAGTGGTGGACCCGTTGGGCACGAACAAAGGTGGTGACTCCCAAGCGAGTTAGGATCTCCTGTTTTAGTTTTTTATAGTCCTTGGCATCAGCCAGGCATAAGTCGTAACAGGCCTTTTGTGGCTCCCCAGACAGAAAAGGTGCCACCAGACTTGCCCACTGCTCCTGGGGCCAACTCTCCCTTTCGGCCGTTCTTTCAAATGCGGTGAGATAGGCCTCCACATCATCACCTGAAGTCATCTTTTGGAGGAAGTGACTGGCTCGTATGGAGTGAGTGGTGGTGGGAGGACCAGTAGTAACATCTCTGGGCCGGGCGACCAGGTGCTGTACCACCTCTTTTATGGCTTGGCTGTTTTCCGCTAAGGCCTGGCGGGTTTCCTCAATGGCAACCTGTTGTTGCCTCTGGGCTGTCTCCAAGGCCAACAGTTGCACTCTGGTGGATTCTTGCTGAGCCCTGGTAGATTCCTGCTGAAGTTTGTTCGTCTCCTGCTGTGTTGCTGTAGCTTGGAGCAAGGCCTTAATAATGTCCTCCATTTTGTCCTGGGGTGTAGGTTGGAAGCTGAACCTTGCCTCTCTGAGCATTGGCTGACGCCTCCTCTATGGGACTCCAAGGACACAGTGTTATTTCCACACTCACAAATTGGGTGTCTGTCCCTTTAATTTTTAAACTGAAAGTTTTCCTCTTGCTGCAACTTCAGTGTGTGTGAATGCCCGCATTCTCCACCATATTGTGACACAGTCAGATTAGCTGTCCCTCTCCTGGGTAGAGGACTCCTTCCTTACACACACAGCAGCTGGGAAACAGTACGCCAGTCTGGATTCGAGTACAAGCTGGTTGGCACCAGTCTTTATTGTGCAAAACAGAAACAACAAAAAGAAACCATAAACATAAATCCTAGCCCTGGCTGGGCTCTAACTTTACAGGTGGTTCCCTCACTACAAGAACCTGGCAGGGCCTAATGCCCTCACCAGCAACAAAGGCACAGCACAGCACTTACAGATAGGTTTTTCAAGTGTCTCTGAGCAAACTCCCTGCCTGCTCTCCCAGGTGAGACACTCAGCCCTAAACAAACTAGGCTTATATTGGCCACTCTCAGGTGGAAACCCTAACAAGCCTGTTACCAGGCTGCAAGGCCCAAAACCTGGAGTGGCCATGGGTGGAGCCCTCCCTCTCCTCTCACAAACAACCCCCAGGTCCCAAACCGGCTTTTCAAAAAGCCGAGACTCAAGCCTGCTACACTGCAGACTTTCTCCTGGGGGTTTAAAACACATAAGACAGGAATCTGGGACAAATGTACCTGCCACAGACCACTTTACCAGTGATCCTATCACAGCCCCATAGAAACAGTTTCAAGCATTTCCAACCCCATTTCTTCTAGCGAGATACCTCATTTTCTGAACTACAGTAGTGCCCTAGTTAATGTTAAACCCCAATGTCAAACCCTAGCTTATTTTATGCTCCATAGTAGTGCCTTAGTTAACTTTATGCCCCATAGTAGTGCCCTATCTCACATTATGCCACGTTATGCCACACAGTACCAAATTCATTGTAGTGCAGCCAGTTCACATTATGCCACATAGTGTCCTAAGTGCATATTATTCCACAATGTAGCAGCGCTAGTTCATATTATGATAAATTGTAATGTCATATTATGCCCTACTGTAGTGCCCCCATACTGTGCAACATTAGAGTGCCCAAGTTCATATTATTCCTCATTATAGAGAATATATTGCCACATTACAGTGCTCCAAGTTCACATTAAGCTATACTAAAGTGCCCCAGTTCATATTATACTATATTATAGTACACCCAGGACCTCATTCAGAGGCGCTCGCAAAAAGCGACCGCTTGCTCTGAATTAGGGCGGCCGTTATTTTTAAAAAAAACAGCCTCCTGGCCGCTCGCAAAGCTGTGGGTGACCATCCACAGCTTTTGCGAGCGGCCAGGTGATGGTCGTGACCATCGCGACCATCGGGCTTGCGTCGAGACCCTTGTGGTCGGGTCTCATCTGCCACAAGCCCCAGTGAGCTTCCTGCTCTAATAGAGCAGGAAGCTCACTACTGACATCACTCGTGATGTCAGTAGGGCCGCCCTCAAATGGCTGGCGTTCCTTCGGGAACGCCTCAGTTTGGCCAGTCATCCCCCCCAGCCCACCTACAAAACGGGGCGAGCTGTCAACAGCCGCCCTGTTTGTAGCGAGCCCCAGAGAATTTCTCACTCACTCCAGGGCTCACGCATTGCGCATGCCGCACGTGCGCAGTGCCCCACCATCGACCCGCTTGCGAGCGCTTAGCGCTTGCGAGCGGGTCTGAATGAGGCCCCAGTTCATATTGAGCCACATTACAGTGCTCTCCAATTATTGTTATGCCACATTATAGTGCCCCCAGTTTAGATCATGCCACATTACAGTGCCCCAGTTCATATTATGTTGTATTACAGTGCCCTCCAGTCAAAATTATGGCACATTACTGTATCGCTGTTAAGATTAAGACATATTACAGTATAATAATACATTATAATATTTACAATACACACCCTCTTACCAGTATAATATCCGCTACACCCCCCCTCTTCCCATTATAACATTCACTAAGCATGCCACTCACTGAAATTGAATGTCACTCCACTAGGCATTCTTATTCTATGTAGAAGTCTGGTAAGAGATTAAATACCATTAACCTTTTATCCTATCGCACCTTCTTGCTTCAAATGCTACATTTCTTTAAAATCTTACATGGGAGCCCCACATTTGTAGAGCCTTCGATGCTGAGAAAATTGCAATATATGCAGGGCCGGCCCTAGCCCAAATTTTTTGGTAAGCGAGTAGGTTTTTTGGCGCCCCCCTATGCAGTGCCCGCGGTAGTGGTCCCCCCTGTGCAGTGCCCCTTGTGCCCCCATTAGTAAGCTTATACAGTGGCCCCAGTAGTAGTCCCCCCTTGTAGTAGTCCCCCCATTGTTGTGCCCCCAGTGGAGGTTTCCCCCCCATGTAGTGCCCCCAGTAGTAGTCCCCCCCAGTAGTAATCCTCCCTTCAAGTGCCCCCAGTAGTAGCCCCCCTTCAAGTGTCCCCAGTAGTAGTGCCCCCAATAGTAATCCCCCCTTCAAGTGCCCCCAGTAGTCCCCCCTTCTAGTGCCCCCAGTAGTAATCCCCCCTTCAAGTGCCCCAGTAGTAATCCTCCCTCCTAGTGCCCCCTGTAATCCCCCTTCAAGTTCCCCCAGTAGTAATCCCCCCTTCAAGTACCCCAGTAGTAATCCCCCCTTCAAGTACCCCCTGTAGTAATCCCCCCTTCAAGTGCCCCAGTAGTAATCCCCCCTTCCTGTGTCCCCAGTAGTAATCCCTCCCTTCAAGTGCCCCCAGTAGTAATCCCCCCTCCCTGTGCCCCCAGTAGTAATCCCCCCCTTCAAGTGCCCCCAGTAGTAATCCCCCCCTTCAAGTGCCCCCAGTAGTAATCCCCCTTCAAGTGCCCCAGTAGTAATCCTCCCTTCTAGTGCCCCCTGTAATCCCCATTCAAAGTTCCCCCAGTAGTAATCCCCCCTTCAAGTACCCCCAGTAGTAATCCCCCCTTCAAGTGCCCCAGTAGTAATCCCCCCTTCAAGTGCCCCCAGTAGTAATCCCCCCCTTCAAGTGCCCCCAGTAGTAATCCCCCCTTCAAGTGCCCCCAGTAGTAATGCCCCCTTGTAGCCCCCCCCCCAGTAGAGACACACGTTATAAAAAAAAAAAAAAAACCACTTACCTGAACCCCCCGCTCCTGCTCCCGCCGCCGATATCTGCTACTCCCGACCATTCTCCAGGGCCGCTTTGCATTATGGGAGAGACGTCGTCATGACGACGTCTCTCCCATTACCCACTGCGGGAGCCGGAAGATGGCTCCCGCAGTGGGAGCTACAGCAGCCGATGAGAGTCTGACAGACTCTCATCAGCTGCTGAAACAAACACACAGTTGCCGGCTCCGGCGGCTGTGTGTTTGGCACTGTGTAGCGCTGACCAAACTCCGTCCGGTCAGCGCTACACGCGCGGTGCAGACTGTGTCACAGAGACACAGTCTGCACCACTGAAATCTGCATTGTCGCGGCCGCGGCGCCCTTCACTACGTGGCGCCTTACGCGGCCGCGTACCATGCGTAACCATAGAACCGGCCCTGAATATATGGTGAGTATAAAGACGGTGGAGAAAGAGGTGGGGACCAACTAGCTTCAACCTGAGGGGTATACTTCCAAATGCAGGATTTTTACGTGATGCCACAAATACTGTTTTCTTACAGTTTTTATTATAAGGAGGCATGGCAATGTCTCTTTACAGTAGGACACACCCCCAGGAATTACCGGCCTCGGCCAGGCTCCCTGCGGCCCTGGTGATGTATGCGAGTTTCATTAATTAATCTCACTTTTGCAGAATCTCTCCTAATTGGATTGACCTCTTAGGATCTGATGTTAAGTTAAATGCAAATTGGTGGTAGATGCTCCTGTATTGGGTGCACAGAAATAAAGATGTAGCTTTTCCATATGGTGAGTTGTACACAATTTAGTGGTCCCCCCGCTCCTCATTATCACCATCATCATGGCAGACTTGCATCAGCCTATGCTTGTTTCAAATGCTTCAAGAGGAAAAAGGTTTATTTACGCCTTTATCCAACTCTGCATAATCCACCGTTCCATCAAAATGCCCTTGCTGAATTGGACCTACATGAGAACACACAATTACTCCCCAATTGCACAGTTTAGGATGCACAATGTGAAAACATGCAAGATACACTGCACAAAAAGGCATACTTTAAACTCAGCATCAGGCCCTGTACTATTGCACAATACATGTATACTTTTATTATTTAAGATCCTGTAGGTGCAATCAGTGTACTTTGAAAATGTTTTATTTATTATTTGTGACTGTCAATAGCCAAAGCTTCCAAAAAAGTATTCAAATAAAGCATCGTACTTTTGAAATAAGAGAAATATAAAATGATCAAGCATGTAAGTAAATGTGTTTTATATTCTTGCTCTTCTGTGGTCCTTAGTTAAAACATCAATTTTTGCTGAAGTCTTTTTGCAGTCTAAACCCTCCCTCTTGAATGAACGTCTATAAACCAAAATGAAATAAAATAATGGTAAGTAAAAATAAATAGATTTTCCTATTGAAAGTTATTACCTCAGAATGAAGGAGATGGATATTGATCTGTACCATCTTTTACCATTACAGTCAGGTTCTCAAAGACAGCTCAGACACAGTATTCTAGAAAGACAGCTGCTTTGCTTTAGTTTACATTGAGAACAAAACCATTTTTTTAATTGTAATTCACATTGACTAATAATGTCTAGGATTATGTACTAGTAGTATGACGTCTTTGCCTATGTTACTGTACTTGTTTTTGCATGTCTTCAAACAATTACATAATAACCATTGCTGAAACAGGCCATATGTGGGGTTTGGGGATCTGTGTCCATCTGGTCAGGATGTCCCCTTATCTTCTGGGTATGAGCCCGATTGGACGTTCAGTTCTGCGTGGTTATAATTGGTTACCAGTACTTACACTTGTATTTTGATGGATCAGCAGAGGGAAATTCCAGTGACCAAAATGTCTTTACTTGCAGCAAATCTAAGTAAATAGAACAGGCAGCTCCTAAAAAACTCTGCCCTGCTGAATCTCCATAACCCAGGTGCAAGTATTTATGGGGTAAATAGAACCAATGGGTCCCATTCCCATTTACAATACATGGTTATGCTAGCATTACAAGACATACTGTAGCCTCGGTACTGGTGAGCAGTCTTTGTTCTGAAGGTGCAGGTTGGGCATAGTCCATGACGTGCTGGGGGAAGGGGCCATTGCGGCACACCCTTTGGAAGCTCATATACATCTTGTATCAACATCTAACTTTAGATGAGTATTGGCAAATTCTTTTCATAGAAAAAAAAGCATTGATCACAACAAACAGGTGTAAATTTTAACACCAATGCAATTTTGTATCTGTGTTCTAAATTACTAGTATTTTCCATCATCTCCTCACTTTCCTGTCTATTAGCAAAAATCTATTATTCTGTGTTTTATGGTCTTGCCAGTTCATTTGATATAAAGCACTGTAGCTTTACGTTTTAAAGGCTAAAAAACAGGATACAAACACCTATGGATTAAGTGATCATCTGAACAATTAGATTCCTCCCAATGTAACTAAGCACAGATATTCTTATAATGATATCCAATATTCTCTGTTACTTATTCTGCATTCAGTACATTCTTCTTAGAGTAACAAGATAAAGGAAGAGTATTTATTCCTTTATGTGCATATTACTGCATAATTACCAAGATTAAGGGGATCATTTCTGGAGCTCTATAATTTTGCAACCAAAATCACTTAAATAATTACCTTTTCTGACCAGTTTTATTGACTATGTAGTAGGATAAAAAGTAATCTTTTTTATTTTGAATGGCATAAAGCAGCCCCAACACCGTTAACAGAGTGTTACATTTCCTATTTCGCGAAGATTGTGGAAGCTTAAAGGAATAGATCAAATAAATGTATGAATTCATAAACACTGTGTAGAAATATTCCAAATCATTGTCAGTTGACTCTTACTTCCCCCTGCCAAAATATGTGGAAGCATGCATGGATTGTGCTAGATTAGTGGAAGGGGTTCGCTCCTACAACATTAGCCAGGTATCCTAGCAACAGGATCATACCAGATTTTCCCAGGTTTCTATGGTGCTGTATGTAATATCTTGAACATAATCTGTCTTTTAATTTTCTTTGGATTGTAGTAATATTACAGATACATGTGTTCAGTTACAGATCTTTATTTAATAAGAAGAATGCCTTAGCAGGAGATTTGTACTATGTCAGAAGTGGGAAGATAGCAATAAAGTTCTTTCAGATTTAGCCCAGAAACATCCTTGTATCAATTTTCAGATTGACAGGGAAACTTACAGCCTTCATTAAGAAGTATTTGGTAGTTCATGTCTTGATGCTGTTAAAATGAAAATGCTGCCATAATTCATAACAACGGGAACGTTATTTAATGTCAGATATAATGCAAATTGCTAGTACATTTGAAATGTCATCTAAAACATGCCATCATATGCAAAACCACTTTATTAAAGTCACCTGAGCAACATCTTAAATTTTGGATTGCTTTAATCCCTCATCTGCTTTTTCTTTACCTTTTGATCTTTCATAGAGATGTTGAATTTACTTTCAAATAGAATTTGCATGTTATGACTGCCGAATGTTTGATACAATGTGGGATAATAAAAAGCAGCTTCCTTTGTCTAGTCATTTCCCTACCCGTGTTATTTATATCCCTTACAAAGATATATCTGTTTTCAAAGTGGCAAAATACATTTATGTGCAGTGCTTTTGTAAATCAGTTTTTAGCATATCTACAGTAGTTTATTGAATTTAAAAAAATAAATAAATAAAATTGAAGGCTTTAAATACATAAAAGGTTATTTTTGAACTAATAAAATTCATGAAATGTCCACCTAGTACAACCAAATAAAAGCAAAAGCTCCTACATTTATGGGTTTACTAGTATAGCCTACTGATACTTTAGGGTTCATTTTCAGCTTTTCTCCTAAAATACTGTCTGGTTAAGCCTCATTTATACGGAATAGTACATTTGTCATTGGTTAATATATGTCACTATTGAATATTTGAATGATTTTTACTTCACTCCAAGCACATTGCGCAAAATTGGACTCATTCATGTACAAAAAGGCACGTTTTGCTTTTTAAAGATGCCACGTCTTCAGCGGTTTTGACTGCTGGATTTTAAGAGGCCATAATATTATAAATTACACATGCCTGGTTATCTATTTAATATTATTACCCCTTTAAATCCAGTGGCCAACTCTGTCATAGAAACTGGATTTAAACAGTACATAGTAAATTTGACCAGTGCTGCATAAATGATCATTTAAATAATTTAGGGCTCAAATTGAACATTTAGAGGCTCAATTACAATTTAACACATTTGTACTTACAGTGTAAGTCCATATATTCCATTGGAGCCATCTCAATATGGGCCAGCTGAAAACTTGTAGCATATCTTCCAAATATGGTGTATGTCTGGATTATACACTGTGATAGCACATGGGTAGCATAAATAAGGTGGAGACACAACACAGAGAATAGTGTTTTGAAAGTTATTAATTAATATTGCATTTCCACTATATATAACGTATTGTAATGCAGATGTAATTAGGTGAAGTTAGAAACATTGGTCATTTTCCTCTTTAAGATTCTAATGGTAATTGTCTTTTCTACCGCAGTAGACTAAATAGAAATGTTAATTATGTAATGCAGATAGATAGTCATAACGTCATATGTAACATTAAGTAAATAAGCAGCTGCATATTAATATTAGCTAATCACAATTGGCTAGACAGTGTTGCAAAGTAATTGGTATTTGTAACAGTCCCCCAGCAGGCACGAGAGTTTCGTCTCCTTACAGTTTTATTGGTGCCTAGGATATGTAGTCAAAATGTCAACATCAGAATATTGACATGGATGTTATGTCAACAGTCACAGGTTGAAATTGTCATGGGGGAGATCTATCAAATCTTGGATAGAGATAAAGTGGAGAGAGCTAAAGTATCAACTAATCAACTTCTAACACAGTCTGTAAAATGACAGATCGTCACTAGTCGCCACTGCGCCTTGTCTGACAATGGTGCTCTGGGTGATTTGCTCAGGCCCGTTGCTAAGAGACAAGAAGGCCGGGCTGCTGCTCCATGAGGTCTTCCCACCTGACTGTTCTGTTTCCGCCTCCCAGTGCTGATTGGATCTCCTTCCTTTTTTACCTTTGCTGGTTCTCTGCTCTGGTGCTGGCAATAGCATTTGTTTGTATGTGTTCCAGCTCCTCGTGTCCCAGCGTCTGTGTACTCCCTGCAAGTTACATCTAGCAGTGGCTGCGGCTTTCCAGCGACAGTGTGGATTCTCTGCAAGTAACATCAGCGCAGTGTCTGCCACACCTCAGCTTCTGTGTGGATTTTCTGCAAGTAACATCAGAGCAGTGTCTGCCACACCTCAGCATCTGTGTGGATTTTCTGCAAGTAACATCAGAGTAGTGTCTGCCACACCTCAGTGTCTGTGTGGATTTCTTTCAAGTAACATCAGAGCAGTGCCTGCTACACCTCAGCATCTGTGTGGATTTCCTGCAAGTAACATCAGAGTAGTGTCTGCCACACCTCAGCGTCTGTGTGGATTTTCTGCAAGTAACATCAGAGTAGTGTCTGCCACACCTCAGCGTCTGTGTGGATTTCTTTCAAGTAACATCAGAGCAGTGCCTGCTACACCTCAGCATCTGTGTGGATTTCCTGCAAGTAACATCAGAGCAGTGCCTGCTACACCTCAGCATCTGTGTGGATTTCCTGCAAGTAACATCAGAGCAGTGCCTGCTACACCTCAGCATCTGTGTGGATTTCCTGCAAGTAACATCAGAGCAGTGTCTGCCACACCTCAGCATCTGTGTGGATTTCCTGCAAGTAACATCAGAGCAGTGCCTGCTACACCTCAGCATCTGTGTGGATTTCCTGCAAGTAACATCAGAGCAGTGCCTGCTACACCTCAGCATCTGTGTGGATTTTCTGCAAGTAACATCAGAGCAGTGCCTGCTACACCTCAGCATCTGTGTGGATTTCCTGCAAGTAACATCAGAGCAGTGCCTGCCACACCTCAGCATCTGTGTGGATTTCCTGCAAGTAACATCAGAGCAGTGCCTGCTACACCTCAGCATCTGTGTGGATTTTCTGCAAGTAACATCAGAGCAATGCCTGACACACCTCAGCATCAATTTGGATGTCTTGCAAGTACATCAGAGAAGTGTTTCATTTGCACTTCAGTACTGTGTGAACTTTTTGTGTATTCAGTCCAGCAGTCTCAGCAGCTCCTCTGTGTCTGTGTGGCCAATCAGCTAAATTACACCCAGCTATCTGCACTGCAATTCAATGTTTATGTGCACTATCTGCAATTTACTATTCCTCAGTTCAGTAGCTATTCATTGTCTGCATATTCAAACAGCAACCAACATTTAAAGCAGTTCTGAACTAGCCAAGTGCATTCCAGCTCTTAAGGCTGAAATTAGCCAAGTGCATACCAGCCCTCAAGGCTGCAACTTGCCAAGTGCATACCAGCCCTCAAGGCTGCAACTTGCCAAGTACATACCAGCTCTAATGGCTGCAACTAGCCAAGTGCATTCCAGCTCTCAAGGCTGCAACTAGCCAAGTGCATACCAGCCCTCAAGGCTGCAACTAGCCAAGTGCATACCAGTCCTCAAGGCTGCAACTTGCAAAGTGCATACCTGCTCTCAAGGCTGCAACTAGCCAAGTGAATTCCAGCTCTCAAGGCTGCAACTTGCCAAGTGCATACCAGCTTTCAAGGCTGCAACTTGCCAAGTGTATACCAGCTCTCAAGCTTGCAACCGGCCAAGCATATATCAGCCTTAAGGCCACATTCCTGTCTGGAGCCATCTGTTCTCACAACTCCTTATCAATCGACTCTTTATCAATTGACTCTTCAAGAATCTTTTATCAGTTGACTCTTTATCAACTGACTTACCAAGCTCCACAATCTATCAACTCATTATACTATATTGAGCTTCATTTTTCTGGTACTGGTTTCACGATGAATCCTCCCAGAGATTCATAACACAGATAAAAGCTGATTGGCTGGTACTTTATCTATCTAAACTTTAACTCTTTCCAAAATTTGCTAAATCTCCCACATAATATCTAAATTGCTAGACTATCGACATTGTGATTGTCGACAGACCATTTAGGGTTAGGGTGCAATTAGGGTAGGCTTAAGACTGATATGCTCTGAAAACACTGTCAACATGCCAACTGTTGACATTCACAATGTCATTCAAAATTCAACATTCTAGCAATGTCAACAATGTCTAGCAATGTCAAGATATGTAAATGTTGACATTTCACCCGACATGTCCATGTTGACATTCTAAATGTTGACATTTTGTATCACACCCTTGCATAACTGTACTTAATAGGGTCATTTACCCATAAAACTTTTTATTTGCCCGAAGACATTTATTTATTTATTTATTTGCCTTCTGCATACCCATGTGCACAACTGTGGAATAAGGTTCTGCCACAATGAAATCAGTTTGTGTCTACTTCTTGTTTGTGTAGGATTATGGATCTATCTGAAAGCAGCAAAGACATCATTACAAATCTTACTTGCCACTTAGTATTATCCCCTTCACCCTTTTCAACTTTATGATGGTATTCTTATAAACTACTTATATGAGTCACATTTATATCTTAAAATAATGATGAGAATGACTGACCTGTTTGTGCCTCCCCTAATCTGTACAGTATGTCCAATATTGTGCCCCCATGTTTTCTCTTTTGCTCCCCATGATCTGTATATCCTGTATTGTGCGCTTCTCACCTCACCTGTTTGATCTGCATCATGTTCTATATACCCCTCCCCCAAAAAACTGTATGTCCTGTATTGTATCAGGGCACTTACTGTGCCAGTGCTGATCTGTATGTCCTGTAGTGTACACTCCCCATTTCTATGTTCTTACATTGTTCCCCCATCTGTACGTCCTGCAGTTGGTCACAGTGTTGGGATCGCAAATGCAGTAGGGGGTGTCATACACCTCCTGCTGCATTTGTATTTTTGATGGAAGATGGAATTTTGATGGAAGATGGAAAGATGGAATTGCAAAGCTGCTTGAGTGCTTGAGTGCAGCTTTGCAATTCCGTCGCAAGCTGAGTCACCCCCAGAGTCACCCCCAGAGACCATTTTACAGGGAAGTGTACTCTTTAATTTATTATGTGATCATAAGTATGTATCTACTTGAAATGTAACTCATGAGAGCTATAGATACATCAAAATCTATAAACACTATTGAACTACCCCCCCCCTTCATTTTACCATATATCTGGAAGCAAGTATGGCACTACAATAGCAATGAAGAAAGTAATGCAGTAGGATATTATTTGTAATACTGCAGCAGTTGGCAAATGTCACCTTTAAGGTGATTCAGAAAGTACTTTAGGTGCATCTTGTTATGTCTGAGAATAAATCTTTGATATATTCCAAGTAAAAGAAAAATAACAGGAGTATGAAATTCAGCATCCAGAACAGCGATGAACTGTGAATAAATCCTTTTTCTGATGACAGTTATATGTTCAGCTTACTTGTCAAAAATTACAGAAACAGAGACATTTCATTTACGTAAACTGTTATTCTGTTGTTGCAAATAGAACATTTCAATTGCTTTAGTTATTTTTTATACCATCGCATTTGCAAACAAATGGGCATATCCAATTGTGAGTGCGGGATTTTGCCTGCAAAAAACTTTGCACACCTTACACCCAATTTTGGATTACTGCGGGTATGTGCATTTTTGATACCCTAAGTAAAATTTCCTTGCAAAATCCAGCAGGTTGGAGAAAAAAGATGCAGCACTGAACTCCGGGCACTCATCGATGTGTTCCAGCTGCTCACTGGTCTTTCACCCTACCTGTCAGCCCCCTCCTGTTGGTCAACTTGTGGAGGAGGATGCTGGGAGTAGGAAGGGGATTATGGAATATGTAGTTCCTGGCTGGGTTAGAGCTAGTGTACTGTAGGTAGTTTGTGCAGGGAGGGGGGGGGGCAGGGTTACCAGTCTTAGTGATGTAACTAGTTGTCCCGGCACCCGGTGTAGGCCACGCCCCTCCATGTGATGTCACACTGAGGGGGTGGACCACAAATGCCGGCATTTACTAAAGACGTTCCAGACGGCACTGCTGCAGAGATTCTGTCTGCAGGGTGCCTTTCCAGGCACCCTGGTAGCCAGTTGCAGGGGCATTGGGTGAGCGACGGTTTCGCCGACAGATCTCTGCGCTCTGTGCAGTGGCACTGCTCCCATACCCCTAATTATGACCCTGACCGGCAGTAGTGTAGTGTAGTAGGTAGTGTGCATGGGTGGCATGTGCAAGGTTAGTGGCAGTAGTTTAGTGTAGGTAATGTGTGCAGGGAGCGGGTGTAGGGTTACCGGCGGTAGTGTAGTAGGTAGTGTGTACAGGTGGTGTGTGCAGGGTTAGCAGCAGTACAGGTTGAGTCTCCCATATCCAAAATGCTTGGGACCAGGGGTATTTTGGATATCGGAATATTCCGTATTTTGGAAAAATTGCATATTATAATTAAATGTCTTGGAAATGGGACCCAGATATACACACAGAATGCATTTATGTGTTATATACACCTTATACACACAGCCTGCAGGTCATTTTAGACAATATTTTTTATAATTTTGTGCATCAAAAAAAGTTTGTGTACATACATGAAATTCATTTATGTTTCCTATACACCTTATGCACACAGCCTGAAGGTTATTTTATACAATCTTTTTAATAATTTGTGCCTTAGACAAAGTTTATGTACATTAAACCATGAAAAATCAAAGGTTTCATTATCTCAGTCATGCTGAAAATATTCCGTATTTCGGAATATTCCGTATTTCGGAATATTTGGATATGGGAGACTCAACCTGTAGTGTAGTGTACTGTAGGTAATGTGTGCGGGGAGGAGGTTCAGGGTTAGGGGTAGTTCCTGTCTTGTTCAGTCTATGGAAGCTGTCTGCAAAGCTGGAGAAGAGACGGAGGAGGAGGACAGAGCTGCAGAAGGTGAGTAATTATGGACTAATTAAGCTAATTGGAAACTTCCAATTGCTTAATTAGTCATTGGGGGAGTGTCCAAACGGTTCGAGAGCAAGTACTGACAATTTGACGCGCTCTGGAGGTGTTCAAACTAAAAATTGAACGCTCAAATAAAAAAAAAAAAAAAACCTTGCACCCTATTGAATATCCAATATTGGATATGCCCAAAAGAATATAGTAAACAACTCGAGGGAGGCTAGCAAGGATGGAAGGGAGGTATTAACTACCCGGGCCACTGTCCCTGTCATCTTATTAGGGCCATGCATTCCTATGAGTTGCCTTGGCTGACTCATTGAATGAACTGTCCCTGTGTGGCCATGGCTGCCATTCACATTTAGGGCAGTAAACAGGTTCAGCCATACTTAGAAGGGATTAATTTATAGCCATATATATTACTGATGTGATTCTATAATATATGGGCAATGCCAATTTATTGAAAGGAGATATGTGTTAGGCTCTTCATTACTTTTATTATTTGAGCAACTTACTGTTTGTGGTAACACAATTTTTCACATTTTACTCTGCTTTGTTAGCCAGTCATTACTAGGTGTGGTATAATATTGCAATATAATATAAACACAATTGTGACTTTGGGCCTGATTCAGCAAGGAACGCAGTTGCTAATACGCACGCAATTGGCCAATTGTGGAGTACTGCGCATGGATCGCAGTGTGCGTGCGCGAACTAGCCATTGCGAAAGGGACTGCAATTGCAGTGACTGCGCAGACCCATCACAGAGTGATTGACAGGAAGTGCAGTTTGTGGGTGTTGATGGGGGGGTGGTCGGCCGAATGCAGGCGTCCCAGGGCATTTGAACGCAGTTGCAGTGGCGTGCATAAATTATCCACTGCGATGCCATACACAGCCTGAGGCCTGATAGTGTGTGTGGAAGTTAGGAATTTCTGAGTAAGGTCAGAGCTCCTGCAAGTGTGCTTGAGGCTGCGATGGTACTCGATTGTACCGACGTTTTCGCAGTCTTGCTAAACATTACGGATGTGTGTAATGTAAAGTGGGCGTTCTTATGTAGTGCTGCAGCGGCATTGCGATCGTAATGAATTAGCATACTATCGCAGTTGAACTCCGTGCATAATCGCTATTGCATTCGCAGTTGCATGCCTTGCTGAATCAGACGCCTTTTTACTGTATATGAAAAATATTTCAGTATTTTTCCTCATAGTCAGAAATACTTCAATTATCAGCAACATATACACATAGATATTTCAAAGTAAATGACTTTACACTCATTGCAAATATCCAATGCAATATCACAGATACTTAAAACAAAACGGCATCACCAGAACAGTATATACAAGTAGTGACATTATGCCAAAACAGTCAATTAAAGTAGACTGAACTATAATGTAGAGAAGTGAGAAAATTACAGTGATAAATGAAAAACATTCTATAATACAAAATTAGAAAGCTATATCAAATGGCCATGGCAAACCATACAAACAAATGGACCACCAACAACATGATAATGGTAATAAAGACATAAAGGGGTCTATTTACTAAGCAGTGTTAGGAGACAGAGTGAAAAGTGATAAGAAACTGATAAGGTGCCAGTCAATCAGCTCCCCACTGTCATTTTTCAAACACAGCCTGTGAGGTGACAGTTGGGAGCTGATTGGCTGGCACCTTATCACTTTTCTATCACTTTTCACTCTGTCTCCTAAAACTGTTTAGTAAATAGACCCCAAAATGTCTTACCCACTTTGCTTAAACCTCTGCAGATTAAAAGTGCTGTGCCTGCTGCTGCCTGCTGTGGTCTGCAGGTGCTGGACAGGGCCCTCCATATCCCTGCCCAACTCTGATATCTGTTTTTTTTAGGAGTCTCACTTTCTTACTGTTTGTGTGTAATATTATCTAGTGACCTATGTATGGTTTTCTGGTTGATATAGCTATAAGCAGAGTGCTGGTAAGACTAGGTAGATCTGTCAACCCATTCCTGGACTGCAACCAAATCATGTGAAAATTAAATTCTGTCTAGCAATTCTCTAGCAATTCTTTGTCAAATTGAGACTCATAGAGTAGGTCAACAACCTTACCTCTATATTGTGTCTGTAACAGCCACAATTGTTATTGCATTTCATGGGCTCCGCATCACACAAAATAACTAAATACTGTACAAAGCCTTTGGGAAAAGTGAAATTGTACAATATTTTAGAAAAAGGACAGATTGCCTGGTGGATACTCACAAACCTTTGTTTTTGCTTAGACTATAACACAAGACTTCTCCGTGGTTGCTCTTTCCTTCAAGAAATAGGGCAAAGAGTTGTGACAATACAGGCTATCTAGTCACATTTTAAAGTGGTTTGTAAGGTGCAGATGAGAAAGAGGTTGGCCTTCGTATGCATCAACAATGTTGTCTACTTTCTCAGAATTTCATAAAGCAATGAACTAGACATGTGATGATGATAAATACTAAGTATAACCCACTAACGTAAATAAATAGCCCAGCCCTCAGAAATGCTGACTTGCAGAAACTTGATATGCCGCTCACAAAAAGATCTGTAACAATGAACTATAGGGACATGCAGATTATAGCCCATGCCATATTTCCCCAGGTACTGTTTGCCATAGATCTTGAAACGATGATCTAGAAAAGGCTACAGCAAGCATTATAATGTAAACACAGAACATTGATGCCTTTTGTAAATCTCAAATAAAATGTAATAGTCTCTATGGTCTAAGCATGTAAATATAGATTTTGTTTTCAAAGCAAAGTTTATAAGCTTAAACAATGTCATGTACAGTATTTGGTGAGTCAACTCTTATGGACATTATCATGGAATGGATTTGGAGGGCTCCTGCAGAAGAAAACTTGCATTGCTACAAATACTAAAATATTACGGCTCAGTTAAACATGAAGATATGGCTGCAGAGGACCTGAAGCTTGTTGGCAACCCAAGAGACTCTAACTCCTATCACACCTATAGACCTTATAGTTATTATAATGAAATGCCCAAGATTAAGGTTGTTCTTTTGGGAGAAACGTAATTATCCTCTGAAAACTTGATGGTTTATCCAGGGCCAGATTAACAATGGGGCGGATGGAGCTACAGCTCCAGGCCTCCACATAAAAATAGGCCCATTGTCATGACAACATGATGTTGTCTGGCCATCTGCTGTCCACACGATCAGCCATAAATCATAAGTTATAGAAATACAATTTTATTTACCTCACAAAATTAAGCATTTTTATTCTTTTACATATTAACGGAGACATTGGGGCTAAGAGTATATTTGGTGTACACACCCACATGGCACTGGCCACACCCTCACAGCACTGGTCACCCCTCCTCTCTTCTCATAATAGGCCCTTGGTCATTTTCAGCTCCAGGCCCATGTGGCCCTCAATCCGGCCCTGGGTTTATCTCCTTCCTATAAATATAAGGTCTGTTTAGCATTTGTTCTGTACATTCAGGAATAGTTAATTTTCCCTTTCTATTACAGCACATACAGATTGTTGAAGAATGTTGAGGCTCAAACTACCAACATGCAAATTATACTCTAAAATGTATTTGCAAATATAACCTCAATTGTACATGTAACCATTTGCTATCCACACTTATGAAATGCTACTGCCATCATTGGTTTGCTGGCTCTACTAGTTCTCTCGCAGACCTCCACCACCGCATCATCTTGTCAACATCCTCGACCAATCAAAAAGGATTTTTGCTGCTTATTTCAAACCGAGTTGCAGAAGATGTAATAGCTCTCTACTGTACATTATATCAGATAGTGTATACAGGAAACAGGTAGGATAAACGTTATACTATATTATAGGATCATGCCCTGCAAGCTTCATTTTTAATGGATATATTGACTACCTGGACCATTTTTGAAAAAAACTTAGAGGTCTATTTACTAAGCTGTGGTAGGAGATAAAGTGAACAGTAATAAGGTACCAGCCAATCAGCTTCTAAATGCCATTTTTCAAACACAGCCTGTGACATGGCAGTTAGGAGCTGATTGGCTGGTACCTTATCACCGTTCACTTTATCTCCTAACACAGCTTAGTAAATAAACCCCTTAGAGTTAAATGCATCTATTACACTATCATTTTACCTATGTTTACAGCTGTCATTTTTATAGACCAGAAACATTTTATTGTATTGTAATTGTAGAAATATTATCATGAATGCTCATAATCGGTAAAATGCAGTTTCAATTATGTTTACTTGATAAATATGCTACTTGTTGTGTGTTGATCATTTGAACAGCAAATAATAAAGTGATGTCTGTTTTGGTGCAATGTTTTCCGTATGAGCACTGAAACCTAATGTGGTTCCAACTCTCCAGTTTCCACTGGGTATCATCTGTGCAAATATCAACACAGTGTTCCCAAGTGAACTCTTGTGCAATCACAGAGAAATTAGTATTCTTAGGATTTCCCTGCTGCTATTCCAGATTTGTAAATTAGCAAGTCAGGTGTCTCAAAATACATGCAAAATAAGTAACCCTCTCTAGTTTCATGCTGTCAGAGTTAAAAAACAAACATTTTTGAATGCACTTCTTTTAATTTGTTTTCTTTGTTAGAGATGATATCCAGCTATCCTTTCATCAATGTTTTCACAAAACTCAAGGCTATTTTTGCAATGATGATTACAATTCCTCATACTATTACTTCTCAGAAGGTTACCTTTAAGTGATACTTTATACTTTGTTGTTGTTGCATTTTGTTTTGCTTTTTTAAGTAAGGTGTATTTTTCAGTGGTGGTTAACTTAGAATAACTTTGACATGAACAATTTGATTTAACCACCACTGAAAAATATGATGTATAAACTAAGGGTCTGCTATTGCGTATGCAACTGCAAATTCACATGGAACACTGCTGCGAAAATATGCTAATGCTTGCCACAGCTCAGCCGGCATAGAGACGCCCACTGCTGCTTTCTCACATCTGTACTACCTCGCACTCCTGCGTATACATCGGTACCGTAAAAACACACCGGCCTGTCACCCAACATTTACACCACGTCTGACCAGCCGCAGAAATGGCAAGTCTCATAGCACGCAGTGAGCACTCAAGCAGTGGCTAATTTATGCACGCCCATAAAATGGCATTCAAATGGACAGACATGTTTGCGTTTTCCAACCTCTCCCCCGTCACCACCCCCAAACGCTCACAGCCTGTCACTCACTCTGCGATGGATTCTTTAGTGCGTCCGCAACTGCAGTGCTATTGCAGCGCACGCACAGTGCGATCGCAGCACACATGGAGTATGGTGCATGCTCAGTGGTTGCCAATTGCTCGATCTGCGTACGTCATTGCAATTGCGTATGCTGCTGAATCAGGACCAAAGTTAATAAATGCAATTGCTATGTAAATATTTGTCAAATATCCCAGACTTGCAGGCACTGTCCAAGCCATAAAAGAATTGACCTACATTTTTTTTTTTTATATTACACTGCTTTTTGCAAGACTGGTCAAGCGTAGAATATATTTCTATTCTGTATATGTTTAATTCAATATTTTTTAAAGAATATTTAAAATGCAGTTATATTGTAATCTGCAGGGGGGTTGGGTTATTGAAATGTGCTCGGCTTTCAAAAAATGTTGTTTTACCTTTTATGTCCTGAAAATAACACTTGGAGCATCCGGGACATATGGGGGTAAATTTACTGAAAATAGAGTTTTAGAAGTGGAGATGTTGCCCATAGCAACCAAACAGATTAAAGCTATAATCTTCTAGAAGGTGCTAGTTAAATGTTAAGTAGAATCTGATTGGTTGCTATGGGCAACATCTCAACTTCTAAAAACTCTCACTTTAGTAAGTTTACCCCCATGTTGATAAACATAAAAGTTAATTATTTAACTTATTTAGAAGTTGATCTTTTAATGACTAATATTTGTTTTTGTATCCTCTCACACCACATGTGATTGAAAATACTAGTCATGAGTTGCCTGTTTCACATGTATAATCAACTGGACATGACATGTATGGGGAAGGTATTGTATTGGGAAGGTACTGAAGAGTTTACTTTATTTTTCAGCCTGAATTTTTAAAGATGAAAAAAGCTTTTACCTGCCAACAGAAAATAAAAATTATTTTCAGAGGGGAAAATGACATGGTAGATATATAATATATCAAATATCCAAGATTTAAATCAGATTATAATGTGAGAGTACTTTAACTGCCAAGGATGATTGCACAAAGGAATAGAATGCCTAAACAGGGTAGAAGTAATCATTAATGATATCCTGGAGCATGACATGAATATGATGTAAACCAGCATGAGTGGCTGGAACACTGCAAAGAGAACAACACAAACTTTACCTTGGTGAAATGTAATAGGAACATCGGAAATATCATATTTTGCATACATATTTAATAAGTAATGAATGAAGAAACTATATGAAAAACTATATGGAGACTATGGCAGATAAATGTTATGGCACTAGCACAAGCCATTGGCATTTTGCGAACCTTCCTCTATAAGGACATAATGGATTCTAATGTAAATAAATTAAGCTTATAATATAAACATAATGGATTCGTAATGGACACAAAGTTTTTTTTTCTTGGAGAGAGCAGATGTGCCCTGTGAGCTCTCCTATGGGGGCCAGACTTTGTCATCATCTTAGCCCTGTACTCAACTGGAGTAGCGCAGGCTCTGCTCCCTGGTACCTAATCCACATCTACCTGGATCTGATTGTTCCATGCAGGCTCTGGAAATTCTCCATCCCAGAACTCACTCAGGCCCCATTTTTAGCAATCAATTCCCCGGATTCAGCCTACCCTCTGGACTTTTTTGCAACCCGGTTCCTTAGCATGCCTTCTTGAGTTACACACTTATACTCACTCCACCTAATCTTCCTACATACCTCTACATGGCTCCAGATCTTCTCTACAATCTCCAGTCTCCTCTGCCCTATGCCTTACTCCGACCTGCCATCACTAACTGATACCATGGCTCTCACCTTATTCTAGCTCTCTAACCATCTTCTGAGTCCCCTATGCTGCTGGGCCTCACAACAGTCACTTCAGCTCCACATTCCTGCTCTGGTCCACATCTTTCTTCACTAATGGAGCTCTTGGCTCTGTCCAGGTTTCGCATCCAGGTCTCGCATTCCTCTGTCTTCTTCCTAGCACTGCTTTCTGTGACCCATTGGAAACCTCCACAGAGGACCATCCTCTGTTTTGGTGCCTTGCCAATCTTCTGGTTGGTCCTGCCCCCAGGACCCCTGGCTACTCCCCGATTCTTTCTTGGACTTCTTCCCACTAAGTATATTCTTGCTCCAGTCTCTGAACTTTTTACCTACCATTACTGAGCATACAAGTTCTTGCCCCCCCTCCCCCTCTGTTCTCTGTAATACTGGCCTTGGTACAATTTGACCCTTGTTATATTTATACTTGCCCATTTGACCTTTTCCCCATTGGCATGACATTTATTCATCCAAGTACTACTACTCAGCACTACTAAGGATCTGCAACAATCCAATCTCATCTCATCCATGTATCTAGGTCCTACAGTATGCTAATCTCAGGCCTCTGTCATTAAATTTACTACTTTCCATTTGCTGTTTTACCATGTACTATTTTGTCATGCTGTCTATTTGTTTGCTTTTTTCTCTGTATAAGTTGTTTTGCTATTTTATTGTCTCTGCTAACTTTGCCTTTATCAATTGGCCACCACACTAGTCCTGAATTTAATTAGCCCTGTTAATTTAATAGCGGTGAAAAAGTGTGGTAGCCTCAGGCTTTAACATGTGGGGCTATTCAATTCCAGCCCCTTTTTCACCCAATTTAACTCCTGGTAAATTAACGTGTTAACGGGGATAACACATAGAATCCATGATAAGTTCATGGACCTGTGCTTAACAGGGTCACGGCACCTGTTATCATGCTCTTTAACAGAGATTTGATTTCAGGTATGTTCAGAAATCCCTGTTAAGTGCAGCGAATTGAATAACTCCGGAGGATCAATTAGCCCTCAGTATATTACAATGGCTAATTTAATTCCCCCTTAAAACCTTTACTATTCTGCCTATTTCACCAATGCCCCGTCTCCACATGTGCTACCCAGATCCCTCGACTCTTTCCATTTCTAGATATCCACAGCTGCATAACCCTTTGTCCCGCCATCTTTACTTCCTTCAATAAACTATTTGTTTACCTCACTGCACTTTTTTAATGTTTCATTATGTCTTACCTAGTTCTTATTTCCTCTACTCCCTCAACCTACATTGCCAACAAATCTCCACCCTTCCCTTTCTCACTCGAGGTCCACCCAAACTACTTCTTCCGTCCTGTCCACCTTGCATTGCTACTGCACCATATTTTATTTTCCCTGGTCTACCAATTCCTTGACAACCTCACTGCTTGGCTACCCCACTTTCTCTCCACTGACCTTTCCCACTCAATCTGGGAGACTTTAACTTCCCAATTGACAATTCCTCCAGTCCTGCTGCCTGCAAACTTCTCTCACTCCCCACCTAATTTGGCCTTTCTCAATTAACCTCCTCCCATTCCACATAAATCGCCTTGGCCTGCTTTTTTCTCACTTCTATACTGTCTCCAACTTAATCAACTCTCACCTCCCTCTCTATAACCACTACCTCTTCTCTGCATTTCCTTCCACCTTCTCTCCCCAGAAGAGTACTGTCACTAAGAGTAATCATGATACTCTGGACCCATTCGTTTTTCCTCTTCTTTAGACTGTATTCTCTCCCCCATTACTACCATTAACTGACCTAATCAAACTGTTTCTTTCTATTCAAAAGTGGTTTTGGTCTGCTAAAGACCCCTGTAGTAAACTATGCTCTTTTGCCAGCTCGATCCACTTCAAATTAATTTTTTCCTCCTATAGTCTTTCAGTTACTAAACAGTCCTACTTAAAGACTTCAAGTGCCTCATCTCCTCCTACTCTTCCAACCCCTGCTGCCTCTTTGCCACCTGGAAATATTTCCTTTCCCCTCTCCTCTCCCATTCCCCTCCTACCTAAGTGCTCTTGACTTTGTCACCTACATTATCTTTAAAATTCCCTAAGGATCCTCCCACCCAACCAGGACTGCTATCCTTGTCCTCTTTCTCCCTTCCTTCCAATGTTGAAGTTCATTCCCCTCCTCTTCTCCACCATTCATCTATCCCTTTGACTCCATCCCTCATGCTTCGATGGACTCTCCCTCCTGATGCCTGGTCCTATATTGCCCATCTGATCAACCTATCTCTCTTCTTTGATACCTTATACTCATACTTCAAACATGCTTTTAGGAAATTCTCCCTTGAGCTCTCTCCCTTTAATTATCTCCCCATCTGTCTCCTTCCCTTCTTCTAATCTAACCACTTCCTCCTTTACTGACTCCAATCTGGCTTTAAGTCTCTTCAGTCTGCACCAAAACTGCTCTCATAAAGGCCACTAATGACCTCCTCCTATGTATATCCATATGTATATCCAAACACCACCTCTCTATTCTCATTCTTTTTGACCTCACTTCAGCATTTGACACAATTGACCACTAATGTCAAATTGGCTAACAGCAACTTTGGAAATGAAAGCAGAAACATCAGACTATCTCAGAAAGTCAACTGCTAAATAGATAAGGAGGAAACATAATCAGCTGAGCCCCAGCAACATGTATGTGCCCACCAAAGAAACATGAAACAAATGGAGATAAACAGGACTTGTTACAGTTGAATATTCCTTACTCAAGCAAAAGAAACTGGGCTCAGGACAAAGTTTAATAGACCATTTTAAAATTCCATATATCCAAATAATTTGTTTGAAGCAGTACAGGCTGACAATGGCAGAGCCTCTAATCAGGATTATTCAACTAATTCTTCTGGAGAAAAGAGAAAGTTTATAGAATAAAAGTTTTATTTAACATTATTTATATTATTATTAAAATATATATATTTGAATTTAGCTCATTGTCATAACATTTTGTTGCTAATATGTTTGTTCTTCCACAGCTTGATATTTAAATTCCTAGTTCCCCCTTATAATGGCATAGGGCCTGATTCAGAGCCGCTCGTAAGCGGTCGCTCGTTCGGTCCGAGCGATGTTCGTACAACTGCGCATGCGTATGGGTTGTAATACGCATGCGCGAACCAGTCATTGCGGTCGGAAATTGTGTGCTCGCAAAATAGCGAATGCCTGCTAGTTTGAGTGACAGAATGAGGCGTTTGTGGGTGGTAACAGGGGAAGGTGCTTGAAAACGGGGAGTGGAGATCCGAACGCAGGCGAGCCAAGCGTTCAAAACGGGCGTTTTAAGGGTGTGCATAATTAACAAAGCAGCATCATCGACCACGTCACTTGGTTGTCTTTTAGCCTGAACTGCTCGCATGATTGCGGTAGGAAAATGCTACCACAAGCACTTCGAGCAGTTCAGATGCCTTTCGATGTACTCGATTAATCTAATAAATAGCGGAGATGACGTATGATGCGAGCGGCCAGGGGGCGTTTTTTAAAAAATAGCGAGCGCATGTTTCGTTCGCTCGTTCAGACATAGAGGTGTCAACAGACCGCAAAGAGCGAGCGCTCTATTTAAATATCCGGCCCCTTTTTCTGAACGAGCGAGCGCAAATAGCGTCCGGCTCTGAATCAGGCACATAGTACCAGTAGTTGCTATATTATGTATATCTTACTAAAGCAGTGATGTAATGGAGGTACAATAAAATTGTCCAGTGCAGTTCATTCATACATTTTATCAATGAACTTCATTAATACCAGCAGTTAGTAATATATGCTCAGAACATTGGCCCAATTTTAACATATCTAATTACCCTGGATCCAAGCAATGAGAAATTGTAGAAGGCATCAATGGTCCTCATTCACCTCACTCCACATTGGGCTGTATGATTTTGCTCATTTCTTCAGGAAGAAATTGGCCTTTAGTGTGCCCAGTCCTCACCGAACTGCACCATACAGTAGAATGAATTTAATGTTGTCACCCCAGCTAAATTTATACACAATGATTTCATAAAATACAAATGTATAAATACCAGATATCACTCCATGGTATGGCAAAGTGAAACTGGAAGATTGTATCACCGTGACTCTGCAAAACAATGTACTCTGCCGCGGAGCATGATTTGCATTAAGTTCTTATTATTAGAATTATTAAAAACACAGGCATGAACATTTTAAATTAACAAACATTTCAGACAGATTCATTTTAAAGTTCTTATGAAGCTTTATGTGTGGCTTACATTGAGCCTGTTGACAGGTGGCACAAAAGGTCTAAAGCCCTGTACACACTGGACAATGTGTGTACGGAGCGATATTGGCAGCGGCAGTCCCGGCGGGGGTGCCGGCATCGTTAAGTGCTTCCACACTTGCCAATGCCAGCAACGACGAACGACAGCATGGGGGGCATGCTGCATTCGGCAGCATGGTATCGTTAACGATATCCCCAGATTGAGCTGCATGTACAGACGACTGGGGATATCGTTAACGATCCATGAGAGCATGCATCATTCATCGTTACGTTCATACACACTGGACGATTTGAACGATATATCGTTTAACGATATTGTTATTCATGTCATTCATAAAAATCATCCAGTGTGTATGTGCCCTTATTTATGTGTTGAGCAGTTTAGTGTTCTAAACAGATATTGCAACACATTGTTGCCTTATCTATAGGAGCATATATAGATATCTCCCATCCAGTAAGAAGCATAGTGAGAGCATGTGTACAGAAGGAAGAGTCTCGCTGCGGGTAATTAGCACTATATCTTAGATTTATTAATGTTTACACACAAGTACAGACAGATGACAGAAGTTAATTATTTGAGATGCACTGTGCATGGATTTAAAACATTTATTTTTATTGATATAGGGCCTGATTCAGACCCACTCGCGAGCGGCTGTCTGCTCGCAAGTGGGTCGATGTTCTGGACTGAGCATGCGCACGATGGAGGGAGCTCCGTCGTGCGCATGCGCCAGACGCGACGAGCGAAGGAAAGTCCTTCGCTCGTTGTGTCCGATAAAAGGGGGCGTGCTGTCAATGTTGATTGACAGCACGCCCCCTTTGGTAGGCGTGCCGGGGGCGTGCCTCCTTGACGGGGGCGTACCCACGGGAACGCCTCCCATCAAAAGCCGGCCCACTGACATCACTAGTGATGTCAGTGGGAGTGATTTTGGCTCTGATAGAGCCAAAATCACTCCGGAGCTTGCGGTTGAAAACCTCAACCGCAGGCTCCGGCTCGCAATTTCGATGGTCGCGATGGTCTCGACCATCGCGGCCATCAAAATGCACGCTCGTATAGCCTGTGGGTGGTGACCCACAGCTATACGAACGTCCAGAAGGACGCTCCATTTTCATGGAGGCCGGCCCTCATTCAGAGCGTGCGCTCTGCTCAGAGCGTACGGCTCTGAATGAGGGCCATAGTCTATAGTACTATAATCATAATATTGTACCATATTTTGTTATAAAATACAGCAAAATAAAAAATAATTGAGATAGCAAGTGCTAATCAACATTATTATATAGGAGAATATGTTTATATAATAAATCCATGTAATTATAGAATTTAACAGTGTGGCTATAAGCATCAGTCTATCACTTACTTACAAGACTGGGCTGTTTTGTTTTGTGCTGAATCAATATCTAGGGTGGAATATCTTTTATGGTCCCAACAGACCTTTCATTGACTTCTATGAGTCAAATTTGATTTAAAGATAATGCATTTTTTTTAAAGTGTAAGTCTGAGTACACTCTATATGTTATATCGTGCGATCTTGGTACTTTCAAACAATCTACCTGACCATCGTATAGTGTCGACCCCAATCCAATGTTTTCACGCATTGTTCATTGCATTGGTCCGTTGGATGTTCTGCACGTACAATGGATGATTTCACTGACGACATGGTGTTGTTACATGAAGCCTGTAATGATATATTGCATCGTTGTACAACAGATCACGTAGTGTGTATGGCGATGTGATATATTGTTTCATCGCATCGTCGCATTACTGGATCACACCGTTGTTAAGTGTGCACCCAGTTTAAGATTATCCGGAGGAGCCAAGAGTAATAACATTTTAAAAACATTTACTGTTTACTGTTGCGCATTGTATTTATTCTGTGTATTTTACCATTTTCTTCTTACCTTTTGTATGGCACTGCATACAAATTGTGGCACCTCACAAATAAAACTCCAGGCTATATTACAATTCATAAAATAATAAGCAAATAAATATCATAAAAAATGGGACAGGACAAGGATCAAATGCTTCTCTTAAAAAGGATGTTCACAAGTTCTTGAAGGTAAGTGGATAGAGCATCCCAACACGTTTCGTCTGCTTCAGGACTTCATCAAAGGGATGTATAATAATAATTGAACCTTTTTTTATTGATAAAAAACTAATACAATCTACTAAAGTGTTAGATTGTACAGTAGTAACTAAAATTGATCAATATACCATTTAAAATGTACTGTTCTACAAAAAATGTCCACTATTTGTAACGAGTTGGGTTTGGAATGCCGGCGATCAGGATCCCGGTTGTCATAATCCTTACAAGGTTAGGATATTAATGCTTGTCAGTCAGTATCCTAACCCTTTCCCACTCCCTACTCTAACCCTAACCCTCCCACCTCGGTGCCTAAACCTAACCTCCCCCCCCTAGTGCCTAAACCTAACCTCCCCCTCCCCGAACCCTAAACCTAACCCTTTTCCTTAGTGCCTAACCCTAACCCTCCCCCTTTCCACAGTACTTACCATCAGGATGCTGGTGATCAGGATGCCAGCGCCGGGATTCTGACAGGTGTCGGGATTCCGGCGCATTCTAAGCGCCGCATCCTGATTGTCCGGATATTGACTGGATCCCTTTGTAACAATGCTTTCAACTGTGCATACCACTGTAATTGTGAGGTACCATTATATGTATTTTTTTGCCACAAAATATAGTTTTCAATTTTATAATTCTTTTAGTCACTCAGTTGTTTGTGTTAATCTAAGCATGCCATACCATTTAATTTATATGATTTTGATTTGTTTACTTTAAAACAAGTACATTTCTGTAGAATATGACTTATAGCTAAAGTAGCCTTCTAGGAATTTTATTATTCCATTCCATATTGTTTTGTCATTATTGTTATTAGCTTTGCTGTTGAAGCTTTTGATCTTAAATTAATGCTGTAAGGCTGAGAGGGCCGTTGAGGGCTTGAAGGATATTTGGGGGTATAAATCTGGTTTTCAATTTGTATATAATTGTTAATGTAAATTCCAATGTGGATTTATTGTTCATGTGGAGACTCACACAAAGACAGAGGATGAGTAGGACATATTTAATATATATTTGATAATGTAAAGAGATACATTGAAAGTGCTGCCATATATAAAATAGTCTCTCCTGGAAAACATAGATAAACTGAATTGACCTTTTTTTGTTTTGTTTTAAAGTTGGAGTCTGTGTACATTAAATATATTCTTTCTTTTTCACATTGGGTCTTTATTTTTTTAACACTGTAATTTAAGTACTTTTACTGTTAACTTATTAAATTGTTACCTTACAGGCTGATGTGAAAGTGATGGTGCCTATGAATTATGCATTTGAATGAAATGACTCTATCCATGGACAAGGTCAAATGTCTTATGCTGTCAGCATCCATCCTAACATTCCAAATGTGTAAGCAGGTTACCTCTTAAACTAAAGTGTTCCCAATGTGTTACTCCATCTCATCATGTGCTTTGTGTGGTGACAACTGAAGTTAAATACTTACCATTATCTAATTACATCTCACCTAAGGGGAGAAGCCTCAAGGCTTGGAGAGAGATAAAGTGGAACAGTTGCCCAAAGCAACCAAACACCGTCTATCTGTCATTTCAAAGACTGTGCTAGATAAATGACAGAAGCTTATTGTTTTGGAAACTTCTCCACTTTCTCTCTCTCCAAGGCTTGGTACACCCCCCAGTTACAATATGATTTATAAAATATTTATTAACTTAGATACAGAATAATCATTTGTGCAATTGAAGTCACGGGTGCAAAATAATCTGTGGCCAGGGAGAAACACAAATGGAAGTTGGAAATTCCACTTACATTATAAAAAATATATTTCCACAATGTTATATTACTTTTCATGGCATTTATTGGGTACTGATTGTAACTAATGTACTTTAAAAATGTAATAAAAATGTTATTTCATTTTCTTTTTTATCAAATTAATTTGCTGTAACCCAAAATAATCAAAAATAAAATTAAACGCACAAAATTTCATCTCATAAAGTAAAAATATGTTATACACTTTGTCAGAGTTTTATTACCCTGTCACTGCTAAGTGGGTGCAACTGATCACCTGTCACCGGTTAGCAATTGGCTGGGGGGAACAGCACTGGTATTGCCATCATGGCATCGTCTATTCTAACAGAATAAATGCACAGGTGGACAAAGGAAGCAGACCTGTAAGCCAGGTCAATCACCATCGCAAAGGACACATTTCAGAGTTATCATACGGGGGTAATATAATGGATGAAAGCAGCGTGGCATGTGGACGTAATACTGATAGTATGTGGGGATAAAGAGATAGCACGGGGCACAGTAATGTCATGTAGGCATACAGTTATGCATATGTGGGTGTCTCAGTGAATGAATACATGTCACTGACAGTCATTGTACACTGTGTCAGCTGCCTTTTGCCAGAACTTTTAATAATAATTTTAGTTCAACATATTGTGAAACAAACATTTTAAAAAATAGTCACCTAAAATTGGTTGCTAAGATAAGACATTGGTTAAATTAAAACAATCATAAGGAAGCATCTGCTGTACTAGCACTTTGATTAGAAATTCAGCAAGCCTGGCTGAGCTAGTGAGGAGGAATATGAGATGAATTGCACCACACGATTTCACTTGATAAAGCTGCTGACTTACTCATCATTTCAGTTAAACTTGTAGAACTAGCTGTTGCTCCCTTAGTAGGAACAACACTTTAAAATAAGCATATAACCCCTTTATATAGAGACTGTTTCAGAGTTGAATATAAGTTGGCTGCAATTGCATTTGCATTGCTTGCCCACAACTACAGTAAATGCAGATATTTACCCATATATCAAAGTTGCATGCATCTATGTACAGTATCTGCACTACCCTATCCATATGCTTGGTCTAATAGCCGTCATCACTATCAATGTGCAGGAGATCCATCTGGAAACGCCTTCCCTGTTCCTCCAGCAGGCAGTACTTATTTAATTTTTTATTTAGTAGTTAATACCCTGTGCCATGTGCCATGGAAATTTCCCAAAGGAGATAGTTTGCATGTGAGTTGATCACAAGTTGCTATATTCTTTAACAAGATGGTTCCATTAGTGTGAGAACATTACGTCATGTACAATGCTAGTAGGGAAGATACACTTTTTGCCTTTACTATACAGGATCTATGGCTCATTAGTCATAATTACAGAAGTTATAAATCCATTTCCAGTAATACACATATGTATGTGAAATGACAAGATCATATTTTCTATAACAAAGCAGTATTGCACTACTCACTAAGGGGTCTATTTACTAAGCAGTGTTAGGCGACAGAGTGAAAAGTGATAAGAAAGCGATAAGGTGCCAACCAATCAGCTCCCAACTGTCATCTCACAGGCTGTGTTTGAAAAATTACAGTTGAGAGCTGATTGGCTGGCACCTTATCACTTTCTTATCACTTTTCACTCTGTTTCCTAACACTTCTTAGTAACTAGACCCCTCACTCTTTCTTCTGTCCTCTCTATTTCTCTTTTTTTGATTCCTTAATTTTCTCTCTATTTTTCACATTAATTTTCTCTTTCGTTCTTAGTCATTTATACTCCTTTTATTTCTGCCTACATTCCCTCCCTTCTCACAGTAGCAGTTAGTAAGAAAGAGTAGTTATAGTGTGTGACACATGATACAGTACGTCAAGTGGCATGGAAGCAATAAAGGAGAAGTCTGGATGGAACAAAACTGTTCTGCAGATTCACGTTGAAAACTCAATTGTAAATTCCACCAGAGAACGAAAAATTATGAAGCTAAATCTGGTATAAAGTGAATATTTCACAGAGTAACTTAGAAAAAGATTGATCATCTTTAATATGGAATCGATGTGATATGCCGGTGGCTGAATAGACGCCGGCTGAAATCCTGACACTGGAATCCGTATGCTACAGAATCCTAACAGCGGTAGGTAAGTACCCTAACCTCCCTCTTTCCCCACTAACCCTTCCTTGGTGATGACTGACCCTAACCTCCCCAGGGATATTGGCGTCGGCATATTGCCGGGCGGCGGGATTCGGGTGGCGGTATATCAACGCCCGGCATCCCACCCGCCGGCAATATGACTGTATCCTCTTTATAACAACTTAATTATTAAAATTCACATATAACAATAACATTATTTTACAAAACAAAGAAACTCATATTTGTAACACATGGCCAATTGGAAATCCAATTTTTTTGCTTGCTAACTGATACAGTAGACAGAGAGAAATATTAATGGATAGTAAAAGATTTTTTAGCACACCCCCTTTGGTGGGCGTGCCAGGGGCGTGGCTGCCCAGACAGAGATGTTCCCATGGGAACGCCTACCGTCTGGGGCCGGCCCCACTGTCATCACAAGTGATGTCAGTGGGAGTGCTTCCGGCTCTGATAGAGCTGAAAGCACTCCAGGGCTTGCGGCAACGAGACCCTACCACAAGGGTCTCGTCGCAAGCCCGATGGTCGCGATGGTCTTGACCATCGCGACCATCTTCCTGGCTGCTCGCTATAGCTGTGGGTGGTCACCCACAGCTATACGAGTGGCAAGGAGGCCACTCTAAAAATTAAGAAGGATGGCCTGATTCAGAGCGAGCGCTCTGTCAGAGTGTCCGGCTCTGAATCAGGGCCATTGTCCACATAGAGATGGTACTGAAATCCAAAAGAGCTGATTAGTTTGCCAAGAGCGGTGGTATAGATTGAGAAAAGCAGTGGACCTAATACTGAGCCTTGTGGTACTTCAACTGATAGAGGTAGCGAAGAGGAGGCAGAATCAGAAAAACAAACAGTAAAAGAGCGATTAGATAGGTAGGATGAGAAGCAAGAAAGGGCTGTGTCCTTAAGATCTAGGGACTGTAGTGTTTGTATGAGAAGAGAGTGGTCAACAGTGACAAAAGCAGCAGAGAGATCTAGATGAATTAGAAGTGAGTAATAGCCTTTAGCCTTGGCAGTGACCAGACCATTTACTACCTTAGTCAGTGCTGTCTCTGTGGAGTGTTGGAAATGAAAGCCTGACTGAAGTGGGTCCAATAAGTTGTGTGAGTTGAGAAAGTGTGTGAGTACACATAATGTTATTAACCAAACCACACCAACATACATCTCTTCACTTATCACATATCACCCAAAACGACCTCTCCGCTTAGCACAAGATCTGCATCTCTCATCCACACGCATTACTTGCTCCCATTAACGGTTACAGGACTTTTTCAGGCTACACCCACTTTGTGGAATACCCTCCCATGCACAATAAGACTTTCTCCAAACCTTCAAGCATTCCCTGAAAGCTCACCTCTTCAGACAAGCTTATCGGATTCCAGCACCATCCACATAACCTTCATAGCTTCCATATCTAATTACATCCCCTCTCACAGTCCACTCATAACCTCACACATATTCTTTCTTTTACATCCTCCTGACTTTTGGCACACATCCCTGTGTGACTGGATCATGCATCCCACCAAGAAACTCTGCAGTCTGGCTGGACCAAAATGCAATATAGTACCTATCCTTGTGTATCAATGCATATTTCCCTATAGATTATAAGCTTGTGAGCAGGGCCTTCCTACCTATACATCTGTCTATTATTACCCAGTTTTGTTCTATTAATGTTTTCAGTTGTGAAGCGCAACAGAATATTTTGCGCTATATAACAAAATGTTAATAAATTACTGGGAAGGGTGGTCTACCTGTGCCACCCACCACAATTTCCCTTTACCTTCCCTAAAATAAAGGCAGGAAAAACACACACACCAGTGGAAGGTGTGAGCAGCACTGCTCACAAGGGTGAACACTATTACCTCTTTATAGTCAGTACAACATTCTTGTGGATGAAGCAGCTGGACAGTTCCTATGAATCTGAACTGTCATTCTGAAATAGGATGGTTGGAAGGTTTGTAAGTAACAGTTGCTATCTGTGGCATTCACAGTTTACATTGATAGCAGAGAGAGTTCAGTGATAGGTCTTGGAACTGCCAATTGGTTCCTTAAAGTTGACGCACATACTGTACTACTAGTATATGAGTCACTGTGGCTGTGATGTTATGTTTACTGTAACGGGTTCCAAAGGATTTAGCACTCATTCTTGCCCACAACCCTCATTCTTGCCCTCAAAATAGTTCTGTCATGCTCAGTCACATCTATTATCTTCCACCACCTTCTATATTTAAAGCAAAATGACCCCAAGATAATTACCTGTGCAAATGTGCCCACTGTTGACACTATGGAGAAAGCTTTATCAAAGCTTTTAGGGGCCTATGTTTCAAGCACTTTTTTCATAAAATTATGTAGAAACTGCAATTTCTGTATCATTTTATGAATTATAGCTATGTACTAATCGCACAATGAAGGAGATATCTGCAGTGCTAATTAGCACTGCAGATCGCAATTGTTATCAATGGGAACTACAATCTCAGTCCTGTGTACCAAACTCCAAAAAGCAAAGCTTTTCTGAGCTTGGCCCTGAAGGCTTAAGGTGCCTACACACTTGGTGATATATTACCCGATCTGGCCGATTCCGACGCATCGGAATGACAGATCGTGTAAAATATGCCCAAATCGTGAGTTCCCACTCACGGTCACGATGCGATGCGCGTCCCTGCTGGTCGTACATCGCATCATCAGATCTGCTGTGCTGTAGGGCAGATCTGCCAATCTGAGACACAATGCACTGGAATAAGTCTGGATGCACGATAGATCGTTTGTAAATTGGACACTTTAAACACCAAATTGTATGCAGAGCTGCCGGGGAGGAGTTTCAAGGGAAATCGTACACATCGTGGGATCGTGTGCAGATCGCCTAGTGTGTATGCACCTTTACAAGCAGGAGAGAGATCTTCCAGTCACTCTCCTGCAGCCTCCTGCCAGTGGCGAAAGCTGACCCTGTGCATATGAGTAGTGTCAGCTTCCACAGGAAATGTGAAAGACTTCAACAATATGCCAGGGATATAAGTTGTTCCCCTTTGTATATAAGTTCCCCTTTGTACATAGCAGGGATATTTTCATTAAAAAGTAAAATATCCACTGCCATATGAAAACCTAACAATCGTTGCAGTTCTGCACTTATTAATACATAGGCCTCTTAGAAAGATAAAGCGGAGAGAGATAAAGTACCAACCAATTGGCTCCTGACTGTAATTTTTTTCAAATACAGCCTGTAAAATGACAAAAGCTGATTGGCTAGTACTTTATCTCTTTCCACTTTATCCCACCAAGCTTTGATAAATCTCCCCCTATGGTCTTTGTTAGTTAACAGTTAGTCAAAGGGTTTACACAGCATGTGCTAGAATACAAAGAGTTAGCACAGTCAAGCAATAACAAGGATAAATATGGTCAAGCAACTATTCTCATAGAAGACCTGTAGATTCTTTAGTGCAACAAGGATAAAACTTACAAAATTTTTGATTTTGTATAATGTACCGGGGATTGAATCATACTTATCTACTTTGAAAAAGCATTTCAGGGAGACCGTGAAAGCAGCACCTATGAGCGTGGCATTAAAGTGGATGTGTAGTGTTACATCTGAGAGGTGTGTTATAAAATTGACTTACATCCACATGTAAACAAGCCCCATAGCAGTTAGTAAGATTGATTTGTTGATGAAAATACATTGATACTTTTCAGAAAATGCAAGTAGACATAGGGATCATTGTGCTGTTTAACCAATGCAGGGACATTATACTAATAGATCCCATTTAAAAGTATATATCTCTGTTTCTTTTTAAATATAACAGCTTCATAATGGGGGTAAGGTGCAATCAGGGAGATTGCTAGACTCTCCAGGGAGACAGGGAGATTGCTACTATTTCAGGGACTCTCTGACAATGAGGGAGAGATGGCAAGTATGGATTGAATATAATAAAAAATATAACAATATGTAATATGCAAAGTACAGTCATAAAGGCTAAAAAAAATAAAGTGATTCACTACATAGTATTATGTGTTCCTGGACAAGTCAAAATTAAATGAATAGTTTTACAGTTTGGATTGAGCCCCAATTTATCCACATGGTATATAAACATTTTCTACTGGGCAGGCAATAAGAAAATGAGTGTAGATAACAATTGGCACTACTATTTCCCAAATGCTGATATATAAACAAAAGTGCATTAAAAGGTTCATATTTTCTGTTTATAAAACATTGTAATTGAATCACATTTCCTAGTTAAATGGCAGAAATGACTCCTGCTGAAAATCCTGCCATGGCAGACTAGGGGAAATTGATATGAAATTCATAGGCCTGTGGTCGTATGGCCAATTGACATAGATATGTCAAGCTAATTACCTGACCATTTGTTCCCTTTGACATGACTAGTTATAGCAGGAGGAGAAATACACTTGATGACTCTTGTTGGTATTGTGACATTCAGATGGTAATCTGATTTCCTAAAACCCAAGTGAGTTCTTTGAGAGTAATTAGCATTCTACTAACTCCTGGTTTACTGGAGAGCAGCTAAAAGAACATCTATGAGAGGGAATAAGTGTTTTATACACCCATCTACTGGGAATGAATAATTGATTGCTGGACAGATTTTAAATATTATTTTTTAACAGGGCTTTTCATCATGGCAATAGTTATAGCAATTACTGTATGCAGTGACAAACACAGGATTTCTATAGGGGGGTTTCCAAATGCTTGATTTTAGAGTGAGTGTGGTCAGTCCATGTAGAGGGTATATTTAGCACTTATAAAGCTTTAACATGTGTCATACAAAATGTATTGTGTGTCATAATGCCGGCATATACAGGACCAGTGATCACATCCATTATATGCGGCAGTAGCGCCATCCTGCCTGAGCTGAATGTTTTTATCTCAGATGTGGGCACCATTCCGGAGCATTAGAGCAAGTCTGGAAATCTGGGGGAGCAGCAGAAGAACCTAGCACTTCCCTAGACATATATGTACATATTGTTCTCCATTTGCACTGGATAGTGTATTATTATACAGTATAAATAATTAAACCTATTGTTGGTCTATAGCAGTGCATCCCTAACAGTGCATATTTTCCAGATCTTGTTGGTGCACTTGTGTATTTATTACTGGCTGACATGTTAAAAGATCTACAGGTGCTGCTAATTATTTAATTTGTGATACTGAGTAGAACATGCAGCACTAGTAAAATTATATTATATTATTATTTCTATTGTGGTCATGGTGAGGGCTGAAGAGGGAGGTTTCCAGGCAACTGGAACCCCCTCCCCCTTCCTGCGTTTGCCTATGGTATATGACATGATCCTGCCCACACAATAAAACTTTACATAACATTATACTCCAATCAGTGATTTTGGTCAGACTATGGTTTTATGTTTGTGACACTTATAGTTCCAACTACTGTAATTTTTCGCTGTTATACAAATTGCTAATTTGTGTTGTTTTGAAAAAAAGTATTATGCATATACATTTTGTGTGTAAATCAAAACAAAATATAACACTTATTTTCTTTCAGTTCAGAAACTTCAGTTACAATCTCTGTAGAAATCATTAGTAAGAAATAAGAGTGAATGTTACAATGCATTCATTGGGCATTTTTAGACCTATATACTGTGGCTACAGTACTGGTGCTAATAAAAAGTACAGTAAAATGTGGACTTTTCATGAATGCCTGAACTGAAAAACAAAGGGGTCCCTACAAATATAAGGGCAATTTGTACAATGGTTAAAAAATCCCTACAAATATTTGCACTTTAATAGTTTATTACAATAGGGCTACCTAAGTGGGGTGTTTGATGAATGAAAAAAATCAGACAACGCTGACAAATATATACAGATGTGTCCCCATAAACTGTAGCTTCAGTCGTGCCAAACAACCCCTCTTGGCACACCATGTCCCGGGCGATTTGGCCGCGCAGAGCGTCTTTCTCACATCTTGTTTTATTCTCGCGTCTTATTCACATATATGAAACAATTGGAAGCAACAAAACTACATTGCTAGATTACACTAATCAATTTGAAGTGGAATATTTGTACATATGTGTGCGAATGAGTCTGAATCTGTACACGAAAGATACGATGCATCGGCCATGGCTTTTTCGCACTCCAAGTACCATTGTACCTCATCCGCAGCTTTGTACATGTGTAAAACCAATTCCAGTGCAGTTAAAGTGTCTAGTCCACATTGAGAGGTGTTTTGTTCTGTCTGCGATGAGAATAAGAACCAAAATTGAAAGAAAAACCTCAGTCGCACCAAGCATTTTGTGCTGTATGTATGTATGTATGTATAAATATATATATATATATATATATATATTTTATTTCTTTGCCAGAGCATTCTGTATAATATGTTGGACGAGTTGCCTTGTGGAACTGTTGTGCTTGTCTTGAGAAAGATCCTCAACAGAAATAAAACGTTAACATGGTTTCTAGCATGAATATGTGTTTTTGAAAAATAAATTCTATATATCTATATATAAAATGTATATATATATATATATATATATATATATATATATATTTAGACAATGCTATCAGATATGTTCAGATATCTGTACCAAATGCAGGTCTGAGCCACGGATTGTAGCAGACAGTGTTTCTCTCCTAGTATACACAAAGAAGAGCACGTGATATTCATTGATGCTTTTTTTAATCATTTCCGTTCCATGCACTGTAATTGGTCTGATTCTAAAATGGGTGTTGTTTATTGGCAAATTCATTGTGAATCTGAATTGAATTGCAATATAAATTACCTTACAGTGATTCTTTAAAATTCAGTCAAATCGATTAGCTCCATCACTAGTTATTAAAATATTCTAACAGTGATAACATGTCTGCAACTGTGGTCTCATAAAGACAATCCATTTCTAAAGCAATCTGAAAAGCTACACTACATAAATTAAGCCTGTATATTGCTGCTATTGAGGCTATTATGGGATTTGAAATAAAATCTGACTGTCCAATTGTATAAATAAAAAGATTATCATTTAAACATATATTGTAAACATGATTGCCTATTAAAAACATAGACTACATTGAATGTCTGTTGATTTGTGTTACTTGTCCTCTGTCAGAATATTAATGCATATTGTATTATAGAGATCAAATAAAGGTTGTAGGCATCTTTCAGTTTTTTATGAAGTGCACAGCACTATGTGATTTGTGGGTGGCACAGAGTCCTTGTACAAAATATATATCCAAGATAGACTATATGAGAAAGTTGACTTTAGGGACCCATTTATTCCAACGGCAAATGCAACTTTCATGTTTTCTAATATAACTGTGACAGCTGTGATTTCAGATTAAAGATTTTTCATTCACATTCCCATCCTGATTGCTCTGCATGGTCCTTATATTACCTTATTGTCAATAGCAAGTGTTGATCCAACTGGGAGTCATGTAATAACCAGCTGCCACTTAATGTGTAGACAGAACATTTGTCTCAGCCAGCTCTAGTCTAGTTTCCCCTCTTGGAGAACTGGGACTTCTTCAAGAAAAACAACAGCTGGATCCCAGTACTGTCCTCTTCTTCACATCTTTAGTAGTGGTCCAGATAAAATAAACATTTTGCACCCTTTGCAGGAATGGGTTAGGTGAGGGTGCTGTATGTTTTGCAAGGAGATATGGCTTTTATAGCTCAAACACTCTTATCCTACAATATCATTTTCTTTCATCTAAATATTTATCTCTATGTTTTTTACTTTATTTCTCATAATTGAAGCATTAGGCATTTAATAGATACAACCTATTTAACATTGTTTAGTCAAGACATATGATGGAATAAAGTTTACATTTACTCTGTTATCTGTTTTTTCTTAATGAAAATTGTATTTTTTTTGTCCAATAAAGAATAGTTTCATTTCCTTATAATTTAGTATCAAAAGACAAGTTATATGGTTAATTTCCAGCAAATACTAACTGTATAAAAAGAGAGAATTTTGCTGTACAAGAAAAAAATGGACCCTTATTGTATAATGTATACATTATTTGATGTCCCCTGTCACTGTCTGAGTTCTAACATAAAATAACTCAGACAGTGACTTTGTGTCTTTCTAAGGTCATATATCTGCTCAGGTTGCCTAATATTCTAGATAGCACAAGTGGTACATTATCCCACATAGCTAGAGGTGAGTGTAACTTTAAAAACTCTTCAGCTGAATGCCGGGTGTGGATTAACAGATAGACAGTAAAACAGGGGTGTATTTAGAGAGAGGGGGCCCGTGTTCACTCAGCATCTGGGGCCCCCTCCTCTCTCTCCGGCAGCCACGGTGTACTGACAGATTCAGAAGACTCCGGGTACAATTCCCTACTGCGCTTGCGCAGAATGCCATGAAAGTGGCCGCTGTGGCCATTTTCTGACGTTTTGTGTAGCGCCTCTCCAGCTGACTTGGGACTTCAGCAAGGTATGTATTAAGAAGTATGGGTATGGGGTGTGCGGTGTGGGTCCCCCTGGATCCAGGGGCCCATGTGCCCCGCACGCCATGCACCCATTATAGATATGCCCCTGCAGTAAAAAGGTCGACAGTGTCTAGATAGACACCAGGGGGTTTATTTACTAAAGTGAGAGTTTTTAGAAGTGAGTTTTAAATGTGATGTTGCCCATAGCAACCAATCAGATTTTAGCTATTATCTTCTAGAAGGTGCTAGTTAAATGTTAAGTAGAATCTGATTGGTTGCTATGGGCAACATCACTTTTAAAACTCACTTCTAAAAACTCTCACTTTAGTAAATTTACCCCCAGATGTTAGACAGTCAGTAGGTCTACTGGGACAAAAGGGACAAAAGGTCAACACACTAAAGGTCGACATGTAAGAGGGTAGACCAGTACAAATGGTCGACAGAGTCAAAAGGTCAACATGAAAATGGTCGACACGTGATTTTTTTTTTTTAGCCCTAATCTTCACCCTAACCCTCCCCTTGATGCCTAACCCTAACCCTCCCTCCTTGTGTATAACCCTAACCATCGGGGTAGGTGTCTGACCCTAACTGTCCCTTCTAGTGCCTACCCCTAACCCTCCGGTAAGTGCCTAACCCTAACCCACCCTCCTGGTGCCTAACCCTAACCATTGGGGTAAGTGCCTAACCCTAACCATCAGGGTAAGTGCCAAATCCTAACCCTCTGCCAAGTGCCTAACCCTAACCCTAAAAAAAGAAAAATCATGTGTCGACCATTTTTGTGTCAACCATATTTGTGTCAATCTTTTGACCCTGGTGACCATATGCACCTGTTGACCTTTAGTGTGTTGACCTTTTGTCCCAGTCGACTTATTGACCGTCTAACATCTGTGGGTAAATTTACTAAGGGTCGAGTCTGTGTGAGTTTGTGTGAGTTTGCAAACTCACGTGAGTTTAGGCATTTTTTTAATCTTGCAATTTTACTAAAGACAAACTCGAGTGAGTTTGAAGTGAGTTCTCTTTTTTCACTGTTAAAAACTCATGTGAGATTGCAAACTTGAAAAAACTCACCATCGGCCAAATTAGGAAGTACTTTAGATGAAAAAGATGCAACTCACAAATTTACTAATATTCGAGTTTCCAATCTTGTGTGAGATTGTAGCAAACTCACTGTGAAATAGAAGTTTTAAACACTCACCTCCTGAGCTGCGAGTTTGGCTAAAACATACTCAAATCATTGTGATTTGTGTATATTTTTTTTAACATGTTTAAGTAGGGTTCATTATTTTTAAAAAAATGACGTGAGGTCCACCCCCCCAAAAGGCTAACTAGCCCCGGACTTGCCAGCAAGTCCTGGTTCTTAAAATTACAGTGAAAAAAATGTGTAGGGTTCTACTGTAATTTAAGAACCAGCACCAGGCAGCAGGGACAGAGCTGATTTTAAATATAGGGAGATAAAAAATATTTAGAACCTGCTCCAGACCCTTTGTAGTTGGGGACTGTCACTAATAACAGCTCTAGGGTTGAGCTATCATTAGTGCCAACCAGCCAATCAGCTGCGGCTTCCATTAGCGGCCGCTCATTGGTTGGGACCCACATGGGCCTAGAGAATGAGCGGCTCCTCCACGTGGGTCCCAGCCAATGAGCGGACACTAATGTTAAGCCGCCGGTGATTGGGTGGCCACCCGGCACTAATGATAGCTCAAGCCCAGAGCTGTCATTAGTGTTACTGTAACAATATGCTGTAGCATCTTGTTACAGTGTGTCCGAGGCAATTTGGAGGAAAAAACTCGATCTGCTTCACCATCAAAAAACTCACTTTCAGCTAAACTCACTTCTTAGTAAATTTGCGAGTTGTTAAAGGGAAAACTCACCTGAGTTTTGGTGAAGCAAAGTGAGTTTAAAAGCTAAAAAACTTGACCAAACTCGATTCTTAGTAAATTTACCTGCCTGGTGTCTATCTAGACATTGACGACCTTTTTACTGTCTATCTATAGTTCAGGAGAATTATTCAGCCAATATCATCCCTGCTTTATTTATAGAGTTTTAAAGTTGAGAAATGCGAAAATAATACATTTAGCACCTTCACACAACCTATTTCTTTGCTATGATTTCACTCATCACTTCACATAACATCATACATACATGTGTAACTGAGGAGGCGATGTAGTCGACGCACATAATGCTAGTGATCAGAATCGTGGCGCCAAAATCCCGACAGAAGTCAGAATCCAGGCTCCAGTATTCTGGCGGCTGTGATCCTGACGGTAAAGATTAGCGTTATACACTCGGGGGAGGGTTAGGGTTAGGCTGTGGGACTGGAGGCTTAGGTTTTGGGGGGAGGAGGGTTAGGGTTAGGCTGCAGGAGAGGAGATTAGAGTTACAGTAAGGTTGTGGGAAAGGTGGGTTAGGGGTAGAGTTAGGGGCAGGATACTTACCTGCATGCTTCAGGCTTTCCACAATTGGGATTCCTGTGCTGAGATTCTTACTGCCGGCATTGTGTGCACCACAATCCCTGGGAAGTTTAGGTGAATGACTGGATAGTCATGTTTCTGTAATTTTTTTTATAAGCTATATTTAGTTTTCCCTTTATACTCATTAAATCATATGGCCACAATGCAGGATCCAAAGACTATGATCTGATAAATGTTGAAGTGGTTTGATTTTGCTGGTGTTCCAGTACATTACAAGGTACTTAAATAATGGATGTAGGATAAAGGGGTTTGCAAAATGACATTTGACTCATTTAAATTTTCCCAAATAAGTCTACTTCTGCCAACATTTGAAATCTAAACTCATATGGTAGAAGCTTGTGAGCATTGAGATTTGTATTATGAATAAACACCCCAAAGGTGACAGTCTAATTCTGGGTACACACTTGTGCAATTTGTGGTCAATCTGGCCCCAACCAACCCATTGGTATGACATTGGACAAGTGTGTACTTTCATCTGACCGATGCGTTCAACTGATCCTGGTCACCTGGTCAGGTCAGCCTTTACTGTAGAGATTGGCAGTGGCTGTGGGTTCAGCAATAATGGGTTTCCACCACTGCCCCACACGTAGTGTACAATGTTGGCACAGTCTTTTTAAAAAATGGCACAGCCAGCCTTGATTGGTTTGCTCACAGTGGCATTTTTTTAATGGGGCTCAAATAAAATTTTTCCAAAGCATGCCAATCATGGCTCACCATATTATCACCCACCTTTTGGGGCTGGCTGATATTAGCCAGCGCAAGGCAGTGGGAGGCATTTCAACGGCAAAGTAGGTGCAGAGAAAAGCTCCTGAAGAAAGAAGACATCGGTCCTGGTGGATAGCGATCATGAAAAAGAGCTTAAACAGGCCATTGGCCACCAGGTGAAGATGTCTTCAATATAGTACTAAAATAAATGGTTTCCTGTCTATTTTGCAATATTTCCTTTACAGGTGGACTACAGATGTCAGTGGGCCATTAATGTCCAGTCATGCTGACACTTATGATTCCACAAGTTCCATCATGCTGGGGTAGACTTTCTGGCACGTGTGGTCTGCCTGTAAAGAACAATAGTAAATATTTCAATTGCATTAACCCTGCACCCACTGCCACCAGGGGAGTCAGGAAAGTTCATTTGGAGGTTGGACCCCATTTTATTTTTGGGAACCCTACTTTCTGAAGAATGCCAGACCTTAGTTGATCAGTTTGGGACTGGTTAATGTGATGGCAGGGGGATTCTTACACTGTGTGTCTCCCTGCTATAACATTAGCCCCTGGCTGGTTCAGCATTGTGCTGGTTATTGCAAAACAGGGTGTGAACACCACACCATTTCCCCCCCCCCCCAATTTTCAAATACCAGACCTAGCTCAGAGGTCCAGGTGTGGTTATTGTTTGGTGGGTGGGGGTTACCCCATGCATTTTTTTTTAAGAATTACCAGTTAATCTCAAATAACATCAGGAAGCAGGGACATACTGTAACTGCCATGGGTGCTGGGGGAGCTGTTGCTAAGGGGTATACAGTGACACAATCCTTACACAGGTTGTTTCAAAAATTGCAGATTATTGGTCTGCTGAAAAAGTGTAAACATAGATTGGTTGTAGGATCTGTGACCAGATTTGCAGTAGTCTGATCTGGAAATTTGATCTTCTGAGGATTGGACATGTGTGTATTCAGCTTAAACCTGGGTACACACGATACGATATATCACATGATATATTGTCCCGATATGAATCGGAATGATATATCGTACACATCGCATAGTGTATATGGCCGATCCGTCATTGACCGCATCGTCCCATCTGCTGTTCTGTATGACAGATGGGACGATGCAATGAACTACGTCATGCAGTCACATGCAGCATACATTGCACCATCATACACTGGATTGTGCAGTGTGTACGGCGCGTGTTTACATCGCTATGATCTGTCGATGGATCGCATCATCGTATGGTGTATGCAACTTAAGAGTGCTCAGTTTTAAAAAAAATCCTATTATGCCTCACACAAAGTATACCCTGGTATGCCCCTCCATGTGTAGAATCCTTAAACTTGTGCATCTCCCCATTATTCTGGCTGCCTAAGCACAGCAGACCACAAGCAGCAAAAGCTCTCCCCACTATTACCTTCTTACTTTAAGTATTAAACAATACAGTATGCTCCCCATTCTTTGCCGCTTATAGCCTTATGGCATAAACCATAATTTTCCTGGTGCACCCTATCAAGGCTCTGAGTAATGAATTAGGGGCTACGTCAAATTTATTTTCTTTAAAACCTTGTAAGCGGGGATAATTTTACAATAATCATACATCTTCAGATCAGGGTTAGCCTCCCCAATTCCAAATAACAAGAATACTAACAAATGAGACATTTCTGCACCCCCCCTCACCAAACAGGAGCTTGAGTACTAGTGAAACCCTATGTTATAGAAATGCATCTTCTGAAAGCTTTTTTCTCTTCAGTTTATAATTTCCTTTCTGCCCCATAAGCCCCATAAACACAATTAAAAAAAAAAATGATAGGGGAAAGCACTGGATTAGTCAGAAAAATGCAAAAGAGCAATGGAATATATGTTAGGATAAAAGAAAATGCATTTAATTACTTTACTTCTATTTCTAGTTCTAGTAAGATGTTCCCAACAATCGCAGATTGCTGAACGCAATACTCCCAGATAGGCACCTCTATGCATAGAAGATGAGAAACTCCCAAAGTGTACACCTTATTGTCAGTCGTTAAAGAGCTAACCACATGAAATCACATATGAAGTACATTATTTTTTTTTTACCTCTACCTAACCCATAAGTGGGCTATGAACAGTAAATAAAGCCAACACATCCAGTACATACAGTAAATAAAGCCAACACATCCAGAATGCATCTAACTGACAAATTATGACCTCCTGAAATAACCAACATCCCCTCAAATTACAGGTGCTAATTACCTGCTCATGGAATACAGAATGGATAATACAATGTTCTTCCTTTGGTAAAACATGGGGTATGTGGGCTACCAATCAGATAAATTACTGGGCTATCATTTAGATAAATCACTGGCTGTTCAAACAGGAGCAAAATTACACTGCATCTTCCACTATTCCTGCCGCAGACTATCCTCCTCTTATAGGGATAGATTTATCAAAACTGATTATAGCTAACATTTTATGAAATGCATTAGTTAAATGATAGCTATAATCTGATTTGTTGCTATAATAATTCCTCTATATATCTTTTTTTTTAAAGTTTTGATAAATATACACCATAGCCCTTAATTTGAGAACAGGTTCTTGGCATCTAACAGGTACCAGATGAAGCTTAAACAACTCTTTCCGTCTCCCATATACTGTACCATCAGACTTCATGGATTACACCTTCCCTTTCTTTCCATTTTTTTTATACCCCAATAAGTTTGATTCTAGATTTTATAATGCTAACACCTGTTTAAAACCATAACTGTACAAAATGTCACAAATACTGTTGTATTTTGGTTTATTATATTGACATAATGAAAAGGGCTTAAAAAAAGCCACTACATTTTTTTAAGAAAAACTGGACAGATTTTACTTTGCAACAACTTGATGTAGTAAAATAATATACATACATAGTACAACAATAATGCAGTTTTTATTATTAGGCATTGTATTTTATTACAAGTCTCTCTTTTGCCTTATTACTCCTATTATTGCATGGAACCACTGGCGTGGAACACAACATTTTTACTGTCAATAAATTAGGTCAACAAATCGGCCAGCTGGGATATCTGATGATTTTACTGCTTCTTGTTGTGCCGCAGGGTAACTCAATGTGTATACAACTTGCATTGATGCATAGAATATTTTTTAACTTGATTTTAGCTTCCGTTAATCTATAATATTGATTACATTTAGTCAAACACCTAACAAGACTTTGATTATATATAGTATGTTTGTAGAAAGTTTAGTGGAACATGCATTAGAATGGTTATATGGATGGGTGCACTTAATTTGAAAATGAATGTAACTAAATGTATTGTAAGTGTTGTGTGTGTAAGGGTTTTACATCTTAACACTCAAAGATAAATACTTATTTAATTAGAATGTGAGCATTTGGACCTTTGTATGGTGACAATTTGCATATGGTTATAAAAGTGGCTATGGTCATAAATATTTTAAAAGTTTATATTTATCATTTAAATATATATAACCTGTAGAGAGGAAAACACTTTATTCATCGTCATATTTTTAAACTAAATAAACAGCTTCTAGAGCACTTTTATCCTGTACATGGCATTCATTATAATTAGGAGCCCACACTTTAATTATGATTTATATCCTTAATATTCTACCATTTCCTCAAATAATTAACATCTTAAATTGGATGTTTTAATCCATTATTTTTATTTTGTAAACTTGATTGCCTATTATTTTGTATATTTTAGATATATATGAAGCATGTAATAGTTTAACTTATAAACATGAGCATATACAAATTAAACCTATCTAAAAAAAAACATATAAATGTATAACATAAAAAGTAAACTGAGCGTTAAAAATCCTTAACCACAACAGTTTGTCTGTAGGAATATAAAGGAAATGTAATCAAAACCAGAGAGACTTAAAAAGCCATTGCAATATGAACATAACTCAGAGAAATACGTATGGTGTCCATGAATTAATATGTTTAGTGGCCTGAGAATTTTTGCTTATTAGAAAAGGATTACAGGGCTAGTTAAGCACAAGGATGGAATTAGTCAGAGATAGATTTCCAACTGGGAATTTCAAAACTGTCAATCTCTTCAAAATGAGACAGCCTGATGCAATTTCAATTACGTGTTTGCAGCTAGCCATTTTGTGCTTGCATTGAATCAAAATTGCTAATTTGTTTTGATCTCTACATTTATAATAAGAATGATAGATTCTTATCTTAGACCTTATATAAAAAGTGTGCTTTTACAAAATCGCTAATTTAAATTTATATTTTGTGCAGTTTTCAAGCTGTGCAATTTATGAAAGTTAAAATTACATATCAAGAAGAAATGTTTTAAACTGGTAGATCACACATCGCATCAAGGGTCATGGAAGAACCCTCTGAATAGACTGCTTTTTAGGAATGTGCCCATTGGTGAGATTGCCCAAATGTAATGAATTTTGACTATGATGCCTTAAAAATTGACATTATATGGAGCGATAGTAAAAATGTGTTCCAGTAGAAATAAATGGCTTTTTAACGCTCCTGCAATAGTCAGATCAGGAGGTCGGGATCTGATGGCCTGCACATGCTATCTTGTTCCCGTCCTCCCAATCCCATTGAAGAAATCTGAAGACAGCACACACTGAGCTAAAATTGCTCAGTGTGTATGGGGGCACAGGCCCTGATTCAGAGCCATACGCTCTGAAAGAGCGCTCGCTCTGAATCAGGGCGTTTTTTTTTGGAGCGGCCTCCTGGCCGCTTGCATAGCTGTGAGTAACCACCCACAGCTATTGCGAGCTGCCAGGATGATGGTCGCGATGGTCAAGACCATCATGACCATTGGGCTTGCGATGAGACCCTTGTGGTAGGGTCTCGTGGCCGCAAGCCCCAGAGAGCTTCTAGCTCTAAGAGCCGGAAGCTCTCCCACTGACATCACTGGTGATGGCACCCCCCGGCCACACCGACAAAACGGAGTGAGCTGTCAATCAAGTTCGCCCCCTTTTGGTGCGAGACCCGGAGCGACAGGGCGCCCATCGCTAGCCGGGTCTCACGCATGCGCACGTCGGAGCCGCCTCCGGCGTGCGCATGCACAGTGGCCAAACATCGACCTGCTCATCTGAATCAGGCCCACAATGCACACCGATCTGATAGTCTCTCTGTCGGATCTGCAGAATTTATCTGCAGATGTCCCTTATACGTCAGTCACTTGTATGTTTAAGATATTCAAAACTCAAATTATGGGGTTAAGCAGTATGACACAATTGACGAGACATGCAATTTGTGCAGAACATATTCTACGAACTCCTACATCTGGCGCTAACAGCATTTGCATGATGTTCTGTTTGGATACCAGCAGTTTACTGTAAACTGAATGCTTCGAGCTATATTGTGCTTAGTAGTTTACTATAATCTACATGTAGTTTACCATAGAATACATACGGTTTGAATCTCTTAAATTGCCACACATCAGATGCAATTTTACGCAAACTGCATTTAAATAATGAGGTTTGTCTGTTTAAACCACAAAGTCGCACATTGAAACATCCCTGCCTAAGGCACATTAAGAAACCTATAAAAAATGCAGGCAGCCACTGTTTCCTTATTGTGCAAGTGTGATTACTAGTCCATCTAGTGCATTTCATGATGTACGTCCACTTTTTGCACCTTGGAACTGCCCCCTGGGAAATTAAACTGTGCCTTGTTTTGCGGGTTTATAGTTGCATCTGATTATAAATAGTCATGAAAACTTATTGCATGTTTTATTTTGCAAATCTAGCATATGTACAGCAGCTCTATCATGATCTTACTATGTTGTTTGTTCTGTTTTTAATATTTTGTAATATGAAGCTTATGTAAGCATTATTGTTTAGGACTCTTATGAAAAATACAATTATTTAGTTTTTTCCTGACATATAACACATTGCTTCTCACTGGCCTGTTGTGCTGTCCTATTAAATACAACATTCGCTTGATTCAGATCCGCACGTAAATGCCATCGCAACTGCGATCTCTTACAGATTCGCAATTGTGAAAATATGCCAATAAGCCACTCGCTATCCAGTGCTTACAGACGCCCACTAAAAGCATCTCATATTATCTGCTCACGCACTAAACCAGAAACATCAGAAACATGGAATACAGATCAGGCGACCATCAGTCTTCTGGGTAAGTCTAAGCTGTCACAGACATAGCGCGTCTCCAGGCACGCAGAGGGCTCTCCTGCTACAAGAAAGTACGCAGTGGCTAATTTATGGGCGCCCAGAAAACAATATTTAAATGGTCCGACACAGATCCTGCAATTTTTTTCTAACCCCCGTTACCTCCCCCAACCACTAACTACCCGTCATTCACTCTGCAAGTGAATCATTTGTGTGAGCATAATTGCAATCCAATCGCTGCTCGTGCGCAGTGCGACTTACATGAATGCACAATGGCTTACAATCACTGAATTTGCGTAAATATCAGCATTGCGCCCACATCTAATTCAGGTGCATTGTTATCACCAGTGGCAACAACTGCGATCCAGGTAGCATTTGTTGAGGTCACGTGCGTGCCAGACACAGAAGTGATACATCACTTTCAGCTGCAACCTTATGTCACCATGGATACACTGCAGATTGTACAGGCATTCCTAAAACCTTTGCTTGCTTCCATACAGCCATACCACTAATAACTAAATTGGTGGCTGTGTTAATTTTATATGCTCCTGAATCATTCCAGACCACAGTAGCTGTGACGACAGGAATGTCCCAGAATGCTGTCAGTCAGGTACTCAAACAAGTACTATAGGTATTCTTATCATATATCAGCCAGTTTATCCTAACTTATGAGGAATCTCTTTTGCAGATAAAACAGCATCTTCATAACATTGCTTTATTTCCATGTGTCACAGTGGGGGTGGATGGTAGTAGCACAGGTCAGAAATGGAAATTATGTGCAGGATAAATGTGATACATATTTCCTTATTTGTAGCATTGCTGCATTTCCAATGAGTTCCCATGATCCCTTCATTATTAGGCAATCATTCATACTATAGAAATTATTACAGAGGATGGTGAAGATGTGTGGCTATTAGGTAATAATGTTTATTTATAAAAAAAATTGTGAATATGATATTGGCACTGTAAGTATTAATTGGTACAAAGCACTTTGGTTGCCATAATGGTCAATGGCCCTGATTCAAAGTCGGACGCTCTTTCAGAGCGCTCGCTCTGAATCAGGGCGTTTTTTTTTTTTGAGCCGGCCTTCTGGCCACTCGCTGAGCTGTGGGTGACCACCCACAGCTTTAGCGAGCGGCCAGGTGATGGTCGCGATGGTCCTGACCATCGCGACCATCGGGGCTTGCGACGAGACCCTTGTGGTAGACCCTTGTGGTCTAATAGAGCCGGAAGCTCACCACTGACATCACTGGTGATGTCAGTGGGGCCGCTCCCCAAATGGCTGGCGTTTCTTCGGGAATGCCTCCGTTTGGCAAGCCACCCACCCGACCCGCCTACAAAATGGGGCAAGCTGTCAATAAATATCGACAGCCGCCCCATCTTGGAGTGAGCCCAGGAGCGACGGAGCTGCCGTTGCTCGCTGGGGCTCACGCATGCGCAGTGGGGGACCATCAACCTGCTTGCGAGTGCTGGGCACTCGCGAGCGGGTCTGAATCAGGCCCAATGTATTTTAAGCTCATTATCAAAATGCAGCTAGACTTTTTAAAATCATGTTCCTTTTAAAATACATTTTAGATAATTGTGTCTCTCTCTAGAGCTACATAATTATGATATGTAAAAGTATTTGTAGTAGCCTACCATTCAACTGCACACATAGGGGTTTATTTACTAAAGGTCAATTTTAATTGATTTGATCGATTTGAAGTCGATAAAAATCGACTAACTTTGATTTTGTGTTCCTAGGCTAAATCACACATTTACTAATACTTAAAAAACAAATCAAAAATTGTTAGTAAATGTGTGATTTAGCCCCAGAATTTAGCCCCAGAAACACAACATCGATGTTGATCGATTTTTAATTTTGTAAATTTAGTAAATATTCCCCATACTATTTTTTTTTCTACTTGTAGGAGACAGCACCTACCCTTTCTGATCTTGGCTCATCACTCCTGTATATTAAATCTAGACACACACCAACAAACCGTATACAATTCCGCACATAGCACCACTAGGTCCATCACTGAACAAAGTTTGGGTTTTTAAAAGCTTGTTTTCATTGCATTTACTAGTGTGGAGGTGCCCTCATGTGTGTACATGGTGTTGTATGGGAATTATTACTCTGTGTGCTGTTTCTCATAACATTACAATGAAGAGTGGGTTGCCTTTTGAGGAGGAGGTTGAGTTCTCTGGGCAATGTGGAAGAGGAACTTCTGAGGTTATATTATTTTTAAAAAATCAGGCGTGAGTGCAATCTGAAGATACATATTATGAAACTCAAATAATGCATATTTTCTCTTAGGGATTAAACATTCTAATGATTGATTACCTAACCCATGATACTGTAATTTGGGATTACAATTTTATATAATTATGATACTTGGACCTTTATTCATGAAGATATGTTTCTAAAATATTTTGAAGTTAGTTTTCCAAAACAAGGACTGACTGATTTCAGAATGCAGCATATATTTTCTACTCAACAACATGTGCACCCCATCATTACAAAGAACAACATATATGTTGTGTTAATATATTACCTATATAGGATTATTTGAAAAAGACCATAAATGGCATGCCTGCTAGTCCTTCATCCATTGAAGGGATCACAGTTGATCACCAGGCAATAGTTGCTAAGGGGGGCACATAATTTGAAAGAGAGGATTCCCCTCTTTCATATGTGGGTGACCCCACATTTTTAGGTGTAATTATGGGCTTGACAGGACACATGTGACCTCCCACCCATATACGGAAAACATCTGTTTTCCGTAGGGCAGGGTAATATTGCCTGGTGATCACACCACACAATAGCTACTAGTGGGCCACATATCTTGAAAGTTGGATTTCCATGCATTCAAATATTTTTGCCCACTCGGTTGCAGCTGTCATCATGTAGGGTGATATGGCACATAGTCCCTCATCCCCTATATACGGAAAGTATAATCATTCAGTGGAGTAAAAAGTCTTCATTATTTCTGTTTGGGAGTTGGAAGGTAGATAATCTAGGTACTATGGACCTCATTCAGAGTCAGTCGTTGCAGCCACTCGGTTGTAAAGTAAAAGGGTCCGGATATGCAAATGAAGCGCTCGCAAGTTGCATCGTTAAGATGGGATCGTTAGCTGGACGAGCGAGGGGAGGATGCGGCCGTAAGACTAAAAATACGCCCCCTTCTCGTTTGCATTACACGTCATCTCCGGGCATATAAGGATTAATCGAGACCCTCGGGAACCATCGGAGCTGGTCGTAGAGCTTAAGGTTGACCATACCCTCTCTTAAGCACTACGATCAAGTCAGTGTAAAAACCTCCCATGTCACATGTGCCATGACACTACTTAGTTAATTATGCACTCCCATAAAACGCCATTTGCATAGTCAGGCACGCCTGCGTTCGGATCTCCACTCCCCCGTTCACAAGCACCTTCCCCTGTTACCACCCACAAACGCCTCATCCTGTCACTCAAACTAACGACCTGGCCGTGTTCAAGGAGAGAGCAATTTCTGATCGTAATAGCTGGTTTGTGCACGCGCATTGTGGATTTTACACATGCGCAGTTTAGTGAACATTGGTGGCGTACGACCGTGCGGCCGCAACGACTGACTCTGAATGAGGTCCTATATGTACCACTGCCATTTAATGTGTAAGCATGTAACCCCCTTCTCTATGTTCACGAGTGCAGTGTATCTAACAAAATATAAATTGCCGAGAAGATCAGATTTTACCATTCCCAATGTGGAAGGGGCCTTGGATTCACCTTATGGCAAGTGTAACAATAAATGCCAGTAAGGAACAGGGGTAGGTGAGGGATTTCCACCACATTCCAAAATGAGCGAGTATTTATGCTTCTGCAACATGCTACACTGAGGATTTATATATTTGGTTACTAAAATCACATATCTAAAAGCGAAGCCATAGAAGCTTAGGACAAAACAAAATATGTTGCAAATGTGGCAAATGTTACTCTGCACTTTAGACCCCAGCCAGAAACCCCCAGAACCATGTGGCACCTTTGGACTGGGAAACATGAGCCCCATTGAGAAATTTTATTTGAATTAGTGGATCCCACAGATTTCACAGTCTGTTTCAGAGAGGTAAGAACCTGTTCTGATGTGTCTAAATTTGAGAAGTTCTATTGCCACACATCCCACATTTTAAAGCTTTAGTCTTCACAGGATAGATATCATTATGTAAAAATTGAATATAAAATTTATTAGAGTGGGTAATGAGAAGAGGGAGACTCGTTTGTGAGGCGGGAATGGCAGTTTTAGAGGACAACTTATATAAGGCATAATGTCTGGACTGAAGGTAGAAAAATGTGAATTGGGAATCTATAATTTTGAAAACTATTTAATGTAGCAACAGGATCAAAAATATCTCTTGTAGCTGAGATCCACTAACCTCTCCAAGTGTTACAGATATAATTTGTGAAAGACAGAGGGAAATTGCTGTTCCCCCACAATAGGAGGTATTAGTAAAATGAGTATCAGTTTTTAGATGTCTATGAGTAGCTGACCATGCCTTATAAGTGTCCTGAAATGTTGTCCAAGAATCCTCTGGGTATACAGTATCTTTCAGAGGTATGTGTATAAGGGCTGCCAGGAAATACATATAGAATAACAGTTATCCTAAATGACAGTTAGTAAAGTGGGCCAAACCAAGGCACCAATCCGAGATGTATCAAAAGACTGCGGCATAGGAGAAGTTTAGTAAACCAATACCCCCTAAATTTTGGGCTGAAATAGTTTGCCTTTAACAATGTGTGGACTTCTCCTATTCCAAAATTAATTTAGATAAAAAGCAGTAACGCATTTGGAGTGGAGAAGCCAATTTACAGTAGAGAAGATGACTGCTATCCTATTAAACACAGATTTCTACTTGGACAAGGGGACTGAACAATTTGGCAGCAGGTAAGTATGTGTGAGTGTGTTAGGTGTGTATTAAACTTATAAAACCTATGGAGTGTGTGTCCTGTCGTTTTTTCACAATTTTTTTTTATACTGGGGGTACAGGTGCCAGATGCCTGCCAGCACTTCCAGTTCCACAAGTGCCAAAGGGCAAGCAATCTGGCACCTGTAGTCCCACTGTAAAAAATAATAGTAGACATACAGTCAGATCCATAAATATTGGGACATTGACAGAATTTTCAGATTTTGGCCTCTATTCACCACCACAATGGTTTTGAAATGAAACAAACAAGATGCGCTTTAACTGCAGACTTTCAGATTTAATTTGAGGGTAATTACATCCAAATCGGGTGAACGGTGTAGGAATTACAACAGTTTCAATATGTGCCTCCCACTTTTTAAGGGGCCAAAAGTAATGGGACTATCAACTCAAAAGCTATTTCTTGGACAGGTGTGGGCTATTCCCTCGTTATTTCATTATCAATTAAGCTGGTAAAAGGTCTGGAGTTGATTCTAGGTGTGACATTTGCATTTGGAATCAGTTGCTGTCACCTCTCAATATGAGATCCAAAGAGCTGTCACTATCAGTGAAGCAAGCCATCATTAGGCTGAAAAATCAAAACAAACCCATCAGAGAGATAGTAAAACATTAGGTGTGGCCAAATCAACTGTTTGGAACATTCTTAAAAAGAAAGAATGCACTGGAGAGCTCAGCAACACCAAAAGACCCGGAAGACCACGGAAAACAACTGTGGTGGATGACAAAAGAATTATTTCCCTAGTGAAGAAAAACCCCTTCACAACAGTTGACCAAATCAAGAACACTCTCCAGGAGGTAGATGTATATGTGTCAAAGTCAACAATCAAGAGAAGACTTCACAAGAGTGAATATAGAGGGTTCACCACAAGATGCAAACCATTAGTGAGCCACAAAAACAGGAAGACCAGATTAGAGTTTGCCAAACAACATCTAAAAAGCCATTACAGTTCTGGAACAATATCCTATTGACAGATGAGACAAAGATCAACTTGTACCAGAGTGATGGGAAGAGAAGAGAAGGAAAGGAACTGCTCATGATCCAAAACATACCACCTCATCAGTGAAGCATGGTGGTGGTAGTGTCATGGCGTGGGCATGTATGGCTGCCAATGGAACTGGTTCCCTTGTATTTATGGATGATGTGACTGCTGACAAAAGCAGCAGAATGAATTCTGAAGTGTTTCGGGCAATATTATATGCTCATATTCAGTCAAATGCTTCAGAACTCATTGGACAGCATTTTTACAGTGCAGATGGACAATGACCCGAAGCATACTGCAAAAGCAACCAAAGAGTTTTTTAAGGCTAAAAAGTGGAATGTTATGCAATGGCCAAGTCGATCCCCTGACCTGAATCCGATTGAGCATGCATTTCACTTGATGAAGACAACACTGAAGGGAAAATGCCCCAAGAACAAGCAGGAACAGAAGACATTTGCAGTAGAGGCCTGGCAGAGCATCACCAGGGATGAAACCCAGAGTCGGGTGATGTCTATGCGTTCCAGACTTCAGGCTGTAATTGCCTGCAAAGGATTTGCAACAAGGTATTAAAAAGTGAGAGTTAGATTTAGGATTGTTTAGTTTGTCCCATTACTTTTGGCCCCTTAAAAAGTGGGAGGCACATATAGAAACCGTTGTAATTCCTACACCGTTCACCTGATTTGGATGTAATTACCCTCAAATTAAATCTGAAAGTCTGCAGTTAAATCAAATCTTGTTTGTTTCATTTCAAAGCCATTGTGATGGTGAATAGAGGACAAAATATGAAAATTCTGTCAATGTCCCAATATTTATGGACCTGACTGTATATAAATCCCACTATTACACCTGCACCCATTGGCCAGAGGTGCAGGGAAGAGCACCAGGCTTCAGCCTAAGCCTGGGGTGCTTGGGAGAGGGGGAACCCCTTTATTAGGGTGGTTCCCCATCTCCCCTTAGATCCCGGCTTGCACTAACTAGCTTGGGGTGTTAGTGCTTTGGCCGGGGCGACCTGGTGAAAGGGTCCCCTGGCAGTGGCATTACACTACAGCTGGAATTGAGTCCAGTGCTGGTTATAAAATTAGTGGGAACCCCACGACAATTTTTCCCCTATTTTTAAAACAAGGACTGGCTCACAGAGCCAAGTGCTAGTTCATAAAATACGGGGGCCCACTACATGTTTTGTCACCTGTATTTTTTGAAGCAGGAATGGATAAGGAGCCCGGGGCTTGTTATGCTTTGGGGTGGAACCATACGTCAATTTTTTTCCGCTAATATTGGCACTGCTGTGTACAGTAGGAAATCCTCATCTTCTTTTGACGATGTAGCAAAAATAAAAAAAATGGATCTGCCCTGGAAATACAGTAGGTGTTCAAAGTGTGTCTGAAGCATGGAACTTAAAGGGGAAATTTGCAACCCCACAAACTAATCATTAAAAGATTGTGAGAGACATTGTATCAACAAAGTCAAAACACCTCAAACACTTTGCAGTGCTGTACAAACAAATAATACAAATGTGATGAAAAAAAAAATTTATTTAATAAATAACAACCATCATATACATATACCATACCATATAATAGGAATAATAAAAAAAAAATAATATATCAGTAAGATAAAATATCTTACAAATATATTGCAAATCACATTAGATGTGTGAGATAAATAAATTCCTTATTGCACCATAATAAATGGTTCCATTAGAGACATAGGAGATTTGTATCTCAATAGTTCATCAGAAGACTGAGTATAATTAAATATCTTTTTAAATATTGTCTCTGTAAATAGGTTATGATATTGTGCCAAATCACTTGGTTAACATAGATGAATACATATAGTGGTTTGGGGCGTCCCCCAAGACTACCAGAGCCTGAAGTTGGGCACTCATGTAAACCAGGTTTGAGGCATCCGGAATATCAAGAGTTTGTCCCAGAATCCCGTCACCACCGCTGGCTGCAGGAGTGATCCACCCGCTCTCGGCTCCAAGGCCCCAAGGCTGATTGACCACAAGGGACAGTGGACTGCATAGACCATGGTCTATCGACTGGAGGAACAATGTAAAGGTAAGATTCGGGAGAGGTGGCAGCCTTGCACAGTCACGGATCATACACCAGTATGAGATGGTATATACTCCACAGGTGGATGTGATGAATTAGAACCTCAAGTCAGCACACATGCAGAGCAGATGTCTACTTTGAATACAACAGCTCCAAACAGTCCTTATGAAATGTACCAGACTCTGCAATCAGCCTGGTTTGGTGAAGATGCAATAACAGGATAGATATAGGTTATAAAACCATAATAAACAGGAATAGCAACGCGTTTCGTCTAAGCTGTAGACTTTTTTTTAGACATCTAACATGAATTGCAATAGATATTTTATCTTACTGATATATTATCTATTTTTTTATTATTCCTATTATATGGTATGGTATATGTGCTGCATATGATGTTTGTTATTTATTCAATATATATATATATATTTTCATCACATTTGTATTATTTGTGTGTGCAGCGCTGCAAAGTGTTAGAGGTCTTTTGACGATGTAGACAGCTTAGCTTAGAACTTGCTTAAATCCAGTTGAGGTCTTTACCATTAAAGGCAAATTGAACTTTCTCTTCTGTAAACTGTTAAATTGAAAAATACAAAACATAAGAAATTTATTACAATAAATAAAAAAATTCAATAAAACGCATAACATAATAAAAAAAGGTCTACTGAAAGGTGGGCAAATATCCGAAAGAGGGTCAAAATGCAAACAACTTGCTCTGTGGGAAAAAAAGAAAAAGGCACAGTATTGCAACACTAATATACAGTACTATACAGAACAGTATATTGTACAATCTTGACATCCACAATGTACTGTAGTGTAAGTACAGTAGTACACAACTGTATACTATAGTAGTACTATAAGCATTGATGTACTTTTTCCTCGGGTGTAACCCCCTTGAAAATTGGATTCAGGGCCTCATGACCCCCATGGTCCCCTTTGGTCCTCCTGCCTCCTGTATTCTCAGAGAGGAATTAGCTCTGTTTTAAAAAAAAAGATATGATGATTGAGTATACCCTTTACATTATGCAACATTGTAGAGCTGCCACTTAACATTATGTACTGTAGAATTGTAGTGTTGCCACTTCACATTGATGAATTGTAGTGCCCACAATTCACATTATGCCACATTATGGAGGATGAGAGGAAGATCACATGTAATTTCAGAGCATGCTATACTATAAATCTTATACTGGGGTTGATAGTGTAGGGAGTGTATATAATAGCACATAATAAGATATACAGGAATCTGCCTCATGCACAGTGCAGTGTATGTAGTGTATTTCTTCATACAGGTCAGTGCTCATGGTAAGTCATGCATGTCTGTGCTAAATATTTTTATGTGGAGCATTGGACGAAATCTGGGGGTGGAGGAGCAGCAGAAGTACCTTCAGTACATTACCTAAATGTGACCGATCCATCTCATCATCTATGGAACTCCCCGACTCCATGGCCGATCCGTCAGTGATTAGCTGGTCTGTGTGTAAAATAAAAATGCTTTAATGTTACAATACATAAAAGTACTTTTATTGTCTCCACATGTGTGCTGATACCGCTTCTACCCCATGTATTATTGAAGGGCTGCTGGTAAATGACAGGGGCGCCAGAAGTATAGCATGTGGTCAGGGTGCTCGGAGCACATGCGTGATGCCATGGAGAAGGCATGGCCAGTATATGGGATTAAATTAAATGGAAATAAAAATAAACATATGGGGTAGTATTGAATTGGGGCACGGTGGGCTAGATATAAATGGAAATAAAAATAAACATATGAGGCAGTATCGAATTGGGGCACGGTGGGCTAGACATATATTCCAATTCCACTAATAAAATCCAGTTTTGTGTGTATGCAATAAAAATACACCTTACCTATATGGTGGTTTCTCAGCAACACCAGCCTCCTGTCACCCCAGCCCCATGTCACCCTAGCCCCATCACACAAGACCCCTGTCACACCATCCCCCTGTCACACCACCTCATCACACCAGCCCCTTGTCACACCAGCCCCCTGTCACACCACCCCCTGTCACACCACCCATCTGTCACAACAGCTCCATCACCCCAGCCCACCATCACACCAGTCCCATGTCACACCAGCCCCCTGTCATACCAGCTACCTGTCACACCAGTCCCCTGTCATACCAGCCCCATCACACCACCCCTCTGTCATCACACCAGCCCCATCATGTGAGCCCCCTGTCACACCACCCCTCTGCCACACCAACCCTATGCCACACCAGCCCCATGTCACACCGCCCATCTGCCACACCACCCCTCTGCCACACTACCCCTCTACCACACCAGCCCCTTATCACACCACCTCTCTGTCATTACACCACCCCTCTGTCACACTAGCCCCATCACACCAGACCCCTGTCACAACACCACTCAGTCACACCACCCCTCTGCCACACCAGCCCCTTGTCACACCACCCCTCTACCACACTAACCCTCTACCACACCAGCCCAGTGTCATGCCACCCCTCTGTCAAACCAGCCCCATCACACCAGCCCCCTGTCACACCACCCCTCTGCAACACCAGCCCCATCACACCAGCACACTATCACACCAGCCCCCTAGTCACACCACCCATCTGCCACCCCAGCCCCCTGACACCCCAGCCCTCTGTCACACCACCCCTCTGAAACACCAGCCCCCTATCATACCACCCCTCTGTCAAACCAGCCCCATCACACCAGCCCCCTTTTCCTTTTCCCCTCTGCCACACCAGCCCCATCACACCAGCCCCCTGTCAAAAAGCCCCCTGTCACACCACCCCACTGCCACCCCAGCCTTCTGTTACCCCACCCCTCTGCCACCCCAGGCCCCTGTCACACCACCCCTCTACCACCCAAGCCCTCTGACACACCACCCCTTTGCCACACCACCCCTCTGTCACACCAGCCCCATCACACCAACCCACCATCACACCAGTCCCCTGTCGCACCAGCCCCTTGTCACACCACTCCTGTCACAGCACCTCTCTGTCACACCAGCCCCGTATCACACTAAACCTCAGCCACACCACTCCTCTGCTACACTACACCTCTACCACACCAGCCCCCTGTCATACCACCCCTGTGTCATACCAGCCCCATCACACCAGCCCCCTGTCACATCACCATTCTGCAACACCAGCCCCATCACACCAGCACACTGTCACACCAGCCCCTTCACACCATCCCCCTGTCACACTACCCCTCTGTCACCCCAGCCCCCTATCACACCACCCCTCTGCCTGAGGGGTGCTATGCTCCTCCATTCTAGCCCACCATCACACCAGTCCCCTGTCACACCACCCCTGTCACATCAGCTCCCTGTCACACCAGTCTCCTGTCATACCAGCCCCGTCACACCACCCCTCTGTTATCACAGCACCCCTCGGTCACACCAGTCTTTTGTCACACCAGCCCCCTGTCACACCACCACTCGGTCACAACACCCCTCTGCCACACCACCCCTCTGTCACACCAGCCCCGTATCACACCAAACCTCAGCCACACCACTCTTCTGCTACACTACGCATCTACCACACCAGCCCCCTGTCATACCACCCCTGTGTCACACCAGCCCCATCACACCAGCCCCCTGTCACACCACCATTCTGCAACACCAGCTCCATCACACCAGCACACTGTCACACCAGCCCCTTCACACCATCCCCCTGTCACACCACCCCTCTGTCACCCCAGCCCCCTGTCACACCACCCCTCTGCCACACCAGCCCCCTGTCACACCACCATTCTGCAACACCTGCTCCATCACACCAGCACACTGTCACACCAGCCCCTTCATGCCATCCCCTGTCACACCACCCCTCTGCCATCCCAGCCCCCTGTCACACCACTCTTCTACCACACCAGCCCCATCACACCAGCACACTGTCACACCAGCCCCCTGTCACACCACTCCATGGCCACCCCAGCCTCCTGTCACACCAGCCCTCTGCCACTTCAGCCCCATCACACCACCCCTCTGCCAGCCCAGCCCTCTGTCACACCACCCCTCTGCCACACCATCCCTCTGCCACACCAGCCCCCTGTCACACCACTCCTCTTCCACACCAGCCCCCCTACACACCAGCCCTGTCACTCCAACCCAGCCCTTCCCTAACCCACTCTGACTTATGTTCTCTTCAGTGTGCATGTTCCTCTTCCTGCTCCTCGGTGTAGCGTGGAGAGAGATGCAGTGGGTAAGATGCACATGCGCAGAAGGCGCATGTTGGTAGTCATGCCGGGACATAGTGCCCAGCAGCTGTTGGATGACTGTGGTGCCCTGGTTGGAGTAGGCACCTGGAGCTCCACCAGCACTGCCCTTGCTATGCCCCTGAGGGGTGCTATGCTCCTCCATTCTGGCAGATGAGATGTTTTTACATCTCATCATTACTGATGATCTGTGCCGCTATAATACAACTCCCCCTAAATGTGCGCTTATGCTACTTTTCCCTGTAAAGTTGTTTCATACATCTCCCCCACTGTACTGTACCAATATTTGGCTGGAGGCACTGATACAAAAAATGCAAGGTTATGGCTTTCCAGAACTGCTGCTCTCCTCCTCACTGTCTACCTCCACTACAATGATACGGAGGTGTTCTGTGTAAAGAAAAGAAAAACACAGTGGGAAAGTAGAGGGTAAACATAACATTACTGTACACTAAATTACAGTAGCCAAAACATAAAAAGAGCTCAAGAAACAATTAGTACACAATAAGTCTACGGAGTAATCAGTGAATGGTCTTTAGAGTGCAGGAGGTACAGTACAGTACAGGAGAGAGAGAGACATTCTTAGGAGGGAGAGACATACAGTAGTAAAACAGAAAGTACTGTACAGTACTTACTTGGCTGGGGACGGCATTCGGGCTCTGCATCGGCCTTAATCTCCGCCTCCACCTCATGGTGGTGGAGCGGTTCTGGGCCTGTGTAAACAAAAAATCTACAATTGTGTCTTTATTTACAGTATAAGGCCCCACAAGTATACAGTATATAAGCGTAACAAAAACATAAACAGAGCATACTTAAAAGGACTGTATAGTAATAAAACACAATGTACTATACTGTACAGTACTTACTTGGCTGGGGAGGTAAGGATACTGACTTTAAACCTCTATACGCTCCTGCCTATACCTTCTAAAAAAACCTGCCTATACCTTCTAAAATTTACGTTATTTGTGTACGCAGTCATACAGTAAAATAAAGACCTTAGACCTTGAACATGTGTTTCCAAAGCACAAAGTATTATTTCAAGCAAAGCACAGTTAGTTACAAGCTGCGATCTAAATACAATTTAGCGCAAAGAAATTATACAGACCCAAGATACAGTACATACACACGCGCTCTGGGACCAGATTCCGGCATCAGCAAGAAACCTCCATCAACAGCATCAGCATGAAGACTGGGGTCAGAACACACATATTTATACCCCCACAGAAATAAACTACACAATAGAGAGGTACGTTGCGATCCCATTGGTTCCCCATCATGATGCTTCTGTTACAGGACATTTAACAGGTTGATTCAAATGGACACAGACCAGCCTCTGACAGCTGGTTATCTCCGTTTTTCCGCCTCATGCAAATCTAGGCTGTTGGTTTTACAAAGTACATTTTGGTGCTTTAACTTTCTACGGTCCTTAAGTTGAGAATGCATGTTGCGATCTTCACACCGATGATACCGGGAAGCTGTTGAGAAAGTGCAGATCAGTATAACACCAAACACAGCTTATTTATCATATATTAAACCTTAGATACTAAATAGCCTTTATTTCACAGCATTTGTAATAAATGAATATAACTTGAATCTTACACTTTAAAGCTATGGAAACTTTTATGAGAATGTGCATTGTGTAAGTATTAGGGGTTTGGGAAAGGACGCTGGTTAACTTGGGGCAGATGCATATGCACAAAGCTAATAAACAGCATTCGCATGCGGGGTATTATGCATTCGCTAATGTGCGACATGTTAACAGCACAACTGTGTGTATTAATGTGTGTATGGGGTATGATAAAATATGTGATCGCCTGATGCTAATAATAGCATCGCCATATGTACTTAAGTGTGAGTTTAGCTAAAATGGCGCTGGGCGGCCATTCGCAAAATGGCGTCTTGCAGATCTCATTTTCAAGATGGTGTCTTGCGGCCAGTCGCAAGATGGCATCGTTTCAATCTAATTTTATGGTGATCTTGTCTCAGCCAATTATCCAGCTTCGACAGACCACCCTTTGATAGCGAGCAACATGCTATCACACTCTGATTTTAAAATTTAATTTAGGCTTACATTTATATATATTATTTAATGTTATTATGGGATGGCAGAAGGTGATTCTTAATCCATCAATAATGTGTCTCTGGGAGGGGACATAAAACTAACATTATATGCACACCGCGTAGCTTGGAAGATCATGGGAAGGATGTGGGGATGCATTAATCCTATAAAGGAAGTCTTGAGGGGGAATAGGGACTTACATTATTTGAGGTGTTTTTACAATAACATTTTGATAATACATTTTGTGCATGTCTAAATATAGTACATTATGTGATGGTATTACCTAGTTCAGGGTTGTAATGCAGTTCTATATTTACCTCAGTATTCATATTGTCATTACTAACCACCATCATAATTTCATTCTTTCATTTTACCTTATCTTTACATTTTCCACACTTCACCACAGTAGGAACACACCGGACACATATGCCAATTACTATGAGGACAACCAGTATAAGGATCAGGAGTTTACCTATGCTTGCGATCATTTCCTAGACCCACTCCCCTAAACCTGAGAACCACTTTGCTGGGTTCAACCATGAAACCCATTCCTCTACCTTCTCCTCTACTTCAGCCACTGAAGCATTGCGGTTCTTCTGAAATTCCCACTTTAGCTGCAGAATTTCATCCATCTTTCGGTCTATCACCTCCTTGGGGTCGCTGGTATCGTTGGTGACATAGGTGCAACACTTAACTCCAAATTGGGTGGCCAAAGTTACACAGTACCCTACAGTAACAGCGGTTAAATAATTCATCACTAGCCTGTGTTGCACCAGTTCTTTCTTGTACGCTTGCAATTCCCTACCTGTATACCGGAAGGTGTTATCAAACATCTCGGTGATATTATCTATCAATTTAGCAAGGTCCTGAATATATCTAAAATGTAATGTACCCAGAGCGATCCTAGTGGGATCCAGTGCTACTAAAACATGAAAGCCAGTTGTCTCACTAATTAACTGAGTGGCTTTATGCACATCACCAGGTATCATATTTCTTTTGCCTCTGTGTTCATACCGCATGTGAAGATATGGTGATGGTGTGTTTTTATGAATACCAAGCATTTCAACATGTGTGAGGGTCATAACCTCTGGGACTACTCTTCCCAGGTAACACAAACCTTCGGAACTCGGGGACAGCCACTTATACGCTTTTCTTCCACATATAAAATATACATTATCGGGGAGAACATAAGGAATAGTCATTAAACACATCTCCCTTGCAAACAATCCTATCTCAGGTTCCTCCATCTGGTACATGCAAGTTTCTGGTGGTATTATCTTAGCACAATATCCATCTGGTACCTTACCAATAATTTCTTTGGTGGAACTCAATGTATACCGATACCTAAAATGTCTCCCATTAGATCTAATTGAGCGTAACAGATCATGATTCATAGACTCATTATCAGCTCTCAGTGAGAAGGTCATCATTTAATTATTCCCCGTCACTTCCCAACTCCCTGGCTTATTGGGGTTGGTTATGTTTAAGCACAAAAGTGATCTATCTACTTGGAATTGATGGAGTTTGAAATGAGGTGGTTTGGATGAGAGGAATTTTCAATCCAATGTTTTCCCTTTTTGCAATTCTAAAATTTCCGTAATATTCAGCGGAAATGGCACCAACCCTAAATTATGCTGACCCTGTGGCACGTGTGAGCACACCCAACAATCAGTCTGGTTTAATACTTTGCCTACCATGCTATAATAATACTCTAAAGGATACCCACCCCAGTATGGGTTATATTTAGGCTGGCACCGTTGGATACAGTTCTCATCAACTAGGGACCCACAAAGCTCACAAATACAGGAATCTTCAGACGATAAACCTCCACACTGTCCCTGAGTATATCCGGAATAGCAGCTCTCTTTACAATTACAGTACTAAGATTGGTCAGACACTCCCCTGATTGGCATAGCACTCCTCCTTCTGACTCCACTCCATCAGCACTGCCATCAGCTACCATCTCCTTTATAGGTCCCCCGTCACAGAAACCGGACATTCCCGAAGCAACCAGAATGGTGAAAACTCTGGAAGAGAATATGAAAATGAACACAGCAGGCCAGTCCATTGCCACAACAAAGACCTGCAAATTTATTTTAGTTCAGGTATCTCACTACCACCTTTCAATCCTCCTGGAACAAGCTCGTGATCGACAGGTCCACGTTATCAGCCTTGTTTCCGCCTTGTTTCTCCACCGGTTGGTTGACCTTTTTGCAATGAGTGGAATGGACCCAGGTATCTCTCTCAGCCACCTTCAAGGATGTGGTACTTGTCAGTAACACCTGGTACGGGCCTTCCCACCGATCAGTCAAACAACCTGAACGCAAGAAATTTCTGATCATAACATATTCTCCAGGTTCAACATCATGACAGTTAGTTTCAGGCATATCATGGGACAACAATTTCAGTTTCTGCTGTTGCTGTTTTAACTGTTTACTAAGGAAAGCCTGCTCTGATTCCTCTGTGTGTATGACACGATCTGGCTTTGAGGAAGAGACTAATTCCTGTAATGGCAAGGCCAAAATAGAAAAACCTGTGATCCACATTCTACAGTATCCACACATTCCCAAGAAGGTATGAATTTGCTGTTGGGTCTGTGGCAGTGTCATGTTCTGTATGGCCTGGATTCTGTCAGTTGTGAGATGTCATAACCCCTGAGTTAGGCAGTGCCCCAAATATTTTACTCTGGATTGGCACGGCTGTAGTTTGTCCTTAGCAACCTTGTGTCCTGTGTGCGAGAGGTGAAGCAACAAAAGTTTAGTATCATTTAAACATGACATAAACAAATCAGAACATAGCAATAAATCATCCACATATTGAATTAGAACAGACCCATTGGCAGGTTGAAAAGATTGTAAACAGTCTTGCAGGGCCTGGGAGAAGATACTGGGGCTGTCTATGAAACCTTGGGGCAATCGTGTCCATGTGTATTGTACACCCCTGTATGTGAAAGCGAATAGGTACTGACAGTCAGGATGAAGAGGCACAGAGAAGAAAGCAGAACAGAGGTAAATGATAGAGAAATGGGTTGCATTGGGTGGGATCTGCATATGAATGACAGCTGGATTTGGCACTACGGGCAATTGGCTCTCTACTACTTTATTAACACCTCTAAGGTCTTGTACCAGCCTATAACCCCTCCCACCACTCTTCTTCAATGGAAAGATGGGACTGTTGGCTACACTAGCTGTACGAACTAAAATTCCCTGTTGTAATAATCACTCAATTATTGGATAAAACCCTAATTCTACCTCCTGTTTTAGTGGATACTGGAGAATTTTTTGAGGTTGCCTACCGCCTTTTAAATTTACCATTACGGGGCTTACATTTGCCATTAATCCAGTGTCCTGTCCATCCTTGGTCCAAAGTGAATCTGGAATTTGGGATAGCATTTGATCTACCTGAGATGGATTTTCATTTAAACTGGTAGAGTGATACATTATCCTTTTGTGTCCAACATATCCCTCTACTCGTGTGCAACTCTCTCTGGGATATCTTAAAATACACCATCAGGGATACAATATATGACACATCCCATCTTACATAACAAATCCCTTCCCAGTAGATTAGTAGGAGCTGCTGCTGCCAGGAGGAAAGAATGCCTGGTATGCAACAGCCCAATAGTAACCTCTGTGGATTTTGTTAAAGGATAATGTTGCACTTTACCTGTTACGCCCATTGCTGGTACTGTCTTGTTGGTTACCTGTAAATTAACGGGAGATTTTATCACTGACCTGGTCGCCCCTGTGTCTACAAGAAAAGGGTATTTAGTACCAGCTACATCATCCATCATGACTAGCTCTTCCCTAGTACCCCCCGTTAACCTGACTATCTGTAGACTACAGGTATGACCTGACCCCTAGTGCTGACTCCCACTCTCCAATAAAGCATTAACGGCCACAATTGGAGCTGGTGCCTGTTGGATATTTGCTGGTCTCTGCGCATATCTTTTATGGGGATATCCAGGTACTCCTACCCTCTTTGCCATACAGCTCTTACTTAGATGTCCTGGCTGGTTGCAATTAAAACACTTTTGTGGAAAGGATTGTTGTGTGGGTTGAGCAGGTGAGAAAGGTGGTGGGTATTGATAAGGATATTGAGGAAAAGGATATTGTGGGAGGTATGGAGTTTGTGGGAAGTATAGGACTTGTGGCTGTGTGTGATAAGTGGGGTAGGGCTGTGCTTGCAGTGGTGTGGAATTGGTGAGGACGTGTAAATGTTCAGGTGCAGGTGTGTGTGTGGGTGCAGGTGTGTCTGCTGGCTGTGATGTTACCATCATTCCTTCTAGAGCTTGAATACTGACAGCCATTAGTTTCTCGCTCTGAGTCTCTCTCTTCTTTGAGATGTTTTTGTCATGTTCTATGGCGGATTCTATGAGGGTATCTATTGTGACTCCCCTCCAGTCAGGCTGTGAGGTCTGAATCTGGATTTTTAGGTTCTCTTTAAGGCCATCCATGAGTATATTCAATCATTCCCCTGTGGTGAGTGCTATCTCTAATATCTTCTAACCTAGTGTACTGGGTGATAGCCTGCAGAGCCCGGTCGCAATAATCTTCTGCAGATTCACTCTCTTTTTGTTTTATGGTGAAACTTTTGTTCCAGTTAACTACTACTGGAAAATATATACCCAATTGAGTTACAATGCGGGTGATGTTACCTTGGTTTACTTGGTCTGTTAAGGGAACGTCACCATCCAATACACAGTCCGTGATAAATTTTGTCACATCGATATTGTGTGCTAGACAGCCCTTTAACACCACTCTCCAATCTTTATTGGTTGGCTCGTGAGAACTACCCAAATTTCTCAAAAATCTTTGACATTTGGCTAGTTCCTTTTTGGGATCGGGGAAATCATTCATGATGGAATTTAGCTCTGCTCTTGTCCAAGGACAATGTATTACCACATCCCTTATGGGCACTACTCCGTTTGCATCCACATTCCCATTCAGAACAGTGATTGTCCGGATGGGATGCAGACTGGCCGCACTGCTACCTTTGACCTCATTACCTGGCTGGGGGTTTAGTCTGTTGCTGCAACGTATAGTATTAACAACTTCCTCTACGAGTGCAGAGAATGATAACACTTCCTGTGCTGTTACAGATGGAGATGGTGCCACCACTTGTGCTTGTCGTGGCGCAGCATCTAACATGTGTATGGCATGAGAAATGGCAGACATGACAATAGGCTCATTATCCACATCATAAACATTTTCTTTATGGTTACTTAAGAGAGGGTACAAATTGCTTGTTAAATTTTTATGGGTTTTTTCAATAACTGTACCCGCACCCCCATCCACATAAGGTGGTTTTGGTGTGTGTGAACTACTGGTAAACCTTCCGCAATGCTACCTTGCCGCACGTGCGCGATGTTTTGTGGCTCGCACACATTGCAATTTAGCACCGCAGGTGTACTTTCTGGCAATGCGTTCGCAACGCTAGTTTGCGTCGCTTGCACATTTTTAAGCCACGCATCCCCTTCATACTGCCACAATTTTAAACATTTATTATGTTTTACCTTTTTCACTCGAGAACGTATCAGACTGATGTGATCCCGGACATTACTCAATACATCTTTATCAAAACTACCAATGCTGGGAAACGGCCTAACACACTTCATTGTTATCTTAAACCATACATCACAATACCTTATTGCATAAGCACTGTACTTAGTTAGCATAATATGACGGGCCGATCCAAGCGGCGCTTCCATTAGCAGCACATCATTGTCTAACATCTCTATTGTTTGCGTGGCTCCCATCTTGGGACTACTCCTATGTTTTTCAATAAAAATTTAAACTAGTGAAAAGACGGTGAAGATACTTTCACTTACCTGCGGATGCCTTTGAAAAAGGGTGTATCCGCAAACCCTATGGAGGACCTCTAGACGCCTCCACTTACCTACGCATGTAAAGGCCACTTCCACTCAGCAATCTCTTTTTGACTACATTTCAACTGCTAGGGGGCAGCAAAGTACCCTTTGTTTTCCAGTTGATTTCGTCCACCCTCTCACCAGTTCACAATCGTAGCCTAACCAAAACTATGAGGTTCAATTATAGTGTTCAAATAAGCCTAACAGATCACACACATTGATTACTGAACACTATAATCACGCTGGGAGTCGAACCCTAACAAAAATAACAACCCATACACCTGCCTTGTATAAAGTAAATGGTAAGCTGCTACCGAGTCACTAGGCCGTTCGTTACGCCTAGCACTTAAGGGTCCTACGATACCCTTAACATTTAGGTCCCGTGTTACACCCTAAACAAGTACTCACAGTTACACACTTTTTTCCTGCGCAGAAAAATACACGTTAACCCAGTTATTGGCAACAATTGATAATGTTACCTCAACGGCTTTGTTTAAACACGTGGCAGCACAACCGGAAGTACGTATACGCTATTGTGCGACTAGTCAAATACACAGTAATGCGACTACTACACAACCGCATGACTTAACTTTAGCTGCGTACGCAAAAGTGCATCTCTACTGTGCGCGCAAAAATGCAACTCAGCTGCATACACAATACTGTGGCACCCCTTTTTAGTGTGAAATTCTATCAACAAAGGAAAACAAATTTTTTCCTTTCTTGTCCCTGGATTCTAGTCAGCGTACCCTGACTCACACGATAATGGGTAGCGATCTCTCAGCATGGAGTGGTTGCAGGTAAACTGCGTGTGGCCACTATCCACCCTTTGGTGAGATATCGATAACCGTATGTTTATCGTGTGAATAGGTAAGTGACCTCACTCTACGAGTCCCCAACTAAGGATACTGACTTTAAACCTCTATACGCTCCTGCCTATACCTTCTAAAAAAACCTGCCAATACCTTCTAAAATTGACGCTATTTGCGTACGCAGTCATACAGTAAAATAAAGACCTTAGACCTTGAACATGTGTTTCCAAAGCACAAAGTATTATTTCAAGCAAAGTACAGTTAGTTACATGCTGTGATCTAAGTACAATTTAGCACAAAGAAATTATACAGACCCAAGATACAGTTGTACATACGCACGCGCTCTGGGACCAGATTCCGGCATCAGCAAGAAACCTCCATCAACAGCATCAGCATGAAGACTGAAGACTGGGGTCAGAACACACATATTTATACCCCCACAGAAATAAACTACACAATAGAGAGGTTCATTGCGATCCCATTGGTTCCCCATCATGGTGCTTCTGTTACAGGACATTTAACAGGTTGATTCAAATGGACACAGACCAGCCTCCAACGGCTGGTTATCTCCGTTTTCCCGCCTCATGCAAATCTAGGCTGTTGGTTTTACAAAGTACATTTTGGTGCTTTAACTTTCTATGGTCCTTAAGTTGAGAATGCATGTTGCGATCTTCACACCGATGATACTGGGAAGCTGTTGAGAAAGTGCAGATCAGTATAACACCAAACATGGCTTATTTATCATGAGTTAAACCTTAGATACTAAATAGCCTTTATTTCACAGCATTTGTAATAAATGAATATAACTTGAATCTTACACTTTAAAGCTATGGAACCTTTTATGAGAATGTGCAGTGTGTAAGTATTAGGGGTTTGGGAATGGATGCTGGTTAACTTGGGGCAGATGCATACGCACAAAGCTAATAAACAGCGTTCACATGCGGGGTATTATGCATTCGCTAATGTGCAACATGTTAACAGCGCAACTGTGTGTATTAATGTGTGTATGGGGTATGATAAAAAATGCGTACGCCTGATGCTAATAATAGCATCGCCATATGTAATTAAGTGTGAGTTTAGCTAAAATGGCGCTGGGCGGCCATTCGCAAAATGGCGTCTTGCAGATCTCATTTTCAAGATGGTGTCTTGCGGCCAGTCGCAAGATGGCGTCATTTCAATCTAATTTTAAGTTGATCTTGTCTCAGCCAATTATCCAGCTTCGACAGTGGGCTGTTGGGCTCAGTGGCCCTGTCTTCTGTCTCCGCTTCCTCAGGTTCTGGGCCTGTGTAAACAAAAAAAGCTATAATTTTGTCTTAAAAAAATTGGAACATGTACAGTAAAAAAACCTAGAATGTGCAATTATTATGATTACACTTTATTCATAGTATAAGGTGCCGCAAGTGTACAGTTCATTACAGTAACGAAAACATAAAAAAATCACTCTCCAATTCATCACTTTCCAAAGCTTAATACGTCTGCCCCTAAGTACTGTACCATAATTCTCAGAACACAATACCACAATGGTGAGCTAGTAGCAAAAGTAGAGCCGCTGAGATTGGAGGAAAGAGGTACAGTAGAGTACAGGCAATACCTACTTGGCTGGGGAGGGTTTGTCGGGCCCCGTCAGAGGAGGATATCTGGCGGATGGACCATGGACGTACTACATTGAAACTAAATAGTATAATGTAATGGGTTGGATAAAATACCTGCAGTAAGTACCCTAAAATAAAAAAATACATTGTTTGGCTCTGTGCCATCGATGGCTGTGCACTCAGGCAGGGATCTCATCGGTAGTGCTTCCTGCTTCGCTTTTCCCACGGAGAAAAAACACACACAGTAGGCTCCCACAGGAACAAATATATAATGTATTGGCCCCCACAAGAAAAAAAAAAAACATTAGCCACCACAGAAAAAAAAAATCAGACATTGGCCCCCACAGAAAAAAAAAATCAAAGACATTTGTCCCAAAGAAAGAAAAAGAAATAAAACTAAATTATTGCCCCAGCCCCCACAAAAGATTTACTGTACCTAATCTGATTAAAACAGAGATACCGTAGGAGCTCCCAATTATCTTTTCTAGCAGCAAAGCTGCAAGTGTGCCGTGGCACAGCGGTTGCAAAATGCGGGTCTAGTGTGTACCCGTCATGTAATTCTACAGTTTATGGCACACAAAGCTCATTCACGTTATGACTGCGTTATGATAATTCACGTGCCACAGACATAACTTTCTGCAGTGCCGGTCAACATACTAAAGGTAGACATATAAGTATCACAAGCCGCGGCTGCGTCTTGTTGGACAATGGTGCTCCTGGCGATTTTCTTAGGCCTGTTGATGGGAGATGGAGGCGCCACACTGTCAACTCATGAAGTCCTCCCATTCAGCTGTATGTCATCTCTGCCGGGACTGGATTGGTTCTTCCTTCTTTTTTTTTCCTGCTGATGCGTTGCTTGGATGCTGGTGATCGCAGCTTACATGTGTTTCTGGTTCCATAGAGTTGGTATCATGCATTGTGATCTTCCAGCATCCCCAGCCCTGAGTCAATTGTGTCTTGTGCTGAGTAACATCCTGACGGCCCAGTCCGCACTGCAGCGTCTGATGTTCCAGCATTACATCGTGGCTATCTCCACTGTAGAGTGCTTCCAGCTACTGCAGTTGCCACGTAACTTCCTGGCAGCATTAACCACAGTGCAGCGTCTGAGTGGACTTAGCCTTAACAGCACGGCTATCTCTGCTGCTCTGCATCTCCAGTCATCACAGTTGCCGCACCACTTTCTGGCAGCATTTACCACAGTGCAGCATCTGAGTGGACAACCAAATCCTACGTCAATCTCTGCTGGTCTGCGTCTCCAGCCTAAAAAATATATTATCGATAGTGTCTGAGGTCCATAATCATGGAACCCATCCAAAATCCAGCCCAGATCCTCACAGCTCAGATTCCGGCTTTAAATCAGAAGGTTCAGGAGCTTTCCCTTCAGGTCGAGGAATCATGTGCCACCTCTGCCCAAGTAGCAGTCCGTGAACCCAAGTTTGGCAAATGCAAGGACTTTCTGAATTTCAAAGAGTGCTGCAAACTCTACTTCAGATTACGGCCAGGATCCTCTGGATCTGAGACTCAGCAAATGGGGATTATTATTTTGTTACTACAGTGCGATCCTCAAACCTGGGCTTTTTGTCTTGCCTCTACGCACAGTGCACTTAAAACTGTGGACACTTTCTTTTCTGTGCTAGGCCTCCTCTATGACGATCCTGATAAGGCAGGTTTGGCTGAAGCTAGTCTTCGATCATTAAAGCATGGGCAGAGCATGGCAGAATATTACTGTACTGAATATCACAAGTGGTCAGTCGACTCTGGTGGAATGACCCTGCGCTTCTGAGTCAGTTTAGCCTAGGTCTTTCTGACCCGATCAAGGATATTTTAGTGCAGCATTCAGCTCCAGAGTTTTTGTATGATCTCATGCACCTGGCTATCTGCATTAACCGACGACTCCAGGAACTAAGATTGGAAAAATAACTCTTCTCGCCTTCTCCACAGTTGCCGGTGTGGGTGCCACCCCCTGACCAAGGAGACCCCATGCAATTAGGAGCCTTCTGTCTCTCCTCCGAAGAGACATACAGGAGATGGTCCCAAGGTCTCTGCTTATACTCTGGAGGAAAAGGACATAGCACTTTTGTTTGTCCTGTCAAGTAAAAAAAGACAAGGTCTAGATGTACAATGGGAGTTACATCTGGGCCTTGCATCTGTCTCTCCCAATAACTCAGTACTTATCCCCACACTAATCCAGGTGAATTATTCAGCCTTCTTGGACTGGGGCACAGCTGGAAACTTTATGTACGTTTCCTTCTGTAAATCCCTTGGACTAGTGTCCGAGACCTTACCACAACCTGTCTCTGTTATTGGCCTGGATGGAGAGGAACTGTCCAAAGTTGCAGTTAACTTCCAGACACAGTCCATCTAGTTGACAGTGGGAGCTCTACATTCTGAGGATATTACTTTTCTGCTGCTTCAGTGTCCTCTGGCACATGATTGGGGCTACCATGGGTCAGGAAACATATCCCCATCATCCACTGGCAGACTGGAGAGATTCTTAAATGGGGAACATTCTGCTCTTCCCAATGCCTCACTCTTCTGTTTGCTTGGCTGCCACAATCTAGTCTGAATTGTCTTTCAAAATTCTTGCGCCTTATCATGATTTGGCCATAGTTTTATCCAAAAAGAAAGCAGACACTCTTCCTCCTCATCACCTGTATGACTGTGCCATTGACTTGCTTCTTGGAACAAGACTACCCAAAGGCAGGCTGTACACTTTATCTATACCAGAAAGCAAGGCAATGCAGGAATACATTCAGGATGCTTTAGAGAAGGGTTTTATTTAACCATCTAAGTCTCCAGTTGGGGCAGGCTTCTTTTTTGTGCAGAAAAAAATGGATCCCTCCGACCATGTATTGACTTTTTGGTTTGAACAACATTACTGTTAAAAACGCTTACCTGCTGCATCTAATTTCAGTCTTCTTCAATCAGCTTCATGGAGCATCAATCTTCTCCAGGATTGATCTGAGAAGAGCATATAATTTAGTTCAGATCAAGAAGGTTGACGAATGGAAGATGGCCTTCAACACCCACTCCGGTCACTATGAATACATCATGCTGCCTTTCAGTCTGTCCAACGCCCCAGCGTTTTCCAGGACTTTATCAATGAAGTGTTGAGGGATTACCTGGGAGTATTTGCAGTTGTCTACTTCAATGACATCCTGATTTACTCAAACTCTTTGCAAGAGCATCATCAGCATGTGAGGCAGGTGCTACAAAGGCTCCTGGAGAACAACTTATATGTCAAACCAGAGCGGTGTGAATTTGAAATCTAAGAGGTATCCTTCCTGAGGTATATCATCTCATCCCAATGGTTCCAGGCAAAGTAAAGGCCATCCTGGATTGGGTTCAGCCTCACACCTTGAAAGTTGTGCAACATTTCCTTGGCTTTGCCAATTATTACAGGAGATTTATCAAATCTTTCTCATCCATTGTCGCTTCTATCGTGGAGCTCACTAAAAAAGGGGTTGATGTTGTCAACTGGCCAGTCAAGGCTCTTCAAGCATTCAACTAACTGAAGTCTGCTTTCATTTCTGCTCCGCTCCTCCGGCATCCCAATCCGGATCTCCCGTTCATTGTTGAGGTTGATACTTCTGAGGTTGGCGTGTGTGCTGTTTTGTCCCAGAAAGATCTTAGAGATAATAAGTTGCATCCATGCACCTTCTTCTTCTTCTCCTCACAGAAATTTGCCTCTGCCAAGAGAAACTATGATGTCGGGAAACGAGAACTTTGGCTATCAAGTGGGCATTTGAAGACTGGAGGCACTGGCTGAAAGGAGCAAATCATGTTATCACTGTGCTAATGGATCATAAGAACTTGTCCTACATTGAGACCGTTAAGAGGTTAAATGCCAGACAAGCACGGTGGGCGTTGTTTTTCACTCATTTCAACTATGTCATTTCTTTTCGACCTGGCTCCAAGAACCCCAAAGCGGATGCTCATTCACACAGTTTTCCACCTGTTCAGCCTCTCACTATTTTGGACGAAACCATTGTTCCCGCTTCCAAAATCCATTTTGCCCGGCCCAGGAGTTTAGCGAATACTCTCAATATCTGTCAGTCGGAAGCTCCATCCAAGAAACCTCTGAGAGTATTGTTTGTTTCTGAGAGATATACAGGGGTATTCAATATGGGAGCGATAACATCGTTTTTGCATTAATATCGCACTTTTGACGTAATTATCGCAGGTTTGACTTTTACACCGTATTCAATTTCAAAGACTTATTGCAGTTTTGAAAAGTCTTTGATAAAAATGGGAAAAAATTGTTAAACAATAGGGAAATAGGTTCAGGGCTATTCTGCATGTATGCGGCAGATGTTTTGTAAAATAGAATTATAGCGGCAGGTGCACAAATGCAGAATTTAAAAAAAATTACTTTAGGGACACCAAAATATGCTAGTACCCATTTTCATGTACCCCAAATTTGATGGGACCACTTAAAAAAATGAAAAAAATTACCTAAGTCCTCTTTTGCATCACTTCTTCAACGTCGGAAAAAAAACACCTGCTGCGGCTATTTAAATCCCCGACTTTCAATTAAAGGTTAAAACGGGGGTACCCATAGTGTTCCCCCATGTTTTTACAACTTTAGGGGGATCTTACAATTATTTTAAGGAAAAATTCGTAACTTTACGCAAATCCAACTTCGGAGTTTCCCGTTTCCGTTAATTTTATATTGAATACGGGGATAAGTGGGAGCACGCACCAGACTTAAACGCAGGAAAAAACTCCGATATGAAACGTTAACTTCGACAGTGAAGTTAATGTTTCATATTGAATACCCCTCTTAGAGTTGCCGCATCACTTCCCGGCGGCATTAACTGCAATGCAGTGTCTTAGTATACTCAGCCTGCTCTGCATCTCCAGTCATCACAGTTGCCGCACCACTTTCTCGCAGCATTTACCACAGAGCAGCGTCTGAGTGGACAACCAAATCCTCATGACAATCTCCGCTGCTCTGTGTCTCCAGCCTAAAAAAAATATTATCGATAGTGTCTGAGGTCCGTAATCATGGATCCCATCCAAAAACCACTTCCTGGCGGCATTAACTGCAGCGCAGCATCTGAGTGGACTCAGCCTTAACAGCATGGCTATCTCTGCTGCTCAGCATCTCCAGTCATCACAGTTGCCGCGCCACATCCCAGCGGCATTACCGCAGTGCAGTGTCTAAGTGGACCTAATCAACATCTATGTTATCTCCGCTGATCTGCTTCCCGGAATATCTTCGGCCATCAAAGCTACCCGGTGACCATCAGGTTTCCAGCCATCCAGTTGTTCCCATCAGATACGTAAGATCTTTGTTCAGAATTATAGTATGTTATGTTCAGATCCCCTGCTTAAAAATGAACTTGATGTGAAACCGAGCATAGTTTTCAAGAGAGCGGACAATCTAAAAAGCATGTTAGTTCCAAGTTTTTTTAAGAGAAAGGTAACTGGCTTGAGATCCACATCTCAGTCTTCCGGTTGGCTATCCAAAGGTGTAGGTTGTTTCAAATGTGCCAGTATATGGTGCATTACTTGTGGGTTCATCAAAAATAAAGCTAGCTCCTTTGGGTCTTCATGTTCAGCTATTGAATTCCCCATCAAGTCTTTTATTAATTGTAGAAGCACCTATGAAATTTATTTGCTGCATTGTCCTTGCAAGCTCAATTATATAGGGAGAACCACTAGATCGCTCAAAATCAGGTTTTTAGAACACCGCAGGAATATCCTGAATGGATACAGTTTACATAGTGTATCTAGACATTTTGCACGTAAACATTGCAGGGACCCCAAGGGACTCACATTATTAGGTATTGAACATGTTTTTCCTACAGAAAAGGGGGGGACAGGTACCGTAGATTATGTATCCGGGAGGCATTCTGGATTCATTCACTACATACATTGGTCCCAGAGGGGCTAAATGAAACGGTGGACATGGATATCTAGGATCGGTCTCCCCACTAGTCTCTCTCGGGTCTTTGAGCAGATCCTCTGGTTCATGTTTTTAAGATCTGTTTAACTATGTCCATCCCATTTGGAGTGTAGGGGTAGCCTGGTACTTTATGCGAGGTTTCCCCTAACCCTTGAATCTTTAATGGTATATGTATATTTTCATTGATATTTATCAATATTTTTGATTATTAGTACCAATATTGATATCAAACAATTTACATATCAATATTTCTCCATTCTTCTCTTTTTGCATATTGTTTTGATTTTATTATTATTCTGAGTACCCAATTATAGCAATTGTTGTTTTTATTTTTATATAGGTTGTTTATGTGATAAAATTTGTACTTCATCAGCTGCTCTTAATTATGTTAGGCTGCTAGAGATGATGCTAATTTTTGATTGTATCCTGCTCTGTAAGGAACTTTGTGATTGGCAGCCTTGGGTATATTATCCCATCCAGAGGAGGAGGAATACATCTTGCCTTTTGAAAAAAACCCTGCTAAAGGGGAGAAACGCATCAATGTCTTTTGCTGGACTGCCTATGTTCCTGAAAGAACCAGTTTCTACCACAATATCCTGCTGCCTCTGTTTGATGTGACCATCCAAGAGCATGGATCATTGAATTCACTCTCATCACGTCCTGCTGGCTGGCTGTTGTCTTCACCATTCAGCAGCCTGACAGCGGCCGGACCCTATGCCACCTGCAGACTTCCACACTGACATCGTGGTGGATCCACGTGGTTAAAGTATTACTGACGCCAGGTCACCATGCTTCAAAACATCATTTGGGATCTTGTTATCCATCACCAAGCTGTCCCAATTCGAGTGGTGAGTGACCCTTTCACTATTGAGGGATCACAGCAATCCCCTATTCAGGATAAAGATTCTGTGTTCATTATCGCATAAGGATTATTTTTATCATTATTTACAATATTCTTATGGGACTTTGTTTTGTGCTGAGATATATATTTTTAATCAGAATATTCCTCTATGAGATTAACATCAGGTCCATATTGTTGTTTTTTATTTGTGTTGAATTATACATGCTATGTAACCAATTTGGTATCTATTTCAGGAACTGCAATTTTGCGTATTTTATAAATTTTTATACATTGTTGTTGTTTGATATTTTGAATGAAAACAGCTTATAGCTGAATGTTTATAGTAAGTGTATTTATTTAGTAGTCCCAGGCGCAGACACATATTCTTTATTTTGTGTTCTGTTTTGGGGATATTCAGGCAGGAATCCCCCTGTGTCAGCTGCCAGTGATCTACTATTGATCTCTGCTTGAATCAGAGCACCACTTTTTCTGTTGTTTCCAGCCATCAAGGCTGTTCCGTGACCACCAGGTCTCCGTGTTTGTCAAACATCTCCAGCCCTCAAGGCTGCTATGTGACCACCAGGTCTCAACCATGTCAAACTTTTCCAGCCTTGGGCTACAACTGCATTATCCTTCGGTTGACCCCATCGCTCCAATATCTATAAGACTATCGTCTCCCTCTGAAGTGAATCTCCCTGGGATTCATTACAATAAGAAGGTCGACAGGTACAAATGGTCAAAAGGTCACCAAAAAATGGCCGACACAAAAATGGTCAACAAGTGAGTTTAGGGTTAGAGTGAAGACCAGGAAAAAAAATAATGAGTCAACCATTTTTTGTGTCAACCATTTTTGTGTCGACCTTTTGACCCTGTTGACCATTTGTATCTGTCGACCTTCTTACACCCATTCATGTTATGTCACACAGTATTGGCGCTATGGAGAATCCTGTTTGCCTATACTTAACTACTGTAACTTTACAGTAATACTGTACTTACTACACACAAGGCTTTGTCTTAGTCTCTGCAGCCGTGGGGCATCCCTCCTCAACAAGTCACTAAAGCGGTGCTGTAGTGACCAGATTGATCTATCTCTGCCTACTTTTGGCCAGAATATCACGCCCGGGATTTATAAATGCCTGTCGTTTCCCAGCATTGCTCGGTAGCTGCTGATCCCTCCACTCAAGGAGGATCTGCAACTCTCTCAGGGAATATGGCCGCTGACTCACAGCCATTTTCTACAGCATACTGTAATAGCAGCATGCAGGGTGCATGACACATGACGCACGATGCATGAAGCCGGACATTAATGCATAGGAGCGCACGCATGCGCAAGACATGAAATCACTGTGAGCACACAACTTTCTGCAGTGCTGATCGCGGCTATGTGTCGAGTAGCGACATGTTGTATAAGCTTCTTGCCGAGGCAAAGCAGGAAGCACTCATTGGCCGGAGCGGGGAAGTGAAAACGCTCCCCTCTGGCAACCCCTGGCTAAGCACTCAGCGCCTCAGCCTAGAGCTGATGCACTGTATCTCACTCCCAGGCTGGCTCCACTGGGCATGCGCGGGATCTTGGAAGTATCGGGAGATCCCATGTACAGCCCCCAGAGTTGGTGTGCAGCATAAATTCACAGTCAGTTTGTAATCCAGAGACATCTCATTCACTCAGACCCCACTACTAGTTTCTAAGACATAAAATCACTACAGTATGTGAGCACCGCACACCACTTTCTGCAATGCCGCAGCGACCAGCACTTATGGCTATGTGTCGAGTAGCGACATGTACAAACTTCTAGTGGCAGAGTAGTGCCGACAATGCCACAATCGTTCTGTATAAAACACACACTCAGTTTGTAATTAGAAAAATAACTCTTCTGGGCTGAGACTTGTTGTTCACTGATGGTTTTATACAGTGTCCTTCAAACCCAACTGTTCATTTCTAAGGCATGTTATCACTGTGTGAGTGCCGCACATCCCTGCAAAACAATGTAGCATATTGCATGGACTGGTGTAATAATGATGGCAAAACACAAGTATAAATTGTTTTTCAAAAGTGTACTTAGGACTCGCAAATGGATATCAATAAGAATTGACTTATCACATTTCCATTCAATTCAATCCCTACATAGGGTTTTTTTGGCAGTGAGTAATTCGCTTCCTTAGTGCTTTTCTGCACATTGATATTTTTTTATTTTTTTCTATTTGTTGTGTCAGTTATATGTTGTGTGTATATATATGGGGTATACCGTTACTAGGCATTTTGTTTGTTATTTAGTGTTTTACTAGTATTAGTTATATATTGATTGTATATTACTGTTTTGCTATGGCATAGACCCCCATTTTTTACTAATTAAAACTTTGAATATTATTCATTGACTCTATGTGAATTCATTACTTACACTTAAATTGCGCAGGAAGCCTTTTTTCTCTTGTGCATGTATTCTTTGTGGGTATAGTGGAGTGTACCCAATACGCATCCTAGCAGCATTATAAGTGTAAGGTGGCTACATTTTTGTGGTCTGAGCGCAGTGTTAACCCCCTATTATCTTACACAGGATGGAGGAGACCTGGAGGATGCTCACTGACTGGAAGAACCTTGCCTGGAAGGGGTTGTTGTGGAACCACCATGGGAAGTCGCAGGGTACCTTTGTCCGGTAGCAGACTTTGCTGAAGGTCTGTCTGGTAAATCGATCCCATGTACCAGTGTTGTTGAGCTTGAATCTGTAAAGAGACACCATCACTGAGGGGATGAAGACAGAAGACATTTGCTGGAAGAAGTGGAGAAGAGACTGCAAAAGGGAAAGAGAATAAGCCTGGTTATGAAAAGACGATGCCGGACAACAAATTCCTGGTGGCAAGGGGGCTCCTAATAAAAGAACTGATGCTTGCCCACTTGATGTCCAGGTGAAGACAAGTGAGTAAAGAAGCTGGTGAGAAGCAAGGTGACAAGCATTGTGGACCTCATCAGAGAAGGGCAACCTTAAAAAACAACTACTTCTGGGTGCACCCTATTGTGCCCACTGAAATCATCAGATAAGGTGCTGTTTCAGCGGAGCACTTGTATATTGATAAACACAGTGAGCACCAATGAGAGGCTATTAGGTCCTTGTCCACAAGCAGGCCTCAGACTCATATGAGCATATTGCTGCAGACTGGAAACTGGGACCATTAATCCCAAAGCAGTAGCCTCACAAATTCGGCCCTGTATGTCTACCACCACATTAGGCACTAGGCATTGACTCTTTACACCTCAGCATCATTACCTTGGAGCATTAGGCCCATGTTCATTCAGTAGTTACAGTGGGTGGCCTTTAGAGGCCCACTGATATAAGGGCCTGATTCAGCACAGGACGGAATTGCAGCTTTGCATTAGCATCATGCCTCCTACATGTATTACTTATCCAAGCTGTGTCCAAGGACGCAGCATCGGATAATCTGCAATAACATGGGCCGGCTAAGTGACCCATGGGGTCTCGCAAGCCAGCCACCGCAGTTACAACAAAGATGCCAGGAAATCTCCGTCAGCCTACGGAGATCCTGGCCTATTCCCTCCCCCCAACGGCGGCAACATGCCTCCATTTTGGGAAACGGAGGCCGTCGCTGCCCCCTCCCGTCCACAAATGAAAGCAGACTGTCAATCATTGACTGTCTGCTGTCGATTAGCGTGCAATCACGCAGGACCTGTACTGCACATACCATCGGGAATCTGCGTTCAGCAGTGCACACATTGATCATGCATATATTATACAATTTATGGGCGTATTTTAAAACTTTTTTTTTTCTACTTTATTCATACTTAAAAGCTATATTACATATGCTGTATAATAGAGGGATTTTGTCATTTAAATTAAGCTGAAATGATAATGTGTTTCCTTATTAAAATAAATATTGAAAAACTTTTATTTTGCTTATTACCTGGTTGATGTATATGTGTATATGGTTGTCTGTATGACTGAGGTAAACCTGGTGCATATTCTACAGATGAAGGGTAGGATGCCAACTGTGATGCATAGGCCTCAGTACAGTATATAGGTGGTGTAGATATGCTATTTGTATGTGCAGTTTTTTAGAGCTTATTTTTCTTATGTATATGCATCCTCCCTCAGTGCTCCAATATGCAGGTTCTGAGCTTAGTGATGTTGAATTTGAAGAGTTAAATCGTAACCTGAATAACTGAACTGAGGGCCTGATTCAGACCCGGACGTTATGCTGCGCTCGCTCGCAGTGAGTGATTTTACGCAATCTGCGCATGCGTATGAGTCGCAATGCACGTGTGCGAACCAGTCATTGCAATGGGAAAGTGCTCGCCTGTAGCCCGCAGTCGGGCCGCTATTTTGAGTGACAGTTAGTGCCGTTTGTGGGTGGTAACAGGGGAAGGTGCTTGAAAACAGGGGTTTGGATGTGCGAACGCATGCGTGCCCGACCGTCAGAACGGCGTTTAATGGGTGTGCATAATTAGCAAAGTAGCATCATTACAAACGTGACTGGGTCATATTTTAGCCTGAACTGCTCGCAATGTTGTGGTGGGAAAAGGCTACCACAAGCGCTGCGAGCAGCTCCGATGGCTCTCAATGTTACCGAGTAATCCTACAACTGCCGGAGATGACGTGTGTTGCGAGTGGCAAAGGAGCGTCTTTATACAGGTGCGAGCGGATAGTGCGGCCACTTGCTATTACTTAGTGGGCGGCTTTACGCGACGCAGTGCGAGCACATGATTTAAATAGCCGGCCCTTTTTAGCCGGCGAGCGGACGCAAATTGCGTCCGGGACTGAATCAGGCCCTGAGAGCATAGTGCATAGCAACCATCACAATATAATTTCTAGATCACTTAATTTTAAGGGAATACAAATTTTAGGCAGGTTTAAAAATACTGTGTATTACAATTAGAAGGAAATTACATGTATGTATGAAACTATTCATTTTAATGTAGAAAATTGGTAGCCTTAGTTCTGGAGAAAATAAAGTTGTTTTAGAGCGTGGCTGACATGTTTACAAAGGATGAATGAAGGATAAGAGACTTTAACAGGATTATTGCAGTAAGTAGTATGGTTAAGGATGGCTTCAAGCAAGGCTGTTTCACAGCAAAGAGACGGGAGCCATATATTTGAGTTTGGGAATAAGCAATTTGTAGCATAAAATCATTTAGTTTTAGGGGAAGTAAGTGAGCAATAATTCTGGATGGAAACCATGGTCAGTGGAAGAGGTAGTATACTGAGGGGCCTATTCATCATAACTAAAATATCGATGGAGGTAATTAGGTTTAGAACTCGAATGGAGTTCTACCTAATTACTGGAGGAATTCATCATTCCTCCTCTCCATCAGTATCTATTCCGAAAAGCTGTCATTTTTGCGATGACAGCTTTTCAGGAAATAGATACTTTTCCCTGCCTACACTACCTTACCATAGCTGTAATCAGTGCCGCGCATGTGCTGTTACGCTCACAAAATCGGCGCATGTGCAGCACTGCCTACAGCTGCGGTAATTCTGAAGGGGGCGTGACTGGCTGCTCTGGTAGTGCAGCTCTGATCGGCTGCATGTACTGTGCAGGGTGCCCATCTGCAGCATCCACTGGAGGGGTTGCGGGGGGGTGCGGGCCGCACCCGTGTGTCACCAAAATGCCGGCTCCTCCTCAGTGACAGGAGCCAGGTGCTGCAGTGTGACATTATCTTGCAGCACTCAGCTACTGTCACAGAGGAGGAGCCGACAGCTAGCCAGGCACAAGGGCGGGGCTCTGTGTGATGGCATGGAACGCCAATAGTTAGTTAAGGACCTGCATACAGTACAGCATACACTGAGGGGCTGATGTAGAGTTGGACACAATGTAGGCAGAAAATGCATTCAAGAAATGGCTCACTTTCTAGATCTGAAAGGGTACATATACCCCGTGTTTACGCCAGGAGGTAACTGCAGGAAATGAGTCAAACCAGATGTGGTTTGTCTATATTAATAGTAAATGCATAGTTACAGTAACCAATTTGTAAATAATATAGTAAAGAATTGTCATATATACTGTATACGACAAGTCTGTGTCCGGAAGTAAAAGTCTGTGTCCGAAATACAGCTGCAACTGATAAATAAAAGTACTAAAAAATTAAAATAATTTTATAAAAAAAAATAAAAAATACTGAACTCACAAGAGTTACAGTATAGCTAATAGCAAGTTACTTCCCCATTTCCCCTTAGAAGTACCTGACTTTATGAATCCATTGCCTCAACAAGATGCAGTGATACATGTGTGGCCCACTTGCAGAGGAGTACACTGTTGCCATTAAGAGATGTATCTGATCAACAACAATATTTTGATATCCTCCTGTCATTTAAACATTACTTTTATAAATGTGTCACCAGAACAGAGCTGTAACTAGACATTTGTTGACCCATGCCAGAAAGACCATTAGTGCCCCCCCCATAATACATAGGGACACCACACACCCAAAAAAAGGACATTGTCTTATGGGCAAGGGGAGTGACTCCAAGATAGTACACCAAATTCAAATGACACCATACAGTACCTTATTCACAGAATACTGTACAGTAGTGCAAACTTGTTCTACATTACTTGACACTACACCACACAATAGAGCCCGTCTTACACATAATGCCACACATTAGAACCCCTTGTACATTATGCCATAAAGTAATGCTCCTTACACATTATTACATACAGTAATGCCCCTTACATATTTCCACACAGTAGTGCCCTTTACATATTATTCCCCACAGTAATGCCCTTTCCATATGGTGAGTCACAGGGACACCACTCACCAATCTCTCACTGTCACTCACTGACTGCTGATCCTGGTTGTCTGCCTGCGAAAGCAGATGCCCCCCTGCTGAGCCAAACACTCAACAGCTCCTCCTCGCTCTAGGCACTATGTGACAGGGTGCTGTGGATAGGAAGGGGAGTTTGGAGCTCTTAAGGGAGAGAGCAGGAAAGGAGAAACTGTAGGGGAGGGAGACCAGGAGAGGGGAACAAGTGTATGTGCAGGGGGGGGTTCTTGGGTGCCATGGATGGGGGGAGGCACCCTGCACCTCTGCTCCAGTGTCTGCCCATGCTAATCCCCTGTCAGGCAAGGAATGGGGGAGATCCGGGAAAGGAGCTAGGTGCACCACTAGTAATAACAGTGCAGTGGATGCCCAGCAAATGGAGATTGTGGTGGTGGTCAGTTCTGCCCTAGTTCATCCTGCACTGTGTGGCGGCACCATCCGCACCACCCTAGTTACAGCCCTGCTTAAACACATGCTACGCCATTATACTGTCAGTCTGCATTCATGCCATCTTGAAAGTAGAAACCATGGAGTTATGCAACTGACACTGTATCCTGATGCTGCCTTCAAAGCTGGACAACAGTAACTGTGATTGAATAGGCCTGGCTATGCTTTTCCTATTATACAGTACTCAGTATATGTGCACTGAAACAATACCTTCTTGGCTTCTGCAGACTGGATTTGGACACACAAGGGTAACTGTACATATCTGGACAAGATAAGACGAGTTGTGTAATAAACCTCCTTTCATCAACATTTTTTTATGAAAGTAGGACTGCCATTCGATTGAAGGAAATCATTATTGATACACTTGTGATGCTGTCATGTGTAAAATGCCAGTAGTAATTCTTTCCCTGTCTCGCACTCTGGGGTATATTTACTAAGAAACATGTCTGTCCAAGAATTAAACACATTGTGCATCACAGGGACATGATGTCTGGTTCAGAGTTAGAAGATCTGCGCACGATCTGATCTCTACTGCATGTGAAGATCTCCTTCTGCTATCTCGGCTGTGGTAATTTGGGGGCAGAGAGATGGCGGCATCAGTCAGCATCCAAGAAAGCATGTTGGCCCTGATTCCTGGGTGTGCTGGAGCCAATAGCTGCATTCTTTTACCTGAATGTTACTCAGATGACCGATGGTCACGCAAAGTGATCCGCAGACTGCATCTTCGGGCTCAGCAGCGGATCACAGAGGCTGGCAGGAGGCGGCTATTTACACATGACACCTCCTGCGGCATTAGCATATTACTGCACTGTGCAATAGCGTACAACTCTGAATCAGGCTCATTATCTGCAGTGACTTGCTCCTAAATTACATGAACACTCAGGGCCTGGTTCAGAGGTGGATGGTAATGCCTCTGCAGTTGCCTTTGTAAGTGGAGTCGCAGAGACAGTAATATGTACATGCTAGCTTAAACCTTCCCCTTGTGTACTAGTGTGCACCGGACAGTGCAAGACCTGAGATGCCCGCTTTCAATGCCTGTGGATGATACAACTCTGCCGGTAGTGCTAATAACTCCACCATTGGTGTACCATCGCATTCACTGTTAATACTTGCACCAGCCTATAGCACAGCGTCGCCTCAACTGGACAGGTCCTCATTGTTTCACTATGTTTCATTATGTTTGAATTGAGGACCTGATTCAGTGATGGTCAGAATTCAGAGCCGCACACAAGTGGCTCTGCAATTCCGTACATTTAAAAATCATATGCAGCAGGAGGTTTCTGTAGAATGGGTCCTGCACATGCGCAGACCACTTACCATCAAGGTTAGCGTACATTTTTGAATCAGGCTGAGTATACTATCTTATATATAAAATGAATTGGTCTGTTTATTTATTTGTATGTCCAGTTATGCATTCGGACACCCCTGCACCAATTGGAATGAAACCAATGCAAGGTGGTTCCGTTGGATCCTGGCCAGGTTTTAGGGGGAATAGAGTCCCAGTTGGAGATCCTGTTGGTGTACACTGGGCAGAACTTTGACCCGGGGAGCCTGCTCCGAGCCTTCCACTGGATGGATTTTAACAAAAAGTTCACAAGTGATAACAGAAGACATACTAGTGGGTTGAGGTCCCGGTCAGACCGCCCGTTGGTGTACGCTGGCCTTGGACTGCTGGGCATAACTTTGATCCGAGGAGCTTGTTCATTAAAAGGTCCAAGTATACATAGGGGAAACTCGCACAGACTTGCATAATGTAATAGCCTTGAACTCACAAGTTTGCAGGCTATTACATTTGGCGAGTTGTGGGTTCAAACTCGGACCTTTAATGTGCGAGAAGGTCTGAGTTTGTCCTGCAGGGAAAACTCAGACCCTATTACATTTACCCCAACAGATTGTTACATGCTAATTTAGAATTCTTCATGGGCTGACGACAATCACTCTAAAATCAAACATTTGGAATCCCCTCTCCAAAATTCCTGTGTTTGCCCCTGGCAAGTATCGCTGCCTGCTGCCATACAATACAGAGAGTATTTTTGATGGCCTTTATCATTCCCTCATAAGTAATTAACACCTCCTCAAAAACAATTAACTACTTCAGCATCATTGTAGCAGCTCCATTCAGTATAATTAATTTAATTAGCCCATTTACATTCATTACCTTCACAATCCCCATTATTAATTAGCCCCAACATCATCAAATAATTCCATTCATGCACATTAATCCCGTAATTACCTTCCCAAATCTCATTGACCTCAAACTATGGGGGAAATGTATCAAACCTCTACAGAGGGAGAAGTGGACAAGTGGAGAACCAACTTCTAACTGCAACCAATCAGCTTCCACATATAATTTTAGAGCATGCACTTTATTCTAGCTAACAGCTGAATGATTGCTATAGTAAGGGTAACTTCAACACTTGTCCACTCCTTACAAGGTTTAATACATCTCCTCCTATTCCTCACTCACAAACAAGTGTCCAGTAGTGGTAAGGATAATCAGATAGCTCAATTTAACTAGAAATGTTTTGGTGTATTATACACCATTAATTTGGGCCTGTGAATACAAAACAGTAATATGCTGTTTTATTCTTCTATTCAAACACTTATCTGGTATTATTGTATAAGCTGCGATCTAACAAGCATATCACAGGGGATCCTGAGACAGTTCCCTGCTTTTGGTTGCTGTCAAAACTACATCTTACAGCAATATCTGTTGTTAAAAATGCTGGGAGAGCCCATTTTGCTCTTTCAGCCAAGAACCACATTGTAGTAAGGCAAAGGGAATGTATGAAACCTTCGAAAGAGGATAGTGGAGTTGTCCCTAGCAACCAATTAGCTTCCAATGGTTTTATTTTATATAGCCTTCAAAAAAATATTGCTAGAAGCTGATTGGTAGCTATTGGCAACTTTTATAGGCAACTACTCCAATTGTCCTCTTTAGAAAGGTTGATAAATTTACCTCATAGAGAGTAAGCTGCTCTAGAGAAGAGTAACAAGCCAACCATAGGACAGCATTGGGTGTCCTGCTGCACTGTGGTTGCAAAGCTTCAGTGACAAAAATATTTAGAGCTCTGCAGTACAATTGGATGGGAGTAATGTTGATCCTTTTACTAACTGCACTGCTGAGAGCTGATATGCGTTAAACAATAAAGATGTTGCTAATTGTACACACATTTGTTAAGGACAGATTCAGCCAGTTGTACCCTAATGTAACAAAGGATAGGATCAGGACAAAGTTTTTAATTGTGAACTACTGAATAAGGCCTAGAGAGGTGGAGAGAGGCCAATCTTGACTTTCGTCCTAAAGGAGCTGCGTTACAAGTTTTTTCATGTTCACAACATATAACAATGGTCATAACACTTAGTTAAATATTGACTGTACATACCGTGTTTCCCCGATAATAAGACACTGTCTTATTTTTTTTTTGGTTCCAAAAAACACCATAGGGCTTATTTTCGGGGTAGGTCTTATTTTAACTAACATTGACAGCCCCTTATGCAGGCCCCCCTGTAGCAGTGCCCCTTATGCAGGCCCCCCCTGTAGCAGTGCCCCTTATGCAGCCCCCCCCTGTAGCAGTGCCCCTTATGCAGCCTCCCTTGTGTAGCAGTGCCGCTTATGCAGGCCCCTCCTGTAGCAGTGCCCCTTATGCAGCCTCCCTTGTGTAGCAGTGCCCCTTATGCAGGCCCCCCCTGTAGCAGTGTGCTTTATGCAGCCTCCCTTGTGTAGCAGTGCCCCTTATGCAGGCGCCCCCCTGTAGCAGTGCCCCTTATGCAGGCCCCCCCCTGTAGCAGTGTCCTTTATGCAGGCTCCCTTATTGCAGTGCAAGTACGGTACTTACCTGAGTCACCCCCGTCCGGGATGTCCCTTTCACTTGCATGCTGACTGGATCTAATATGATCCAGCAGGCGCGGCCGCACTGGATCCTCAGCGCGCGGGTGACGTCATGACGTCACCCGTGCACTGCATAACTGGGAACGCTGGTCTCTGCAGCGTTCCCAGCTCAAAAAGAGATTAAGGTAGGTCTTATTTTCGGGGTAGGGCTTATTTTAGACCGGGCTACAAAAGTAAGGGTAGGGCTTATTTTCAGGGTAGGTCTTATTATCGGGGAAACACGGTATATATATATATATATATATATATACATATATATATATATATATATATATACAAGGTAAGCGGCACTCGAACAAGCAACAAGTAAATAAGACAAAGACTCAGCGGTCTAGGTCCTGATGAAAATTCCTGTTGTGAATTGAAACGTTGACTAGACCGCTGAGTCTTTGTCTTATTTACTTGTTGCTTGTTCGAGTGCCGCTTACCTTGCACTGCTCTATTTTTTTGAAGAGGGCACCGGCCACATTTCACTGTATAATTTGGACTAGTGCCGAGTACATGGATATATATATATATATATACACACATAAAAGCTATACCAGTCTCTTTACCTATCTACATGGGCATATTGACCATGCCAAACTGTGGCCAATGATTGCGCTGCTTACTGTCACTATCATGTAGGCTTAGGCCCACAAATATATACATTGAGATGTTTCTCAACCTTAATTATAATGCATACTTGTTCCCGCATTCTTAACGGTGCTCTCCAACTTTCATAATTGTCTCAAACGTAATTTAGTAGATGCAGGTACCATTACTTGTTAAGATGTTCTAAAATCTGAAATTTTTGTCTCAGTGCTAAGAAACATACAGGAAGCTATCTGGTGAATTATGTACCCTTCGCCCTGAAGTGGACAATCTTAGGGATAATTCTTCAAGGAAATAATTACCTACAGCACATTACATCAAAAATGTAAATTACAGATGCATGTCAGGGACTTCCACTCACTCTACTTAAAGAGTTTTTATTGAAATTTACATAATTTAATATCTCAATGTATTCTGAAATTGAAGCATAGAATAAAAAAACAATTAGAGATAAAAAAATGAATTATAGAATAATTTTGTTTAACAAAACTTTATTTTATTTTTTGATTCAACAAAGTAACAACCTTTTGCAGATATAACACTCGGGGCATTCTTTCTACAATGGAAATCAAATACTATTCTGGAAGTTGTTTCCAACACTGTTGTAGAAGTTCACAGAAATGTGTTGCTTTACTTTCACCCTTCTTTCCAGTTCATCCCAAAATGCTTAATGGGGTTTAAGTCAAGAGACTGTGCTGGCCTTTCATGATTTCAAGCCTAGTGTCTTGTTAGTATTCTTTTCCTACAAGATCATTATCTTGCTGTAGGATGAAGCATTGACCAACTAAGCATAGATCAGAGGGTATTGTGTGCTGCTACTAAATGCTGTGGTCGCCTTTTTGGGTCAGGGTGCCAGTCACTTTGTGCAAGGCCCATGGACAGACAACTCTTTATTTCTTTGCTGCACAACAGCTATAAGTTCTTAACCATTTATTATTCCTTGAAAAGCCCTTTTTTATAACTCTGAAATTTATATTATTTATCAGTTTTCTCTAATATAAAAAATGTATTTAACCTCCAGCAATTTACCACTTACCTGTGTGACATTTCAAGTTATTCACATGTCTTGAATTGCATTAATTTAAATAAAAACTAGAAAAATAAAACTTGGGGTGTTCTAAACTTTTGGCCGTCATGTAAATCTTCAAATGTAGTTTTCTTTTAACTCCTTTGGAGGTATACAATATAAGAGACGGTCTAGGCATGACAATGGATGAGAAAATAACTAGCTACTTATTTAAGCCAAAAGAAAGGAAAACTTAGGGCCTGATTCAGACCCACTCGCGAGCGGCTGTCCGCTCGCAAGTGGGTCGATGTTATGGACTGAGCATGCGCATGATGGAGGGAGCTCCGTCGTGCGCATGCGCCAGATGCGACGAGCGAAGGAAAGTCCTTCGCTCGTTGTGTTCGATCAAAGGGGGCGTGCTGTCAATGTTGATTGACAGCACGCCCCCTTTGGGGGGTGTGCCGGGGGCGTGCCTCCCTGACGGGGGCGTTCCCACGGGAACGCCTCCCGTCAGAAGCCGGCCCACTGACATCACTAGTGATGTCAGTGGGAGTGATTATGGCTCTGATAGAGCCAAAATCACTCCGGAGCTTGCGGTTGAAAACCTCAACCGCAGGCTCCGGCTCGCAATTTCGATGGTCGCGATGGTCTCGACCATCGCGGCCATCACAAAGCACGCTCGTATAGCCTGTGGGTGGTGACCCACAGCTATACGAGCGTCCAGGAGGACGCTCCATGAAAATGGAGCCCGGCCCTCATTCAGAGCGTGCGCTCTGCTCAGAGCGTACGGCTCTGAATGAGGGCCCTAATCTCCAGCATACTTTGTTGGGCTTACTTTTAAAATCATATATCAACTGTTTCCTTGGATAACTTGTTAAAACAAATGTTCTATTCATGGTTAAATCTATACTTTTCATGAAGCAATTTAAGAGATAGAATTTATTGGGTGTAAAAGGGTGTGCCCAAAATGTCAATAATATACTGAATTCAATCTTACTAAAATAAATAAAGAGAAATTGTAAATGTTTTAAAATGGTAATTCAATTTGTTAAGTTTTATAATTTTGCTAATTTTCTTTTTTCTGAACAATGCATAGATCACAGGACAAATTTAAATATTTGATTATTGTGCAAACAATAAAATGGCACACCCAAATACATTCCTGATTCTTGGGAGTTCCAAAGCTTGGAATAAATTTTGCCTCACATTACTCAATTATCGTTCCCAACCAGCCAAATAGTTATGTGGTAGCAAAACAATAATTGTCCGGTTGAAAAAATACTCAAAAACGTTCCAACAAAATGTAACCAACCCAACCAGCCAAATACCATGTAGGTGGAAAGTTTAAAGCTGGAAAGGGTGTCCCAAGATACTGAAGTAGTCCAAATTTTGAACCTGTTAATCTCCATCCCTATCAAAAAATATATATATATATTTTTCATTGCCAAACGTCAACTTACACTGGGCATTTGTGGTACAACCAAGTGTCATCTTGCCTTTGCAGCCTTAGGGTATGGAGAAGAGCCCTGATGTTATTGGCACCAGGGAGGGTTACACCCAGGAGGGGGGCCCATACACATTTTTACAGGCTTGACATTCCTGGGGAAACCAGGCCCTGTGCAAATTGGCAAAGGACTAAATGGATTCATGGAGTCAATCCAACTGTACGTGATGTACTCATGGGTGCAAGTCATCGAAACAATGGCTGCGCTTGAAGGCAACCCAGATTCACATAAAAGTGCTTGCAGCCCCATAGGGCTTTGAGCAAACTTAAGCAAATTTGGGCTCGGATCGGGCCGCGAAGGGTGCATGGTGCGGTGCCATTGCCGGCGTTTTAATACCGTTGCGATGGCAATTCACACCCTTCGCAGGATTGGCCCCATGGTAGAGGGACCCCTACACTGCAGGTACCCCATTCATGGTTCCACCAGCCAAGGATGGTAAAGCCCAATGCTAGTTATCCTGAAATCAGGGGGGACCCATTTCAGTTTTTCTGTTGATTTTACGGTAACCAGCACTAGGCTGAAAGTTCCAGTGCTGGTTAAAAAGTGGAGGGGACCTGCAAGCATTTTTTTTAAATATATATTTTTCATTTTATCACAAGCAGAAGTAGGCAGACAGTGTCCACTACATTTTTGACATCAGATAATCGTTCAGTTGGATTGAAAAGTTGTTCAGTAAGCTGGTAGAAAAGGGAGTACACTTCTTGATTGTTTAACTGGTTAGACACGTTGTTCAGTTGGTTAGTTGAATAATGATTTGACAGGAAAAAGATTTGACATGTGGACACTTCTCCCAAAACCTCATTTTGGCTCCCCACATCTTATATCCCCCAGACATTTATTTCTTACTGACAGTGGTCCCTTTCCATTCTATATTGTAAGTACTTTCTAGATAGGTGCTGATACTCACCTAAAGTTACATGTTGATAAAAAATCAACAGTAGTTTTTTATAAGGGGTCCATACATTATTGCAATTAAGCCTTATAACTCCATATAAAATAACCACACAGACAAAAACTGCTTGGATTAAAAAGGTCAAAGCTTTTATTAATTATGATCCAATAGATCTCTAAATGGTAGCAAAAGAGGCGCCACAAAATCAGCTCCATCCAAAATGAATATACACAAGTTGTGAAATGACTGAAACACCCTACTGAAGACAGGGGCGGCTCCAGGGGTCAGAGCACCCTGTGCCAGCCCTCTTCACTGTGCCCTATCCTTGCTCAACCGAAAATGGGGGCGTGGCCTAATTACCATAGGACACGTCCCCATGTGTGACATTATTAGGAGGTATGCCTGCCTCCAAATAACGTCAGGCTGGGGGGAGCCTCACTAGCTGGGCTTCCCCCAGCCCCTCTCCCGTCACTGAATGGATGTCGCGCGCATGCGCGCAGCATCCATTCAGAGTCTCCGGGGTCCACTGTGGCGGTGGGGGTCCCCAACCTCCCGATTTGATCTCCACTTTGGCCCACGGGTGGAACAGCGGGACAATACTGTCCCACTGAAATCGGGATGTTGGGGAGCAGTGCGCCCTCTATGGGTGGCACCCCTGTGCGACCGCACAGGTCTAACACCCCTAGAGCCGTCCCTGACTGAAGATATAACTGCGCTGTGAAGAACATACCTCCCCTTGCTCAGGCACAGACTGCAAAGAAGAGCCCATATGTCCCCTCATTAATAGGACACCTGGCCTTACTTTGAAGGGGTAAGTGCCCCACTGCATCCTCTTGTGTCACATGTATCTGCTGATCTGCATCACCTTGCCACTTAGCTGCACCTCACCTGAAAGAATTTTTTATTCAAACACAGCAAAAGGGTGGGCCTTCCAAACTGAAAAGGATGGTGGTTGCTAAGAGTACCCCCTATATATAACCAAAAGCTAAGCCACACCTACTAAGATCTTATAGGCAGTGGCATACCTACAGAGGGTGCGGGGGGTGCAGATGCTATGGGGCCTGCCGCTTGAGTTCCAGCAATTTGCATTTTTTTATACAGTTTATTTAATCCGGCAGTGTACCCTCTGTAGTTTCGCTGGCCGGGCCCACTGGCACTGCTTTTGGGTCTCACCGGGAGACGGAGTCCTGCACCCGTACTGAAGAGAGACGCCAGCAGCCGCCCACTAGAAGACTCGTGAGATGATGACAATGACCTCATCATCACACGAGTGACAGTCCAGAAAGGGGAAGCACAGCGCCCGGCATCCAGGTAAGGGTCCTCCTCACTGCAGATGGTGTACCGCGGTCAGTAGCAGTAATAGGCCGGTACCCGGGTGATGTGGGGAGCGGTTCTGGTAGGCAGCAGCAGTAATGTAATTAATAGCCCACCGTCACTGCCCTTAGCAGCTGAAATGACCTGGCGGGAGATAGCCGGGTAATGTGGGGAGAGGGGCCGAAGAAGGGACTCAGATGTGGTGTCTCAGGGTAGGACCACAAAATGGTTCCCGGAGCATGCAGAGGAGCAGCAGTGAGTCCCATGATTTGAATCATCTGTCACAGTCTTATACTGTGTTCACTTTTCTCTCTAATCCCTCGGGGGTCTAAAAATATGTTGGAAGTTTGCATAATAGTCCCAACGTCGGTGGGACTATAATGCAGACATTGTGGTCCAGCAGATGGCGCTACATGGTGAGGGGAGTGAGAGGTGCTACAGGGTGAGGGGCACTGTGGTGGATACCTTACTTGGCATGGCCCCTATGAAATTTTGCTAGGGGTCCCATAAAGTTCTAGTTATGCCCCTGCTTATAGGCTAAAACCCACCAATACAAACCTTAATAATAAATCTACCTAGTAACAGGGCTCATAACATTCAGCCAAATACTGTACACAAATATAGGACTCTTATCTAGTCTCAAGCTTAAACAGCCCTCGCCTAACTTATTCTGGATAAGTCTTCAGACAGTGACTCAATTACTTTCTGAAATTATTTAACAGAATTTTTTCCTTTTCCAGAACTATTTATAAGAATTACACATTATACAAAAAAAGGTGACAGTACTGCGTAGCATTGAGTACAGAAGAAAAGCACCAATAACACAAAGAAAAAAAATATTTAATTGTTAAAATGTAGTAAAATAGAGTCAATTCTTTTTTTTAATTTTAAGAAAAACAACAGTATTAAATTACTATAATATTATCAGAGCAAATAGTAATACAAATACAAATAAGCTAATAAATATTATATAAATATAAATATTAATATAATAAATATTTAGAAATCATTTTGAACCATTACATAAATCTACTACTTTTTTGTTCCTCACATGGTATCCTACCTATTCATAATTTACAGATATGCCCAGCTACATCCTTGCTGCTGGTGCGGCAAATCGCACCACGCATGGCGTGAGATGCTCGCCCGCGATCAGATACACGCACTGCTTTCGCACCCGTGCCTCCATAGGAATGCTTGGCGTGATCGCAGTGTGCACCTTAGCATATGCAAGTACGGGGAATCACATGGCGTGATGCATGCGCACGTTTGTGGCGCGATCATCAACAATGTAACTGGGCACATCTGGAGTAAAGACTTTACATTTTGCACCAATTGATTGTGTTAATGTTGAAAACCTGTAAAATATAACACATTTAAACAATAAAGTTAATTTATTTAATACATCAATAGAAAAAAGTTACTTTCAATTTATAATAATTTATACTTTATTTATTTCTAGTTACCTTTTGTCCCCATTTTTGTTGCTCATTTTGCTGAATAGATCAAATGCTGATAAGTATTGATGGTGATTCTGTATAATTATGTAAGCTTTCTAGATATTTTAATGTTGTAGAAGTATGTATGTATGTAAGCAATAAATGTGTTTTATCTTTTAATTATGTACATTTGACTCCATCAAACTTATAGTGGCTGGTTTGCGCTACCTGACTTTTAGTTTCTTGTTCTATTTGCAAAAATAAGATCACCTTTATGTTCAAAGAGGAATCCATTAACAAATTAGAATTCAAAAATACTGGCAGATGTGAAAAGAGTTAACAAGTTAAGGTCCTGATTCAGAAAGGATCGCAATTGCAAAGCTGCACGCAGGCTATAGATATATGATGTATGCACGCAGGCTATAGATATATGATGTATGCACGCAGGTTATAGATATATGATGTATGCACGCAGGCTACAGATATATGATGTATGCACGCAGGCAGCTTTGCAATTGCGATCCTTGCAGATACAGTAATGCATCACGCCTCCTGTGCAATACTTATCCGATACTTATACTTATGGGGTCACGCAGCCAGCCGATGCAGTTGAGAGGAAGAGGCCAGGAAATCTCCATCAGCCGACAGAGATGCAGGCCTCTTCCCTTCCTGCAATGGCGCCAATACGTCTTAGTTTCAGGAAACGGAGGCCATTGCCGCCCCCTCCCCGACCACAAATGGCAGCAGACTCAGTGATTGAATGGGATCACAGACCTGTTCTGTACATGCGCAGAACGGGTCATGCACCTGCGCAAATTCCCGAACATTGGGAATCTGCGTTCAGCAGTGAATCAGGCCCTTAGAGTACTTATTTGGGAAAAAATTAGTCTAAAATAAGTAGTACAAATAAATGGTTGAACCTAATGTGCTGCTCCTCATTGCATGTAATGTTCTGTACTGGACTTTTTGTTTATTTATAAAATGCTCAAAGAGTCTGATTCGATGTTGTACGCAAACTAGATGTTTTTTGCACTTCTCCAATGATTGCCGACTGGCGCATGTGCATGATCTGTACTGTGCCGATCTGTGTTTGCGACGAAGGTCGCAGTGCCCTCTAAATTGCAGCATGATTGACATGCTGCGGCCATTAGGGTGCTGTGACTGGTAGCGTCCCATAAAACAGGGGCGTGCCGAGCTTCACTACACTGATGGATACTCAGATGGCCAATGTTCATGCAAGTGATACGATGGCCGTGCCCGCGGAAGCAGCAGCGGATCACAGTAGCCGACAGAAGTCTATTTACACAAGTCGCCTCCTGCGGCATCATTATTTAATTATCATATTAGTGCACAGCCGCTGCGTACAAAGTCGCAGCAGCTGTGCAGTAGTGTACACCTCTGAATCAGGCCCAAAGTGTGAAAAATCTTGTACTATAACTTTCCACTTTAGTTATTGACAGTCATTCATAGCACTGACTTCTTGTATGCGATGAATGGATAAGTTGCTAAACATGTTCTGAATAAAGTATCCGGCCATATAGCGTCACTCTCTGCTTTGTGTCAGTGTGTGGTGTATTATGTCGATAATTAGTATATCGACATTTAGATTGTCAACACCATAATGTTAACATGGTCTGAATGACAATCTCCAGGATGTGGACATGTTCAGTATGTCGAAAACTCACAATGTAGACACTGACATAATAAAGACATTAACCCTAACCCTAATTACAGCCTACCCGTAATCCTAATTGAAGCCTAATGCTATACATATACTTTATCTGACAGCCTGAAACCCAGCAGATATAGTGGCTGTACACTATGAGATATGACCCATGATATCTGCTTTCCTGCCATGGGGAGGAAACATTTTCCTGTGAAGGAACAGGGGAAAGTCAGGCATGTTGGAAGTTTTCTCATGCCCGACTGTTTGATCATCACTAATCGGTTGATGAGGTCAATAATTGCATAATGTACTGTATGCCATTTTTTTTAAATTCTAAAATAATGTCTTGACATTCTGACAATGTCGACATTATTTCAGTATTGACATTGTGAATGTCAACATGTTGAAAGTCGGAATTCAGACAATGTTGATATTATGGTGTCAACATTCTAAATGTCAATATAATGACTACACACCCTTTGTGTCACACTCTCACCATGGGCCTGATTTGGTGGTTGAATATCTGTTACTTTATGCAAATGCCACTACAAAGCATTTCCCTGGTGTATAGCCATACATATGAATGTACAAAGACTTAGATGCCACCATGATCATCTGTAGACTCTGTAATATGGTGCATCATTTGATGCCACCTTGAGCCTCATGACCTCATGACCACACCTCAGTGACATGCCCACAACACCCATACCATAAGACCGACCATCTCCCTGCTTCTGTTTAGCCACCTCCCAGTTACTGCCCAGGAACTCCCAACACTTTTCCAAAACATTTCTGTTGCTGTCCGTCCCAATCACAACTGCGCCATTGTGCATACAATCTGTTTAACGCATGTACCGTCTGAATTTTTAGGGATTTTCATGCATGCACGCCCAGCTCTGTGAATATTGGCACTGCTTGTGACCCAGAATCAGACCTTACATGACTGAACCATCTGAGTAATACTGATGCGGGATGTAGTCAAAATTTAGACACACATGGACATTTGGTTAACAGTTAAAATGTAGACACAGTCACAATGTCAACAGGGTCAAAATATCGACAGTCAAAATTAGGGATGTGCAGGCTCGGATAGGTTCGAGTTTGCACGTGGAGTTCGGATTTTTCCCTCCAAAAAAACGGAACTCAGAACGAGGCAAAACGTCATCTTACATGGACGAACATCATCATTCCTGGACAAAAGACCAGGAATGATGATGTTCGTCCATGTAAGATGACGTTTTGCCTCGTTCTGAGTTCCGTTTTTTTGGAGGGAAAAATCCGAACTCCACGTGCAAACTCGAACCTATCCGAGCCTGCACATCCCTAGTCAAAATATAGACTCAGTTGACTGTCATGATGACAAGCAAAATGTAGATATAGTCAAAATGTTGAGTCAGTCAGTCATAGGGGTCAATCTAATTACAGTACATGCGAAGGGTGTGAGTTACCGTTGCAACGACGTTAAAACACTGGCAATGACACCGCACTTCTCACCCATTGCGGCCTGCTCTGAGTCCAAATTCGCATAATTTTGCTCGGAGCCTTATGGGGCAAATTTGGGATATAATCAAGCGCGCCTATTGTTGTAATGCCGAATTGTATTTACCCATGTTGACATATACTGTATAAAATAATAAATAAGGGTGACCAGTAATTGTGGACACATATAAAAGATAGTGTCCCACTATGAGAACTGCATTGCATATGCGCAAACAGTGAGTCTGTCATGTCACACTGATTGCAATTAGCAACTCATATGATACTTCTGTTCATATGCTAATAGCAATAAAACTATTGAAAAAAGATCATACAGTCTGAAGCTATTAGCATACCAACAGACTGTATGCTATTATTTCAACAGTTTCATTGGTATTAGCATATGAACAGTAGTATCATATGAGTTGCTTCAAATAATGTTAGAAGGTTGCACTGAGAGTATAGGGCCTGATGGTTGTGCATTGCGCACGTGCGGCAAGTGACACATTCACTTGCTCCGGGGCTCGCTACAAACGGGGCGGCTGTCGATGTTGATCGACAGCTCGCCCCGTTTTGTAGGCGGGCTGGGGGGGGGTGGCTGGACAAACGGAGGCGTTCCTGAAGGAACACCTGCCGTTTGTGGGCAGCCCTAATGACAACACCAGTGATGTCAGTAGTGAGCTTCCGACTCTATGGTTACGCACCCCACCGGGAGGATTGGGTTTAGGGTACTTATAACATCTCCCCAGCCAGCGCTCCGTCTCCCCAGCCAACCCCCATGTTTTATTAGTCAGAACCTCCTTCTATTTTATCAAGCTGCACCTCTTCTGTCTGCCCAGCCATCTCCATTCTGACTCCCTAGTCATCCCCCTCCTGTCTCCCCAGCCATCCCCCTTCTATCTCCCCAACCATCCTCCTTCTCTCTCCCCAGCCATCCACCTTCTGTCTCCCCAGCCATCTCCTTTCTGTCTCACCAGCCAACCCCCTTCTTTCTCCCAAACCTGCCCCCTTCTGTCTCTGCAGCTCTAGCCCCTGGCCCCCAGCATCCAGCCCCCTCAGCCAAAAGAAACTTACCATCTTCTGCCTGCGGCCACCTCCTAAGTGCAGTGCTGCAGCGCACATGGCATCATGCTGTAGGTTCGGAACCCAGATTAAAAAGCAGAAATACGGTTTTGGATAGCAGGTAAACAGGTCCAAATTACATAATTTTAGCTGTTTTATCAATTTTATTTTTAAAACAATCCAAAACTGAATCCAAACCAAAACACTTGAGGGTTCTTTTGACAAAACCAAAACACTGGGGTCCGTGCACATCTCTAGTAAAAATAAAGCTGCGAGCATTTGTGGGCTACATGCAAAAGCAGCCAGTATTTAACCTGCATGCAAAAAAAAATAAATGTATTTTCTCCATTTGCATTGCAGCATGGTTTGTTCCAGGTACAAAGTTACTTACTTTTTTTTAATTTGCTCCAAACTCAGAATCAGACCCTACTGTATGTACAAAGAGCTGAACCTGGGTAGTTCAGCATACTGTATACATTTTGCAAATGAGTTAGTGAGTCTGAAAACCCATTACTGACGTTGTTATGTTTCAATCTACTTTAGACAAATGTGTGACATATTATGCATAACACTATTAAGTATTAATATTTTTGATCATGGTTTTTGAAATACCAAAATTCATTGTAAAACAAAAACAATGCTATCATTACAGAGGAAAATAGATATGTAGTACTTATCAATTCATTTTCCATGTAGTTTTATTATAGCTAGCTGACAGTGTTCCCTGATTGTAATTTCATACCAACCAGTAATTTATTAGATCAGCCTCGTATTTCTCTATACACATTTGTCATCCTTCCTGTGACTTGCTGTAAGTTAATAAAGGTGAATCTGAAGTTAACAGAACAATATTGTGGCATGTCTAACCATCATTCCAGAACCAAACTGTGACATCAAAGGGAGAAACACATATGGTTTTCATATTTAAAAATATAGTAGGTGAACATGAAAAAGACTCTTCGGAAATTTATTTCCAAGGTACAAAACAGGAGTCTTTACAAAAGTATGAAAAATAATAATTATTTTAAATGTAGAATTCCTCATAAATGAAACAGCTTTTTAAAATGCCCAACCGTATAAGAAGGTCAAGTTGTATAACTTAATGGCGGTACTTTCTGGGGTTCCTGGAAAGTGCCCACTTACTACAATAGGCTGCAATAAACTGCATCTAAAATAATAAGCCTTGCTGCCCTCTCTAATAAAATATAAAGTTTAGGAGCACTACCATGCTCACATCTGTTTTGGTGTTGAGCTGTGTGAAGTATAATGTTTGATTGTTGGTGAATGATTGTAATGTCCCTCAATCAAGTGCTACAAACTAGGAACCTAATGGTTGGCACTAGGTGTACACATGTTACATTCAGTCACCTTATTCCCCACTGAAGAGATATTTATTAGTTTACAGTACCTGAGTCCTCTTTATGATAATAGTCTTGCATTAGAGACACTAGATATAGACTTTGGGTATTACATTGACCTGCCTCCCAGTACACCAGGTGTAGCTGGGAGGAGCTTAAGGGTTTCATTGGACCTCCATCAGACTAGCTGAGTCTAGGTTTGGCCCAATAATACAAGACTTATATTATTATATTGTCCCTCCAGTCACCACAGACACCACAAATAAAGTCCAAGTTTACATAACATATCATAACAAGTGGCACCAGGTAATTATGCTACCAACCCTAGCTTGGGGATGACTATACTGAGCTGTCTGCCACCATATCATGGGTGAGGGGAGGGGTTACAATTTTATCCTAAAAATACATCACAGGTGGAGGTGGTTTATTTATTCCTCCCAACTACTGTCTATTTTATTTTACCCATGCCCTACACCACACTGCAAGAGCCAGGAAAGGGTTGGGTCCTCTAGCACTAACTGGCCACACACCAGGTGAGGTAAGTTAAGAGTTCCAGCATTAGAAGTGGCATAAAAATTTATTGTTCTATGCTGTGCTACTCATTAAACATCATATTACAATTTAATAAGAAGTGCAGTTGAATATCTTTTTCATTTAGCAAAACAGTTTAATACAGCTAATTATCAATATAATATGTTTTCATCTAACTATGTATTGCCAGTCAAAGCTTGGCCAATGCTTTATTGTACACTACTCTCTGGAGTGATGTACAATGAATGTCAGTCAACGGCTAGGTGCAGTTGTCATATTAATCATGTTTTAGTAATAGAACATCTTAATGACACATTAAATTTTAATCACAAATCCAACGGTATTAAGGAATAATAACATTTCTTTTCTTCGCCTGGATCATGGCTGGTGTTTTTATTAGAGCTCTGATGGAAAGTTTGCTTTGCAGATCCTGTCATGTAAACAAACTAAATGTCAGCTTCATTATATCGCCTATAAATTTATTTAAAAAAGTAATTTGCTGTTGAGCTCCAAATATATTGAATACTGTACCTAATTAATGTTGATATGTGTGTACTATTATGTGGTATACACAGTTAGTAAATAGTACACATCAGTGGAAAGTACTGTTGTAGACACACCAGCCAGATAGACCTAGCCAGTAGCTTGCATTTATTGCAGTCAACGAGTTTTGTACAGCCGTACTCACAGTTCCACAGACAAGTAGCGGAGATGGAATGGAGCATTCAGAGGACCATCCGGTCATGAGTTTAGGTATATAGCAGGTCCCCCCACAGAGCTAAGCACTACATGTCTGTGTTGTACTGTGGTGCTTAAACAGTAACCCAAGGCACAGTGCATGCACAGATCTAATGGTGGCCATCTTGGTAAAGTATAGATGCTTCATCTAATGGAGCTTCATCAAGGTAGCAGAGTCCATATACCAGCCCCCGGCCCCCGCTGCAAGCTCTCCATGTTACACAAACATATGTGGCAACTAAAAATGGAGTGAGGGTTAAACATGTAATAGCATATCAACATGTTCTAGTATATTTTCTTTGTCAATGGGAATGCTTACTGGTTTAGTATCTGACTTACCATACTTTGCTAGTATATTTTCAATGTAGGATTGCTGATCTATGAATATGATTCTGTTCTCCAAATCTTGGGTATTCTCAGACTTAGCAAGTAGTGTGCAGGAACTAGATCCTTCATCTTGACATTTTGTCCTATAAGCTGCATGATATCTGTCATGTGCTGTTCTTGGCTTGCTAGTAACAAATCATCCACAAACACAGCAAAAACTAAGTTTGTCCTCTATGTATTTGTGGTATAGACAATGGGTACGTTTCATTACGGTTCACAATTGCTACAGTGTACGCAGATCGGCCGATGGTGCGTACTGGGCATGCGTATGCACCGCAGAGTGCGTGTGTAAGTTAACATTGTGATTGCACTGTGATCACTTACACAGATACAAAGCCATCCCAGATCGATGGATGGGACATCAGCGTTTGGGGGTGGTGACGTGGGAGTGGTTGGAGAAATGTAGATGTGCTTGTCCATTTGCACGGCATTTCTTGGACGTGCATACATTAGCCACTGATTGTGTACTCACTGCCTGCGATGACAGTAGCAATTTCTGAGACAAATCAGACCTGCTGTAATTCTGCATGAGGGTCCAATGTTACTCAATGTTACCAATGTATATGCAGGATTGCGAGGTCTTACGGACGTGCAAAAGTGGTAGTGGGCATCTCTATGAAGTATGCGCAGTTGCAGACTTTAGCATATTTTCGCAGCAGAACTGCGTTTGTAATCGCAGCTGCGATCACCATAGCAATCCATAGTGAATCAGGGCCAATGATCAGTCTTTGAATGCACAAAGTCCATTCCTTGGAGTAAAGAATCTAGTTTGATGTACCAATAATGACCGCTCTGTTTCAAACCATACAAATCTCATAAGACAGACTTCTCCCTTTGGAACTTTCTGCAGTAATGCTTCTGAGGCTTTTTGTATATCTACTCTCAAGAAAACTCAAAGTCTACAGTAATTGGTATAACAGCATATTTTACAAGGCAGATATAGCAATGATCAAGCATAGTGTACTGTACCTTGCTACAGGAGAGTAAGATTCATCGTTGCCAACTTCAGATTTCTTCGTATAGCCCTTTGAGACAATGCAAGCTTTTTATTATTGTCATTGAGTGATGTCATCACTTTGTCTATTTCTGATTTTCACTCGCATCAGACGTTACTTGACTTTACTTCTTGGATATTTGGTGGTTCACAGAATGTTATATTTGCAAACTACTCACAATATCTTTGTGGTGGTTTTCCACTCTTTGGTCCTGCAGACGTTTTTTTCTGGGGATTTGATGTCCACACTGACTGTTTTTGGTTCAGACATGCCTCCAGCTGCTGGCATATCCAATGTCACATACTTGTTCTGCAACTCAAATTCCAGCTTTGTTTTAAGTGTTGCTATTTTTTGGAATACAACATCTCTTGATTTTATAAGCTTTCTCTTTTTGGGATTCCAGAGCCTGTACCCTTTACTCTCTTTGCAGTAGTCAAGCATAATACATTTCACAGATTTGAAATCCAGCTTATGTCTATTCTCTTTGGGGATATGTACATATGCAATGCACCAAAGACTTTGAGATGAATTATGCTAGGCTTTCTTCCAGACCACACCTTCATCAGTGCTTTATCTTTTAGAGCAACTGTAGGAGCATGATTTTTTTGATATGCTGCTGTATATACTGCTTCTGCTCAAAAGCACTTATTCAGGCAAGCATCATTTAGCATAGATAGAGCTATCTCTACTATAATGTGGTTTGCATGCTCACTTACACCATTCTGCTCTGGAATCCATGCAATGGTCAGTTGATGATCAATGCCATAGTTCTTTATAAAGGTTTCAACATTCTATGTAGATATTCTCCACTTTTGTCAGACCTCAAGATTTTTCATTTGTGACCAGTTTGAGTTTCTACTGATCTCTTGTAGTCTGCAATGTTGCTCATCACTTTATTATTTTTTTTAAATAAATGTGTGTCATTGCAGTGGAATCATCAATGAATGTTATGAAGTATTCGTATCCAATTATCAATTTCTTCTCCAATGGACTGCACACATCTGTATGCACCAATTTCAGAGGTGACTCAGCTCTGCTTGCTTTTAGAGAGTGGGCTAAAGATTTGCTTGCCTATAATACGACTTTCAATAACTGGCCTTTCATTGTTAGTCACATATATTCCTGTAACCATCCTGGCAAGAAGTTTCTGGATGCTGTCATATCCAAAACTACCTAGCCATAGTCTGTGAGTCAAAAGTCATCATGGAATAACACTCCTTTGTGTCAAAGACATATAGTTGTCGGTTGCTATTACAGTCCCTCTTTTATTTTGCATGATACATTTTCTTTCAGCGAACTGGTCTTTAAGTACAGTAATTTCTGCTTCAGGACACTTATGGCTATAAGGTTTGTCCACATATGTGGTACATTTAACACAACTTGGATTTCTGTGACTTTGCTTTTGCCTCCTATTCTCAGGTAAGTTGTTTACTGTCCCAAGTCTCCTATTCCTCTGTCTTATAGGATCAGTCCCTCTTTTATTTTGCATGATACACTTTTTTCAGTGAACTGGACTTCAACTACAGTACTTTCTGCTTCAGCACCCTTATTTTCTTTACTGTCCCAAGTCTCCTATTCCTCTGACTGTTATAGGATCATACATACTTACTGTAATAAACCACTCTTGATTACAACTAAAATGTCTTGTGGTACCTGACTCAATATACTAGCAACCTCTTCTGTCTGTGACACTTAATGCTGACTCATCTTAACTGATGTTTCTTTTTTCTGTGTAAATTCAAATACTTTGTTTGAACTCAGACGTGTTTGTGTTTTTTGTTATGACATACATAGCACCTGTTTTTTGAATTTTCTGTGCTTTACATCTTTAGGGGTCTATTTTCTAAGCAGTGTTAGGAGATAGAGTGAAAAGTGATAAGGTGCCAGCCAATCAGCTACCACCTGCCATCTCACAGGCTGTGTTTGAAAAATGACAGTTGGGAGCTGATTGGCTGGCACCTTATCACTTCCTTATCACTTTTCACTCTGTCTCCTAACACTGCTTAGTAAATAGACCCCTAAGTGTGTAGTGCAGTATTCTCAGCATTTAAATTCAACTGGTGCACATTCTTGGAACTGTAGCAGTTTTGCCCTAATGAACTCTATGGATAGCCTGGCTGTATTAGCTTCCAGAGCTACCACTAGGAAAGTGAATTCAAATGTTAAGTTATGTAGCATAGAAGACACCAGCAGAAAGTATTCTTGTAGACACACTGGTGTAAACTTGCGGCCCTCCAACTGCAGTGGAACTACACATCCCAGCATGCACTGCCACAGTTTTTCTATTAGGGCATGCTAAAACTGTGAGCAGGGCATGCTGGGATATGTAGTCCCACAGCAGCTGGATGGCCACAAGTTTGACACCCCTGCACTAGATGGATAGACCAGGCGCTTGGGTTTATTGCAGTCAATGAGTTCGGTACAGCCATAGGGCTGTTCACATATCATGCACTAACATTATCCCATGTATGATAGAATAAACATGTTGTTCAAGACTTAAGCCTTTAATTTCCATGGCTTTGCCCATATCTCTGGGGTTTGGATTATCACATGGGTCAACTGCAACTTTCCACAAGTTTCATGCTTAAGTTGCGAACTTCCATGTGGCATAGTTCTCTGAACCTCTTAACTCTATGAAAGTCATCCTGGATCCCTTCCGGGAGGGAGCTGTCGGGCTTCCTCAGTGAGGGGGCGTGTCGCGGCAAAAGGGATGTGGCCTGGCAAAAGACTTATCAATGGGGGACGGAGCATGGGCATGACAGCGTGATTGCGCCATTGCGGCCCCGCCCCCTTTTTACAATGCCAAGATGAATGGCATTGTGACGCGATTCAGTGCAAATCGCGTCACTAGCCCCCCCACTGTCGGGGTTTATACTGTAATCGCGGGGGGGGCAGACGGGTTGCCGGGGGCTGGGAAGCTTACCTGTCTTTCCGGGGGGCCAGCCATGAGCGGCCGAATTGGAAGGTTAGGCAAGTATGTCCTGGATGCAACTACTATATGCATGCTGTGCACTGAGATACCCTGCAGCCTCACTGTTTAACTTTTCTGGCATGCAGAATTCTATGGAATCTGGGGTGTCTGGGTCCCAGTACCGATAAAAATTATATTTTGTGGTTTACACAGTTTTTAAATAGTAGACACCAGTGGAAAGTACTGTTGTAGACACACCAGATGGATAGACTTAACCAGGAGCTTGGGTTTATTGCAGTGAACAAGTTTGATACAGCCGTACTCACACTTACACATACAAGTAGCAGAGATGGAGTGGAGCATAGAGTGGTATGAATATAGCAGGTCCCCCATGGAGTTAAGTACTTCATGTCTGTCTAGTACTGTGGTGCTCAAAACACAGTAACCCAAGATGGCACCATCTAACAGCAGCCATTTTGGTAAAGGATAGATGTTTTATCTAATAGAGCATTATTGAGGTAATTCAGTAGCACACTCCATATACTAACAATTAATTGTTATTTCTCTCTAACTTTGCATCTGTTAAGTCTTGCTTTCAAGTTCCTTGGCTTATATTTCTTAGTTATTTTTTTCTAACACCTAAAAGTGAACATGTTTTATTGGCTGTGTGTGATGCAGCAGATGCAGGGACTCTTTAGCTCTGTATTGATTTAAAGCAAAATAAGCACCATGCACATTTCCATTGTTTTTTTAACAAATGGATATTACATAACATTTTTTTTCCCTAAAATGTACTCTTTTTTTGCATAATACATTTGATTGGCGTCTTCTCTGAAATAAAATACATAAGTGGACATGTAGAGTTGGAGGTGAATTCATTTATTTTTTTCACCAGCAAAATGTGTATTTTAGTACTGTGCATACATCACAGTCTTCATGTAGGCTGACGGGGGTGTAACTCCCAGAGACAATGGAGGCACCTGCCTCCGGGTGTCTCGCCCTGAAAGGGCTCCTCCATCTATAGCATGTACAGCAGCACTTGTGTGGTTCACAGGGGAAAACAAGTGTGACAGCTGATCTTCCACTCAGCTCTGTCTCGGGAGTCCTGATAACACCTGCAATAGGGGATAGCAATGCTCCCATCTGATAACCCACAGCCTGCGCTGCAGCAAGCGATGGTGCACCCGCTACTGCTGCTGGACAGTGAGCTGGGACCCGAGACACCTGTCTGATCTTCTATCCCAGGGAGCACTGGTACAGAGAGCCACCTGGCGGAGCGCTGATTCTGCATCACAACAAATGGTGGCTCTCCAGCATATGCTGCTGCAGAGTCGGCTGAAACTCGGTGAGTCTGTCTATCTCTGACCCACCAGCCATTGTCACGCAGCGTACCTAGAGCTGTAGAACAAAATTTACATATCGGCATAATTGTATATGAGCATCTCTGCCTGATTCGGCTCTGCCAAGGCTAACCTTGTAAAAGCCCCAGCGAAACACACGTCAGTGTCCTGCAGTGTGTCAGATGTTACATGTACAAATTATAAATACTACATATATATGTTTGTACCTATGCACTTACATTAGGAGAACTATCCCTCGGTCTTGATATGCAGGACCCCAGGACTTGGTAGCACCGAATCAAGCACAGACGCTCATATACAATTATACCGGATATGTAAATGATCATACACCTCTAGGCCCCATAGAATCATATCTACATATTCTATTTAAGTGGATTGGCTATCTATCTATCTATCTATCTAACCACACACCATATTCGTTTTTCCTTTTTTTTGGGGGGGTGCCAAACTCTAAATTGCCTCCGGGCAACTTGGATGAACTTACGCCCCTGTAGGCTGAGACATATCTCCCTGAACTTAGGGAGGCAGAATTATGGACATAATGGTCAGGCTGGCATACCCTGAGTACAGCTGGTGGTGTTTTCACTCTGTAAGCTCGATGTAGAGTTGAAGAATACACATCTCTTAGGAAGCATATCGGTTGTGGCTGCCTATCCTCTTGTGATGATAATCACCAGCATGGACCTGGCTTTACATGTTAAAATAAGTAAATGACATACTTTAAAAATGAGTACCACACACCCTACCTAAAAATATGACCAGTACTTTGCTAGTGGCAAACCGGGGAATAAAAAGCATGGGGCCTCCAAGAAAATTCCACTACCAGCACTATGATCTGCCATCCAAGGTTGGTGGCACTGTAGTAGGAAAATGCAAAATGTGGGGTCCCCTTGACAAACTAGCACAGCATGGGTTTATATATCCTAGGTGGATTGAGTCTGCTTCAAACTTTAGCATAGCTGTGGTTGCAAAGGCATACAACCAATTGAGAAAAATATTCCAGAAAGATTTTCTCCCCTGATGAGTTTTCTTACCGGTGAAACGCGTAAGGACCATTCCTACTGCCAACTCCTACAGTATATAATTTACAGCTTGTCGATAATCAGAAATTCACTGAACAGTATGTGCACCCCAGGAAGGCAATTGTCAAATGCTACTTACAGTATTTTACGTGTTTCAGCAGTACAACATGATGGTAATGCATTATGTTTACAGTTGTACTGTCCTCAGGTGTAAATTTCTATAACACCATGTCCCTATGTACCCTTTTACTAGACATACAGTACTATGGCCATTTGCTTGCATCACTAACTGGTAGCCATAATATGGTGTTACCTTCCTTCATACAGCCCAGGAAGTTTATATGCCCAAAAGCCTAGTAGTAACCCAAAGTGTGCCAATCAGTCTACCTGCCATTTTTCAAGGTATACAATGCCTTCCATTTGCCAGCCACACCGTAACACAAATAATCTCACATTTTGCTAATCAAATATTTGGCATCAGCCACCAGCCAATCATCCTACATTTTATTGTCTAACTTTCATATAATTTCAAGCAACACAATGACCCCATTTGCCAGTCAGATGCTCCTCTCTCTTCCCAGTCACATAGTGCACAGTTTACATGGGAAATTGTTCCCTCAATTGAAGGCAAACAATGTCTCTCTTTTATCAGTCTGTCTCTTTTTTCCAACCATAAAGCATCCTTATATTCCAGACAGATAATCACGCCACACAATTAAAGCCATTTGTCAGCCGGAATGTTTTTTCCTATTATACTGTTATATTCTATACACTACTATACTAGCACATCACCTGTACACCTCCCTTCTCTCCAATTCCCTCAATTTTGGATAGTTTACTTAAAAACAAAAGTTTCTACCTTTGCAAATCACTTAATGCTTGATTGTGTGGTCCTTCATGGAATGAATGAACTGTATAACAAAGAATATAAGACAGGAACCATGAGAGGTTCAACATGACATCTCAGTGCAGGTAGAGTGCTATGTATTTACTGCTTAATTTGTCATTGTCACAGCTGTGGGTGAGTTTGATTATTTGCCAAGTGGGTTCCTATAATGGGAAGAAATTGTTGTCCTTATGACTGGGAAGATGACTGCTTTATCTTCGGAGCCTGGAGTGCATGGTGAGTCAACCTTTTGGTAGTGAACAGAGCACAAGCCTTTAGTAAAAACTGTGGCTGGCCTCTTGGTGCTATACATGTTTGGTTTGCTGGCAAGTATTTATAAATGTTCAGTTTATGAAGTTTAGCCTAAGGCCTACTAGCCTTCCTTTCCCCACATGCTGTTATACAGTTTGTATTGGGGTGGTCAGATGGAGATATATGTGTTTAGAATCTGTAATTTGGATCAAGAGGGAGATGAATCAGTGGTTGAGTTTGGTCAGTAATGCATGAAAATATATATTCAGAAAGAGCATTTGAAAAAAAGTGGAACCTAAATAGTAAACAGGGCACATGCTACCATCATTCAAACCCTAGGCAGTTACATTGGCTGTCCATGATTAGACTTAAGAATTACATAATTTGACTCAGTGATTTTAATGTGATGTCATAGCTATGCGCAATTGTCCTAATGTGAGGAACCAAGAATGCCGCTCCTATGTACTACCTGCCATGGTAAGAAGCAGAGGTTATTGGAGCACTACTTCTAACTTTTGGCTTGCACCATTTCTGATAGTAAAGAATAACGACTTATAACTGTTGTGCTGTACTGTTTGACATCACAAATGCACTGAATGTGTTGGTGGCTTTGATATATATATTGATTAATGATTATGTGAGTACCAAATAAAATATCCTTGCATTATATATGTTTGGTGAAATTAAACTCAGTGCCAGATTATCCACAAGGTGTTAGAGGCGGGCTCCTAGGGCCTGGGGTGTCCTAAGGGTCCCTTCTGCCAACCGCAACTGCCAGAGCTTTTTAGGGTCCCGGCAGCTACATGCAGAAGATCGGGGCACACTACTGGGTAAATCCAATGAGACTCTGCAGAGGGGTCAGAGGACCATGTGCTGAGATCTGCTTGGAGGATCCCATCACATGTTCCTCTGCCCCATGGAGATGATCAGCAGCAGTCTCATGGGAATCCTCACTCCCCAGCCCAGCACACAGCACCCACTGCAGCTTCTACTGCACCCGCACCTTGCAGGCACTCAGCTGAGAGAGGAAGGCCAAGAAGATGTACTTTAACTGATATGGGGACCGCAACTGAAAATGGCTTCCTTATGCTATATCCGCGGAATGCTTGAAGTATTTTGACGCACTGATAAAATGGAGCTGACCCGCTCCCTGTCTGATAATGTCAGTTTCCCCTGCAACTACAGAAGCAGCTAGATCCCCTTCCGTAGATTGACCCTGACATCATCAGCCAGAATCCAACGTCATTCCCTATCATCCAAGTGGACATAGAGGGGGAATATAATCATGCGGAGAGTCTCGCGAGCAACCGAGCCTGAAGCGTGGTGAGCACAGCAAGCCTGCGAGGGGCCAACTTTTTGTTTTTGCTGGACTGTAATGGCAGGAAACTGCACTTCCGCTCTCAGTTCACATCCCTTCCAGGTATCTGAAGGGGAGCTAGACTTTTCCCTGCAACTACAGTACACGCTGGATGGCAGCAGGAAGATCACCAACCAGGGGAAGCTGTTCAAGTTCAGGTCACAGCCTGACTACTGACAGCATCATCATTTATTGCATTTTGCATACTCATTAGTCTAATAATCTTTGTATTGTGATGCATATAATGTACTTTACCTGCATAATGACTATCATAATCTAAGGATGATTTATCATTCAGGAACATCCAATCAGGCACCCAGCTGAAGGTGTCCTCTCAGCAAAATGGCTCTGCCTTGGTTTTAGTGGTAAGCATTAGAATTCTGGGAAGTCTCTTTAGGGAAATGAATGGTATTTGGAGGAGGTGTTTAATTATATATAATATGTGGGATAGGTGTGTATGTGTGTGTGTTTTATATGTTAGTTTTTTTTGTTGTAATTTGACTTAACAATGTAGTATTTTTAGCCCATATGTGCTATTTGTATTGTAAACCGATTTTCCATATATTTGACTACTGAATTGTGCTTTGTGTTAATGTTACTGTTGTTAAAATCAATACATATAGTTTATTCTTACTGTATGTGTTTTCTGTAGTGTTTTACTAGTTCCACCATAGTTATATACTGTAGGCAGGTCACATACTGCCATCATTTGGGTTATTTGGATAAATCAATACATAAGCCTAGTGGCTTAGTTTGATCATGCTTTACATATGTTAACTTAAAATGCAATTTCTGCTGAACGCAATATTCAAATTAATAACGACTGGTAATTCAGATGTATGACTGACATTGAATTATGCTATAAAGAATAGGCCACACTAAGAATTGCATGACATCATTAAACATGTCTAATTCATAACCCCAACCTTCTTGACAACATAAAAGCTTCAGCCCTCGTGCTTAAAAAAGAAAGCACGAAAAAAAAAACATATGGTATTGCTGAAGATTGGAAAGAGAGCTCAGGGTTAGAGGTCGACACAGTGAGAGGTTTTGCTGTTTAATAGGTTATCTATGGATCTGCAAAGCCAAAGTGTAATTGGGTTCTGCGGTATGATTTAGGTCTGTAATTGATATGATCTTTGACAGTTTTCAAATTCAAGCTTGGGAGATTTTTTTAAACTTGTTGTCAATATAAATTTCAATTGGAATGTAATGTACTAGACTGCAATTTGCTTGGATACAAAAATAATAATTATTGTATTGAATAAATATATTTTATTCACTCAGATTCTAGTCCAATACTTTATTGTGTGCAAAATTTCACAATTTTAATTATTTGTTGTAAAAATCATCCAGCCTCCACCCTCGGTGTATAGCATGAAAGGTAAAGATTTTATGAGCAGGTGTCTAACTTACTGTAGATAGTTATATAGGTGATAAAGAAAAATATTGTCATCTAGCTATACAGAACGAAGATAAGAAGATAACGTTTATATATATTTGATCGCTAACGCTATAATAACAAACAATGTCAACAGCATAAAAAATAGTATATAATCTATTAAATCAAAATGGTTTGTTTTACAGGTTAAAAAGTTTATCATTTTGAATAATTCACAGGGCTCTGAAACAAATATTTTTCTAATGTTTTAGTCTCCATGATTAAGCAGTCAATGCTGTCAGTTATGTTCTTATAAGCCTAGTTGGATCTATTTCATGTTAGAGAAAGAGCTCAGATAAATCCGGGAAAGCTTAATGTTTATCCAATGTGAAAATAATTACTCAAAGTGTTATTCTTAATCCAGATAATTAGAGCGAGGAAGGGAAGATCAGTGTCATTGTGAATTATTCCCTTGCAATTGACTCTTGGTCCTTGTAAGTTTCAGGTGAAGATGTGAATGGATAAAGGTTAGATTAGATATAATCCAAAGTAGCTGCAACCTTAATCTGTTATGATACAAGGATGATCACTTAAAAAGAGCTGGATTGTAGGAATGTTTCTGGTTGGATAAGATGCTGCTCAGCTGGGACTAGCCTTAAACAATGCTTAGCACCATGTCACAGCATCTGTAAGTACTTGTGCATGACTACATAGCATCATATAATATTGCCAGACAGTCCCTAGGACTTCACTATCCAGCACAGTACTGAACACAAACACACCTGTTATCTAATTCAAAATATATTTATAGTAAAGTACAGGGTTTTGGATTTGTTCCCATCTGAACTACAAACTACTGTTTCTAATGACATCTATTTCTTTTGGCAGCTTGCAGAACATGCTGGGAACTGTAGTTCAGCAACTGAAGGAGGCTGATATGATATGAAAACATGCTAGAAACTAGAACCTATTTACATCTGTCCTTTGGAGAAGCACATTTTATTATCTACTTTCATACTACTACTATATTTAGCTTATGCTTTGCTATGTTTCAAGGACATGCTTTAGTTGGATTGCTGTAATTCTGAACTACATGCTGTATGTACTTTTATACTTGACAATAAAGGTTACCTTGGACTCTACTATGTCTGTGACAGGATACATTCAGATTTATGCATACAAATTAGTATGTATGATTGCATATTTCTAATTAATATAATAACAATAATAATAATTGTTTTTTTATTATTATTATTATTAGTAGTATTATTATTATTAACAATAGCAATAATAATAATATTATATGTATCACTGGTTTTAATATTATTATTATTAGTAGTAGTAGTAGTACCTTTTTCTAATTATCATTTGTCATGCTAATTTCTCTTCCTTCTATTTGCCATGTGTGGACTGACTGACGGCAGAACCACTGGGGAGGAAGAGGTGGTACTACTGGGGTGGGGGGGCAGTGCCTTGGAAGAGGAGGAGGACAGGACCACCAGGGAGGTGAGGAATGAGGAGACCGGTGCCATGGTAGAGGAGGAAGACTGGACTTCCAGGGAGGAGGAGACAGCACCACCAGGGAGCAAGAAGTTGGCTCCGTGGAAGAGGATGACGATGGGACCAACGGGAAGGAGGAAGCGGCACCACAGGGGAGGCAGGGGCTGTGCATTATAGGTATAGGCTGCACTGCCCCTGCACTACATTGAGGAGGAGGTGTAATGTGCAGACTTTCATCTGACCGTCCATCTCTCCTCTGTCCAAGTTCAGTACATTGACTGGTGCCCCTACATTTAAAATGGTAGACAGCATACCATACTCACATAGGAGCAAACTGTAATATTAATTTCATATAAAGGTTTTTTTTTCCAAACCCCCATCTCCAGATGGGGGTTTGGAAACTGGAGTTAAACTGGAGGAAAAGTGAGGGAAAACAAACTCAAACCAGAACACTTTCTGAACGACAACAAGCAACATACTTATGTGAATTAACAAAATCACCATCTTCTGCTGTATGCATATCCAGGAAACTCCTTACTGCACTCACTGCTTGGACATTGCAAATACTGCCCTATCTGCGTGCTGCACTTGTTGATTGATCTTTGTTGATCATAACACTTCGGACTGGATCAGCTCGGATACATTGTTATTATGTCCTCATACAGGTTGAGTATCCCATATCCAAATATTCCGAAATACGGAATATTTTTAGCATGACTGAGCAAGTGAAACCTTTGCTTTCTGATGGTTCAATGTACACAAACTTTGTTTAAAGCACAAATTATTAAAAATATTGTATAAAATAACCTTCAGGCTGTGTGTATAGGGTGTATATGAAACATAAATTAATTTCATGTATGTACACAAACTTTTTTTGATGCACAAAATTCTAAAAAATATTGTATAAAATGACTTTCAGGCTATGTGTATAAGGTGTATATTTATTACTATTTATTTATACAGCGCACACATATTCCGCAGCGCTTTACAGAGAAAATTTGGCCATTCACATCAGTCCCTGCCCCAGAAGAGCTTACAATCTATATTCCCTATCACATGCACACACACATACGCACTAGGGTTAATTTTGTAGGGAGCCAATTCACCTACCAGTATATTTTTGGAATGTGGGAGGAATCCGGAGCACCCGGAGGAAACCCACGCAAGCACAGGGAGAATATACTATCTCCACACAGTTAGAGCCGTGGTGAGAATCGAACCCACGACCCCAGTGCTGTGAGGCAGTAATGCTAACCATTACACCATCTGTGTTGCCCACGGAAAATTTTGAAATACAGAATATTTTTAGCATGACTGAACAAGTGAAACCTTTGCTTTCTGATGGTTCAATGTACAACTTTGAAACTTTGTTTAAAGCACAAATTATTAAAAATATTTTATAAAATAACCTTCAGGCTGTGTGTATAGGGTGTATATAAAACATAAATGCATTCTGTGTTTAGATTTGGGTCCCATTCCCAAGATATTTCATTATTTGAAGCAAATATTCTAAAATACGGAATATTCTGATATCCAAAATTTGGATATGGGAGACTCAACCTGTACTACATAAATTCAATTTGTATTGCCTTTTCCAATTGCGTCACATCTATCAACTTTAATCATTTGTTTAATAACTAATTCCTGCACCCACTACTCACACACCTCTCTTTATATATCACTTTTGGCTCATACATTAGCAGCACTGTTCTTTTACATGTATTTTTGAACATTTAACAACTTTAATCCACACTGTCTCTATATCACACAGCCTCCACTAACCGTACATCACACTGTCCCTACATCACACTGTCTCTATATCACACAGCCTCCACAACACACTGTCCATACATCACACTGTCCGTCCATCACACTGTCCCTATATCACACAGCCTCGACATCTCACTGTCCGTACATCACACTGTATCTACATCACACTCTCTCTATATTACAGAGCCTCCACATCACACTGTCCGTACATCACACTGTCCATACATCACACTGTCCCTATGTCACACAGCCTCCACATCACACTGTCCGTACATCACACTGTCCCTATATCACACAGCCTCCACATCTCACTGTCCGTACATCACACTGTCCCTACATCACACTGTCTCTATATTACAGAGCCTCCACATCACACAGTCCGTACATCACACTGTCCGTACATCACACTGTCCCTATATCACACAGCCTCCACATCACACTGTCCGTACATCACACTGTCCCTATATCACACTGTCTCTATATTACAGAGCCTCCACATCACACTGTCCGTACATCACACTCTCTGTACATCACACTGTCCCTATATCACACTGTCCCTACATCACACTGTCCGTACATCACACTGTCCCTATATCACACAGACTCCGCATCACACTGTCCGTACATCACACTGTCCATACATCACACTGTCCGTACATCACACTGTCCGTACATCACACTGTCCATACATCACACTGTCCGTACATCACACTGTCCATACATCACACTGTCCATACATCACACTGTCCGTACATCACACTGTCCATACATCACACTGTCCATACATCACACTGTCCGTACATCACACTGTCCCTATATCACACAGCCTCCACATCACACTGTCCGTACATCACACTGTCCGTACATCACACTGTCTCTATATTACAGAGCCTCCACATCACACTGTCCGTACATCACACTGTCCGTACATCACACTGTCCGTACATCACACTGTCTCTATATTACAGAGCCTCCACATCACACTGTCCGTACATCACACTGTCTCTATATCACACAGCCTCATCTCCAGTTTTCATCTCACTTATTACCTCGTCCACAGCATGAACACCCTTACTTCAAACAACCTCCATATTCTATGTCCACATAATCCTCTACTTTATCCATCCCTATCCTCCCCCTCTTGTCTCCTCCGCTTGCTATTCCCCCTTTTTTCTCTCATCAGTCTCCCTTCCAACCCTCTGCTTCTTTCCCTCACCTTTCCTGTCCCTCCACTCTCAACTACCTCCCTCCCTCCATGGCCTTGTTACCCCACCACTATGCCCACCTGGTTCTGCCTGTCACCTCCAGGGCTGCCAAGAGAAATTCTGGGCCCGGGTACTGCAACACCCTGTGGGACCACATCATGTTGGGGATGGCTGCACCCATTTGTGGGTGGGTCTAGCATGTCAGATGCACCCACTCACAGGAGCATGGCATAGCACCCAGCACCTGGGACTAAAGTAGTCACTACTGTATTAGGGTGGCGGGACAGTCCCATAATAGCTGCATTTTTTATCAGGTTGTATGTAGATGCTAAAATGTAACACACAATCATTAAAGTGCTACAACTTTATTTTATACATCTCTCGTGTAAATAACACATAAACAATCTATTTTCTGTCATAGAGATAGATGTATGAAGGACTTAATTTTTACATAATATCAGGTCATCTTAAACCCACACATTCCGCAGCATATATCCTAACCCACTGCTCCATGCTCCTTCCTCACTATCTACCCCGTTTGTGTCGCCCCTGTCTGTCTGCCCCTCCCTTTTAGAATGTAAACTCTCACAAGCAGGGCCCTCTTCCATCACGTGCTTCTCCTCCCCCTACGTATAGTATCATTTACTCCTAACTCCCCACAATGGCACCTAACACCTGGTTGCTCATGCCCCGCTGCTTGTGTTATGCAGCTATGTTTATAAACCATGTCCTTGTCCTGTACTGTTTTATATTACTATTAACTGTTTTTCTTGTGTGCTCATTTATGTACTGTGTAAGGCGCTGCAGAACCTTTGTGGCACCATATAAATAAAGGATATTAATAATAAAACACACAATCAATGGAAAGGTTCACCCAGTGTGTGCGTATTATAATAGATGGGCGTACCCTACTCACAGCATAAACCACATTATGATACACATCAAGGTTTCTTTTGGGTATCTCCAGTTCCTCTCCTGGTTACCCTCCTTTCCTCTTCCCAGATTATCAAGGGGGAATGAACATGCAGGAGTAAATAATGGCCGTATCAATAGTAATCATAAAAAAACATTCAATTATTATAACTATGAAATATGACTAAATGAATAAACCGCTTTGTAACACAATGGACGATGGAAGCAAGGTCCTCATCTCCACCTTAACTGGGGACGGAGTTGCCATAAACAGTTTTACAATTAAAAACAAGACCAAAATGATAGTTTTCATAAAAATATGCCTAGTGATCAATCCACCATTATTTCAGTAACTTAAGTAATCCATATATAAATTGCACATGTATCATAAACTGTTAAAAAACACAAAATTGCGGTATGCTTCACACCCCTGGAATGCATGGTGTTTCCGGCAGAAGTACCTGAATGGCCAAAAGGAACAGAAATGAACCAATAATCAGAGTATAGCTTGTGTTCCACTTCTGGATTGCAAGACACTTCCATCAGAAATATCTAGGCATAACCCTAAAAAATATTTTTAAAATTGTTTACAAAAAGGGCACTTGACTACAAAAAATAGCAACTTAAATGTTTGGGAAGTCCTGTATCACCCAGGCCCGGTGACAGGGGGGCTCAGGGGTACAACTGTAACAGGCCCCAAGGTCCTAGGGGGACCCGGAGAGTACAGCTGCCTGCACTGCTGCTGCAGTAATCAGCAGGGTGCAGGCATGTATGGAGCCCCTGCTGATCACTGCAGAGCAAGTCCAGTGGTGGGGGGCAGGGTGCATCTGCCACCCGGCCAGCAGACATTAACTGCATATATATTATATTACTTATACTAGCAGGCCACTTACTTATTACTGGCTGCTGCCGTGGCTTGGTGAAGCTCAGCACTGTGGTGGGGGTGGAGCTGTTGTCTGATGACTCCTCGATCTCTCAGCCAGTGATCTGAGGAGTCTGATGTAAGTGGAACTGTCTCCTCAGACCACTGGCTGAGAGATAGAAGCAGTCATTAGGCAGCCCTGCCCCCACCACAGTGCTCTGTCTCTCCAGTCCTGCTCAGCAACAGCAGTCAGGACCGAGAAGGAGGAATCATCAGAAGCTGCCCTGGAAGCTCTAGCAGGTAAGTGCAGCCTGGGAGGAGGTGGAAGGGATTCAAAATGTGGGATAGGTTTGGGAAGCACAGTGGGGGATGGGAGAGCACAGTGTTAGAGGGGGGTTGGGAGGACACAGTTTGAGGGAATGGGGAGCAGTGTGAGAGGGGGATGGGATAGCTTAATGTGAGAAGGGGGATGTGAGAGCACAGTGTGGGATGGGGATGGGAGAGCACAGTGTGGGATGGGGGATGGGAGAGCACCATGGGGGATGGGAGAGCACACAGTGTGGGATGGGGGATGGGAGGGCACAGTGTTAGAGGGAGGATGGGAGAGCACACAGTGTGGGATGGGGAATGGGAGGGCACAGAGCGGGATGGGGATGGGATAGCACAGTGTGAGAGGGGGGATGGGAGAGCACACAGTGTGGGGTGGGGGATGGGAGAGCACAGTGTGGGATGGGGGATGAGAGGGCACAGTGTGGGATTGGGGGATGGGAGAGCACAGTGTGGGATGATGGATGGGATAGCACAGTATGAGAGGGGGGATGGGAGAGCACACAGGACCTCATTCAGAGTCGGTCGTAAGCGCCCGCTCGGCCGTACCCAGCGATGTTCGCAAAACAGCACATGCGTAAGTTTCGTAATGTGCGTGCGCAAACTAACTGTTGCGATCAGAAATTTTTCTCTCCTTCAACTTTGCCAGGTTGTTAGTTTGAGTGACAGGATGAGGCGTTTGTGGGTGGTAACAGGGGAAGGTGCTTGTGAACGGGGGAGTGGAGATCCGAAAGCAGGCGTGCCTGACTATGCAAATGGTGTTTTATGGGAGTGCATAATTAACTAAGTAGTGTCATGGCACAGGTGACATGGGAGATTTTTACACTGACTTGATCGTAGTGCTTAAGAGAGGGTATGGTCAACGTTAAGCTCTACGACCAGCTTCGATGGTTCCCGAAGGTCTCGATTAATCCTTATATGCCCAGAGATGAAGTGTATTGCGAACGAGAAGGGGGCGTGTTTTTAGTCTTACGGCCGCTTCCTCCCCTCATTCGTCCAGCTAACATGGGATGGGATAGCACAGTGTGGGTGTGAATAGGAGAGTACATTGTGGGATGAGGTATGAGAGAGTATAGTGTCAGATGGGGGGCACAGTACCATGTGGAAGCACAGTGTGGGATGGGGAGCTTTGTATAAAAAAAAAAAATATTATATATAGACAGATACAGATGGGCCCAGCTAGTTTGTTGCTCACAGCGTGCCATTCAGGCCTCTGTGTCGCACCATGGTACGTTACGTGATGACCTTACTGTACTTTGGTGTACCGTGGTATTCTACAACAAAAGATAAGCCATGGCATGTAATACACCGCTTAACCGTTGGATGGTGAGAGCTCCACTGATGAAATTTGTACTACTGAATACCATACTGTTAAATCGGATGGATATCCCTGACGAGCGGCCAATACATGTAGTGTATTTGCATATTGCATGTTTGCACAACCAATCTTTTTAATAATATCACATAATCTCTTAGAAAGGGATACAAATCAGTACACATACATAACTACAGTAGTGTAATTGCCATGTTCTTATGATGGTATAACCGATATTGTACATTAATGAGACCCATGCACAGCTTTCAATGAGACAGGATTAATTATTCTCTAATGATGGGGTACTGTGTATACATGTACTAGTATAATATTTTGAAAGGAAGACACATTTTTTTATTATTAAAAACAGCAGCGGGTAGGTGGAGTGCACACGGATGAGCCTGCTATTGACATTGCACACATTGCTTGCTGTAGTTCGTAGATGTCACATCACATACACGACCGGTGCAGCTCTTGATATGGCTGGCTTGTGTGGGATACAAGTTTGGGTAAGCGCCTTGCAGAGTGGTCGTCCTGGGTTTGAAACCTGGAAAATAATATATTTTATTAAAATCTTCACTATAGGATTAAAAAGAAATCACTTGGTGGTGTGTGAGTTCTGTCATTTATACAGGTATCTGTGTTAACCAAAAATATTTACTCCCAGCATTGCATAAAGACCAAGCAATTGAAGTTCAGTATTCTTATCCAACCCTACTGAACTCAATACATTGTCCACAGCTTCCCACCACTTGGCATTTCTATGCTGATGCACTGTGTGCTCAAGAAAGTGGTGTGTGGTGTTGCATACACCATGTAGCACCCTGCTAGTTGCACTATGCTGTGGCGTATGGAGTTTCATAGTACTGCGCATGTCCAGTGGAGCCGGTCGAGAGTCACACACAGTGCATCCCAGACTTAGATACTATAGTGATTTCATGACTTAGAAACTAGTAGTGGGCTTTGTTTGAAAGAGGGGTCTCTGTATTACAAACTGTGCATTTTAAGCTAAACACTTGAGTCAATGTCGGCAGACTTAGACACTATAGTGATTTAATGACTTAGAAACTAGTAGTGGGGTCTGCATGAAAGAGGGGTCTTTGGATTACAAACGGAGTGTGCGTTTAAGTTGCACACTTGCAGCACAGTCAGCATGTCAGCACTGTGGTGGCTGCCAGCTCTGGGGGTTGCACATGGAATCTCTGGCGCATGCCCAGTGGAGCTACTCCAAATGCCATGTAGTGCCCTGCTAGATGCGCTATGCTATGGCATATTGAGTCTCATAGTACTGCGCATGCCCAGTGGAGCCGGTTAAGAGTCACACACAATGCATCCCAGACTTAGATACTATAGTGATCTCATGACTTAGAAACTAGTAGTGGGCTCTTTTTGAAAGAGGGGACTCTTTATTACAAACTGACTGTGCATTTTAAGCTGCACATTGCGCTACTGTCGGCATTATCGGCGCTGTCCCAGACTTAGATACTATAGTGATTTAATGACTTAGAAACCAGTAGTAGGGTCTAAGTGAAAGAGGGGTCTCTGGATAACAAACTGACTGTGCGTTTTAAGCCGCACACTTGTGGCACTGTGGGCATATTGGTGCTGTGGTGGCTGCCAGCTCCGAGGGTTGCACATGAGATCTCCGGCACATGCCCAGTGGAGCCATTCCACATGCCATGTAGCACCCTGCTAGTCACGCTATGCAGGGGCGTATGGAGTCTCATAGTGCTGCACATGCCCAGTGGGGCCAGTCGGGAGTGACACACAGTGCATCAGGTTCCTTCCCCCAAAGCAAGAAAGAGCCTTTCATTACCATAATAAAGGATGCTTTGTTAGCCATTTAAGCAGTCAGCTCAAGGTCTGCCCTTGTGTCCTGAAAAGGCTAGGCATGGTGACCATTGCCAAGGACACCATCAACCATCTGCTAGGACAACTAATGTGCCGCTATGAAAGTGTCAGTCACTGCAGCTCTGCAGAATACACAATGGCATGTCTTAGCAATTTGTAATGTTGTCTTAACAGTGGTGCATAAAACATCACGGAACTACAAGTCAACCCAAAAAGACATGTCTCTATATTACAAACTGACTGTGTTTTTTAAGACGCACACTTGCAGCAATTTTGGCACTGTCCCAGACTTAGATATTGTAGTGAATGCATGTATTAGAAACTAGTAGTGGGGTCTGAGTCACAGAGGGGTCCCTGGATTACAAACTGACTGTGCATTTTAAGCCACACACTTGTAGCACTGTTGGCATGTCGGCGCTGTGGCTGTCAGTTCCGGGAGCTGCACATGGGATCTTCGGCGCATGCCCAGTGGAGCCGGTCGGGAGTTGGACACAGTGCATAATCTCGAGGCTGATGCACTGTGTGCTCAAGAAAGTGGAGTGCAGTGCTGCATATGCCATGTAGCCCCCTGCTAGTTGGACTATGCTGTGGCATATGGAGTCTTATAGTACTGCGCATGCCCAGTGGAGCTGGTCGGTAGTCACACACAGTGCATCAGGTCCCTTCCCCCAAAGCAAGCAAGACCCTGTCATTACCATAATAAAAGACACATTGTTAGCCATATAAACAGTCAACTCAAGGTCTGTCCTTGTGTCCTCAAAAAAATGAGGAATGGTGTACATTGCCAAGGACACCATCCTCCATCTGCTGGGACAATTAATGTGCCACTATGAAAGTGTCAGTCACTGCAGCACTGCAGAATATGCAATGGCATGTCTTAGCAATTTGTAGTGTTGTCTAAGTTAACAGTGGTGCATAAAACATCACTGAAATACAAGTCACCCCAGAAAGACATGTCTCTATATTACAAACTGACTGTGTGTTTTAAGGCGCATACTTGTGGCACTGTAGGCACTGTCCCAGACTTAGATACTGTAGTAAATGCATGTATTAGAAACTAGTAGTGGGGTCTGAGTCACAGAAGGGTCCCCGGATTACAAACTGACTGTGCATTGTAAGCCACACACTTGCGGAACTGTCGTCACATCTTATAGTACTGCGCATGCCCATTGGAGTTTAGATGACTTAACTTACCTGAGAATGCAGTGTTTTCTCTCTGCCAAACTCACCCAAACAAGCAGCCTGCACATATCAGTGAAATATGTGAAGGCTGCTTGTGTGATCTACCTGTAAAAAAAAAGGGTTAAATGTTTTTAAAAAATGACGTCGGGTCCCAACCCAAAAGACATAACCAGCCCGGACTGCTCAGCCAGTCCTGGTTCCTAAAATTATGGGGGGAAAAATGTGTAGGGTTCCACAGTCATTTAGGAACCAGCACCTGGCTCCAGGGCCAGTCCTGGTTTTAAGTGTAAGGGGAAAAAATGTGTAGTTTGTCTCTATATTACAAACTGTGCATTTTAAACCACACACTTTTGTCAATGCTGGCACTGTCTGCGCTGTCCCAGACTAGATATTATAGTGATTTCATTATTTATAAAATAGTAGTGGGGTCTGAGTGAAAGAGGGCTCTCTGGATTACAAACTGAGTGTGTGTTTTCAGATGCATACTTGCGGCACTGTCAGCATGTTGGATCTGTGGTGGCTGCCAGCTCTTGGGCTTGTACATGGAATCTCTAGTGCACACCCAGTGCAGCCACTCCATATGCCATGTAGCGCCCTGCTAGTTGCGCTATGCTGTGGCGTATGAAGTCTCATAGTACTGCGCATGCCAGTGGAGCAGGTCAGGAGTGACAGAGTGCATCAGCACTAGGCTGATGCACTGTGTTCTGTACATGACAGGTGCAGCTTTCGACACGGCTGGTGTGTGTGGGATAGAGGTTTGGGTGAGCGCCTCAGAGTGGTCATTTTTTAAATCTCTTGGTGGTGTGTGTGTTGTCATTTATACAGGTATCTCTGTTGCCCAAAAAGATGTACTCCCAGCATTACATAAAGACGGAGCAATTGAAGTTCAGTATTTTTATCCAACCCAACTGTCTTGTAGGAAGCGTTATAGCGGCACGATACAATACTTTATTTTGGTGTTGTAAAACTGTACCATTTTCTTTTTTTCAGACAGAGCAAGTTCTGCACATGTTGGCCCTCTTTGGGTGATTGCCCACCTTTTAGTGGATTTTTTTTTTTCATTTTGTAATGCGTTTTGTTTGTTCTTCATTTATTGTATTTTTATTTATTGTGATAAATATTTTTGTTATACACCATGTTTTGTATTTTTCAATTTAATAATTTCTAGAAGAGAAAGTTAAATTTGCCTTTATCGTAAAGACGTCAACAGGATTTAAGCAAGTTCACCTGAGCTGTCTACAGTGTATCATCAAAAGAAGCTTCTGTCTACATTGTCTTAAGAAGATCCCCCCCAAAGCATAACCAGCCCCGGGCTCCTGAACCATACTTGCCTACTTTTGAAAAAGCATTTCAGGGAGATTATGAAAGCAGCACCTACGGTATAAGCCTGGTGGTAAAGTGGGTACATATTGCTACTTCTGAGAGGCACAAGTGCCAGCAGGCAGCTTGCACCCATTCCTCACCTTTTCAGGACACAAGTACTGTACTTTGTAATTGCAAGGGAAGACCTTGAGCTGACTGCTTAAATGGCTAACAAAGCTTCCTTTATTATGGTAATAAAAGGCTCTTGCTTGCTTTGGGGGAAGGGACCTCATGCATTGTGTCTCACTTCCCAAAGAGCAAGTTCTTAGAGTTACTCACTAACCAGCCCACGTGGGATCTGTCAGGAGTTGGAGCCAATCTACAGTTAGCTGCCTCTGATTGGATGGCGGCTCCAGACAGTTCACACTGATCAGTCAGGAACCGTATAGTGGTGTATGTGGACACACACATACACTGTTAATGTCAGTATATGGATCGGGTTACAATTTTTTCTCTTTGCCAAGACCACTGGATGCTATGGAGACCAGCGTGAGGATTGAGGTGAGTATAAGATCTTTATTCCAGGTGCTCCAAACAAATTCTACTAGAGAAGGGGTCTGACCAGCTGGCAGCAGGTAAGTATGTGTGAGGTAGGCAGGTAGATGTGTAATAAAGTTTTACTTTAGACGGTGTGTGTGTACTGTGTATCTTTAACTATTTAATTTACAGTGGAGGTACGGGTGCTGGCCACCTGCTGGCACTTGAAGTTCCACAAGTGCCAAAGGGCAGGCATGCTGGTACCTGTAGTTCCACTGTAAATTACAATAGTTTTTAACTATATACAACTTTAATACCCCTGTACCAACTGTTCCAGAGGTGTGGGGAAGAGCCCCAGGCTTCAGCCTAAGCCTGGTGTTTTGGGAGAGAGGGGACCCCTTCTTGGGGGTCCCCACCTCCACTGAGATCCCTGGCTTGGGCTGACCGGCTTGGGGTGTGAATGATTGGGCATGGAGGTCCGGTGATATGGTCCCCTGGTTGTGGCATGACACCCTGTTTTTTTTTTTTTGGTCCAATGTTGGTTTTAAATATAGGGGTACCCCTACACATTTTTTCCCCTTACACTTAAAACCAGGACTGGCCCTGGAGCCAGGTGCTGGTTCCTAAATGACTGTGGAACCCTACACATTTTTCCCCCCATAATTTTAGGAACCAGGACTGGCTGAGCAGTCCGGGCTGGTTATGTCTTTTGGGTTGGGACCCGACGTCATTTTTTAAAAACATTTAACCCTTTTTTTTTACAGGTAGATCACACAAGCAGCCTTCACATATTTCACTGATATGTGCAGGCTGCTTGTTTGGGTGAGTTTGGCAGAGAGAAAACACTGCATTCTCAGGTAAGTTAAGTCATCTAAACTCCAATGGGCATGCGCAGTACTATAAGATGTGACGACAGTTCCGCAAGTGTGTGGCTTACAATGCACAGTCAGTTTGTAATCCGGGGACCCTTCTGTGACTCAGACCCCACTACTAGTTTCTAATACATGCATTTACTACAGTATCTAAGTCTGGGACAGTGCCTACAGTGCCACAAGTATGCGCCTTAAAACACACAGTCAGTTTGTAATATAGAGACATGTCTTTCTGGGGTGACTTGTATTTCAGTGATGTTTTATGCACCACTGTTAACTTAGACAACACTACAAATTGCTAAGACATGCCATTGCATATTCTGCAGTGCTGCAGTGACTGACACTTTCATAGTGGCACATTAATTGTCCCAGCAGATGGAGGATGGTGTCCTTGGCAATGTACACCATTCCTCATTTTTTTGAGGACACAAGGACAGACCTTGTTGACTGTTTATATGGCTAACAATGTGTCTTTTATTATGGTAATGACAGGGTCTTGCTTGCTTTGGGGGAAGGGACCTGATGCACTGTGTGTGACTACCGACCAGCTCCACTGGGCATGCGCAGTACTATAAGACTCCATATGCCACAGCATAGTCCAACTAGCAGGGGGCTACATGGCATATGCAGCACTGCACTCCACTTTCTTGAGCACACAGTGCATCAGCCTTGAGATTATGCACTGTGTCCAACTCCCGACCGGCTCCACTGGGCATGCGCCGGAGATCCCATGTGCAGCTCCCGGAACTGACAGCCACAGCACCGACATGCCAACAGTGCTACAAGTGTGTGGCTTAAAATGCACAGTCAGTTTGTAATCCAGGGACCCCTCTGTGACTCAGACCCCACTACTAGTTTCTAATACATGCATTCACTACAATATCTAAGTCTGGGACAGTGCCAAAATTGCTGCAAGTGTGCGTCTTAAAAAACACAGTCAGTTTGTAATATAGAGACATGTCTTTTTGGGTTGACTTGTAGTTCCGTGATGTTTTATGCACCACTGTTAAGACAACATTACAAATTGCTAAGACATGCCATTGTGTATTCTGCAGAGCTGCAGTGACTGACACTTTCATAGCGGCACATTAGTTGTCCTAGCAGATGGTTGATGGTGTCCTTGGCAATGGTCACCATGCCTAGCCTTTTCAGGACACAAGGGCAGACCTTGAGCTGACTGCTTAAATGGCTAACAAAGCATCCTTTATTATGGTAATGAAAGGCTCTTTCTTGCTTTGGGGGAAGGAACCTGATGCACTGTGTGTCACTCCCGACTGGCCCCACTGGGCATGTGCAGCACTATGAGACTCCATACGCCCCTGCATAGCGTGACTAGCAGGGTGCTACATGGCATGTGGAATGGCTCCACTGGGCATGTGCCGGAGATCTCATGTGCAACCCTCGGAGCTGGCAGCCACCACAGCACCAATATGCCCACAGTGCCACAAGTGTGCGGCTTAAAACACACAGTCAGTTTGTTATCCAGAGACCCCTCTTTCACTTAGACCCTACTACTGGTTTCTAAGTCATTAAATCACTATAGTATCTAAGTCTGGGACAGCGCCGATAATGCCGACAGTAGCGCAATGTGCAGCTTAAAATGCACAGTCAGTTTGTAATAAAGAGTCCCCTCTTTCAAAAAGAGCCCACTACTAGTTTCTAAGTCATGAGATCACTATAGTATCTAAGTCTGGGATGCATTGTGTGTGACTCTTAACCGGCTCCACTGGGCATGCGCAGTACTATGAGACTCAATATGCCATAGCATAGCGCATCTAGCAGGGCACTACATGGCATTTGGAGTAGCTCCACTGGGCATGCGCCAGAGATTCCATGTGCAACCCCCAGAGCTGGCAGCCACCACAGTGCTGACATGCTGACTGTGCTGCAAGTGTGCAACTTAAACGCACACTCCGTTTGTAATCCAAAGACCCCTCTTTCATGCAGACCCCACTACTAGTTTCTAAGTCATTAAATCACTATAGTGTCTAAGTCTGCCGACATTGACTCAAGTGTGTAGCTTAAAATGCACAGTTTGTAATACAGAGACCCCTCTTTCAAACAGAGCCCACTACTAGTTTCTAAGTCATGAAATCACTATAGTATCTAAGTCTGGGATGCACTCTCGACCGGCTCCACTGGACATGCGCAGTACTATGAAACTCCATACGCCACAGCATAGTGCAACTAGCAGGGTGCTACATGGTGTATGCAACACCACACACCACTTTCTTGAGCACACAGTGCATCAGCATAGAAATGCCAAGTGGTGGGAAGCTGTGGACAATGTATTGAGTTCAGTAGGGTTGGATAAGAATACTTAACTTCAATTGCTTGGTCTTTATGCAATGCTGGGAGTAAATATTTTTGGTTAACACAGATACCTGTATAAATGACAGAACTCACACACCACCAAGTGATTTCTTTTTAATCCTATAGTGAAGATTTTAATAAAATATATTATTTTCCAGGTTTCAAACCCAGGACGACCACTCTGCAAGGCGCTTACCCAAACTTGTATCCCACACAAGCCAGCCATATCAAGAGCTGCACCGGTCGTGTATGTGATGTGACATCTACGAACTACAGCAAGCAATGTGTGCAATGTCAATAGCAGGCTCATCCGTGCGCACTCCACCTACCCGCTGCTGTTTTTAATAATAAAAAAATGTGTCTTCCTTTCAAAATATTATACTAGTACATGTATACACAGTACCCCATCATTAGAGAATAATTAATCCCGTCTCATTGAAAGCTGTGCATGGGTCTCATTAATGTACAATATCGGTTATACCATCATAAGAACATGGCAATTACACTACTGTAGTTATGTATGTGTACTGATTTGTATCCCTTTCTAAGAGATTATGTGATATTATTAAAAAGATTGGTTGTGCAAACATGCAATATGCAAATACACTACATGTATTGGCCGCTCGTCAGGGATATCCATCCGATTTAACAGTATGGTATTCAGTAGTACAAATTTCATCAGTGGAGCTCTCACCATCCAACGGTTAAGCGGTGTATTACATGCCATGGCTTATCTTTTGTTGTAGAATACCACGGTACACCAAAGTACAGTAAGGTCATCACGTAACGTACCATGGTGCGACACAGAGGCCTGAATGGCACGCTGTGAGCAACAAACTAGCTGGGCCCATCTGTATCTGTCTATATATAATATTTATTTTTTTATACAAAGCTCCCCATCCCACACTGTGCTTCCACATGGTACTGTGCCCCCCACCTGACACTATACTCTCTCATACCTCATCCCACAATGTACTCTCCTATTCACACCCACACTGTGCTATCCCATCCCATGTTAGCTGGACGAATGAGGGGAGGAAGCGGCCGTAAGACTAAAAACACGCCCCCTTCTCGTTCGCAATACACTTCATCTCTGGGCATATAAGGATTAATCGAGACCATCGGGAACCATCGAAGCTGGTCGTAGAGCTTAACGTTGACCATACCCTCTCTTAAGCACTACGATCAAGTCAGTGTAAAAATCTCCCATGTCACCTGTGCCATGACACTACTTAGTTAATTATGCACTCCCATAAAACACCGTTTGCATAGTCAGGCACGCCTGCTTTCGGATCTCCACTCCCCCGTTCACAAGCACCTTCCCCTGTTACCACCCACAAACGCCTCATCCTGTCACTCAAACTAACAACCTGGCAAAGTTGAAGGAGAGAAAAATTTCTGATCGCAACAGTTAGTTTGCGCACGCGCATTACGAAACTTACGCATGTGCTGTTTTGCGAACATCGCTGGGTACGGCCGAGCGGGCGCTTACGACCGACTCTGAATGAGGTCCTGTGTGCTCTCCCATCCCCCCTCTCATACTGTGCTATCCCATCCATCATCCCACACTGTGCTCTCCCATCCCCCAATCCCACACTGTGCCCTCTCATCCCCCATCCCACACTGTGCTCTCCCATCCCCCACCCCACACTGTGTGCTCTCCCATCCCCCCTCTCACACTGTGCTATCCCATCCCCATCCCGCTCTGTGCCCTCCCATTCCCCATCCCACACTGTGTGCTCTCCCATCCTCCCTCTAACACTGTGCCCTCCCATCCCCCATCCCACACTGTGTGCTCTCCCATCCCCCATGGTGCTCTCCCATCCCCCATCCCACACTGTGCTCTCCCATCCCCATCCCACACTGTGCTCTCACATCCCCCTTCTCACATTAAGCTATCCCATCCCCCTCTCACACTGCTCCCCATTCCCTCAAACTGTGTCCTCCCAACCCCCCTCTAACACTGTGCTCTCCCATCCCCCACTGTGCTTCCCAAACCTATCCCACATTTTGAATCCCTTCCACCTCCTCCCAGGCTGCACTTACCTGCTAGAGCTTCCTGGGCAGCTTCTGATGATTCCTCCTTCTCGGTCCTGACTGTTGTTGCTGAGCAGGACTGGAGAGACAGAGCACTGTGGTGGGGGCTGGAGCTTGCTGATGACTGCCTCTATCTCTCAGCCAGTGGATCTGAGGACAGTTCCACTTACATCAGACTCCTCAGATCACTGGCTGAGAGATCGAGGAGTCATCAGACAACAGCTCCACCCCCACCACAGTGCTGAGCTTCACCAAGCCACGGCAGCAGCCAGTAATAAGTAAGTGGCCTGCTAGTATAAGTAATATAATATATATGCAGTTAATGTCTGCTGGCCGGGTGGCAGATGCACCCTGCCCCCCACCACTGGACTTGCTCTGCAGTGATCAGCAGGGGCTCCATACATGCCTGCACCCTGCTGATTACTGCAGCAGCAGTGCAGGCAGCTGTACTCTCCGGGTCCCCCTAGGACCTTGGGGCCTGTTACAGTTGTACCCCTGAGCCCCCCTGTCACCGGGCCTGGGTGATACAGGACTTCCCAAACATTTAAGTTGCTATTTTTTGTAGTCAAGTGCCCTTTTTGTAAACAATTTTAAAAATATTTTTTAGGGTTATGCCTAGATATTTCTGATGGAAGTGTCTTGCAATCCAGAAGTGGAACACAAGCTATACTCTGATTATTGGTTCCTTTCTGTTCCTTTTGGCCATTCAGGTACTTCTGCCGGAAACACCATGCATTCCAGCTAACTGTAGATTGGCTCCAACTCCTGACAGATCCCACGTGGGCTGGTTAGTGAGTAACTCTAAGAACTTGCTCTTTGGGAAGTGAGACACAATGCGTGAGGTCCCTTCCCCCAAAGCAAGCAAGAGCCTTTTATTACCATAATAAAGGATGCTTTGTTAGCCATTTAAGCAGTCAGCTCAAGGTCTTCCCTTGCAATTACAAAGTACAGTACTTGTGTCCTGAAAAGGTGAGGAATGGGTGCAAGCTGCCTGCTGGCACTTGTGCCTCTCAGAAGTAGCAATATGTACCCACTTTACCACCAGGCTTATACCGTAGGTGCTGCTTTCATAATCTCCCTGAAATGCTTTTTCAAAAGTAGGCAAGTATGGTTCAGGAGCCCGGGGCTGGTTATGCTTTGGGGGGGATCTTCTTAAGACAATGTAGACAGAAGCTTCTTTTGATGATACACTGTAGACAGCTCAGGTGAACTTGCTTAAATCCTGTTGACGTCTTTACGATAAAGGCAAATTTAACTTTCTCTTCTAGAAATTATTAAATTGAAAAATACAAAACATGGTGTATAACAAAAATATTTATCACAATAAATAAAAATACAATAAATGAAGAACAAACAAAACGCATTACAAAATGAAAAAAAAAATCCACTAAAAGGTGGGCAATCACCCAAAAGAGGGCCAACATGTGCAGAACTTGCTCTGTCTGAAAAAAAGAAAATGGTACAGTTTTACAACACCAAAATAAAGTATTGTATCGTGCCGCTATAACGCTTCCTACAAGACAGTTGGGTTGGATAAAAATACTGAACTTCAATTGCTCCGTCTTTATGTAATGCTGGGAGTACATCTTTTTGGGCAACAGAGATACCTGTATAAATGACAACACACACACCACCAAGAGATTTAAAAAATGACCACTCTGCGGCGCTCACCCAAACCTCTATCCCACACACACCAGCCGTGTCGAAAGCTGCACCTGTCATGTACAGAACACAGTGCATCAGCCTAGTGCTGATGCACTCTGTCACTCCTGACCTGCTCCACTGGCATGCGCAGTACTATGAGACTTCATACGCCACAGCATAGCGCAACTAGCAGGGCGCTACATGGCATATGGAGTGGCTGCACTGGGTGTGCACTAGAGATTCCATGTACAAGCCCAAGAGCTGGCAGCCACCACAGATCCAACATGCTGACAGTGCCGCAAGTATGCATCTGAAAACACACACTCAGTTTGTAATCCAGAGAGCCCTCTTTCACTCAGACCCCACTACTATTTTATAAATAATGAAATCACTATAGTATCTAGTCTGGGACAGCGCAGACAGTGCCAGCATTGACAAAAGTGTGTGGTTTAAAATGCACAGTTTGTAATATAGAGACCTCTCTTTCAAACAGCGCCCACTACTAGTTTCTAAGTCATGAAATCACTATAGTATCTAAGTTGGGGATGCACTGTGTGTGACTCCCGACCTGCTCCACTGGGCATGCGCAGTACTATGAGACTCCATACGCCACAGCATAGCGTGGCTAGCAGGACGCTATGTGGCGTACTGTGAGGAGTGCCGCACACCACTTTCTTGAGCACACAGTGCATCAGCATTACAGTGGCATAAAGTAGCATAGAAATGCCAGGTGGTATGAAGTTGTGGACAATGTATTGAGTTTGGCGGCATTGAATAGAAGCGAATGATGGTTGGGGAACATTAGTGAATATTTATCCTGCCTCATTAAAAACTGTGCATGCGTGTGAAATCTTTTTAAAAAAAAGTACATGACTCACACACTTAATGTAATGATTTAAAACTTTATTACACATTCTTCTGCAGCTCTGATTCCATGAGGAAAACGCTGTACTATAGTGTACCGATTCACAGCTTCTGTCAGTCAATCATTGGGCGGTGATACAGAAAATGCATTGCAAATCTGACGCATGCCCTGTGTAGTTTAGGAAAAGTGGCACCTAGTGGCCAAAAAGTTGTATTACACGTTATGACTTTTTTCCAGTGCTACGCTACATTCCCTTACGAAACATTCCGTGTGGCGCGACTCAAGGCGTACTTTGTGGCGAAAGATGCATGGCGCGCTACATGGCATATGGAGCAACAAACTAGCTGGACCCATCTGTAGATAGATAGATAGATAGATAGATAGATAGATAGATAGATAGATAGATAGATAGAAAGATAGATAGATAGATAGATAGATAGAAAGATAGATAGATAGATAGATATAAATATGCTTATTCAAAGGAGCTAATACCAGTTCCCATGCTGCTTAGGTTAAGCCCTTCAAGAATCAAGTAGCCGGCGGAGTCAAGACAGCACCGAGAGATGAGAGGAATCGGTGCATGGTGAGCTGAGGAAATGACACATAAGCAGAGATGCTGCGGCAGGCATACATAGTACAAAGTAAGTGTGGGGCATGGAGGGAAACTTTGGGGGCTCATAGGTTCCCCAGAAAAAACACATATAGGCATACCTCCCAACTGTCCTGCTTCTGGCGGGACAGTCCCGCTACTCAAGTACTGTCCTGCCGTCCCACCCACGGGCTGCAGTGTCCCGCGGTGGGGAGAGTAGGGAGAAATCAATTTCACCCTGCTCTGCAGGTGAATAGATGCCATGCACATGCGCGCTCCATCTCTTCACTGTGCAGGGAGGGCAGACTCATGCAACTGGCCTGTTTCTACCAGGGACCTTGGAATGGGGGGCCCCTAAAAGAATGGATGTACAGTGCCCCATGATTTCTATTGCTGGCCCTGGTATCACCTAAGGACCCCCACTCCACACCGGACTGCTTTTATGGTCTCATGGGTTTCCTGGTCTCGTGGAAGCGCATGAGCATCATACTTTAGGCCAGCCACACACTATACCACTGGTGGCGCATGCGCCCTCTTACCAAGATGGCCGTGTGTTTCACCTGGCAGTAGCCAGGGAAATGGACACCATTCACAGGTCATATTTAGAGATAACTTTAAAAAGATTGTCTCACTCTGTTCCTTAAAAATGTCTATAAATAGTAAAAGGGCTGTTCAATAAGTAAGGTAAAAAGACCTCTCACGTGTGTAATGTTCTCTATTTCATTCTAATATCCCACCAGGCCAGAGCAGGTAGACCACTGCTTCCCCTCACGGCCATTAGACTGCTCCTCATATCAGTCATACTGCCCCAACTTCAGTTGTGAGATGGTGGGGCTGGCGGAAACACGGTCACACATTGAGGTGCGTAGTGTGATCAGATTTCTCGATCTAAAGGGCACATCAGCAGCTGTAATTCATCGCCAACTTGTCGAGGTGTATGTTGATAATGTCATCAGGTCACATAAACAGGTTTGGGTGTGGTGCACTGCCTTTGATTATATTTATTAAGGATGAGCGTGTTTGAATTTCAGAAATCCGAACCCCCTCCGAGCCCCCCCCCCCGATCCGAGCAGGGAACCGATGAGTCAGGCTCAGGTTTTCCCGCCTGGCTCGGAGCTGAAATCGAGGCAAAACGTCATCATCCTGCTGTCGGATTCTCGCGAGTTTTGAATTCTAGAAAAGGTCCTGCGATCGCCGCCATTTTTCATACCGGCTGTGAAGCGTGCGTGCAGAGGGAGGGACCTGGGAGCTGTTGGCTAGTGTTGTGTGATACATTACATACTGGGCTGGCTGGCTACTGTGTAGAGGCTGGCTACTGTTGTCCATATAGTAGCTGGCTGTTGTCCTGTTCATAGGGGCTGCTAGAGGGAGGGAGCTGGGAGCTGTTGGGTACTGTACTGTTGTGATAATAAATAAAAATAATAAAATTAGTACACTAGTTATATAGTTATATACATTACAATACTGGGCTGGCTGGCTACTGTGAAGAGGGAGGGAGCTGGGAGTGTTTGCTGATGCTGGCTGGCTACTGTTGTCCATATACATAGGGGCTGGCTGGTTGCTGTTGTCCATATAGGGGATGGCTGTTGTCCTTTCCATAGGGGCTGGCTGGCTGTAGTGCTGTGTACACAAAACCCAAAACACGGAAGGGTGGTTTTGGCAAAACCAATCCAGATCCAAAACACGAAGAAAGATCCAGATCCAAAAAGTGGCACCGGCCACTTTTCGTGTTTTGTGTTTTGGTTTTGGATCTGGATCTTTCTTCGTGTTTTGGATCTGGATTGGTTTTGCCAAAACCACCCTTCCGTGTTTTGGGTTCTGGGGTTTGTGTTTTGGATCTGTATTTTTTTTAAAAAGCATAAAAACAGCTAAAATCACAGAATTTGTGGGTTTTTCTGCTCCTATGCTATTATTAACCTCAATAACCTTAATTTCCACTCATTTCCAGTCTATTCTGAACACCTCACACCTCACAATAGTGTTTTTATGTCCAAAAGGTTGCACCGAGGTAGCTGGATGACTATGCTAAGCGACACGAGTGGGCGGCACAAACACGTGGCCCATCTAGGAGTGACACTGCAGTGGCAGACAGGATGGCAGTTTGAAAAACTAGGCCGCAAACAGTACATAATGCAAAGAAAAAAAGAGGTGCACCCACCCTTATGTTGTATAAACAGGACATGCACGCTTTAACAAACCAATCATTTCAGCGCCAGGGTCTGCCACACGACTGTGGCTGAAATGATTGGTTCGTTTGGGCCCCCACAAAACAAGCTGGCAATTAATCTGTCCCTGCACAAACTGGCTCTACGGAGGCAAGATGTCGTCCTCATCCTCCTCATTCACCGATTCCTCACCCTCTTCAGTGTTGTGTACATCCTCATCCTCACAGAGTATTAATTCATCCCCGCTGGAATCCATCACCACAGGTCCTTCTGTACGTTATGGAGGCTGGTCTCCCTGGAAGAGTTGATAATTAATTTTTATGAACATCATCTTCTCCACATTTTGTGGAAGCAACCTCCTACGCCTTTCGCTGACAAGGTTCCCGGCTGCACTAAACACTCTTTCGGAGTACACACTGGAGGGGGGGCAACTCAGGTAAAATAGAGCCAGTTTGTACAGGGGCCTCCAAATTGCCTCTTTTTCCTGCCAGTACATGTACGGACTGTCTGACATGCCTACTTGGATGCTGTCACCGATGTAATCCTTTAACAGACAGACGCATGCTTGTCGCTGCTGCTTTGAGGATGCAGGTGCGGCTACAGCCCACACAATTCACAAAGACAGAAAAAAAAAATTTTTTATTTTTTTGTGGAGCGCACTTTGAGGGTTACACCACCCTTTAACAGCCAGATGCACGCTTGTCACTGCTGCTTTGAGGATGCACGTGCGGCTACTGCGCATACATTTCACGCACAAACACAGAAAAAAAGATTATTTTATTTTGGTTGGAGCGCACTTTGTGGGTTACACCACCCTTTAACAGACAGATGCACGCTTGTCGCTGCTGCTTTGAGGATGCAGGTGGAATCTAGATGGGATTTGGAACTGGGGACACACTACCTCCATCAATTGTCTAAATCCCACTGCACTAATGGCGGATACCGGACGCACGTCTAACACCAACATACCAGTCAAGGTCTCAGTTATACGTTTTGCTTCAGGATGACTGCTGTCATAATTCATCCTCCTCGCTAAGGACTGTTGGAGGGTCAATTGTTTAGTAAAAGTAGTGGTGTTCCTACTTTCTCTCTGGGATGATGAACAACTTCCAGCAGCAAGTTTGGTCCTCCATTTATGTTGTATTGATATATACGTGCGGCTAAGGCGCACACAAACACAGAAAATATTTTTTTATTTTTGTTGGAGACTAGTCCACTTTGTGGGTTACACCACCCTTTAAGAAATGAGCCAGCCAGCCCTTTAGTTATGGGACACAGGCGCTGCTCCTTTGTTGATGCACGTGCAGCCACAGTGCACACAATTCACAAACACAGAAAATATTTTTTTATTTTGTTTGGAGTGCACTTTGGGGGTTACAGCACCCTTTAACGGTCAAGCCAGCCGGCCCTTTACCTATGACACAGGCGCACGCTTGGCGCTACTTTGTTGATGCACGTGCGGCTACTGCGCACACAATTCACAAACACAGAAAATATTTTTTTATTTGGTTTGGAGTGCACTTTGGGAGTTACAGCTTCCTTTAACGGTCAAGCCAGCCGGCCCTTTACTTATGACACAGGCGCACACTTGGCACTACTTTGTTGATGCACCTGTGGCTACTGCGCACACAATTCACAAACACAGAAAAAATATTTATTTTCTTGCACTTGGGGAGAGCACCGCTGATGGACAGAGCACCCCCTGGACAACACTACAGCACCCCTTTAGGGCTGGGACACTGCACAGGACTTTGGCGTGGACACAGCCCCTATGGACAACTGACTGCACAACACAGTCCAGCCAGCCCCTATGGACTTTGGACTGGAGGAGTGGACACAGCCCCTATGGACAACAGCAGCACAGCACAGCACAACACTACACTGCATTACACTACACTACACTACACTACACTACACAGCCTAGCCAGCCCTAACTCCCACCCTCCCTCTTCACTGTCCACAGCCGAGTGAGAAAATGGCGCTGACGCGGGTACCTTATATAGAATACAAAACCCGCAAGACCCGGAGGGCGGTATGATGATGTTTCGCCTCGATTTCAGATCCGGGTCAGGCGGGAAAAGTCGAGCCTGACTCGGATCGGCCTCGGATCGGGGGGGTTCGGATTTCAGATATCCGAACCCGCTCACCCCTAATTTATACATACTTATTGTGGAAATGGGACAATGTTTAGTGAGCGCAAGTAGTAGTTATGTCTTATATTTTTGTACAGTATAGATAGTTGAAAAGTACATGCCAGTGAGGGTCTGTTTACAACATGCAGTACCATGAGACAGAGATAAATACAGCAACCATAGAAACAAAAGCAGAAAAACAATGATCTTACTATCTGTGACTGCCAACTAGTAAGCCAGACCCAGGAGTATATTTACTAAGGTGAGAGTTTTTAGAAATGGAGATGTTGCCCATAGCAATCAATCAGATTCTACTCTACATTTAACTAGCACCTTCTAGAAATTAATAGCTAGAATCTGATTGGTTGCTATGGACAACATCTCCACTTCTAAAAACTCTCACTTTAGTAAATATAGAGAGAGACACTCACTAATGCTGCTGCAATCAGTGAAACAAGTAAAGAGAATCAGGAATTAAAAAGAGGCCTATTTGTGGTGTGGCAAAAAGAAAGGAATCATTGCTGGGATGTATTAAGATACCGTACACCAGCAGGGACATGGGTTCCAAATCCGTGCACTGTTAGAAGTGAAGGGATTGCTTCACTGCTCTATTAGGATCTGGAAGCTATTCTGCGCATGTGTGGTCTGCTGCCACTACTTTTTGTGGAAATAGCCCATAGGCTACAGTGGTGTAAGCTACCAGGGCCAAACTACGTAGTGCATTGCATCGCTTGGTAAATTCGGTAAAAATCTCTGTAGGAAAAAATCCTGTAGAAATCTACGGGGGCTGCTCTATCTGCTACAGTCCCCTGTACATACATTTGGGGGATAATTAATAATTGTGGGTAACCCCCGAAAAAGGGAGGTTTGGGCCCGGGGGCATAGCCTGCAAATATTAATAAATAGACCCCAATAAGAGAAGAAACCTTATTCAAATGAGACCAACCAGGAGCAGAACACTGTTGAAGAGGACAATATCAAGAACATTTTCAAATTGTATCCATATATGTTACATGAAGCAGCACAAATTGCCGATACTGCTGCAGGTCACTATTCATGCCCATAAGAAATGATGGATAATCCAAATACCCGTTTTGCCGCAAATAGATAAAATAACCTCGCTACAATTATACTTACATGCAACCATTAAGTTAACAGCTTAATACACATACGTTAGTTACTTCAATGAAACACATGTTTTCCTCTCATGCTGTTTTACACCTACAGCAGCAGGATGGAAAGACCAAACAACAGGTCTGATTCAGCAAGGATTGAAATTGCAAAGCTGCAGGCAGGCATATGTATGACACCCCCTGCTGCATTTGTGATCCCAGCACTGCGACGGAGGTAGCAGGCTGGGATCACCAACGCGACCATCGGTGGTCGATGGTCACGATGGTGGATGGCACCGGACCTCTGGCCAGCTGAGTAAGCCTCAGCGTACTCAGGCTGGCCGGCTTGCGAGCCCAGGACGCTGCATTGATCAACGCAGATCCTGTGCTGGCCACCCCTGGGAAACGGGCCGGACATGCCACCTTTCCGGGAATGCTGGCCGCTCCCCACACCACCCCTTAAATGCCTCTGTCTGTCAATCAGGCAGAGGCATTCAACGGTCTGCGTGCGACTATACAGGACCCATTCTGCACACTCGCAGAATGGGTCCTTGCGTGCACTGCTGACTCATAATTTTTTATTTTCTTCTTATCAATACCGGCCAGAAAAATAAAACAAGGGATCATTTGGACTACGTTTTTATTTATTTTATTGCCCTTTTTCTATTTTTAAAGGATTTCAATGGTAGAGGCTGTGGTCCTGCAGCTATGCAGTGATGGAGTATTGAGAAGAGACACTGACACATATGTGGTATAGGTGGTAAACATATACACAGGACCATTTCTAGGCCAAGAAGAACTCAGGGCAAGAAGTCCCTTTGGCAATCCCCTTAAAAAAAATCTATACTTTTGTTTTGTGTGCATTAAGTAACAATAAACCTTACATATATGGTGATTTCTCTGCAATGGGGAACCTCTAAAGAAATTGATCTTTCCTGAGCAGACAGTGTCTTCAGTCAGTATTCACTATTCATGTAGGAGATCAAATGGTCTGTAAGATGCCGGTTTGATTAGGAATATAACCAATGTCATCATTATATAACAGAGGTTCAACCAGACTAATGTCCCCTGTATCACTTACTGCACCATGGGCTCTATTTATTAACATTATTTTTACTAAAATAAAGTGAAAAAGGGTGTTTTCACACCCTTTTCACATTATTTTAGTTTCACCTGTAGTTATTACAGGGCAATTGGAGTAGAATTAGTAAAATTCTACTCCAACCCCCAGTATCACTTATTTTTAGTAAAGCAGATCGCATTTCCCATAATTGTAATGGGAAATGTGATCCGACCACAGTTACTAAAAATAAATTGTAAAAAAATACCTAGGGAAGCCCTGTGATAATAACGCCACCTGGAGGTGGCGTTATCCAGGGTCTCCCCCAGTTACCGGGCTCCCACTCTGCTCTAACGGGGAGAGCAGAGGCAGGCGCTGGTACCAGTAATCAGCTATGTGGTCTAAGCAGACCGCAAGCTGACTGCTGTAAAAAAAAGAAAAAAAAATTAAACTTTTTTTTTTTTACTACCTGACTCCAGGGACCGGTGATCGGGCCTCCGGTGATGGCTCCACTCTGGTCAGCTGGTCTCCCACAGTGCACTGGGGCCCGGTCATCAGGTGATCGGGCCCCAGTGCAGTATGGGAGATCACCTGATCGGGAAGCCCGGAGAAGATCACCGGAGGCCAGGAGGATGCAGGTAAGTCTAATGAAGGGAGGGGGGGGTCGCGGGGGGGGAGGGGGGGTTGCGGGGGTCTGCGATCGCGGGGCGGAGCTTAGCACCGGGGGCGGGGCTTAGCGTCGGTGGGGGGGTAGTAGCGGTGGTCGGTCGGCGCATGCGCGGGCTCTTAGTCGCTGTATTTTTTCCGAAAATACCGCGACTAGACTGCGGATGGGATCCGCAGGGACAGCTTTATCGCAAGCTCTGTCCCTGCAAGGGATTTATAGTAAATCCCTGTGATATTGCCTGAATTCGCAATGCGAATTCACTCGGTAATATCACACTACAATCCGCATTCAATATGCGGATTGTAGTAAATAGAGCCCCATGTCTCCTACAGCCTCCTGCCCCCTGTGTCTCTTCAGTCTCTTGCCCCCTGTATCTCTCCAGTCTTCTGTCCTTTGTCTTTCCTGTATCATACCCACTGTGTCTTTCCTGCCTTCTGTCACTCCAGCCTGTCACTCTAGCATCCTGTTTTCCAGCCTCTTGTCCTCTCCTACCCCCTGTCACTCCAGTCTTCTGTCTTGTAAGCCCCCTGACCCTTTCCACTCGCCATTTCGGCATGGTGCTAATGATAGGAGTCGGCATTTCCATGCCGGGCTTTCAGTGTCGGGATTCGGGTGGTCGGCATTCCGGCCGCTGGCATCCTGACTACATCCCATTTCATACATATATGAATGTTACAGGTATGGACACAAGTGTATACTAAGGTAAAAACAACTGGGTGCATGGCAGCACAATCTTTTAAGAACTGATTTCTGCGCAGTACATGCTTTACTAATTTACTAAATCCCACTCGCTGTATTTTACTCTTCCACACTCACTACATATGTCTATGTTATTAAGTCTCTTTTATTTATCTAGACATTCACACTGAATCTGATTTTTTTCTGCAAGATGAAAAGTTAGATATAATATATAGTACTGTATATGCTTATAGTTACTATGTTAAATAACCTTTTGAATTCAATGCTAAATTGACCACCCTCTCTAATATAACCCTGCAATGACTGTATCTTTGTTGGCTGCATCATAGAAGTCTCATACATCGGCAGCTGCAATAATACTTTAATACCCTTGGACAACTAAAAAAGAGGCATATATCCTTAGACAACCATGAAAACTGTTCAAATTCGTCATAGATTAATCTGTACCATAGGTCAGACATGAGATTTGTTTTTAAAAGTGAAAATTTGAAGCAAACAAGATTTGCAGCAGAGGTTTTATGCCATAGGTATAAATTCCTGGGTTGTTTCACTGTACATACAGGATGTTCAATTTAATTATTAATTATTATTTTTTAATAAGTTTTCACTAGATCATTGAGGTTTATTTTTGGTCATGTTCCTTTTCTCCAGAAAGTGAAAGGGTTAAGCTGCAATGGTCTGCATCTTGTATATATTAGTAAAGGCCTGCTTTTGCTGAGCTACAAATGTGCTTGACGGTTTATCATAGTGGCCAAATTTATACACCATGATAAATGTTGTTTGTAATTCTATAGATTTATTGCAGACAATGGTACCAGATAATATAGACTGCAGAGCACTAAAAGGAAGATACAAAAGCCAAATAGGGCAAAATGGTAGGTCCAGATTTCAATAAATATAAACAAATAAGCGGTGGAGAATCCACAACTGTTAAATATAAAAGAATCCTAAAATAAAGTTGTAAAAATAAAAAGAGTTGCAAAATAAATAAAAATAAAAAATTAACAAAAAAAAAATATTAATTACAATGTTTTCGGTCCCAAAACTCCAGCTTTTGAAAAAGAAAACAAATGCAATATTCATGCATTGAATTGCTGGGCACATGAGGAGCGTATTTAAAAAGACATCATACTATGGGAGGAATTCAATTACACATGACAAAGTGAAAATGTAAGTTTTGCACAATATGCGTGTTTTGGTGCGATATTATCACGTCTTTTGTCTATGCGCACTCCCATTTTGCACAGTATCCAATTACAAAGGACGTGAAAATGCATTAGCATAAAAACTGTTCTTGGATTAACTATCGAAAAGCACTGGTGAACTTGGGAAAATCTGTCTGTACCCCATAAAAAGGCTTACTGACATCGGGAATCAATTTAGATATGTATTAGCGGCCCTTATCGGGGGTTAGGTTTAGACACTCCAGGGGGGGGAATTAGGGTTAGGCACTCCCCCCGGGAGTGTTAGGATGTGGGAAGGGGGTTAGGCACCCCTGGGGGGTGGTTAGGGTTAGGCACCCCCCCGGGAGACTTAAGTTTTACGTTGAGCGGAGGGGGGATTTAGGTTAGGCATCACCGGCGGGGAGGTTATGGTTAGGCACCCCCCGTGGAGGTTAGGGTTAGGCACCACAAAGGGTTAGAGGACTTACCTGTCTGCATCGGGATCCTCAACTGTCAGCCGCTGGTATTTCATACCCACTCCCTAATAACAGTATTTGGTTTTCTTAAATTATGTCAAATAGTTGTTATATGCATAGTTACATAAGTGTGGAAAAATTATAAAAAGCAATTTTTTTGTACAAAATAAATGCTGCACTTAAAATGGGGGTACATTAAAATGGGTGGAAGTATATTTTTGAGTAAAAAAAGTGCACTTTAAAAATGTTTTAAAAATACACCTGGTGCAGCCACCTGTAATGTTTAAAACACATGTGCCATCCATGTAGCCCCCCATAATACCTGACCCACTACTTTAATTCCATTGTCCTACTTTAAATTTTCACCCCAACATTGACATTGGCCAAATTAAGCTAATTAAAAAATAATTTTTACCTAATTTGTCAATTGGGGGAATGTCCAAGGAGTTCTGAATCAAGGGCCGGACACTCTTTGAGAGCGCTTGCTCTGAATCAGGGCTTCCTTTTTTTTAAAAAAAAGACGGCCTCCTGGCCGCTTGCATAGCTGTGGGTGACCACCCACAGCTTATGCGAGCGGCCAGGTGATGGTCGCGATAGTCAAGACCATCGCGACCATCAGGCTTGTGACGAGACCTTTGTGGCTTCAAGCCCCGGTGGACTTCCTGCTCTAATAGAGCAGGAAGTCCACCTACTGACATCACGAGTGATGTCAGTAGGGCCGCCCACAAACGGCAGGCGTTCCTGAAGGAACGCCTCCGTTTGCCCAGCCACCCCCCCTTCCCGCCTCCAAAATGGGGCAAGCTGTCAATCACCATCGACAGCTGCCCCGCTTTGGTGCAAGACCCGTAGCGACGGAGTGCCCATCGCTGGCCGGGTCTCGCGCATGCACACACCGTGGCCAATTCCGGCATGAGTATGCGCAGTGAGGGACCATAGACCCGCGTGCGAGCGGGTCGGAATCAGGCCCCGAGTCCTCACATTTTTAAACAAAAATAGGGATTTTGCACAAATTTTCACCTGGTGAAAACAGTTCATCATTTTTTGGCTTTGAAGATTTCACACCTGCTATAACTTCAGCAATAGGATTGCAGGATATGCTTTTTTGTGTGAAAAGTTTGCACTTGCAAAAACTTTTTGACAAACAGCGGCTTTTCGCGGCTAATTGAATCCAGCCCTAAATTTCTTTACATTTATATGGAGTGCATATGACTCCAGGCTAAAATTATGTGCTCCGTATATGTTTATGTATAACAAATAGAGACAGACTTGGAGATCTATTTGTGAAGCAGCGAAGTGTCCTGTTTATCTGCACTTCATAGAGCAAGCTACCATTGGAGAAGCTTATTACGTCTCCAGCGGGGCACCCGCTCCTGTATGTATCGCATCACCATACAGACCGGAACGCCAAATGTGGATATACACCTACGCTTCGTAAGACAGGTAAGTGTATATGAAATGCTACTTATCAAAACTATAGATCGCATCAAAGAGATGCGATCTACAGTGATAAATAACAATTCTATACTACATATCTTTATGAACAGACCCCTTGGTATTGTATCTTATCTATAAGTTCATGATATTCTATGTTACTGTACTTATTTATATCAAGGTTAATAATAATATAAATACATTTAATAAAGTATAAATCTGAAGCATTATAATGATAACAGATACCACATTTAGCTAATCCCAGCCCTACCCCAACCATACAAAAGACTGAATTGAACACTTTTGTTACAGTTATATTCATAAACTACAAATTTCACAGACTACTTGGTGGAAACATTAGCATATCTATAATAGGTGCAGGGTGTGCCGCTCTACTTTGCAGTACAGCAGAAATCACTGGCAAATGGCACTATGTACATTTTCCCAGTGTTTTGCACATGCGCACTAGTGTCCGGGAACGTGACATGGACACCATGTTTCCGGAGACCTGCACATGCTCAGTAGACTCTGGTTCAAAGTAGGGGTGTGCACCGGCCACTTTTCGTGTTTTGTGTTTTGGTTTTGGATCTGGATCTTTCTTCGTGTTTTGGATCTGGATTGGTTTTGCCAAAACCACCCTTCCGTGTTTTGGGTTCTGGGTTTTGTGTTTTGGATCTGGATTTTTTTTTAAAAAAGCATAAAAACAGCTAAAATCACAGAATTTGTAGGTTTTTCTGCTCCTATGCTATTATTAACCTCAATAACCTTAATTTCCACTCATTTCCAGTCTATTCTGAACACCTCACAGCTCACAATAGTGTTTTTATGTCCAAAAGGTTGCACCGAGGTAGCTGGATGACTATGCTAAGCGACACGAGTGGGCGGCACAAACACGTGACCCATCTAGGCGTGAAACTGCAGTGGCAGACAGGATGGCAGTTTGAAAAACTAGGCCCCAAACTGTACATAATGCAAAGAAAAAAAAGAGGTGCAAGATGGAATTGTCCTTGGGCCCTCCCACCCACCCTTATGTTGTATAAACAGGACATGCACACTTTAACAAACCAATCATTTCAGCGCCAGGGTCTGCCACACAACTGTGGCTGAAATGATTGGTTCGTTTGGGCCCCCACAAAACAAGCTGGCAATTAATGTGTCCCTGCACAAACTGGCTCTATGGAGGCAAGATGTCATCCTCATCCTCCTCATCCACCGATTCCTCACCCTCTTCAGTGTGTACATCCTCATCCTCACAAAGTATTAACTCGTCCCCACTTGAATCCACCACCACAGGTCCCTCTGTACCTTCTGGAGGCTGGTCTCCCTGGAAGAGCTGATAATTCATTTTGATGAACATCATCTTCTCCACATTCTGTGGAAGCAACCTCCTACGCCTTTCGCTGACAAGGTTCCCGGCTGCACTAAACACTCTTTCGGAGTACACACTGGAGGGGGGGCAACTCAGGTAAAATAGAGCCAGTTTGTACAGGGGCCTCCAAATTGCCTCTTTTTCCTGCCAGTACAGGTATGGACTGTCTGCCATGCCTACTTGGATGCTGTCACCGATGTAATCCTCCACCATTCTGTCAATGGTGACAGTATCATATGCAGTGACAGTAGACATGTCAGAAATTGTTGCCAGGTCCTTCAGTCCGGACCAGATGTCCAAACTTGGTCCTGCCTGCCCTGCATCACCGCCAGCGGGTTGCTTAGGATACCTAAGTTTTTTCCTGGCAGCCCCAGTTGCAGGAGAAAATGAAGAAGGAGCCGTTGACGTGTCACGTTCCGCTTCAGCTGACAGTGTGTTCACCAGCAGGTCTTTGCACCTCTGCAGGCTTGTGTCGGCCGGAAAGAGAGACACCACATAGGCTTTAAACCTAGGATCGAGCACGGTGGCCAAAACGTAGTGGTCTGATTTCAACAGATTGACCACCCTGGAATCCTGGCAAAGCGAATGAAGGGCTTCATCCACAAGTCCCACATGCCGAGCGGAATCGCTCCGTCTTAGCTCCTCCTTCACTTTCTCCAGCTGCTACTGCAAAAGCCTGATGAGGGGAATGACCTGACTCAAGCTGGCAGTGTCTGAACTGACTTCACGTGTGGCAAGTTCGAAGGGCTGGAGAACCTTGCACAACACGGAAATCATTCTCCACTGCGCTTGAGTCAGGTGCATACCCCCTCCTTTGCCTATGTCATAGGTGGATGTATAGGCTTGTATGGCCTTTTGCTGCTCCTCCATCCTCTGAAGCATATAGAGGGTTGAGTTCCACCGCGTCACAACCTCTTGCTTCAGGTGATGGCGGGGCAGGTTCAAGAGTGTTTGCTGGCGCTCCAGTCTTCGGCACGCAGTCGCTGAATGGCGAAAGTGGCCAGAAATTTTTCGGGCCACCCAAAGCGTCTCCTGCACGCCCCTGTCGCTTTTCAGAAAATTCTGCACCACCAAGTTTATTGTGTGAGCAAAACATGGGACGTGCTGGAATTTGCCCAGATGTAATGCCCGCACAATATTGGTGGCGTTGTCAGATATCACAAATCCCCAGGAGAGTCTAAGTGGGGTAAGCCACTGGGCGATGATTTCCCTCAGTTTCTCTAAGAGGTTGTCGGCGGTGTGCCTCTTACTGAAACCGGTGATACACAGCGTAGCCTGCCTTGTAACGAGCTGGCATTTCTGAGATGCTGCTACTGGTGACGCTGCTGCTGTTGCTGCGTAAGGTGATACATCTACCCAGTGGGCTGTCACAGTCATATAGTCCTTAGTCTGCCCTGTTCCACTTGTCCACATGTCCGTGGTTAAGTGGACATTGTGTACAACGGCATTTTTCAGGACACTGAGGACACTTTTTCTGACGTTTCTGTACAGTCTCGGTATCGCCTGCCTAGTGAAGTGGAATCTAGACGGGATTTGGAACCGGGGACACACTACCTCCATCAATTGTCTAAATCCCACTGCACTAATGGCGGATACCGGACGCACGTCTAACACCAACATAGCAGTCAAGGCCTCAGTTATACGTTTTGCTTCAGGATGACTGCTGTCGTACTTCATCCTCCTCGCTAAGGACTGTTGGAGGGTCAATTGTTTAGTAAAAGTAGTGGTGTTCCTACTTCCTCTCTGGGATGATGAACGACTCCCAGCAGCAGCAACAGCAGCAGCAGCAGCAGTAGGCGTAGCAATGCAGGATCCTCCAGAGGAATCCCGGATAGGAGAGTCAGTCATGCCAGTGACATGGCCTGCAGGACTACTTCCGATCCTGACTAAGGAGGAAATTGACGAGGAGGGAGTTGACGGTGTGGTTTGCAGGCGCTTGGATACAACAGGACAACGGGATTTAGGTGTCCCTGGACTGCTTACGGTCTTAGCCAAAGTTTCTGAACTTGACAGTAACTTTTTATGAACGCGCTGCAGGTGCCGTATAAGGGAGGATGTTCCTAGGTGGTTGACGTCCCTACCCCTACTTATTTCACCTTTACATATGGTACATATGGCAAGACAGTTGTTGTCCGGATTTGGATAGAAATATTGCCAGACCAAAGAGGTGGAATGTTTGGTCTTCTGCCCAGGCATGACCGTGATGGGCTTTTTCATCCCACGGACAACAACTGTCTCCCCCGGAGCCTGATTTAAACAAACCACATCACCATCAGAATCCTCCTCGCCAACTTCCTCCTCAGTGCCAGCTACACCAGTATCCTCATCCTGTTGTACTTCAACAGTGACATCTTCAATTTGCATATCAGCAAGTGGACTGTGGGTGCTCCTTTCAGCACTTGCAGGGGGCGTGCAAATGGTGGAAAGAGCCACCTCTTCCCATCCAGTGCTGGGAAGGTCAGGCATCGCAACCACCACCACACTTGGACTCTCCTTGGGGATTTGTGATATCTTCTTAGAAAGCACAGTTCTTCGCTGTGCTTTTGCCAGCTTAACTCTTTTGATTTTTTTAGTGGGAGGAGGGCTTCCATCGTCATGTGAAGCTGAACCACTAGTCATGAACATACTAGGGATCGACCTTAGCCGTTCCTTGCCACTCCGTGTCGTAAATGGCATATTGGCAAGTTTACGTTTCTCTTCAGCTGATTTAAATGTCTTTTTGAAGGTCATTTTCCTGAACTTTGCCATTTGGGATTGTATGTGCCCTCTACTATGACATTGGGCATCGGCCTTGGCAGACGACGTTGATGGCATGTTATCGTCTATGTCATGACTAGTGGCAGCAGCTTCAGCACTAGGAGGAAGTGGTTCTTGATCTTTCTCTATTTTATTTTTATCGGAGAAAGTTTGGTCCTCCATTTATGTTATATCGATTTGATATATACGTGCGGCTAAACACAGAAAATGAATTTTTTTTTTGGTTTGGACTGGAGTGTACTTTGTGGGTTACAGCACCCTTTAACGGTCAAGCCAGCCGGCCCTTTACTTATGACACAGGCGCACGCTTGGCACTACTTTGTTGATGCACGTGCGGCTACTGCGCACACAATTCACAAACACAGAAAATAATTTTTTTTTGGTTTGGACTGGAGTGTACTTTCGGGGGTTACAGCACCCTTTAACGGTCAAGCCAGCCGGCCCTTTACTTATGACACAGGCGCACGCTTGGCACTACTTTGTTGATGCACGTGCGGCTACTGCGCACACAATTCACAAACACAGAAAATAATTTTTTTTTGGTTTGGACTGGAGTGTACTTTCGGGGGTTACAGCACCCTTAACGGTCAAGCCAGCCGGCCCTTTACTTATGACACAGGCGCACGCTTGGCACTACTTTGTTGATGCACGTGCGGCTACTGCGCACACAATTCACAAACACAGAAAATAATTTTTTTTTGGTTTGGACTGGAGTGTACTTTCGGGGGTTACAGCACCCTTTAACGGTCAAGCCAGCCGGCCCTTTACTTATGACACAGGCGCACGCTTGGCACTACTTTGTTGATGCACGTGCGGCTACTGCGCACACAATTCACAAACACAGAAAATAATTTTTTTTTGGTTTGGACTGGAGTGTACTTTCGGGGGTTATAGCACCCTTTAACGGTCAAGCCAGCCGGCCCTTTACTTATGACACAGGCGCACGCTTGGCACTACTTTGTTGATGCACGTGCAGCTACTGCGCACACAATTCACAAACACAGAAAATAATTTTTTTTTGGTTTGGACTGGAGTGTACTTCGGGGGTTACAGCACCCTTTAATGGTCAAGCCAGCCAGCCCTTTACTTATGACACAGGCGCACGCTTGGCACTACTTTGTTGATGCACGTGCGGCTACTGCGCACACAATTCACAAACACAGAAAATAATTTTATTTTTGGTTTGGACTGGAGTGTACTTTGGGGGTTACAGCACCCTTTAACGGTCAAGCCAGCCGGCCCTTTACTTATGACACAGGCGCACGCTTGGCACTACTTTGTTGATGCACGTGCGGCTACTGCGCACACAATTCACAAACACAGAAAATAATTTTTTTTTTGGTTTGGACTGGAGTGTACTTTCGGGGGTTACAGCACCCTTAACGGTCAAGCCAGATGGCCCTTTACTTATGACACAGGTGCACGCTTGGCACTACTTTGTTGATGCACGTGCGGCTACTGCGCACACAATTCACAAACACAGAAAATAATTTTTTTTTGGTTTGGACTGGAGTGTACTTTCGGGGGTTACAGCACCCTTTAACGGTCAAGCCAGCCGGCCCTTTACTTATGACACAGGCGCACGCTTGGCACTACTTTGTTGATGCACGTGCGGCTACTGCGCACACAATTCACAAACACAGAAAATAATTTTTTTTTTGGTTTGGACTGGAGTGTTCTTTGGGGGTTACAGCACCCTTTAACGGTCAAGCCAGCCGGCCCTTTACTTATGACACAGGCGCACGCTTGGCACTACTTTGTTGATGCACGTGCGGCTACTGCGCACACAATTCACAAACACAGAAAATAATTCTTTTTTTGGTTTGGACTGGAGTGTACTTTCAGGGGTTACAGCACCCTTAACGGTCAAGCCAGCCGGCCCTTTACTTATGACACAGGCGCACGCTTGGCACTACTTTGTTGATGCACGTGCGGCTACTGCGCACACAATTCACAAACACAGAAAATAATTTTTTTTTTGGTTTGGACTGGAGTGTACTTTCGGGGGTTACAGCACCCTTAACGGTCAAGCCAGCCGGCCCTTTACTTATGACACAGGCGCACGCTTGGCACTACTTTGTTGATGCACGTGCGGCTACTGCGCACACAATTCACAAACACAGAAAATAATTTTTTTTTTGGTTTGGACTGGAGTGTACTTTCGGGGGTTACAGCACCCTTAATGGTCAATCCAGCCGGCCATTTACTTATGACACAGGCGCACGCTTGGCACTACTTTGTTGATGCACGTGCGGCTACTGCGCACACAATTCACAAACACAGAAAATAATTTTTTTTTGGTTTGGACTGGAGTGTACTTTCGGGGGTTACAGCACCCTTTAACGGTCAAGCCAGCCGGCCCTTTACTTATGACACAGGTGCACGCTTGGCACTACTTTGTTGATGCACGTGCGGCTACTGCGCACACAATTCACAAACACAGAAAATAATTTTTTTTTGGTTTGGACTGGAGTGTACTTTCGGGGGTTACAGCACCCTTTAACAGTCAAGCCAGCCGGCCCTTTACTTATGACACAGGTGCACGCTTGGCACTACTTTGTTGATGCACGTGCGGCTACTGCGCACACAATTCACAAACACAGAAAATAATTTTTTTTTTGGTTTGGACTGGAGTGTACTTTGGGGGTTACAGCACCCTTTAACGGTCAAGCCAGCCGGCCCTTTACTTATGACACAGGCGCACGCTTGGCACTACTTTGTTGATGCACGTGCGGCTACTGCGCACACAATTCACAAACACAGAAAATAATTTTTTTTTTGGTTTGGACTGGAGTGTACTTTCGGGGGTTACAGCACCCTTAACGGTCAAGCCAGCCGGCCCTTTACTTATGACACAGGTGCACGCTTGGCACTACTTTGTTGATGCACGTGCGGCTACTGCGCACACAATTCACAAACACAGAAAATAATTTTTTTTTGGTTTGGACTGGAGTGTACTTTCGGGGGTTACAGCACCCTTTAACGGTCAAGCCAGCCGGCCCTTTACTTATGACACAGGCGCACACTTGGCACTACTTTGTTGATGCACGTGCGGCTACTGCGCACACAATTCACAAACACAGAAAATAATTTTTTTTTTGGTTTAGACTGGAGTGTACTTTGGGGGTTACAGCACCCTTTAACGGTCATGCCAGCCGGCCCTTTACTTATGACACAGGCGCACGCTTGGCACTACTTTGTTGATGCACGTGCGGCTACTGCGCACACAATTCACAAACACAGAAAATAATTTTTTTTTTGGTTTGGACTGGAGTGTACTTTCGGGGGTTACAGCACCCTTAACGGTCAAGCCAGCCGGCCCTTTACTTATGACACAGGTGCACGCTTGGCACTACTTTGTTGATGCACGTGCGGCTACTGCGCACACAATTCACAAACACAGAAAATATATTATTTTTTTAGCACTTGGGGGGAGCACCCCTGATGGACAGAGCACCCCCTGGACAACACTACAGCACTCCTTTAGGACTGGGACACTGCACAGGACTTTGGAGTGGACACAGCCCCTATGGAGAACTGACTGCACAACACAGTCCAGCCAGCCCCTATGGACTTTGAAGTAGTGGACACAGCCCCTATTAACAACAGCAGCACAGCACAACACAGCCAGCCCCTATGGACTTTGAAGTAGTGGACAACAGCAGCACTACACTACACTACACTACACTACACAGCCCTAACTCCCACCCTCCCTCTTCACTGTCCACAGCCGAGTGAGAAAATGGCGCCGACGCGGGTACCTTATATAGGATCCAAAACCCGCGAGACTCGGAAGGCGGGATGATGACGTTTTGCCTCGATTTCAGATCCGAGTCAGGCGGGAAAAGTCGAGCCTGACTCGGATCGGACTCGGATCGGGGGGGCTCGGGGGGGTTCGGATTTCAGAAATCCGAACCCGCTCACCCCTAGTTCAAAGTAGGGGTGTGCACCGGCCACTTTTCGTGTTTTGTGTTTTGGTTTTGGATCTGGATCTTTCTTCGTGTTTTGCATCTGGATTAGTTTTGCCAAAACCATCCTTCGGTGTTTTGGGTTCTGGGTTTTGTGTTTTGGATCTGTATTTTTTTTTTAAAAAGCATAAAAACAGCTAAAATCACAGAATGTGTTGATTTTTCTGCTCCTATGCTATTATTAACCTCAAAAACCTTCATTTCCACTCATTTCCAGTCTATTCTGAACACCTCACACCTCACAATAGTGTTTTTATGTCCAAAAGGTTGCACCGAGGTAGCTGGATGACTATGCTAAGCGACACGAGTGGGCGGCACAAACACGTGGCCCATCTAGGAATGACACTGCAGTGGCAGACAGGATGCCAGTTTGAAAAACCAGGCCCCAAACAGTACATAATGCAAAGAAAAAAAAAGAGGTGCAAGATTGAATTGTCCTTGGGCCCTCCCACCCACCCTTATGTGGTATAAACAGGACATGCACACTTTAACAAACCAATCTTTTCAGTGCCAGGGTCTGCCACACAACTGTGGCTGAAATGATTGGTTCGTTTGGGCCCCCACAAAACAAGCTGGCAATTAATCTGGCCCTGCATAAACTGGCTCTACGGAGGCAAAATGTTGTCCTCATCCTCCTCATTCACCGGTTCCTCACCCTCTTCAGTGTTGTGTACATCCTCATCCTCACAGAGTATTAATGCGTCCCCACTGGAATCCACCACCACAGGTCCTTCTGTACGTTCTGGAGGCTGGTCTCCCTGGAAGAGTTGAAAATCCATTTTTATGAACATCATCTTCTCCACATTTTGTGGAAGCAACCTCCTACGCCTTTTGCTGACAAGGTTCCCGGCTGCAATAAACACTCTTTCAGAGTGCACACTGGAGGGGGGGCAACTCATGTAAAATAGAGCCAGTTTGTACAGGGGCCTCCAAATTGCCTCTTTTTCCTGCCAGTACATGTACGGACTGTCTGACATGCCTACTTGGATGCTGTCACCGATGTAATCCTTTAACAGACAGACGCACACTTGTCGCTGCTGCTTTGAGGATGCAGGTGCAGCAACAGCCCACATAATTCACAAAGACAGAAAAAAAAAGAAGAATTTTTTTATTGTTTGTGGAGTGCACTTTGAGGGTTACACCACCCTTTAACAGACAGACGCACGCTTGTCGTTGCTGCTTTAAGGATGCAGGTGCGGCTACAGCCCACACATTTCACAAAGACAGAAAAAAAAAGAATTTTTTTATTGTTTGTGGAGCGCAATTTGAGGGTTACACCACTCTTTAACAGACAGACGCACGCTTGTCGCTGCTGCTTTAAGGATGCAGGTGCAGCTACAGCCCACACATTTCACAAAGACAGAAAAAAAAAGAATTTTTTTATTGTTTGTGGAGCGCACTTTGAGGGTTACACCACCCTTTAACAGACAGACGCACGCTTGTCGCTGCTGCTTTAAGGATGCAGGTGCGGCTACAGCCCACACATTTCACAAAGACAGAACAAAAAAGAAGAATTTTTTTATTGTTTGTGGAGCGCACTTTGAGGGTTACACCACCCTTTAACAGACAGACGCATGCTTGTTGCTGCTTTGAGGACAGTATCATATGCAGTGACAGTATACGTGTCAGAAATTGTTGGCACGTCTTTCAGTCCGGACCAGATGTCCAAACCGGCCCTTGACTTATGACACAGGCACACGCTTGGCGCTGCTACTGTGTTGATGCATGTGCGGCTACATCGCACACAAGTCACAAACACATAAAAAAGATAGTTTTTTATTTTTTGGAGCACTTTGAGGGTTACACCACCCTTTAACAGACAGACGCATGCTTGTCGCTGCTGCTTTGAGGATGCAGGTGCGGCTACAGCCCACACAATTCACAACGACAGGAAAAAAGAGAATTTTTTATTTTTTTTGGAGCGCACTTTGAGGGTTACACCATCCTATAACAGACAGAAGCACACTTGTCGCTGCTGCTTTGAGGATGCAGGTGCAGCTACTGCGCATACATTTCACACACAAACACAGAAAAAAAGAAGATTATTTTATTTTGGTTGGAGCGCACTTTGGGTTTACACCACCCTTTAACAGACAGATGCACGCTTGTCGCTGCTGCTTTGAGAATGCAGGTGCGGCTACAGCCCACACAATTCACAAAGAGAAAAAAAAGAAGAATGTTTTTATTGTTTGTGGAGCGCACTTTGAGGGTTTCACCACCCTTTAACAGACAGACGCACGCTTGTCGCTGCTGCTTTAAGGATGCAGGTGCGGCTACAGCCCACACATTTCACAAAGAGAAAAAAAAGAAGAATTTTTTTATTGTTTGTGGAGCGCACTTTGAGGGTTACTCCGCCCTTTAACAGACAGATGCATGCTTGTCGCTGCTGCTTTGAGGATGCAGGTGCAGCTACAGCCCACAGAATTCACAAAGAGAGAAAAAAAAAGAAGAATTTTTTTAATTGTTTGTGGAGCGCATTTTGAGGGTTACACCACCCTTTAACAGACAGATGCACGCTTGTCGCTGCTGCTTTGAGGATGCAGGTGGAATCTAGACGGGATTTGGAACCGGGGACACACTACCTCCATCAATTGTCTAAATCCCACTGCACTAATGGCGGATACCGGACGCACGTCTAACACCAACATAGCAGTCAAGGACTCAGTTATACGTTTTGCTTCAGGATGACTGCTGTCGTACTTCATCCTCCTCGCTAAGTACTGTTGGAGGGTCAATTGTTTAGTAAAAGTAGTGGTGTTCCTACTTCCTCTCTGGGATGATGAACAACTCCCATCAGCAGCAACAGCACTAAGAGGAAGTGGTTCTTGATCTTCCCCTATTTTATTTTTATCGGAGAAAGTTTGTTCCTCCATTTATGTTATAGTGATATATACGTGCGGCTAAGGCACACACAAACACAGAAAATATTTTTTTCTTTTTGCTGAAGAGTAGTGCACTTTGTGGGTTACACCACCCTTTAAGAAATGAGCCAGCTGGCTCTTTACTTATGGGACACAGGCGCACGCTTGGCGCTGCTCCTTTGTTGATGCTCGTGCAGCCACAGTGCACACAATTCACAAACACAGACAATTCACAAACACAGAAAATATTTTTTTATTTTGTTTGGAGTGTACTTTGGGGGTTACAGCACCCTTTAATGGACAAGCCAGCTGGCCCTTTACTAATGGGTCACAGGCGCACGCTTGGCGCTGCTCCATTGTTGATGCACGAGCAGCCACAGTGCACACAATTCACAAACACAGAAAATATTTTTTTGTTTTGTTTGGAGTGTATGTTGGGGGTTACAGCACCCTTTAATGGACAAGCCAGACGGCCCTTTACTTATGACACAGGCGCACGCTTGGCACTACTTTGTTGATGCACGTGCGGCTACAGTGCACACAATTCACAAACACAGAAAATATATTTTTTTTGTTTGGAGTGTACTTTGGGGGTTACAGCACCCTTTAACAGACAAGCCAGCCAGCCCTTTACTAGTAGGACACAGACGCACGCTTGGCACTTCTCCTTTGTTGATGCACGTGCAGCCACAGTGCACACAATCCACAAACACAGAAAATATTTTTTATTTTGTTTGGAGTGCACTTTGGGGGTTACAGCACCCTTTAACGGTCAAGCCAGATGGCCCTTTACTTATGACACAGGCGCACGCTTGGCACTACTTTGTTGATGCACGTGCGGCTACAGTGCACACAATTCACAAACACAGAAAATATATAATTTTTTTGTTTGGAGTGTACTTTGAGGGTTACAGCACCCTTTAATGGACAAGCCAGCCGGCCTTTTACTAATGGGTCACAGGCGCACGCTTGGCGCTGCTCCATTGTTGATGCACGAGCAGCCACAGTGCACACAATTCACAAACACAGAAAATATTTTTTATTTTGTTTGGAGTGCACTTTGCGGGTTACAGAACCCTTTAATGGTCAAGCCAGAGGGCCCTTTACTTATGACACAGGCGCACGCTTGGCACTACTTTGTTGATGCACGTGCGGCTACAGTGCACACAATTCACAAACACAGAAAATAAATATTTTTTATGTTTGAGTGTACTTTGGGGGTTCAGCACCCTTTAACGGACAAGCCAGCCGGCCCTTTACTTATGGGACAAAGGCGCACGCTTGGCGCTGCTCCTTTGTTGATGCACGTGCAGCAAAAGTGCACACAATTCACAAACACAGAAAATATTTTTTTATTTTGTTTGGAGTGTACTTTGGGGGTTACAACACCCTTTAACGGACAAGCCAGCCGTCCCTTTACTAATGGGACACAGGCGCACGCTTGGCACTGCTCCTTTGTTGATGCACGTGCAGCCACAGTGCACACAATTCACAAACACAGAAAATATTTTTTATTTTGTTGGAAGTGCACTTTGGGGGTTACAGCACCCTTTAACGGTCAAGCCAGATGGCTCTTTTCTTATGACACAGGCGCACGCTTGGCACTACTTTGTTGATGCACGTGCGGCTACAGTGCACACAATTCAAAAACACAGAAAATATATATTTTTTTGTTTGGAGTGTACTTTGGGGGTTACAGCACCCTTTAACAGACAAGCCAGCCGGCCTTTTACTAATGGGACACAGTTGCACGCTTGGCGCTTCTACTTTGTTGATGCACGTTCAGCCACAGTGCACACAATTCACAAACACAGAAAATATTTTTTATTTTCTTTGGAGTGCACTTTGGGGGTTACAGCACCCTTTAATGGTCAAGCCAGATGGCTCTTTACTTATGACACAGGCGCACGCTTTGCACTACTTTGATGATGCACGTGCGGCTACAGTGCACACAATTCACAAACACAGAAAATATATATTTTTTGTTTGGAGTGTACTTTGGGGGTTACAGTACCCTTTAACGGACAAGCTAGCTGGCCCTTTACTTATGGGACACAGGCGCACGCTTGGCACTGCTCCTTTGTTGATGCACGTGCAGCCACAGTGCACACAATTCACAAACACAGAAAATATTTTTTTATTTTGTTTGGAGTGTACTTTGGGGGTTACAGCACCCTTTAACGGACAAGCCAGCCAGCCCTTTACTAATGGGACACAGGCACAGGCTTGGCGCTGCTCCTTTGTTGATGCATGTGCAGCCACAGTGCACACAATTCACAAACACAGAAAATATTTTTAATTTTCTTTGGAGTGCACTTTGGGGGTTACAGCACCGTTTAATGGTCAAGCCAGATGGCCCTTTACTTATGACACAGGTGCACACTTGGCACTACCTTGTTGATGCACGTGCGGCTACAATGCACACAATTCACAAACAAAGAAAATATATATTTTTTTGTTTGGAGTGTACTTTGGGGGTTACAGCACCCTTTAACAGTCAAGCCAGATGGCCCTTTACTTATGACACAGGCGCACGCTTGGCACTACTTTGTTGATGCATGTGCGGCTACAGTGCACACAATTCACAAACACAGAAAATATATTTTTTTTTTGTTTGGAGTGTACTTTGGGGGTTACAGCACCCTTTAACGGACAAGCCAGCAGGCCCTTTACTAATGGGACACAGGCGCACGCTTGGCGCTGCTCCTTTGTTGATGCATGTGCAGCCACAGTGCACACAATTCACAAACACAGAAAATATATATTTTTTTTGTTTGGAGTGTACTTTGGGGGTTACAGCACCCTTTAACAGTCAAGCCAGCCGGCCCTTTAGTTATGACACAGGTGCACGCTTGGCACTAGTTTGTTGATGCACGTGTGGCTACTGTGCACACAATTCACAAACACAGAAAAAATATATTTTTTTTTGCACTTGGGGGGAGCACCCCTGATGGACAGAGCACCCCCTGGACAACACTACAGCACCTCTTTAGGACTGGAACACTGCACAGGACTTTGGAGTGGACACAGCCCCTATGGACAACTGACTGCACAACACAGTCCAGCCAGCCCCTATGGACTTTGGAGGAGTGGACACAGCCCCTATGGACAACAGCAGCACAGCACAACACAGCCAGCCCCTATGGACTTTGGAGGAGTGGACACAGCCCCTATGGACTACAGCAGCACAGCGCAGCACAGCACAACACTACACTGCACTACACTACACAGCCCAGCCAGCCCTAACTCCCACCCTCCCTCTTCACTGTCCACAGCCGAGTGAGAAAATGGCGCCGACGCGGGTACCTTATATAGAATCCAAAACCCGCGAGACCCGGAAGGCGGGATGATGACGTTTTGCCTCGATTTCAGATCCGAGTCAGGCGGGAAAAGTCGAGCCTGACTCGGATCAGCCTGGGATCGGTGGGGCTCGGGGGGGTTTGGATTTCAGAAATCCGAACCCGCTCACCCCTAGTTCAAATCCAGAGTCTACTGCACTTCCAGAAAGGAGGGAGCAACGCGGAGGCTGCACACAGACCCAGGGGCGCCGAGAGGAGGGGGGAGCGGGTACTACTTATCCAGGCATGGCTAGTTAGAGGGGCCCAGCGGGTACCTGGGCCAGTGACCAGCCCCACTACAGCTGTGGCTGCGTATGCATAGACCCGCATCCGCAGTAGCACATCGGTCAGTGAGGGAGAGGAGACTGCTGCTGCAGCAGTGTTCTCTCACTGCCCGCTGTGCCGCTGCAGTTGCTATGCAGACGTGGCCACAGTGGTAGCGGGCACTGCAAAGATGAGAGGTTTCCCCCTGGAGCTGCTCCCCTTTCCACTAGAGCAGCCTCCCCCCTGGCCACACACCCCGCCAGTTCCAGGGTCCATCAGATATTTTGACAGCCCTGCACGAGCCCTCTCTTAAACCTCCTCTGGTAACATTCTCTGCAATTCTGTTTCTTTATCAGGAAAATGAGAAAAAAGCAGACATGGTTTAATGGAAAAGAACTATAATGTGAATTATCAAGCTGTTTCCCTCTTAGCTCTATAACATGTATGTATATTGTAAGACACACATTAAGAAGTAATTTGAATGGAAGAATAGCAAATAATGTTCTTATATAGGAAGAGTAAATGCAAAGCCCATACACTAAGAAATGTGATTTCTACAATTTGAAATACACTGCTATGATCACTATCAATATTTCCCCATGTACTATCCCTGTGATTGTATGGCTGCTTTGCTTAAAAAATATTTTCTTTGCAAACAATGTGAATTTGGTGGGACATCTATTTTTAGCTTTCAACCTTTTCAGTTGCATAAATAGCAGCAATTCATATATATATAAATATAGAAGAAATACAAATAGTAAAAATAAGGCCATTCTTTCTTTATAAAATATATCTAGGGACAAATGCATATAACTAGGGGTGAGCGGGTTCGGATTTCTGAAATCCGAACCCCCCCGAGCCCCCCCGATCCGAGTCCAATCCGAGTCAGGCTCGACTTTTCCCGCCTGACTCGGATCTGAAATCGAGGCAAAACGTCATCATCCCGCCTTCCGAGTCTCGCAGGTTTTGGATCCTATATAAGGTACCCGCGTCGGCGCCATTTTCTCACTCGGCTGTGGACAGTGAAGAGGGAGGGTGGGAGTTAGGGCTGTGTAGTGTAGTGTAGTGTAGTGCTGCTGTTGTCCACTACTTCAAAGTCCATAGGGGCTGGCTGTGTTGTGCTGTGCTGCTGTTGTTAATAGGGGCTGTGTCCACAACTTCAAAGTCCATAGGGGCTGGCTGGACTGTGTTGTGCAGTCAGTTCTCCATAGGGGCTGTGTCCACTCCAAAGTCCTGTGCAGTGTCCCAGTCCTAAAGGGGTGCTGTAGTGTTGTCCAGGGGGTGCTCTGTCCATCAGGGGTGCTCCCACCAAGTGCTAAAAAAATAATATATTTTCTGTGTTTGTGAATTGTGTGCGCAGTAGCCGCACGTGCATCAACAAAGTAGTGCCAAGCGTGCGCCTGTGTCATAAGTAAAGGGCCAGCTGGCTTGACCGTTAAAGGGTGCTGTAACCCCCGAAAGTACACTCCAGTCCAAACCAAAAAAAAATTATTTTCTGTGTTTGTGAATTGTGTGCGCAGTAGCCGCACGTGCATCAACAAAGTAGTGCCAAGCGTGCGCCTGTGTCATAAGTAAAGGGCCGGCTGGCTTGACCGTTAAAGGGTGCTGTAACCCCCGAAAGTACACTCCAGTCCAAACCAAAAAAAAAATATTTTCTGTGTTTGTGAATTGTGTGCGCAGTAGCCGCACGTGCATCAACAAAGTAGTGCCAAGCGTGCGCCTGTGTCATAAGTAAAGGGCCGGCTGGCTTGACCGTTAAAGGGTGCTGTAACCCCCGAAAGTACACTCCAGTCCAAACCAAAAAAAAAATTATTTTCTGTGTTTGTGAATTGTGTGCGCAGTAGCCGCACGTGCATCAACAAAGTAGTGCCAAGCGTGCGCCTGTGTCATAAGTAAAGGGCCGGCTGGCTTGACCGTTAAGGGTGCTGTAACCCCCGAAAGTACACTCCAGTCCAAACCAAAAAAAAAATTATTTTCTGTGTTTGTGAATTGTGTGCGCAGTAGCCGCACGTGCATCAACAAAGTAGTGCCAAGAGTGCGCCTGTGTCATAAGAAAAGGGCCGGCTGGCTTGACCATTAAAGGGTGCTGTAACCCCTAAAGTACACTCCAGTCCAAACCAAAAAAAAAATTATTTTCTGTGTTTGTGAATTGTGTGCGCAGTAGCCGCACGTGCATCAGCAAAGTAGTGCCAAGCGTGCGCCTGTGTCATAAGTAAAGGGCCGGCTGGCTTGACCGTTAAGGGTGCTGTAACCCCCGAAAGTACACTCCAGTCCAAACCAAAAAAAAAATTATTTTCTGTGTTTGTGAATTGTGTGCGCAGTAGCCGCACGTGCATCAACAAAGTAGTGCCAAGCGTGCGCCTGTGTCATAAGTAAAGGGCCAGCTGGCTTGACCGTTAAGGGTGCTGTAACCCCCGAAAGTACACTCCAGTCCAAACCAAAAAAAAAATTATTTTCTGTGTTTGTGAATTGTGTGCGCAGTAGCCGCACGTGCATCAACAAAGTAGTGCCAAGCGTGCGCCTGTGTCATAAGTATAGGGCTGGCTGGCTTGACCGTTAAGGGTGCTGTAACCCCCGAAAGTACACTCCAGTCCAAACCAAAAAAAAAATTATTTTCTGTGTTTAGCCGCACATATATATCAAATCGATATAACATAAATGGAGGACCAAACTTTCTCCGATAAAAATAAAATAGAGAAAGATCAAGAACCACTTCCTCCTAGTGCTGAAGCTGCTGCCACTAGTCATGACATAGACGATAACATGCCATCAACGTCGTCTGCCAAGGCCGATGCCCAATGTCATAGTAGAGGGCACATACAATCCCAAATGGCAAAGTTCAGGAAAATGACCTTGAAAAAGACATTTAAATCAGCTGAAGAGAAACGTAAACTTGCCAATATGCCATTTACGACACGGAGTGGCAAGGAACGGCTAAGGTCGATCCCTAGTATGTTCATGACTAGTGGTTCAGCTTCACTTGAAGATGGAAGCCCTCCTCCCACTAAAAAAATCAAAAGAGTTAAGCTGGCAAAAGCACAGCGAAGAACTGTGCTTTCTAAGAAGATATCACAAATCCCCAAGGAGAGTCCAAGTGTGGTGGTGGTTGCGATGCCTGACCTTCCCAGCACTGGACGGGAAGAGGTGGCTCTTAGCACCATTTGAACGCCCCCTGCAAGTGCTGAAAGGAGCACCCACAGTCCACTTGCTGATATGCAAATTGAAGATGTCACTGTTGAAGTACAACAGGATGAGGATACTGGTGTAGCTGGCACTGAGGAGGAAGTTGGCGAGGAGGATTCTGATGGTGATGTGGTTTGTTTAAATCAGGCTCCGGGGGAGACAGTTGTTGTCCGTGGGATGAAAAAGCCCATCACGGTCATGCCTGGGCAGAAGACCAAACATTCCACCTCTTTGGTCTGGCAATATTTCTATCCAAATCCGGACAACAACTGTCTTGCCATATGTACCATATGTAAAGGTGAAATAAGTAGGGGTAGGGACGTCAACCACCTAGGAACATCCTCCCTTATACAGCACCTGCAGCGCGTTCATAAAAAGTTACTGTCAAGTTCAGAAACTTTGGCTAAGACCGTAAGCAGTCCAGGGACACCTAAATCCCGTTGTTCTGTTGTATCCAAGCGCCTGCAAACCACACCGTCAACTCCCTCCTCGTCAATTTCCTCCTTAGTCAGGATCGGAAGTAGTCCTGCAGGCCATGTCACTGGCATGACTGTCTCTCCTATCCGGGATTCCTCTGGAGGATCCTGCATTGCTACGCCTACTGCTGCCGCTGCTGCTGTTGCTGCTGCTGGGAGTCGTTCATCATCCCAGAGAGGAAGTAGGAACACCACTACTTTTACTAAACAATTGACCCTCCAACAGTCCTTAGCGAGGAGGATGAAGTACGACAGCAGTCATCCTGAAGCAAAACGTATAACTGAGGCCTTGACTGCTATGTTGGTGTTAGACGTGCGTCCGGTATCCGCCATTAGTGCAGTGGGATTTAGACAATTGATGGAGGTAGTGTGTCCCCGGTTCCAAATCCCGTCTAGATTCCACTTCACTAGGCAGGCGATACCGAGACTGTACAGAAACGTCAGAAAAAGTGTCCTCAGTGTCCTGAAAAATGCCGTTGTACACAATGTCCACTTAACCACGGACATGTGGACAAGTGGAACAGGGCAGACTAAGGACTATATGACTGTGACAGCCCACTGGGTAGATGTATCACCTTACGCAGCAACAGCAGCAGGGTCACCAGTAGCAGCATCTCAGAAACGCCAGCTCGTTACAAGGCAGGCTACGCTGTGTATCACCGGTTTCAGTAAGAGGCACACCGCCGACAACCTCTTAGAGAAACTGAGGGAAATCATCGCCCAGTGGCTTACCCCACTTAGACTCTCCTGGGGATTTGTGATATCTGACAACACCACCAATATTGTGCGGGCATTACATCTGGGCAAATTCCAGCACGTCCCATGTTTTGCTCACACAATAAACTTGGTGGTGCAGAATTTTCTGAAAAGTGACAGGGGCGTGCAGGAGACGCTTTGGGTGGCCCGAAAAATTTCTGGCCACTTTCGCCATTCAGCGACTGCATGCCGAAGACTGGAGCGCCAGCAAACACTCTTGAACCTGCCCCGCCATCACCTGAAGCAAGAGGTTGTGATGCGGTGGAACTCAACCCTCTATATGCTTCAGAGGATGGAGGAGCAGCAAAAGGCCATACAAGCCTATACATCCACCTATGACATAGGCAAAGGAGGGGGTATGCACCTGACTCAAGCGCAGTGGAGAATGATTTCCGTGTTGTGCAAGGTTCTCCAGCCCTTCGAACTTGCCACACGTGAAGTCAGTTCAGACACAGCCAGCTTGAGTCAGGTCATTCCCCTCATCAGGCTTTTGCAGAAGCAGCTGGAGAAAGTGAAGGAGGAGCTAAGACGGAGCGATTCCGCTCGGCATGTGGGACTTGTGGATGAAGCCCTTCATTCGCTTTGCCAGGATTCCAGGGTGGTCAATCTGTTGAAATCAGACCACTACATTTTGGCCACCGTGCTTGATCCTAGGTTTAAAGCCTATGTGGTGTCTCTCTTTCCGGCCGACACAAGCCTGCAGAGGTGCAAAGACCTGCTGGTGAACACACTGTCAGCTGAAGCGGAACGTGACACGTCAACGGCTCCTTCTTCATTTTCTCCCGCAACTGGGGCTGCCAGGAAAAAACTTAGGTATCCTAAGCAACCCGCTGGCGGTGATGCAGGGCAGGCAGGACCAAGTTTGGACATCTGGTCCGGACTGAAGGACCTGGCAACAATTTCTGACATGTCTACTGTCACTGCATATGATACTGTCACCATTGACAGAATGGTGGAGGATTACATCGGTGACAGCATCCAAGTAGGCATGTCAGACAGTCCATACCTGTACTGGCAGGAAAAAGAGGCAATTTGGAGGCCCCTGTACAAGCTGGCTCTATTTTACCTGAGTTGCCCCCCTCCAGTGTGTACTCCGAAAGAGTGTTTAGTGCAGCCGGGAACCTTGTCAGCGAAAGGCGTAGGAGGTTGCTTCCACAGAATGTGGAGAAGATGATGTTCATCAAAATGAATTATCAGCTCTTCCAGGGAGACCAGCCTCCAGAAGGTACAGAGGGACCTGTGGTGGTGGATTCAAGTGGGGACGAGTTAATACTTTGTGAGGATGAGGATGTACACACTGAAGAGGGTGAGGAATCGGTGGATGAGGAGGATGAGGATGACATCTTGCCTCCGTAGAGCCAGTTTGTGCAGGGACACATTAATTGCCAGCTTGTTTTGTGGGGGCCCAAACGAACCAATCATTTCAGCCACAGTTGTGTGGCAGACCCTGGCGCTGAAATGATTGATTTGTTAAAGTGTGCATGTCCTGTTTATACAACATAAGGGTGGGTGGGAGGGCCCAAGGACAATTCCATCTTCCACTTCTTTTTATTCTTTGCATTATGTACAGTTTGGGGCCTAGTTTTTCTAACTGCCATCCTGTCTGCCACTGCAGTGTCACTCCTAGATGGGTCACTTGTTTGTGCCGCCCACTCGTGTCGCTTAGCATAGTCATCCAGCTACCTCGGTGCAACCTTTTGGACATAAAAACACTATTGTTTGGTGTGAGGTGTTCAGAATAGACTGGAAATGAGTGGAAATTAAGGTTATTGAGGTTAATAATAGCATAGGAGCAGAGAAACCAACAAATTCTGTGATTTTAGCTGTTTTTATGCTTTTTTTAAAAAAAATACAGATCCAAAACACAAAACCCAGAACCCAAAACACGGAAGGGTGGTTTTGGCAAAACCAATCCAGATCCAAAACACGAAGAAAGATCCAGATCCAAAACCAAAACACAAAACACGAAAAGTGGCCGGTGCACACCCCTACATATAACTAATGCTGGCCATACACGCTGCAATTATCGGGACCATCCGCCCGATATCGGTGGATCGCCGCGATAATTGTAGCGTGGGGGGGGCGACCGAGGGTTAAATATTGCTCGGTCGGGCATGCTGGATTGTCCAGCATGCCCGTCCGATGCGATATTTACCCAGTAACTGTTGGCTGCATCGGGCACCGTATGCCCAGCACGGCCGACAGACAGACATTTCCTGTGTTCCTTCCTACGGAAGGAACAGGGAAATGTCTCCTCCCCGGGGGTGGAGTGCAGATGTCGGGCTATATACTGTGAGATTTCAGGTCTGGGGAAATATGAAGGCTACAGCAAACAATTACATTCTAGAGTATGGTGTGCTTCAAATGCTATGGTAGTAATTAGTAGAGATGTGCGCTGCCCCCCGTGTTTTGGTTTTGGATCTGTATCTCCTTTGTGTTTTGGATCTGGATTTGGTTTTGCCAAAACCGCCCTTGCCTGCTATGGTTTTGGATCTGTATGTGTTTCAAAAAACTCCTAATAAGAGCTGAAATCAAATAATTTGGACCGGTTTTTGTTCCTACAGTATTATTAACCTCAATAACATTAATTTCTAGTTAGTTTTGGCCGGTATGCAGTCAGGAAGCCTAATCACGACAGCCGACTTCCCAACTGTGATATCCCAGCAAGGGAGCCCGACGTCCGGCATCCCGATTGAAGGGATGCCGGGCGCCGAGCATGGATAGCCCCGGGAGGGGGTTAGGTTTAGGGTTCCCGGGGGTGACTTAGGTTTAGGCACCCCCCCGGGAGGTTAGGTTTAGGCTAGGGGAAGGGGGTTAGCATTAAGCAACCCCTTGGGGGGGACTTAGGGTTAGGCACCCCTCCGGGGGATTTAGGATTAGGTGGCGGGGAAGGGGGGTTAGGTTTAGGCACTTAGAGGGGGGATTAGGGTTAGGCACTGGGGGGGAAGGTTAGGGTTAGGCACCCCTAAGGGAGGGTTAGGGTTAGGGGGTAGAAATAGGTTTGTATATACTTACCTGGGGACGATCGGGATTTCCTCCGCTGCCGGGATGCAGCTGTCGGGATTCCAACCGCCGGGCATGGGTCCGGCAGTAAATCATACCGGTACCGTTTTGACCACCTCACAGCTCACAATATTGATTTCATCCAGTTTAGGCCAAAAGGTTGCTAGAGCTAGCTGGCTGACTAAGCTAAGCGACAGCAGAGGGTGTCACAAACATGAGGCAGTTCAGCTTCCAATATGGCACATCTAGGAAACAGAGTTGCACTGCATTGGCAGACAGTATGGCAGTTTAATAAAACACTCTAAGGTACGGACTGCGGCGTCACAGTACTAGGGCTATGGATACACACTGGGGTACAGCCTGAGGTGTCACAGTACTTGTGTTATGGATACACACTAATGGTTTGGCCTGCAACATCACAGTACTTATGTTACAGATACACACTAAGGGTAGGGCCTGCTGCGTCACAGTACTTGGGTTATGGATACACGCTAAGGGTACGGCCTGAGGGTCACAGTACTTGTGTTATGGATACACACCAAGGATACCGGCTGAGGCATCACAGCACTTGTGTTATGGATACACAATAGGGTAAAGCCTGAGGCATCACAGTACTTGTGTCTTAGGGATACACACTGGGGTACGGCCTGCAGCGTCACTGTACTTATATGGATACACAGGGGTACGACTTGCAGAGTCACAGTACTTACATGGATACACTGGGGTACGGCCTGCAGCGTCACAGAACTTATATGGATACACTGGGGTATGGCCTGCAGCTTCACAGTACTTGTGTGTTAGGGATATAGCATCACAGTACTTAGATAGATACACTGGGGTATAGCCTGCAGCATCACAGTATTTGTATAGATACATCGAGGTATAGCCTGCAGCATCACAGTACTTGTGTGTTAGGGATACACACTGGGGTATAGCCTGCAATGTCACAGTACTTAAATGGATACACTGGGTTACGGCCTGCAGCATCACATTACTTATATGGATACACTGGAGTATGGCCTGCAGCATCACAGTACTGATATGGATACTCTATAGTATGGACTGCAGTGGTACAGTACTTGTGTGTTAGGGATACACACCTGGGTACGGCCTGCAGCGTCACAGTACTTATTTGGATACACTGGGGTACGGCCTGCAGCGTCACAGTACTTGTATGGATACACAGGGTTATGGCCTGCAGCATCACAGTACTTATATGGATACACCGGGGTACATCCTGCAGCGTCACATTACTCATATGGATACACTGGGGGTATGACCTGTAGTGTCACATTACTAGTCTGGATACACTGGGGCACTGGGGTACGGCGTGCAGCGTCATAGCACTTGTGTTAGGTATACACTGGAGTACAGCACAAAATCAAATTTTTTTACTTTTTTTTAACTTACTATTTTTTTTACTTTTTAAACTTTTCCTGCTTTTTTTTAAGTGTTTTTTTTTTTTACTTTTTTCTTAATTTTTTTTCCTTTTTTATAATTTTTTATTTTATTTTTTTAACTTTTTTTTTCCATTTTTTTATTTTAACACTGGAGCAGGTGGACATCGGACAAGTGCGTCGGCAGCCCTGGAGCAGATAAACACTGGACAGGTGCGTCAGCAGCACTGGAGCAGATGGACACCGGACAGGTGCGTCGGCAGCAATGGACACAGCACAGCACTGAGCACAGGGGCAGCCACTGGAGTATATTGACAGAGCACAGCACAGCCTCTAGACGGACACAGCACAGCCCCTGGATGGACTTAGCACAGCCCCTGGACAGACAGCACAGACCCTGGATGGACACAGCACAGCCCCTGGACGAACAGCACAGCCCCTGGTTGGACACAGCACAGCCCCTGGATGGATAGCACAGCCCATGGATGGACTTCCCACAGCCCACAGCTCAGCCACACAGCAGAGTACAGCACAGCTGGAGTGAAGAAAATGGTGCTGATCACCACGGGAAGGTACCTATAAGCAATCCAAAACCCACCAGAATCTGACATCGGGATTGATGACATTTTCCTCATTTTGGGAACTGAGTCTGGCAGGAAATGCCGAGCTGGACTAGGATCCCTCTCGGATCAGGTATGTTCGGATGGGAACCGGACCCGCTCGTCGATAGTAATTAGAGGAAGGCCTATTCCGGTTTCAGCATAACAAAGCCCCCATAAACAAAGTGGGGGCCACATAAAATGGTTTGTCAAGTTTGATGTTGAAGAACTTGCCTGGACTGCACAGAGCCCTGATATGAATCGGAATATCAGCTGCAAGCCAGACCTTATCGCCCAACTTGTGCCTGACCTCATTTATGCTCTTGTGGCTGAATGGATGCGAATCCCCACAGTCATTTTACAAAATCTTTTGGAAAGCCTTTCCAGAACAGTAGAGGCTGTTATAGCAGCAAAGGGACAACCAACTTCACATACTTTTGGTCATTTAGCATACATACTACTGTATATATAAATTACTGGTAGTAGCAATGCTTGCTTGTCTGGGGGTATACATGTTTTCTTACAGTGATTAAGTTTTAACTATACACCTTAATCATTGCAAGTTTGGTGTCTGATTTCACTAATAAAGTCATAAACATCAACATAGCCTCCAAAGTAGATAGAGAAAATTGTTTCATTGCAGATGTGCACACGTGTCATGTCTTGGTATGCCTGGACTCACCTCTATCATGCATTCCATCACTGCAATATGTACATTCTCCTTCCTTTTTAAATACTGGACATTAATATACAGCCATACCATGCCAGTGCCTTATAAAATGGGGTGATATTGTGCAATGCTCAGAGCTTGCCTAGAAAGAAGAGGTTTCCACGTGTCTAGAAGCCTAAATGCCACACTTCATTCATATTTTAATTAACAATATATTAAACTACACTAAGAATTGTACAAACATTTACATGAACTTAAGAGAAAACAGACAAAAATAATGTATAATTTCTCTGTGAACCTCAAAACTAATAATTCCGCAACTAGAGATTCTTTGGGTAGTATAAATACATAAATCTCTTTTCCATTAATTTGCTATTGGTTTCCTACTGAAAAATCAAATCAAATTTATTAAATCAAATTAATTACTATATCAAATATTACAGCTGCTTAGGCTGTGACCTAAATGAATATGGTCCAAGTAAGTTAATTATATTTGCTTAATCAGAACTTAGCCACTGTGGAAGAAATGTATGACCTTACATTTATTAGTAATATAATTAATTCTTGAATAATGAAAGCCAAAATATTCAATGGCTGATTCAGGCTTGGGGAGCAACAGAAATGATTGATAAAAATAATAGTAAAGTAGTATTTTGGTAACACTTTCAATATATACTTGCCAATAACAATTAAAATTTTACTTTAAAATGTAATTCAACTGAATTACTTTCATATACAATAGTTACTGCTGGAATAAAAATGTTGTTTATACACACAGGGCAATAAATATATCTGCATTCAAAAACATAATACTAATTAGGATATGTTTATGAGTATAAGTATAAAATATTCATGCATGAAGCCTTTTTTTTGTTGAAATTGTTGTCCATTAACTTAAAATCCAATAACACCAACATCACATAAATTAAAATGTTTGGTTAGTGTGTAGGGCAAAATTACATGGTAAATGGCACTGAGTGAATTATGTATGGTAGCAATATGACTTTTCCCCACAATTCACATTTTTTCCCTCTAAAATTTATTTTGTCCAATCTGCATTAAATCTTGCCTGTTATTTTAAGCCATGTTTGTTTCAGACATCTCTATTTGCCACATATTTCTTTCACTGTAAAATGGGGATGTAGTTACCATCCCGGCAGTCGGGATGACATCGCTCAGAATAATGGTGTCATAGTCCCGATCGCCGGCATCCCAATGCTAAGTACTAGGGTTTGGGGGAGGGTTAGATTTAGGGTTAGGGGTTAGGCACTAGGGAGAGGTTTAAGGTTAAGCTGTGGTGGGGAGGGTTAGGGTTTGGCTGTGGGGGTGGGTGGTTTAGGGTTTGGCTGCAGGAAAGGAGGGTTAGGGGGATGGTTAGGTGTTTGGGTTAGGGGAGGTAGTTGATATGCCGGCTGTCAGAATTGCTCAGAATGCCGGTGCCAGAATCCCGACACCAGTCAGATTATCGGCGCTAGCATCCCAAACTCCGGCATTCCGATGGTAAGTAGTGTGGTTAGGGGGAGGGTTAGGGTTAGGCACTAGGAGGGAAGGGTTAGGTTTAGGTACTAGGAGGGAGATTAGGTTTAGGGTGTGGAAAGGGAGGGTTAGGGGGAGGGTTAAGTATAGGGATAGGATACTTACCAACAGGTGTCGGTATCCTAACCCTTTTGGGATGCCAGTGTCGGGATTATGGCTGCCGGGATGCTAAGCTCCGGCATCCCTTACCCAACCGTGAGTTAGGACACTTATCTTAGTGGGTCAGGATTCTGACCGCCGAGATCCCGTACCCAACCCGTAAAATGTAATGTCAAAAACTGCAGCCAGAGTTTAAATTGTGAATGTCACATTTTTTATACACAAATGTGCGTAAATATTCATCTGCACGTGCTGTATACAAAAACTTGCCATTTACATTCATGCACAGACTCAGAATCAGCCACTGATAGAGTAATACCAATAGAAGTTCATAATAATACAGCTGATCCATTTATTATGCATCTTATGCATTCACAATATTAATAATACCACTTTTCCACCAAATTCCCGGGTAAAGCACGGGACACTGAACACGGGTTTCAAGCTGTGTCACAGCAGCTTGAACCCCATTTCCACTGCAGGCTGGACCGGGGATATTGCCGGGGCTTACCCCTGCCGGTGCTTGGAGATTACATCATCTCCAAGCTCCAGGAAATGCGGCTCTCCCTGTGCTGTGAATGGGACCCGGGTTGAATGACCCGGGATACCCGTTTCGACTGAGCCTTACCCGGGTTTTTCCTGCGTAAAACCCTGCTTGAGACCCGGGAAGAAATGCCAGGTCAGACGACCCGGGATTTTTTCCTAGGAGCCTTTTCCATTGAGCCACGACCTGGGTTGACACGGCAATAACCCAGGTTTTTGCTGCAGTGAAAAAGGAATATAAGTAAACAATATAAGAAGTATTACAATTTGCCCCAGCTTCAGAAATGTACAGTATAGCGAACTCTGGTGCTATCACAATGTGTTTGTTATAACAATGTAAGCAAAACTTGAGAAAAAAACATAATGCAGACATCGCAATACACAATTTGTCAATGTCAGTGGAGTCTCTATAAATACCAATATAGATTTAAAAATTCAACAGGTTGGATAGGTTCATATCAGCTGTAATAAAAAAATAATAATTGTTTTGTGGGCACCTATGCTGTAAGTTACATTCAACAGATTCCATCGCTAGGTGATGTCATGTAATGTATCAATATAATAATCGACGCTGGTCTATCCCATCTCCGTTATGCGCAGTGCAGCATGCGTCCCTCTCAATGGCTTCCACCACTGATAACGGAGACGGAAAGTCCATCCTGCAAGAGAGGAGCGGCGGACTAGGTGGAAAGTATAAGGGAAGGGATGGTGGCAGGATGGGGCAGGGTGAAGTGACTCGGCATATGCCTGGTCCATTATACTAGTATCCTAAAAAAAAGTCACGGAAACATATATTTTTACTGAAACGTTGCTGTTGTCTAAAGTATCTATTGTACATAATTACTCCATTACCAGACTTTTGTTTACCATGGTGAATGCATTGTTAGGAAATCACACATCCAGGGTATACCATTTTCCATATAGAAGTTGTAGCAGGACCATCTTAATTTCACTGTACAGTATTTAAAAGCAAATATATAGTAGCACAAACCAACTAAAGATAATAAAACTCATAATTATAGAGCTATGCAAAGAATCACAATGTACCTTCTGTCACTGCATAGGAGAGAACGTTAACACTTTTTAGATGCCTATATAAGAATACCAAGCAATAAACATCATAATGCAGATAAGGGGCCAGATTTAGAGATGGACACAGACTCGGTTGCACCTTTTGGATGTCCCCTGGGCCGTCTGCGACTTTATGCAAATGTCGTTCCCTGGTGTACATCCGAGTGTATTAATGAGCAAGGACTGAGACACCCACTTTCTGGGTCCATAACTCCATACATGCTGTTATATCACCTGGTGTGTCTTTAGACGCCACCATTGCTTGCACCATCGAAAATTGTACCACCTTATGGCAGGTGCAGTTTTTTTGCCTGAGTATGGCCTCCAAAGTGAACAACTGAGCGTCAATTTACGCAAGCGCTTTAGTGACATGCCCATAAGATAGACTGTGCATCTGTTTAGCCTCCTCCATATCACCAGCTAGGATTGCCCAGCACTTTTCCAAGACATTTTCTACAGTTACTCAGCGAAACATATCAGGTGATATTCTTGATGTGACACTCAGGGGTCTATTTACTAAGCTGTGTTAAGAGACAAAGTGTATGGTGATAAGGTACCAGCCAATCAGCTCCTAACTGCCATGTCACAGGCTGTGTTTGAAAAATGGCAGTTAGGAGCTGATTGGCTGGTACCTTATCACCGTTCACTTTATCTCCTAACACAGCTTAGTGAATAGACCCCTTAGTGATTCTCCACTATTTCACCTCTACAGCCAGCTATCTGATCACCATCATCCCAGCATGGACTGGATTCACTGCTAATAATACATATACCAAGTATCATATCTACTGCTGGGTCCCCACACTGGTCTTACTGTATCTCCGCTAAATCACTGACACTCCCAGGTGGGACTGCACAGCATAAGTACCAACACTCCATCAACAGCTGGTCTAAATTCTGTCTATACCAGGTACCATCACCAATTTCTGAATCCACCTTTGCTACAATTATTGCTGCTCCCAGTTGGGAATGCACAGATTGCAGACATTGGGGTCTATTAACTAAGCCTTGGGATGGAGATAAAGGGCTTCATTCAGAGGCGGCCGTACGGCCTACGACCGCACGGCCGCCTCGATGTTTGCCCAGTGCACATGCGCACGAGGGAGCTGGCTCCTTCGAGCGCATGCGTGACACCCGCTACGACCGACAGCGCCGGTCGTAGCGGGTCTCTTTCCAAAGGGGGCGAGCTGTCGATGTTGATTGACAGCTCGCCCCGTTTGGAAGGCGGGCCGGGGGGGTGGCAGCCCAAACGAAGGCGTTCCCATAGGAACGCCTGCTGTTTGGGGGAGGCCCCACTGACATCACTAGTGATGTCAGTGGAGAGCTTCCGGCTCTGACAGAGCCAGAAGCTCTCCGGGGCTTACTACAAGTGAGACCCTACCCTAGGGTCTCGTCGTAAGCCCCGATAGTCGCGATGGTCCTTGACCATCGCGACCATCACCCTAGCGGTCGTTAGAGCTGTGGGTGTAAACCCACAGCCTAATGACCGAAACAGAGGCGGCCGGTCAGGATGCAAGCGGCCGCCCAATTTCTCCGACAGCCTCTGAATGAGGCCCTAAGTCCCAACCAATCAGCTCCTAATTTCATTTTTCAAACACAGCCTGTGACATGACAGTTAGGAACTGATTGGTTGGGACTTTGGACCCGATTCATCACAGATCACAATTGCAACAGCGTACACAGATAGGCCAATGGTATGCACTGCGCGTATGCACTGCAGTGCGCGTTCGCAGGCCAGTATTGCGATCGCACTGTGATCATGTACGCAGATACAAAGCCATCGCATAGTGAGTGATGTGACATCAACGTTTGGAAGTGGTGACGGGGGAGTGGTTTGAGAAATGCAGGTGTGCTTGCGACAAGAGTTGCAATTTCTGAGACAGGTCAGAGCTGCTGTAATTCTGCATGAGGGTCCGATGTTACTCGATGTTACTGATGTATACGCAGGATTGCGAGGTATTACGGATGTAAGCGGTACTGGGCATATCTATGCTGGCTGAGCAGTTACAAACATTAGCATATTTTTGCAACAAAACCGCGTATGTGTAATCGCAGCTACGAATGCAATAGCAATCTGTAATGAATCAGGCCCTTTATCTCTGTTCACTTTATCTCCATCCAAGGATTAGTAAATAAACCCGAAGGCTCTTCACAAACTGGAGGCATCTATTGGACCATTTGGGGAGTACTTGCTCAAGACTATCCGATTCCACTACCTCAACATCTGGTAATATCATACCATTCTGTTAATATTACAGCATTATGATATTCTACAGTGTCTCTATTCAGACTCGTTTTGGGGGGACTGTATATTCCCCCAGTATGTGTGTTGCAATTGTATACTATGTAAAACAGTCCCTTTACACTTTTATGGTGCATACAAACGGTCAGATTTGCTAGATCATCAATAACGATGAACGATAACGATGAACGATATTAATGATTTCATGAGCAATTAACAATTTCAGACAGTATTTAAATGAATGATATCGTCCAAATCTGACTGCAAGCACAGTCGATTTCAGATATTATTATCTGACATGCGGGCTCGTGCATTGTTTGTCGATGCATGCCAAACATGTCAACGATATGAACGATGTAACGATTTTTACAATCATTATCGTTCATATCTACCAGAAAATCTGACCATGTGTACCCTCCTTTAAAATGTATAGCTATATGTGATATTTTTATCTTCAACATTTTTTATTAAAACCATTTATACCCATTATAACTCTTCACATTATAAATACCAAATTTAATTTATCTCTATTCACTGTGGGCCTGATTCAGAGCCGCTCGTAAGCGGCCGCTCGTCCGTTCCGAGTGATGTTCGCACAACTGCGCATGCGTACGGCTCGTAATACGCATGCGCGAACCAGTCAGTGTGGTCGAAATTCATGTGCTCGCAAAATAGCGAATGCCTGATAATTTGAGTGACAGAATGAGGCGTTTGTGGGTGGTAACAGGGGAAGGTGCTTGAAAACGGGGAGTGGAGATCCGAACGCAGGCGTACCAAACGATCAAAACGGGCATTTTAAGGGTGTGCATAATTAACAAAGCAGCGTCATCGACCACGTCACTTGGTTGTTTCTTAGCCTGAACTGCTCGCATGATTGCGGTAGGAAAATCCAACCACAAGCACTGCGAGCAGTTCAGACGCCTTTTGATGTACTCGATTAATCAAATAAATAGCGGAGATGACGTAGGATGCGAGTGGCCAGGGGGCGTTTTTTATCAAAATAGCGGCCGCAGGTTTTGTTCGCTCATTCAGACTTAGAGGCGTCAACAGACCGCAAAGAGCGAGCACTTCATTTAAATAGCCAGACCCTTTTTCAGAACGACCGTCCGCAAATAGTGTACGGCTCTGAATCAGGCCCTGTGTCTGACTGCTCTCACATTTCTTGCGCTGTCCCAAATTTAATTTCTGATACTGTGCGTCCTAATCGCAACAGCTCCTTATGGAGCTCATTCAGAGCCGCTCGCTAGATGCGATCGCTCACAACCAGCGTATACAAATTCGGCTAAGTGACGGCATGGCAGGCGATAGCTCGGAAAGGTATAAACACGACTACTTTGTGTTGGCGAGCGATCACTTTGTGTCTTGGTTTTGGTTTTGGATCTGGATCTCCCCTGGTTTTGGATCTGAATCTGGTTTTGGGTTTTTTTCCTTGGTGTTTTGTTTTCGTGTTTTGGTTTTGGATCTGGATTTTTTTCTTAAAAAACTATAAAAACAGCTAAAATCACATAAAATGGGCCTGTTTTTGTTCCTACAGTATAATTGACCTCAGTAACATTTATTCCAGTAATTTCCTATCAATTTTGACCACCTCACAATATTATTTGCTTCATCTAGTTAAGGCCAAAAGGTTGCATCCAGCTAGCTGGCTGACTAAGCTAAGTGACACAGTGGGCGCCACTAAAATGTGGCAGTTCAGCTTCTAATTTCCAACATGGATACTGGGCCTGATTCTCACCCGGTCGCAATCGCTGTGCGCTTGCAACCGGGTCGATGGTGGGGAAGTGCGCATGCGCACGACGGAGCTGGCTCCGTCGTGCGCATGCGCGAGACCCGGATAGCGATGGGCAATCCGTCGCTCCGGGTCTCGTACCAAAGAGGGCGTGCTGTCGAGGTTGAGTGACAGCACGCCCCCTTTGGTGGGCAGGCTGGGGGAGTGGCTGCCCAAACTGAGGCGTTCAAATGTGAAAGCCTCCGTTTGGGGCCGGCCCCACTGACATCACGAGTGATGTCAGTGGGAGAGATTTCGGCTCTGTTAGAGCCGAAATCTCTCTGGGGCTTGCAGCAACGAGACCCTACCACAAGGGTCTCGTCGCAAGCCCGATGGTCGCGATGGTCTTTACCATAGCGACCATCTTCCTGGCCGCTCGCTATAGCTGTGGGTGCTCACCCACAGCTATGCGAGCGGCCAGGAACCCGTTCTAAAAAAAAAAGACCGGCCCTGATTCAGAGCGAGCGCTCTGTCAGAGTGTCCGGCTCTGAATCAGGGCCACAGTGTGTTATACACTGTGGGTTGGATACACCAATAGTGCACTCACTGTGACAGCAGTGTCGGCAGAGTGGGGTTGCTGATGGTGTCCTCAGTACATGGAATGGCAGTGCAGCGGTGCTGGCAGTGTTCTCAGTGAAGGGTACTGGTGATGTCGGCAATGTGGGGATGCCAGCGGTGTCTTTAGTGCAGGTTTTCTAGCTGTGTTGGCAGTGCGGGGGTGCCAGCTGTGTCTTAGTGCAGGTTTGCTGGCTGTGTTGGCAGTGCGGTGGTGCCAGCGGTGTCTTTAGTGCAGGTTTGCTGGCTGTGTCGGCAGTGCGGGGGTGCCAGCGGTGTCTTAGTGCAGGTTTGCTGTCTGTGTCAGTATTGCGGGGGTGCCAGCGGTGTTTTTAGTGCAGGTTTGCTGGCTGTGTTGGCAGTGTGGGGGTACCAGTGGTGTCCTCATTGCAGGTTTGCTGACTGTGTCGGCAGTGTGGGGGTTGCTGGCAGTGTCTTCAGTACATGTAAAGGCAATGCTGGCAGTGTTCTCAGTGAAGGGTACCGGCAGTGTCGGCAGAGCGGGGGTGCCAGCGGTGTCCTCATTGCAGGTTTGCTGACTGTGTCGGCAGTGCAGGGGTGTTCTCAATGCAGGGTGCCGGCGGTGTCGGCAGAGCGGGGGTGCCAGTGGTGTCCTCAGTGCAAGTTTGTTGACTGTGTCGGCAGTGCAGGGTGTTCTCAATGCAGGGTGCCAGCGGTGTCAGCAGAGCGGGGGTGCCAACGGTGTCCTCAGTGCAGGTGTGATGACTGTGTCGGCAGTGCAGGGGTGTTCTCAATGCAGGTTGCCGGCGGTGTCAGCAGAGCGTGGGTGCCGGCGGTGTCCTCAGTGCAGGTTTGCTGACTGTGCCGGCAGTGCAGGGGTGCTGGTGGTGCCTTTAGTGTGGGAGTGTCGGCAGTGTCGACAGTGGGGGTCACAGACGGTGTCCTCAATACGTTGTGCAGCAATGCAGGTGTGTCTGCACCGGTGGTGTCGCAGCGGGGGATGCTGCCAGTGGTGGTGCCGGCGGTGTCAGGCGGCGGGGGATGGCGGGCTCCATCTTTTTTTCCTCTTTTTGTGCAGTTTTCAATGGGCTGAATGCTTATTGGCTGAGAGCCATGATAGACGGCTCTCTCAACCAGTCAGTGTTAAGCCCTCAGAAAACAAAACCTCGCAACTCTACAGAGGGGTCGCGAGGTTTTGCCTCGGGTCAGGGATCCGGGGCAGGCAGGGAGATCTCTGAGATCCGAACCCGCTCAACTCTAATTAAAATATTGGTACATCGAGGGCCATCGAAAGGGCTCGCAGCGCTTGTGGTTGCCTTACCGTACTGAAAGCACTGCGAGGACTTCAGTGTAAAAAACAGGCATGTGACGTGTACTATGACGCTGGCTGTTAATTATGTGCACCTCTGAAACGGCGTTGCTACACTCAGGCATGCCTGCGTTCGCACCTCCACACCCCTGTTATTCGTGTCCTGCCCCAGGAACCACCCATAAACGGCCTCTCCTGTCACTCATTACACTGGGCTGTCTTTGCTGGTCGTCCCGATCCCTATGAGTAGTTGGCGCACTGCGATGCATATGCATGCGCAGATTAGCGAACATCGGCAGCAGCGAGCGGATGCTTGCTAGCGACCGGGTCTGAAACAGGCCCTCTGTGTAATACATACACTGTATGAGTTTTTAGGGATTATCGAGCACGCTCAGTAGCAAAAAATTGTTCAACTCCGTATACATCAGATCTGCGTTAATCTCTGAATCGGACCAAAATTGTTAAATATATATATACACACAGTAAAGGAATAGAACTATAATAATATATATAATAAGCAAGAAAATGTGTGGTGTGTCTGTCTATTTGTCCACGGCTAAAGTTTTGTATCTAGCTCCTACAAATTTGGCATGGTGGTGTAGTTTGTCCAGGATTACTGTAGGTTTTTGGCTATGATTGAGGTTTGTTAGGGCTATTGAGTAGGCTGTGGATTCTCCGATTTGAAATTTTGGTTTAAGTAAGTTCGATCAAGATGTCTTCAGTGCCTGATTGTGGGTACACACTGGGCGATTAAAGTGGACGACTGAACGATAACGATATCGTTATCGTTCAGTCGTCCACTTTATCATCCATTTTTATCACAAAAACGATGAACGATAACGACAACGTGCGTTCCCGCGGGTCATTCGTCATCATCGTTCATCGGGTTAACATGCAGGCCAACCTGACGATGTCATCAGGTTGCTGCATGTTGGGGAATGGGGGAAGAGAGCCCGGCGCTGAACGATATAGTTAATGATATCATTCAGCGGGTGTGCTCTATGTCATGAACGACATTGAGCACACCCTGCCGGGGACACACTAGACGATATCGCTCAGGGAGTGTGTACGCACCATAAAACAGGCTTATATGTACCAGGGGTAGGGGCAGGCAGAGCTCCAACAGACGAGCAGTGATGAGTCGGAGAATCAACTGTCACACTGCACCTACACTGATGGTTGCTAATTTTCTCCAAGCACATTTTCATATGCCATGCCTCCTATGTTGGTCTGCAGAGCTTTCTGCTCGACAATGATTTCTGTGCTGCGGTGATTTCTGAAACCGCAATGATTTGGGAAGCTATACTAATTTCTGTCCTGTAAGTCACTCTGCTCCTGATATACCCCATTCCAAACAGTATGAGAATATGCCAGCCTGCACTGTAATTTATTCCGAAATTGCATTGTTATCCAGGTGTGAATGATTTATGTGTTCCTTGTCACAGCTTTCCCCCTTTAGTACACAGGGGTTAAAGTGGGCTGGAACTGAGCAGAACTGCGTTCTGTAACGTCTATTTGGAGACGGAATCAGTTCCGCCTCCTCTGGCCCCCCTCAGCCCGGCGCCGAAGGGAGGCTCCATTTGCAGGGCGCCCGCTGAGATTTTGTTACCAGCGGGCGTCCAGCTCCTTCCTCGCAGCGCAAGCGGCAGCCGGAGGCTGAAGCTCACTCCTGACCTCCAGCTCCCCCGACGGGCACTATGGGAGAGATGTCATGACGTTTCTCCCATAGTTCTGAAGAGCAGCCAGGTCGACCAGATGGCAGCGGACACAGGATTGGGGCTTAAGGTAAGTATTGTGTTTTTGGTTTTTTTTTTTTGTGTGGGGGCATTACTATTGGGACACTATTACAGGGGGAATTACTATTGGGGGCACTATTACAGGGGGCATTACTATTGGGGGCATTACTATTGGGGAAACTATTACAGGGATCATTACTATTGGGGACACTATTACAGGGGGCATTACAATTGGGGGCACTATTACAGGGGGCATTACTATTGGGGGCACTATTACAGGGCGCATTACTATTGGGGACACTATTACAGGGGGTATTACTATTGGGGGCATTATTGCAGGGGACATTACTACAGGGGACATTACTACAGGAGGCATTACTGCAGGGGGCATTACTTCTACAGGGGGCATTACTGCAAAGGGCATTACTACAGGGGGCATTGCCTATAAAGGGGGGATTACTGCAGGTGGCATTACCACTGTGGGCATTACTACTACAGGGGGCATTACTACAGGGGGCATTACCACTGGAGGCACTACTACAGGGGTCATTACTATTGGGGGCATTACTATTGAGGGCATTAGTACTACAGGGGTCAATACTATAGGGGGCATTACCACTGGAGGCACTACTACACGGGGCACTACTCTGATGGGTATTACTACAGGGGGCATTACTACCAAGGGCATTACTATTGGGGGCACTACTACAGGGAGCATTACTACAGAGGCATTATCACTGGGGGGCATTACCACTGAGGGCACTATTACAAGGGACACTACTACAGGGGGCATTACTACAGGGGGCATTGCATAGGGGGCACTGCATAAGAGGCACCACTACTATGGGCTCTGAATAAGGGGCACCACCACTGTGGGCACTGCATAAGGGACATCACCACTGTGGGCACTGCATAAGGGGCACCACTACAGTGGGCACTACATAAGAGGCACTACTGCTGTAAGCATTATGTGTAAGGGACACTACTGCTGTTGGCATTGTATAAGGGGCACTACTACTGTAGGCAGTATGTGTATTAGGGAAACTACTACTGTTGGCATTGTGTATAAGGGGCACAAATGTGGACATTGTGTAAAAGGGGCACTGCTGTGTATCATCACATGATTGATGGACACTTCTATGTAGTATAAAGTAAATAAGGGGCACTATGTGTGGTGTAATGTGGATAAGATTGTGTTACTGTGTGGCGTAATTTGAATCGGGAATACTATTGTTTGACCACGACCCTTTGTTTCAAGAACCACGCCCCCTTTTTAAAAAAACCCTTGGGGGGGACAGTGGTGGTTTGGTGAGTTCTACCACTTCTCTAGTATCACTTTAAGCACTGTTAGTACACCATATTCAAACTAAGGGGGTCATTCAGACCCACTCGCGAGCGGCAGTACGCTCGCAAGTGGGTCGATGTTCCCCACTGCGCATGCGCACGACGGAGGGAGCTCCGTCGTGCGCATGTGCGAGACCCGGGGAGCGACGGGCTTTCCATCGCTCCGGGTCTCGCACCAAAGGGGGCATGCTGTCGATGTTGATTGACAGCACGCCCCCTTTGGTGGGCGTGCCGGGGGCGTGGCGGCCAGATGGAGGCGTGCCCATGGGAACGCCTACCGTCTGAAGCCGGCCCCACTGACATCACTAGTGATGTCAGTGGGAGTGATTTTGGCTCTGATAGAGCCAAAATCACTCTAGGGCTTGTGGCAGGGAGACCCTACCGCAGGGCCTCCGTCGCAAGTCCGATGGTCGTGATGGTCAAGACCATCACGACCACCTTTTTGGCCGCTCGCATATGCTGTGGGTGGTCACCCACAGCTATGCGAGCGGCCAGGAGGCCGCTCCATTTTCATGGAGGAGGGCCCTGATTCAGAGCGAGCGCTCTGGTCAGAGCGTCCGGCTCTGAATCAGACCCTAAGTGTAGTTCTTTTCACTTCTCAGCCTTTTAAAGTGTGGTCCTTTTCAAGACCATACACTGGTAAAGCACAACCAAAGACTTAGGGCAAAATGTAATAGGGTGAGAGTTTAGGAAATGTGAAAGTTTAGCAGTAACCTTTCACATTAGTCGAGTTTTATCTTTAAAATAGGAAAATACCTGGATGAGAGTTTAAATCGTGATAGTTTTTTTTTTGTCTAAAAATATGCGAAGTTGCATGTTCTCAGACTCTATTACATTGGCCGAGTTTAAAAAGTGTGACAGTTTACTGCTAAACCCTCACATTCTAAAAAGTGTCGGAATAGCCGTGCTACCAAAATACGATTACGTTTGTGTCACAACTTCTCAGCTGCTAAAGTGAAAGAGAGGCAAGACGCTAGGAGACCTCAGAGAAAGTACAAGCAGATGTCAATGGATCAATGGAAAGGGGTAATCAGTGAGGATAATGTAAAAAATGAAGGCTGCAGGTGTATATTAAGGACCATTCTTCAACCTGGGCAACATCAGGTATCCCAGCTAGTAATATATAATAAATCATATTTTTTTCTCCATCACTTTCTCTCGTTAACTCATCATTGGTAAGGAATTAACTGAATCAAATTTGACTTCATGGCTAACATTGATCTTAATGCATTTTGGTTCCAGAAAAATATCTACCATTTGTATGACTCAGCCAAGTATAAAGAAACATACTGTTAGGTGGATGTTACTGTCATTCACCTGAAACTGTTGTTCTGGCTGAACGAACAAGCTGGAGTTCTACTAATATTCATTAGGCAGGTAAAACAGATTTCTGAGTACTGTTATGTTATTCCCATTCTCTGTTCTATTTCTATCTATGTGTCACAGTGTGTGTCTGTTTGTCGCTTGTGTCTCTCTGTGTGTCCTGCATTTGTATGTATGACCCATGCAGTGACTTAACTAGGGTGGGGTATGTGCACTGAGTGCCACATTTTGGGGACACCATTTTTATGTTTAGAAAATGCAAAAATTAAATTTCTCAATTATGACAACAGTTTTACTTCACATTTATGTTTAGTTCCAGTATATGTAATTGTAGGAGTCAGGTAATAGTGTGTCCCCTGTGTGTTTGCGACATGGGAGGCTGGTGACACAGAGCCATAATTTGTATGAGTTTTTTTTAACACTATGGGCTGTATTCAATTAGAAGCGAAAAGCCAAGATCCGTGAAAAAGTATTGCCGATGGCGACTTTTCACCTGTCGGAAACTTATCGCCGTATTCAATTCCACCCGCTTTTTGTGCACGCGGAAAGTCAATGCAATGTAATAGGCGAAAAGATTTGCCTCTGAGTAGCAGGAGAAAAGAAGTGCACCATTTTTATTTTGGGGTGCAAAGGTGGGGAAACCACTCAGTACCCTTGGGACAGCACCCAAAGCACAACTGTGTCAAAAAATTCCTGGAAAAAAGCAAAGAACAAAAGTACTTTGAATTTGGAGCCGAAAAAGCACAAAGTGAGGGGACAAGTTTGCAAACTAGTGAAATAAGGTTCTGGGGGTGCTCTAAGAAGGGGACAAGTGTTTTGGGATTGCTGGTGCTTCTATGAGGGAGGAATTTCACTTTTATTAAATCTTTACTTTAGAGACATTAAAATATGCTATCACCCACTTTCAGGTACCCCAAATTTACCAGGACTACTTATTTTCACCCAAAAATACAGCTTTATGCCATTCTTAACCACTTGTGCACAGACGTTATTGGAGGCAATTGTACTAACTTAAGTACCCCAAACTGGTTTATTAGGGCTAATCGGGCACTACTACATTGTTCCCCAATGTTTCTACATCTTTTTGGGGGCTTCAGGCTGATTTTCCCGATTCTGACACCACTTTCCGCGGGTTCTGACTTTGCGTGTCCCCGTTTTCATGTCTTTTGGAATTGAATAGGGCGAATAGCGGGGGTGCGCACGATAAGTTTCTGCTGCTAAAATACGTGATGTAGGTGAAAAGACCGGCATGCGATACTTTATCATGGATGCAAAACTAATTGAATACCGCCCTATGTAGTAAAATACAAATACACAATGAGTGCTATCGTGTAGCATTTGTATTTTGTATCTTAGTAAATAACGGTAAAATTAGGGCTAAAATTAATCAAAACCCATCAAATATATGTGCATGTCTGTGTAACAATTTAAGAAGCTTCTGAACTTACTGTGACGTTGAGATAGCTCTAAGTGTTAACTTTATATTGTGCATGTTATACAGTATATGACAATTGTATAAACAGATCCAACGCTGTAACAATGCATGATTCATTGTATACTTTGATGTAATGTTTAAAATTCAATAAATAGATAAAAAAAAAAATATATTTGAATGTTAGTATTAGTGCTTTCATATATGCTGTTGGAACAAATATTTGTATTTCTTTAAAAAAAAAAATACATTTTTTGGAGTTTACCTAATATATTGAAAACTGGATGTGCTCATGTATTTTTCCTCCGCTGTCTATATATATGGAAACTTAGTAATAAATGTGGCATAGAAGATATATCTCCACGTCTTGTGCAAGCAGCTAAGTATACATATGGTCACAATTCAGCTAAAAAAGCAATAGGGAATCAGAAGTCAGACTGCTAACAGGTTATACAACCAACAACATTCAACATAAGGCACAATGTAAACTCCCAAACATTCCACTATAATTCCAGGAACCCCGATGAGTTATCCATTAATAAAAAGCAGTTTATGGTAAACTGTGACTCATATCTTCTGCAAGTCAGGCAGTGGTCATATCAAGTTTAAGAGGTCAATAGTTAAAGCACAACTAACATGTAACAAGGATCTATGTTTACCACTTATTATGTAGGCAGTACAAATTAAACATGTCTTCATACTGTTTGTTGATTCATTTTTCCAATTATGCTGATTTATTAGAATTTTCGTATGAAAACATATTGCCTACACTTTTAAGATTTTTTTCTTTATATATATAGTGCTGACTCATGCTGCATATCCCAATTACACAATACAGTTTAAGAGTTTATTGCCCACTATAGAAAACATTGTTATGTGCTACTAACAGTTATTTTTCTATGTAGGCAGCCCAGCCGCAGAAAGCAAGTAACCCATACTGGGAATGTGCAGCGGTATTGGGAAGGAGTTGGGTATGAAATGCCGATAGCCGGGAAGCCGTCTGACTAAATACCGACGCCGCAAGCCTGAATGCTGAAACCCCAGCAATATATTTTGCCTAATAGACATGAGTGTGAACATTGCCATCGGTATTGCCTGTAGCCGGTGGAGAGGAAGGAAGCTGCAGCATTCCTGAACCGGACTGTCTTCCTGCAGCCTTTTGTAACTGGTTGAGGCAACTGAGGGCAGGCCAAGTGGTCTAAATCCGGCAGCTGCTGGAAGATTAGCTTCCAGCAGCCGTCACTGGGTTCCCCTGACATGGTCGTATCAGATGCAACCAATTCAGGGAAACCCCAGCCTGGCATGGTCGCATCTCATGAGACTTCACCATTCAAGTGGATAAGGCAGTGAACATACATTTATCCAATAAATGGAAAAATTCTGCTCTTTCGTGTGCAGGAAATTCTAGGTATTATAATATGAGTGTCATGATGATAGACTATTTAGCTCCCATTTGTCCAATAAATGAAAGACTATGGGCTCTATTTATAAACATTATTTTTACTAAATAAAGTGAAAAAGGGTGTTTTCACACACTTTTCACATTATTTTAGTATCACCTATAGTTATTACAGGGCAATTGGAGTAGAATTCGTAAAATTCTACTCCAACCCCTAAGTACCACTTATTTTTAGTAAGCAGATCGCATTTCCCATAATTGTAATGGGAAATGTGATCCGACCAGAGTAAAAATTGTAAAATAATATCAGGGAAAGCCCTGTGATAATAACGCCACCTGAAGGTGGCATTATCCAGGGTCTCCCCCTGTTACTGGCCTCCTACTCTGCTCTAACGGGGAGAGCAGAGGCGGGAGTCGGTCCCAGTAATCAGCTGTGTGGTCTAAACAGACCGCAAGCTGATTACTTACCTGACTCCAGGGACCGGTGATCGGGCCTCCGGTGATGTCTCCCCTCCGGTCAGCTGGTCTCCCATAGTGCACTGCGGCCCGGTCATCAGGTGATTGGGTCCCAGTGCAGTATGGGAGATCACCTGATCGGAGGCATGGAGAGCATCACCAGAGGCCCGGAGCATGCAGGTAAGTGTAATTAAGGGAGAGGGTGGGACGCGGGGGGTCCGCGATCATGGGGGCAGGGCTTAGCCGGGGGGTACCGTGACTAGTGTGCGTAGGGGATTCGTAGGGACAGAGGCCCTGATTCAGAGCCAGATGCTCCGACAGAGCGCTCGCTCTGAATCAGGGCAGCCCTTCTTCATTTGTAGAGCGGCCTCCTGGCCGTTCATATAGCTGTGGGTGACCACCCACAGCTATAGCGAGCGGCCATGATGGTCGCAATGGTCAAGACCATCACGACCATCGGGCTTGAGACGAAACCCTTGTCGTAGGGTCTCGTTTCCGCAAGCCCAGGAGTGCTTTCGGCTCTATCAGAGCTGAAAACACTCCCACTGACATCACTTGTGATGTCAGTGGGGCCGGCCCCAGACGGTAGGCGTTCCAATGGGAACGCCTCTGTCTTGCCAGCAACGCCCCCGGCACGCCCACCAAAGGGGGTATGCCGTCACTCACCATCGACAGCACGCCCCCTTTGTAGCGAGACCCATAGCGACGGCTTGCCCATCACTATCCGGGTCTCGCGCATGCACATGACGGAGCCGCCTCCGTCGTGTGCATGCGCACTGAGCTAACATCGACCCACTTGCGAGCCCTCAGCGCTCGCGAGTGGGTCTGAATTAGGCCCAGAGCTTTATCGCAAGCTCTGTCTCTGCAATGGATGTGTAGTAAATCCCTGTGATATTGCCTGAATTCGCAATGCGAATTCAGTCGATAATATCACACTACAATCTGCATTCAATATGCGGATTGTAGTAAATAGAGCCCTATATAAATTTACTATGTAATAATTCTGTATTATGACTAAAGAAAAGCTGAGCTTGATAAACTGCTATCTGGGCATGTAATAATAATAATAATAATAATAATACTAATAATAATAAAACATATTTTCCAAATTAATTATAATTTCTTCATGAAAGGGTTTCTGGGTGTAGTAGTCCTTGCTGTGATTGTAGGGTATTCTTGAAAAACTAATTTTAAGTTTATATATTAAACAAATCTGGTCATCTAAACTGTATATAGAAGGGATGAGCGGGTTCGGATCTCAGAGAACTGAACCCGCACGAACTATAGGGATCCAAGGCAGATCCGAGTTGGTTCGGGTTTTCCCGCCTGACTCGGATCTTAAACGAGGCAAAACGTCATCATCCCGCTGTCGGATTCTCACAGGTTTTGGATTCTATAAAGGTCCTGTGATCGCTGCCATTTTTTCATTCTGGCTGTGGAGAGTGAAAAGAGAGGTAGCTGGGATCTGTGTTGTTGCTGTTGCATGCTGACACTGTGCATAGGGGCTGGCTACTGTTGTTCTGTCCAGAAGGGCTGGCTGTTGTCTATAAAGGGGCTGGCTGTTGTCCTGTCCATAGGGGCTGGCTGTTGTCTATAGAGGGGTTGGCTCTTGTCCTGTCCATAGGGGCTGGCTGGCTGTTTGTTGTCCTGTCCATAGGGGCTGGTGGTCAAATAAATTTTTTTTTTTTCTTGTTGTATGCATGTTAGCCACACCTGTCATCGGCGTAGGTGCGCAGGGGTACTGTGCTGCTGTCTGTCCAGGGGCTGCTGTCTCTTTCAGGGTTTGATCCGCAGTGTTCAAATAAAAAAATAAAATTAAAAAATTGTGTTCGTGTTAGCCACACATGTCATCGACATAGATGCGCAGAGGTGCTGTGCTGCTGTCTGTCAAGGGGCTGCTATCTCCTTCAGGGGTTCACCCCCAGTGTTCAAATAAAAAAAAAAATAAACAATATTTTTTGTGTGCGTGTTAGCCACACCTGTCATCGGCGTAGATGCGCAGGGGTGCTGTGCTGCTGTCTGTCAAGGGGCTGTTGTCTCTTTCAGGGGTACACCCCCATTGTACAAATAAAAAATAATAAACAATTTTCTTGTGGGCGTGTTAGCCACACCTGTCATCGGCATAGGTGCACAGGGGTGCTGTGCTGCTGTCTGTCAAGGGCTGCTGCCCCTAAAAAAATAAACAATTTTTTTGTGTGTGGTTGTGTGCGTATGGAGGACAGTCACATGACCGGAGAGCAGCATCCACATACCAGTCTTGCAGCTGTCGGCAGCAGTCATGATGATGATGCAAGGCCATGAACGTCATCTATGAAGGCTGATGTACCAGGGCTTAAGTCAGGCCAAAAAGACAGGCTAAAAAAATCAACTTTTACCCTATTAAAGCAAAAAAAATGTAAAGCTAAGTCAGCTTTAGAGAAACAAAAAATTGGCAATATGCATTGGCATGTATTTAGGACTGATGGTTCTAATGATAATTTAAGCCACTCTGCTTGTAGGAGAGGTACAAAAAAATTTAAATTGTTAAGACGAGTAAGACATCGGAACCAAAAAATCACAAATCCCCGAGGAGAGTCCAAGTGTGTCCGCGGTTGCCATGTGTGAGCCTGACCTTTCTAATACTGTACTTGAAGAGGATCCTCCTTCCATCATTTGTGTGCCTTCTGACGTAGAAATCGAGGATGCTTCTGTGGAATTGCACGAGGAGGATGAGGAGGATATTTATCTATTTGGCGATAATAAGGATTATGAGGATGTTGATGGCGAGGATATTTGTGTAAAAACTGTAAATCAGGCAACAGTTGTTGCCCGTGGTGGGGAAAATACCATTGTTGCCATGCCTGGGCAATGGACCAAAAAATCCACTTCCATTGTGTGGAATTATTTCCACCCAAATCCAGACAACCTTTGCCAAGCCATTTGTAACCATTGCCAAGTAACAGTGAGTAGAGGTAAAAACCTTAACAATCTTGGAACCTCCTCCCTGTTACGTCACATGCAGTGACGAACAACAATCAGTCCAGTGTCACCTAGCTCCCTTCTATCTGGATCCAAGCGCCTGCAATCTCAACCACCAACACCGGCATCATCATCAATATCCTCATTCATGATCAGAAGTAGTTCTGCATCCAATTTCATAAGCATGACTGACTCCCCTACTATCCGTGATTCCTCACAAGGATCATTGAGTGCTACGCCTGTTTCTGCTGTTGGGGGTGGATCTTCATCCCAGAAAGGGACCAAGAAGACTACTACTAGTTATTTAAAAAAAACAATTGACTATTAAAGTCCTTTGATAGAGGAAGTAAGTATAACAGCTGTCATCCAGTTTCACAGTGGGTCACTGACACCACTAGTGACCTATCTAGTACTAGATAGTACTAGATGGTGAAATAATAAAAAATTAATATGATAGTGTGGAGGAAGTGCAAAAGGAGGATGAGGGGGAAATTTTTTGTCCTATCTGACGCTAATGTGGATGTTGATGATGATTATGTGGTTTGCGTAAATCAGCCACTAGTGGTAGTAGTTCTTGCTCATGATAAAAAGAAAGCCAGAAAAGCCACGTCTTGGGTGTGGAATTATTTTAATCTTTATTCTGACAACAGTTGTGAAGGCATCTGTTCCATTGTAAAGCCAAAGTTAGCAGCGGAAGGGACATTAACTATCTAGGCACCTCCTCCGTGTTACGTAATTTGCAGCGAGTTCATGCAATTTGTTTAACAAAATTATAATAATTTGTAATTAATAACAAACAGTCCAGTATCAGCTACCAGAAGATTGAAAAGGCACATGCAATCTCCACCACTAATTGAAGGTAGTCCTTCCAAAAAATGTTTTGTGGGGGCCAAAACAAACCAAGGAGGTCAGGCACAAAAGTGTGAGTCCTAGTGGCTAAAGTGTCCTTTTTAATACCCCACTTAAGAGTGGGTGGGAGGGACAATTCCATCTTGCACCTCTTTTCTTTAAATTTGGCACAATTTGGGGCATTGCCAACAGACATTATTATAGTTTATTAAACTGTCATCTGGTCTGCCACTGCTGTGTAGCAATGTTTCATAGATGTCCTATATTTTTTTAAACTGTCATGCATTTGTGCCACTGCTCTGTTGCTTACTTTAGCCAGTCAGCTTGCTGCAGCCTTTGGCCTGTATTGGTGAAAAATAGTGAAATCAACATTGTGAGCTGTGAGATGGTTAAAAATGCATGGAAATGCCTGAAAATTAGTGTTATTAAGGTTAATAATACATTAGGAACAAAAATAGGCCCAAATGATGTGGTTTTAGCTGTTTACATAATTTTTGGGAAAAAATCCAGATCCAAAAATCCAGATCCAAAACACCAAGGAAAAAGATCCAAAAATCCAAAACCAGGGGAGATCCAGATCCAAAACCAGGGGAGATCCAGTTTCAAAACTAAAACCAAAACCAAAACACAGGGGTCGGCGCACATCTCTAGTATATAGAGCCTGATTCATTATGGATCGCAATTGCGATCACAGCTGCGTTTACGTACACAGACCCACTCCGAAAATATGCTAATGATTGCTATCGCAATAATGCAGTCGCAACCTAACATAAGGATGCCCACTTCACCTTACATACATCCGTAATACTTAGCAATTATACGAAACCATCGGTAACATTGAGTACAATCGCAGCCTCACGCACACTTGCACAAGGTCTGACCTTAGTCAGGAATTGCTAACCTCATCGCATGCAGTGAAAGCCCAAGCTGTGTATGGCATCGCAGTGGCTAATATATGCATGCCCCTGTAACGGCATTCAAACACACTGGCACATCTGCGTTTTCGCTGACCACCAAATGTCACCACCCCACTACAGTGTGATCGCAGTAGAGCCTTTGCCCACTGCGATGCATATGCATGTGCAGTACCCAACAATCAGCCATCTGCGTGTGTAATCGCAGTTGCAACTAGTAATGAATCAGACCCATAGTCTGCTAATGACTGTGGTTTAATTTACAGTACAAAGAGCAGGATTATTTGTAGAAGCATGTGTGGGTCTGATACTGGGATCGGTATGAATCCAGATGCTGGAAGACCGGCAGCAGTGAAAATCCCGACAGGTAAGTAAATACACTATCGCTAACTCTTCCCCCCCCTAACCCTAACCCTCCCTTAGGTGTGCCTAACCCTAACCTCCCCCCTAGTGCGTAACCTAACCCCCCCCGTAAGTGCCTAAACTTAACACCCCCGTCCCCGCAGCCTAAACCTAACCCTGCCGGTGGGATGCCTAACCCTAACTCCCCCCCCGGGGGTGCCTAACCCTCCCTTCCCCTCACCTAACCCTAACTCTCCCGGGGGGGTGCCTATCCCTGTCCCCCCCAGGAGCCCCTAACCTAACCCTCCTTCGCCGCGACTGTCTGCTCCCACCGCCCGGCTTACCTTCATTCGGTATGCGGCGTACGGATAATGATAGGTGTCAGGATTTCGATGCCTATCATTAGTCCCCTGTCGGGATTGCACAGTAGGGAAGCCGGCGGTCGGCATTTCGACCGTCGGCTTCCTGACTGCACACCCTCATACTATGTACACATCCTTACTGAGCCAATCAATGTGGCTTTAAAAGTAGATTTTTTTTCACAAACACAGTTTGGCCTCGAATCATTAAGTCAAATCTTTCCATTTGTGTTAATATTCAGCTCTTGAGATCCTCATTTATACTTCATATAACTCCCGAGATTAGATAAATATTACAATGTTCCTTCTGTTTATGTTATGTTTTTGTGAATATACAGCTTATTTACAATGGCTAAGGTGCAGCACAAAATCTTCCTTGTTTCTTCCATGTACTTCTATTTCCGCAAGAGCACCTAAACTTCTGCTAATGTGCAAATGCTTACAGAGCAAGATGACACTAGGCCTGATTAAGGGTTGTACGCTTTTAGCATCGCTGCTGTCTTTGGACACAGCAGCGATGCTAAGATATGCTATTGCCGTAGGAGGACTCTTGTGCATAATAGATACCTCCTGCTGGCTTTTGTGATCAACTGCTGCATGCGAAGATACAACATCAGATCACTCTGTGTGACCATCGGCCATCTCAGTAACTTTCATGGTACACAGGATGGCCGGTGTTTTCATGCAGCTAATGCCGGTGAAGCTGCGTAGAAGGCCGCAGCCACTGGCTTCAGAGCACCCAAAAAACGGGACCAACATGTCCCCGTTTTATTATGGGACGCTGTCTGACACGGCCCTCGGTCCGGCTGCCAATCAGGTCCAGGGACTATGAGCGAGGTTGGCGGAAGGAGATCTGCACATGCGTAGTACAGATCCTGTGCATACACAGATCTTCAAACATCAGAGTTGTACACAAACCATTGTTTTTGCCTACAACACTGAATCTGCCCCCAGGCCCGGTTTCAGAGTTCAGCCGGGTTTCAGCCGTCCCTTACCGTCCCGCCAGCTTCCTCTGACTTCCTGGGCAGTCGGGCGGCTAATGTGCCGACATGGGAGGTGCTGAGCATTCTCCCTGATGCTGGTGTCTGGGCGGCCTGGTGCGCGGGGATCGGAGTTCCTGTCATGGTCGCCGCCATGACACTTCCTTCTCTGACTATCCTTCCTTCCATGACAGTCTGGCCGGTCAGCTGATGCTGTGGACCAATCAGTGGGATTCCAGGGATATATATCCGGCTCCTGTGTATCAGGTAGTTGCCTGAACAACCATTGTCGCTGCTAGTGTTACTAGTGGTCTCTCGTTCCAGGTTCCCTTTCTTCCAGTGATCTATTCCTGTCTGCAGCTATATCATCCATCTCACCAGTGCTTTACCATCTCAGCCTGTGTGCAGCTATTTCATTCATCTCACCAGTGCTTTACCATCTCAGCCTGTGTGCAGCTATTTCATTCATCTCATCAGTGCTTTACCATCTCAGCCTGTGTGCAGCTATACCATTCATCTCATCAGTGCTTTACCATCTCAGCCTGTGTACAGCTATTTCATTCATCTCATCAGTGCTTTACCATCTCAGCCTGTGTGCAGCTATTTCATTCATCTCATCAGTGCTTTACCATCTCAGCCTGTGTGCAGTATACCTCCATTCCACCAGTGCGTTACCACCGCCGCCTTGTGCAGTATACTATCCATTTCACCAGTGCTTTACCATCACAGCCTGAGTGTAGTTATACGTACCCACCTCTCCAGTGTCATAAATCTCTGGCTCCAGTACCACTACCCACCTCATTACCCGACTCTGTGGTCCCTACCTACGTGTTACATTATTGCACTGTGGTGCACTCTTTCTAACCGGCAACCCGGTAGAGTGTGTCCGCAGTACACACTTCCTTGTACCTCAAGTACAGTGTCCCTACATGCCCCTTACTGGCACAGACCCTTTGGGCCACGAGTGTTCGTCTCTCCTTTTTCCTGCAGGCTTTGGTCACCTAGTCAAAGGACCGCGACCTGCTTACGAGGTGCAGCTCAAGCCCATATCCCGATTGGTGGAGTCACTGGCGAACACCATCTCATGGGTTAGATTCCGCACCTTTGACTAGGTCTCACCAACGACCAAGACCCGTGGATGCAGAGGTCGTACATTCAGGCTCCTAGCCTCCGTTTCTCCCGCAGCCTCAGCTTCTAGAAAACCGCCTCCCAGCATGACACCCGGTATCTGCAGTAGAGAAGACATTTTCACATGCTGAGCGGAGGAGTTTGGCAGAGTAAACGTGGTCCTCGCAATGTAAGGAGTAGGCACACTGGTTCTCCATAGTTTTACGGAGCAGTAGAAAAATGGGATTCAATTTGCAGGTCACGATTTTTGTAATTACATAAATTGAAAAGGAAGCATTTTTATATTTTAGGGGAGTCTATTGCTGAGCAGAAGCTGGCACTTACACTACATACTTACCTACTCCCTGGCACTGGTCTGTCATCTTGTACAGTAGAATCCAGTATTCAGAAAATAGAAAAATTACTTACCCGGAGCCCGTGGACCACTATACGAGTATAGAGTATAGCGCTACCTGAGTGACAGGAAACCCATGAGGTTTCCTGCACCTTAGCTGCTTTTAGCCAATTTTCCAAGGATTGCCAGCCCTGTGTTGATCAGTTTGGGGCTGGTGAATGCTTTGGCAGAGAGACCCCACACTGTGCCATTACCACACTGGGTGGTTCAGCTCGGTGCTGGTCAGTTTTCCCCCCGATTTTCCTGTGCCAGAATGGACTCAGTGGTCCAGGGATGGTTATGCTCTCTGGGAAGCGGAACTCTATGTCATTTAAAAAATTTTTAACACTTTCAGTACAGTATAGAACACAGAAATCTGCACAGATCACACTGAACTTTGCAATGTTTCTGCACAGCACACTTCTGAGAAGGGGGTCTATCTTAAACTTCTATTTTGTCCCGAGATTGCTCCATTTCCGATCGTGTTTGCAGTTACGGTTCTTGGTAAATCCCTGTGTTGTATTCCTGTCCAGGTCAGTTTCTAGATGATATGGCTCCCAGTGCTAACAGTCAAAATGCGTATTGGGTATTTTCAAAATTGATTGTGTCTTTCAGCACCAAGCATAAGATAGTACCTTTGTGCGTGCCAGAAAAGGGAGTGTAGCCTCATAAAAAGGGGGCATGTCTGCACCCTGTACCCCACAGATTCACCACCACAGTAAATAATAAAATACTGTCCCTGATACTAAAGCAAACACACTGGTCTCCACAGGGGGAAAAAAAACACTCTGACTCCCACAGTAAAAAACAAACAAAAACACAATGGCCCCACATTAAAAAAGACTTACCTGACCTGTTGGCAGTACTACAGAGGAGAGTTCCTAGTCCCCCCCTCTTCCTCTACCGCAGACAGCAGCAGCCAGAGCAGCACAACAGCCTCAGAGATGCATAGGCTGTCTGAGGCTGCACTGTGCGGACTGGATTGCGCCAGTGGGTGGCTGCATGATCTACACTATGATGTCACACCATAGGTCATGGCACAGGAAGCATTTCAGCCCATTGGCAGTGCCCAGTGCTGCCCGAACCCAAAGGTAGGACAGGTGGCGCTGCTATTGCTGCCAGTTGTGCTGCTCCCCCTTTCCTCCACTTTGGTGGTCAGTGTCAGCAGGGGATGGAGCACCCCGTAATACGGCCCATTCCTGTCTATGGAAAGTACTTGTGAGTTTGTTTGATGGAGTACAATCAGTGGAGGCTGGGGTTGGTGACAGCAAGTGCAGCAAGTAAACCCTTTGCGATTGCTGAAGGCGCTCGGATCCGAAAAGAAGTTGTGGCCTTTTTGAGTAAAGGCATGGCCTTGTGACCCCCCCCCTCTGATTTCATAACTCTGGGGGCATGCCAAACACTACCAGAGATGTTGTGCTGCCCCCAGAGACTCTCCCTGCTCTACCGGCTCCTCCTCAGTGACCGGGAGCTGGACGCTACACTGTGATGATAGTGGGCAGCTTCTGGCATCTGTAACTGATGAGGAGCTAGCATTTTGGAGTCATCCCCTCGGAGGGTGACACCCAAGCCTAGGCTAATGTAGTTTGCTAAAGTGGGCATGTCCAGCATATGAGGGTAATTTAAAATGAAAAAATATAATATATGCACCGTTTGCCACCCTCACCCCACCCCTGTCCTTCCTGTGGCTTTCTTATACAGAGTACAGTATACAGAGATAATTACACATCTGCCAATCCAAGGAGACTGGGTTACCTGTTGCCTACTGGGTGAGAGGACAAAAAAAGGGTCATACCCCTATTACTTTTATATTGTATGTATTTTCTCTGTTATTGTAATGTCATCACCATTTATTAGAGAATTGTTTAATAAATGTTATTATGTGTATGATTGTATGTTCATACTCGTTATTGGATTTAAGGGCAACACAATCCCATCTGAAGCATTATTGCATTAAGCTTTGTTCAATACAAGTAAATGATTGTTTTGTTTATTGCCCTGGTATATCTTGAATAGTATTTGGAGGATATAGCGCCAACCCATTTTTTTCCTATAATTACATAAATGTGTTATTTGGAATTTGATGTTTTCTTCCTAATTTGGAGTAAGAGGGCTGCTTAAGCCTTGGTTTATTTGCACAACAACGGTGCCATCGACACACATCGGCCCGTCACGCAGCATTTACAACAGGTCTGGCCAGCCGCAGATATTGCACGCAGAGAGCTCTCATGCTGTGTATGCAATCGTAGTGGCTACTTTATGCATGCACAGCATTCAAACGGACAGACACGCCTGCGTTTTTCCGACCATTCCCCTGTCACCACCCCCAAATGCTCGCAGCCTGTCACTCACTCTGCGGTTGATTCCTCGGTGTGTCCGTAATCGCAGTGTGATCGCAGTGCACCAGCAGTGCGGCTTATACACATGCGCAATGGCTAACAATCGCTCGATCTGCATATGTAATTGCATTTGCGATCGCTGCTGAATCAGGCCCTGTATTTGTTCATTTGCATTTAATTTAATTTGTAGTTTATGAAGAGATCTGAGATGGTAATGAGCCTCTGACTCTGCTGCGTGGTGTGATTGTGCTACGACTACACTATTACAGATTCAGCTGGCAAAATGTGCTATGGTCCTCGGCCAAATAAGAAGACGAATAACAGGTTTGAAAATGTTACTTGTCTGTACCTGCAAGTGATTTGTTACTATTAGTATTTCTTTAAATAAATTCAATTTTAATGCAATCATTATGATTCAGATAAAATTAATTACTTTGTATGTGCCTCTTTTGACATTTTATTTAATATAAAAATGTTTTACATATACACTGCAATTACTCATACAAATGCCTTCTACAAATGCTTGAAATATGTTCAAAGAAGAGAGAAATATCGACTAATGTTTGAACTGATTGCTTTTATTGTTATCACTCTGACTTTTACATAAGGTTCTTATTGTTAGTGTAGAAAGGGAGAGGTAGAATCAATTTCCTTTTTAACATATTGATAAACAACTCCAGATATAATAGAGGGAGGCAGGAGCAGATTTACCTCTGTCTGACCCAAACTGGAATGCTGGAAAAATTAATTCCAGAATATTGTCCACATTCCTTGAAGTTGTGGAAATGATTTACATAGAAGGTCTTCTACAGCAAGTTCAGCTTCTTTCATCTCGATACTGTAAATTGCTTTCATTTTCCCTACTGATCTGTATGCTCAAGGTATTGTTGTGATAAATTATTGAGGTACATATCTGAAAATAGTGTGTAGATCGTCTAAGGAATTGAGTGCAGTCAGGCTTAACAATGTTGGATGATGTGCTAAAGCAAGTTGTTTACCCAGGTCATGTCACACATGTCGTCAATGAACAGCTGCTTTTAACTTTGCCTCTTGCTAAAGGTTCTTATGGCAACTGGATTTATTGAATTAAACATCTTCATATTTGGGTGTTTGTTTTCCTGTCACTGTGAAATCTGGCTGTAATGTTATCAAATCCAATGTTCTTTACCAAACACCTGGGAAAATGATGGCCAGCTCACTTAGAAGAAATGCAATTACCTTTTTCTATTATTGACACGTTTAACAAATTGTACTTTAGCACAGAGAAATCTAACGCGCTCACTTTAGTGTAAAACAGAGGTAGATTTACTAAAGTTTCTAAAAATGAAAAATGGTGGTGTTACATATTAGAACCCAATCAGATTCTAGCTATCATTTCTCTATTGCTTCCTAGAAAATGATAGGCATAATCTGATTGGTTGCTATGGGCAACACCACCATGTTCATTTTTAGGAATTGTAGAAAATCTAGCCCCAAGAGCAAGCAATGTCCAGATATACTAATAGCCCTACCATATTTGGATGCATAGGAAGGATAGCCATTCTTAAAATTACTATATTATTGTCCTACATCCTACTGCACTTTTTTTACTGGTGTGACAGCCCAAATGTTCTAATTGGCCCCAATCAATGCTAAGGTCAATGGAACTCCTCCTACTCTGTAATTCCTTTTAACATACTTTTGCTTGAGCTATCCATCCATAAGTTACCTCTATAGTGGCAATCGTTTACATCTGTAAAAAGGTAATAAAATAAGGATAAACTATCTTTCCTATGCTACATGTGCTACTGCTGGAAATACTAGTTCACTCTATATTTTTGAAAGAAGGTACATACTATTTATAGCTAGTCAAGTGCTGCTTATCCCAAGTGCTATGCAGCACCATCTATCTCCAGTTTAGCGGCACATGTGCGTCACCAAACATCCAGCTAACATGGCAGTCTGACCGTCTGTTCCAACAAGTCCATGAGCACTTTTTAATATATTATCATTAAGTTCAATGTAGAAAACATGGGGAAGTCATAGCCATCAACCCCCAAGTTTGGTGTTGTACTGGGCCAAGAAGGGCCCACCAGGGAATGAAGTGGTAGGGGCCCACGTTTAAGGAATGTGGCCAACCACCAAAGGGGATATAACCAGCAAACACAGAGGGACTTGGCCAACCATTAGAGAGGACATAGCCTGCAAAGAACAGGGTCCCTTTATAAAGGGGGTGGCAGGAGTGTTTGACCACCCACTTTGACTGGCAGGAGGGTAATCTTGGTGTAGTTTCCATAGAAACGAACCAAGCACCCAAATTCATCCATTCTCCTGCTTCATCAAATTATTGACCCTCTAGTAGAATAACAGTGTAATTTGAGTGCACAGTCTGTAATCTGACCATGGCCCTGAGGAGGTGGGGCCCACTGGGGATTTCCCCTGTACACCTATGGGTCAGTCCGAAGCCTGCCCATGTTTGTGGTCAACTTAAAGGCATTTTATTTTAATATTGTGCATAATGACCATCAAGTACTACTAGCTATAGAGAAGGCTAGCAATATATAATAATTTAAAAATTAGTCCAGTTACATCTCTAAACCTAAAAAATATAGGGTTTGAAAAAAGAGACATCTTTATTTTATTTTTTTATTTAGCAGGTGAGAGTAAGAATTTTTTCTCTGTCCTTGTGTTGTTTGAGGTAATGATTTTCCCTTGAATTACTTTGAATTCCCTTTAGTTAGCATAAACATTAAAGGAGCATATATTGTTGGTTGGACCCTTGTTGGGGCCATCTTTTCCAACAGGAAAGCAGAAGGAATTAATGGTACCAGACTTCCATTACATTCAATGCAAAAAGCACATCTTTAAAAGTATCTGGGTCATGGGCAAGTAGTTTCTAGAAGAGTATCAAAGTGAGCCCCAAAGTCATAATAAGGTGATTTTTTTTTTGGAGTACTGGGATGAAGAAAACTCTATGTAGAAATCAGATGTTATGGCAGCTGAACAAACCCACTCCAATGTATCATTTCAGGAAGGGTAGGAATATCTAAGAGACATTTTGAAGCATCTTTCTGTGTTAGAAGTGATTTTAGTAATTAGAAGTCTGCATAAATTGGATATAGCCTTGGTTAACTTCTGCTTTAGAAGTAGAAGTCCTATATTGTTCTTTTGCACTATAAAAGAGAAAAAGAGTTGGCTAAATGATGCAATTGAATATTATGAGAGAGCACAGTATTTCTCAAAAGGAACTTCTCTCTAAGGGCGGGATGTTCTAAGGATCGCATCAGCGATGTGGTACATCCCGCCTGTCTTTGGGTACATACCACAGTTCATTACCACCGTATTTACCTAGTGCTACTGATAAGAGCTGTCCTTTACGATGCTGCAGAGCAGAGGGACTTCCGGGTTTAACACCCTGAAGTCCCTCTGGTATCCTTCTGTTCATGCGCAGAAGGAAGTGGGCCACAGGGGCTCATTGAAAGATTCCTCCCAAGGGGGTGTGTCCCCAAAGAGAAGCCCATAGGCTTCTATTGGGTGACGCCACCTGAAGGTGGCATTACCCATCAGGATGAAGCATGGGAATGCATCACATTCCAGTGCTTTGTACATATGGAGAATGCAGTAAAACACCCGAAAACTGCATTTTCGGGGGTTTTACCGCATTTTCCTATTTAGTACATCTCGGCCTAAGAGCCTTATTTATCAATGAGTTTTATTATTCACAACGAGTGATAAAACTTGTTGCGTATGATTATTGTGCTCCAGCCAATCAGCTTCCAACTGTCATTTTTCAAACAGATAACAATTGGGAGCTGATTGACTGGAGCACCATTATCATATGCAACAAGTTTTATCACTCGTTGTGAATGATAAACCTCATTGATAAATAAGGCCCGGGGTTTATGTATCAAGCAATGAAAAGAGCAAGGACGTGGACCAGTGGAGAAGTTCCCATAGCAACCAATCAGCAACCAACCTATTATTTTATTATCTGTACTTGATAAATGCTACTTGAAAGCTAATTGGTTGCTATCTTCTCCACTGGTCCACTTCTCCAAGCTTTTCAATGCCTGATACATAAACCCCTAAAAAAACTGGACAAAACGCGTTACTGTGCCTCATTTGGAGCTAACCTGAATGCTACTGTGACCGGATTACAATTTAACTACCAAGCAGTAGGAACCAGTAACTTGACTTGCACTACCTGCCTCTTTCCAACTAATGGCCCCTGTCATATCAACAAACAGGTGAGGCTTTAAGAGAGTGCCAACTTCTCAAGAGGAAAGGGCAGGGAACCGGACACATACAGCTTTTGTCCACCCCGGATCCTTAATTGTGCTGCACCAAGCAGCCGGCGGTCAGCACGCTATTAGTGGGCTGCTGGATCAGCCAGGAAAGAGGGATCGTGAATACAGAGGTAATGTGCCTTATCTCAGATACTGAGACTTTTGTTCCATATTGTGATTCAGCTTGAATATAACTTTCACAAGTACAGTGAATATCAGAAATAACTAATGCCCCTTTTACACCAGAGCAAAAACTTGGGTTTTTGCTGGGTCTACCCAGGTTGCAGCTCAGTGTAAAAGGGTATCTGAAAAATAACCCGGGTCAAGCGACCTGGCAATCCAACCCAGGTAACTACCAGGGTTGGACCCAGGATGGACCTGGGTAATGGTGCATTGTAAACAGCGCAACCCGGTTATCTGACCTGGGTTATGCCTAAAATGAGCTGATTGGTGGTTGTGGAGCAGTCACTTCCCACTTTTTATGACCTCACAAGTTTAGCAGGGCAGACCCAGCTTCAGTGTGAACAGGGCTGACCTGGGAGTAACCCACATTGAAGGTGCAGTTAAATGGGGTCTGACCTGGGTTGGAACCATGTCCAAAAACCCAGATCGGATCCGGGTTTTTGGTGGAAAAGAGGTATAATAATATTTCATCCAAAGGAACTCTTTTTATTATAGAAATACAGACACTATTACAGCTGGGTTCCAATCATCTGATATTGTGTCAGTATCTAAGCCAAACAGGACGCTGATACACTGTTACTCTTGTTGTGTTTATGTTGTATGTGAAGTAGCAAATCGCTCCTAATGCTATTAGAATGAGAACCATAAACAGGTTAATTTAAACTGAATAATATTCAGGTGCTCCTACATTTTATTATATATGTTCTGTTGTTTCTGTTTTTATTAATTTTATACATATAATAGAGTAAAAATAAAAAATATTTTGTGTGGAATATTAAATGTGGTCTCGAGAATTTGCTTACCCGCGCAATTCTTTTCTTTTTTAATAGGTTTATGTAAGGGATTTGCAAATATTCCCTTTTAAAGAATTGCAGCAGGTAAATGTGATTGATTAATTGGCTCACGAGCGCTGGGGTAATTCTGTTTTTGTTTTTTACATAAACCCCTAAGCCATGTAAATGTCTAAAATACTTCTTTGTGGTAAATATCCATTAAAGTATTCATTCTTTTGTCTCCTTAATATGAAAGGCTCCTGAGCTGTAGAAAAATTAGTGAGACAGGTCTCCTCATAGTAATGAAGCGGGAGGTCATAAGTTTGAGAGTACTCACCTTGAAATTGATAATAGAGAAACATTAATTTACTGGGTAGTGGAAAAAGGGTATGTTTGTACTAATCGGAGAATGATATCAGGATTGATTGAAAAGGACTGTATCTGAAATGTTAAAATATGACTTAATGACCTTGGGGCTCATGCCTAGCAGGACATACAGTATTTATGTGATATACCCTATGAAGAATAGTGTCTGGACAGGGTTATCGATAAATGCAATAGGTGTTTTTACAGTACCATACATTGTAAAGTATTAATAAAGTAATTCAAGTTATTTACAAACTCAACTATCATTTCCCTCCCCCATTCCGCATCCTCAGTCATCATAAGTGTAACATGTGACTACATATGGACATATATGTACACGAATAGATGGAAATGTATGTTTATGCAAAAAAAAAACTTATATAATAACCTCACTTGCAATACACATTGTAATATAACATATTTCTAAAACATTACATTAACAGTGCAATATAAAAATAGCATTTAGCTCTTTGATTCAAATCTTATAACAGCGTCACAATTTAATTTGATATTTGTAAATACATTTTGTAAAATGTATTTTTCTTATAGAAAATGGAACGTTGCTTAATAAATGAATGATTATCAATACATTCCTCGTTAAAAATAATAAGGTGCAAGATTCATTCGTTTAAAAAATGTGTTTTAAAACTTGTAATTTTCAGGACTTGACATTTCATTCCATTCACTTTCTCTATTTTGGGGAGTTTGCTTTATTCACATTTGGCATTTTAAGTAGAAATGGAAATATAATAAGAAGCTTTTGATGTGTTGATTGGTAAGAGGGGTGACAGCTGCGCAGATATCTTGGGACCAGGCTCAATGACTAAATGAAGACCTCTAGTGTTTTCTTGTTAGCCAAGATAGATCTACATTCAGATGAAGCGCTTTTTGTCAATAATGGACACACTTGGTGCATGTGATCTGAAACCACAAATCAGTTTTCCCTAGGAGTTATTGGCAGATAGTGCCCTGGGCTATGTCTTTATGCTGCCTGTCTGGCTGTAATTTTTCTCCCGCTGAAGTTTTTAGAGTCACACAAGCTGAAACATTATCTCAAAACAAAAAGCTGTCAGATGTCAATGGGTCAATTGAGTTTATTGCCAAACTCACAGTGTGCAATGTTCCTAGTGCATCATTAAAGCATACAAGAACAATGGAATATGTTATCATCATTTACAGTTTATTTCACCTATAATGTACATACAGTATTTCAAATAAAATATTTCCAAATCTATTTACTAAAAAGAAGTTGGAAAACAAGCAAAGAAGACAGACGCACAATAAATCCACAGTACACATTTTTGTACATCTTGTCAAGGAATGCAGACAGTACAGTACATGGCATCAGATTACAGCTATGGGGCTATCATATACCCTGCTTTGCCATTTTAAAGCAAGAAGAATTAGCACCTGAATGTTTTAATGCACAAGTTGCTGGAGCAGTAGTGTGGAATACTACCCCTCCAGCATAGGGGCGTAGAGAGCGGCGACAAGCCCCGGTACTGAGAAGGGGTGTGCCCAATCTGGGAAGACACGGCCATGGCCCCTCTTAAAAAATGCGAAATATGTGTACAGGAGGATGCCAGCGGCTGCACAGGAGGAACCATCAGCAGCTGCTACACTCACAGGATGGCGGGGAGGAGGACACGTGAGGGCTGGCTATGTGCACTCTGCCTCCTGCAGATTATATAGCAGCCGACACCAATGTGGAGAGAGACTTCCACTTGAGTGCACACACCACCCGCCCTTACATTCCCTCCTCTTCGCAGCTGGTCAGGGGGTGCCGGCGGCAACATATTGTCTCCCTTAGCAGCTGACCCAGTCCTCCACCGGTTTCCTCCAACAAGACCAGGCCCAAGTAATTAGTACCCACTTCCCCCTCTTGGCGCCCCTGCTCCAGCATCCTCATCACCTCCTGTATCACAGCAGCAATGCAGTGATGCGATATTTATTGACCAGGTGGCAGCTGCAGTGCACATGTGCAACATCAGAAATCAGCATTTCCCTCTGTCCTATCGCATTGCTAGTGCTGATGACATATATAATGGCTCTAATACTTGGCAAATGGAAATTGTAAATGCTCCTAACAGACATGTTTTTCGTTGCTTAGTAATGTATGCTACAATATCACTGCCATAGATCTATCACCATCTCAAATTTCTCCACAGTATTCACTTTAATACATATGACTATATCACTATATCATGTACTGTATATCACTATTTCGTATGTTAATACAGTCTTGTAACATGGCCATGTATCAAAAATCTAGGACAGAGGTGGGCGATTGTTGTAGAAAATGAACCCAGCTGGTGAAATAACACAGAACATGATTGGATCCAACATTTGGAACCAAAAACTATCACATATATGAAGAGAAGGTGCGATAGCAGGATTAGCTCTAACAAACGTTAGATTTAAAGTGTTATACCATATTACTTTGAGAAGACCCAGGAATTCTCTTTGTCTTTGATCTATTATGTTCACTTGGATAAAGCAGGTATAACAATGCATTGACAGAGGGTTACCAAGGGATCATAAGCCCCGATTAAGAATGCGTTACTGGTGCACACAATCTTGTATTCCCAAATTAACAGGTGGACCATAGATCCAGCCTGTGCTATGTATTTGTGTCTATGGCCCTTCAAACATTTAATAGTCAGTGTGCAGAGATATGGTTGGTTTGCATTCTTGGGATGTCTGATACATGTGTACCCTGTTTTACTTACAGTTTGAATTTATAAGAATGAATGCAATGAACCCATGAGGGAGGGATAAAACACATTTAAATGCAACTACTGTATCAGAAATATTCCCCATATATGCAACTTTTAAATATTGTCTTTATATAAGCTAAAATACTTAATACCATTTGAAAAATTGTAAACTGTATCATTGTAAGGCTATTTTGTAGAAAAAAAAGTCTCTGTAACTCATTGTGTATTCGATTTACACTGTATAAATAAATGCTGCTGATGATAATAATAATAATAATAATAATAATAATAATATAATAATAATATCCCTCAAGTACAGTAAAGTCATATCTGATCTAATTTGTACATATTACTATGATATTTCCTTACATGCTATTTAACACTGCTAATAAAATGGAAATTTTTATGACAACTTTTCAACTGCTTTACTCATATAAGCCTAAATACAGACTCTGCAATAGCTAAATAGCAGAATAGTATTTTACTAATCTGATCTGATTCATTTCACATACTGTCATGTAGTATTTATATCTGATAGCACTTTTTCCATTTTCAGCACAAAAATGATAGTGACTGTCCCTACTATTTAGGAGACCCATTGCCATGTCCAGCGCCATAACAGGGCTCAAATGCACCCTGTGCTAGCCCGCCCCCTGAGCGCCCAACATCATGGTGTCGCGAGCATGGCGTCATAACTCCATGCAGGGGGGAAAAGTGGCAGCATCTAGAACTACAGCGCTGACCAGCGCGTACTAAAGATGCTCCGATTAGCTGTACAGGCTGCAGGGTGCCTGTCTGGAGCATCTCAAGGACTCTGCGGCAGCACTGCAGCAGCAATCCTGGATGCAGGGTGACATTCCAGGCACTATGCTAACCAGAAGCAAGGACTGTGGGGTGGCGACAATGCCGCCCACAGAGCCCCGCACTCTGTGCGACTGTACAGGTCGCACACTCCTAGATACAGCCCTGTTTATGTCAAGGAAACTGGGAGATACTGTAAAAGACACATAGGCCCGTATTCAATTTGAGGCGAAAAGTCCAGACTTTTCGTCTGTTGGATTTTTTGCCTCCTTTGCCTGTTTTCCAGGAAAAGTATCGCGCACGTGCCCGCTATTCCCATATTCAATTCCAAAGTAGGCGATATCGGGAACCGGCGAAAGTTGGATCCGCAAAACAAAACTGAGATTTTCAAGAAATAATCCCAGGACCCCCCTAAAGATGTCCAGACTTGGGGGATCACTATGGGTACCCCCGTTTTTACCTGCAGAACAAAGTCGGGTTTTTAAATAGCCGCGGCAAGTGCATAAATGCGGCTTGGAAGAAGGTGATGCAGAAGAGCTTCTAGAAGTTGTTTTGGGAAAAATAACTATGCCCATCAAATTTGGGGTACTTGAAGATGGGTGCAAGCATATTTTTAAGTCCCTTAAATGATTTTTAAAAATTCTGCAAAAATGCACCAGCCGCTACTCCCGCAATGAAGAAACACCTGCCACCTATAAGGGAACCCCTCTGGACTCCATTCTGCTAATTTAGAAGTGTGTTCCCTATTTTTTTTTTTAAAACCCAAAATTTTAATTAATTTTTTGGGGTGTCCCTATTTTTTTTTTTTTTACTTTTTTTAACACATATCATTTTTAGGGACCATTGCCAGGGGTTCAGGCTATTTTTTTTAAAACATGCACCCCTAAACCCCAATTCGCACTTTTTTTCGCCTGCTAAAGGCAAGCGAAAAATTATCCCGGTTTTTTTACATTGACTTTTCGCACCGGCGAAAAGTCAATGAAATTGAATACGGGGATATTGGAAATAGGCGAAAATTATGACATAATTTATCGCCGATAACAGACTTTTCGCCCCATATTGAATATGGCCCATAAAGTCATCACTCTGTAATTAGGGAACTACAGTAAACTTTTTATATAGAAAACTATGATAATCTCTTAAATTAAATTTTAGGGAACTACAGTAAACTTTTTATATAGAAAACTATGATAATCTCTTAAATTAAATATGTTCAGTCTATAATAACAATCCTTGGTTTCTTTTGAGTTACTTTAGAGCTGTCAGGAGTCTGGGCTCTAACAAAACAGGCGTGTCACGGTATGTATTTGCAGTGTCAACATGGAATGAATGGACTGGAAAAACCTGCATGTGATAGTCCTGCTTATATTGGTAGTAAATATACCTAAGCACCCTGATGTTAGTTGGTGATAACATCTATGAAAAATTTATTAGAAATAATGCAATTTATTTTATTACGGTATTAGTTTTAAATTCAATTTACTGTCATAATCCTGGTTTGGTGATTATGTAATAAGTCATGTTTGTGTTCATTACACAATATTATTATTTTATGATTTGCTAATAGGTGACACAGGTGAAGTTTGGTTGATGCTAATAGGTATAACTGTCTGAATTCTGATTACATTTTGTTTATGTTAGGTACTGGACAGATCAATAATGACTTTGACTCAGTTGTTCAACAGGACAGTATGCAGAATTAAGAATCCCTACTTAGGAAGAGGTGCATCTATTTGGCAATTTAATTGTTTAAAAGTTCTTAAACATTTTGCTATGAGTTGGTGCTGAGCGTTGATTGTTTGTTTTTTACCAAAAAGTAAAAAATTCAAATAGCGTCTCATCTCTGCACTCTGGTGCCTGTGTTCTTTCTGCACCTATCTGCATTGAAGTAGGCACAGCAAGATGCTGTTTGTATTATAGTTTTTCATCCAACTCTTACTGTATACTCACTGCTTCTCTATATACAGCTTGGAAAATAATCTAGAGAAGTTGTCTTTAAAATTGTAGTTCAAATTGTGCCTTCCTGGCTTTTCTCCAGTACAATAAGGTGCAATGAGAAACATTAATTGGAGTGCAGGCAAGCCACCATTGGAAAGGACAGTGGGGCATAGAGGAGCTGTAAGCCTACACCTACATTTACACAGGTTAACAATATAAACTTGTCAAAATTAAAGACAAGAAGTTAGGGGCCTATTTATCAATGAGTTTTATCAAATGCAATGAGTGATAAAACTCTTTGTGTATTCAATGGTGCTCCAGCCAATCAGCTCCCAACTGTCATCTGTTTGCAAAATGACAGTTGGGAGCTGATTGGCTGGAGCACCATTTATCATATGCAACAAGTTTTATCACTCATTTCGTATGCTTTGTTTATTTATAAAATGGAGGAAAGATATGGTGGCAAAGAAAGAATGGCCCTACACACAGAGCATCATCTGTTCAAGTAAGTCAAGCTTCAGTGGGGGCTTCAAAAGGGGACCAACTGCCAGCCCATAGCATGTAATTAGCAAAAGCCTAAAAGGGGACCAACTGCCAGCCCATAGCATGTAATTCACAAAAGTCTAAATGGGGGCCAACTGCCAGCCCATAGCATGTAATTCACAAAAGCCTGAATGGGGGCCAACTGCCAGCCCATAGCATGTAATTCACAAAAGCCTAAATGGGGGCCAACTGCCAGCCCATAGCATGTAATTCACAAAAGCCTAAATGGGGGTCAACTGCCAGCCATCACCAACAACTCAAGGTATCAAAGCTCCCCCCCCCAATGACACACAATAATCCCACCAGAACTAGTAGTGACGCTGACCTCAGCACGGTAGAAATCAGCCTAACCCGTGTATTGGCAGGAAGAGCACCTCAAGACCTAAAACAAGACAGCCACTGCTACTGTTCTTTCCTGTTACAATAAAGCCAACAACCAACAAAATAATAATAATAATAATAATAATAATAATAAATAATAATAAAAGGGAGGGAGTGGGAACGCCTGAAGAAACAAGAGACAAAAGTATAATGCACAAACCACACCCCAAACACATCTTTCTGATAGGCCAGAGTAAAAACATGCCATAACCCAAACCCCAGCATTGTAACAAAATGAACTCCTGTTGCTAAATGTATGCTGACCCATCTTCGCGGTTTAAATTCCACCAGGCATATTAAATGCCTTCTGTCTGCTTTCTCAATACATTGTGCTCTCACCCAATACATTCTCCATGTTTAGTGTAAGGGGACAATCCCTTTAATTGTCTGGAGAGAAGTTCACCAATTCCATAGAGACCAAATAAAGGTCCAGCATTATTATCAATTTATTTGCAATATCATCTTTTGAATACTCAAATTATTTCTTTATTAAATGTTCCTGATTGATGAAGCTATTATATCCCTTATGATGTAAAACACATTGATATGCATCACTTAGTATTATAAGGAGACAGAACCGTCCTTGTATTTTTTGTTGTTGTTGTTTTTTTTACCACTGCAAGATGAAGCTCTCAATTTATATTAAAATGAAGAATTTCCTAAGGGAGACATAGAACAGAATGAAACAACAAGCAGAGCTTTAGAGACGTGCTGTGTAAAGTGACAGTGGCTGCAATATGGTAGATTTTCTTCCACAGTGGCCCAAAGGATAAGAGTAAGAGTTATAGCTTGAGCCATAGTAGCTGCATGTTGGCAGCTTTATCTGGCTTAAGCACTTGCTAAGATGCTTTACAATGCATGGGCTAATAAAGTACAGTGACTTTTCATCCCTGCCTGTCTCAGGTTGTATGTCATTGTGATGAAGTAAAATATGACTCTGAATGATGCATTGTCTAGTTCTGTTTAGCATCAGTGAAAATAGATTGATCAAGTTCTTGCCTCTTATCCCATTCAAGGTGCTGTCTTGTTTGTTTTGAAATACGCAGCTTTTTCCGGCTTGTGTGATTCCAGACATCTAATACTTATTTTTGCATTTATACCTGACAGTTCAACTTCAGCCAGCATAGCAAATGCATTAATCGCAAAATCCAAAGCAGGGAACAAGATAGCAGATTTGAAGGAATTTACAACGGTAACGTACCTTCTTTATGGGCTCAGAACTGGCTGTTTGGAGAAGCTGAAAGATTTAGTGAAAACATACATAATTTAAAGTGAATCCATCCAAAATCCATGTTTAACTGAGACCCTCAGCAATATTTTTCCAAACTTTTAATTCAAAAAGAGATATCACTGATATTTATAAAAACTCTTATAATTAGATGCAATGATCGCTGCTTTTTGCCTTAACATGTGACAGGAAATCTCAAACTACAGCGTAATAGTGCAGAATAATATTAAAAATGTAACTTTATTCAAGATGTCAAAAAGACTCAAAAGATAGACATATGCCAAAGAAAGAAAACAAGAATAACGTCCCAATATACTTAGGAGGTAATTAATGGTTCATATATGAAAATGTATCTGGACAACAAACACTTTGATTAAATAAGTACTGCATGTTCTTATTATTTTAGTATTAGCTATTGATAATATATACAGTATATATACACTATATATGTATGTTTATATATATATATATATATATATATCAAACAAAAAATACAACACTGCGCACTGGGCTCTTAACTAGTTGTTTGTGGTGAGCTGCTGATAGTAAGAAAGGGGGAGTGTCTTCCCTCTTAAAGTATATCACAAAAGGGGAGGATACAATCGGCGCTCAACCAATGAGGGTATGGGACAATATTGTATAGCGTAGGAATCAATGAAAATAGATCAAAAATGATGTGCCCATATAAGTGTGAATCAAAGTAGATCGTATTATGGATATAAAAAACTTTACTATAAATTATGCAATATAATCACATGAAACAATAAGAAAAAGTCGCCTGCTGAATCCGTAGGACAGACTCAAATGATGGTATATGATGTTGCTAGTAGCAACCACAAATGTTCTGTGCTCAGATCGTCCGTCAGCACAATGTATCCCACACTCAGGATGCTAACCCTGGTGGTCCCCTGTCACTGGAGGGGAAAAAGCTGGAGTCAACCGTGTAGCTCGCCTCTGGGAAGACCACATAGTGGTCGAAACGCGTTGGAGGACATTATACCCGCATATTCCATGGTTAGACTTATCCAGCAATAGATTTTACACTGAGACCTGAGACCGAACTTGAGCCGATCACGTGACCGGCGAACTACACGTGACACAGCAAACACACCACCCGGAAGTATCAGGGAACTGAGGACGCCGCACGCAAAGCAGGAAGAGGAGACTGAGCACGGGAGGAGAAGGGATCCAGCCACACGCAGCATCAGGACAGGTGAGTCTCCGTACGGAGGGGGACGCGGGCAGTGATCAGGCACGGTTGACTCCAGCTTTTTCCCCTCCAGTGACAGGGGACCACCAGGGTTAGCATCCTGAGTGTGGGATAGGTCTTTGGTTAGACACTAGCCGATGGGACCCAGTCCGGAGTCCCTGCACTGACCTACTGTGTGGTATTTTCTCCTACCCGGGCAGAAGACCAAGTACACCTGCAATAAGTTATTTCTACTTTATTATTGACTTATTACATAGATCAACTATTTACAACAGTTCACAGCAGCAGATTAATTCACCAGCGGGACGCCGCTATTGGACATAATTTACTTTCATCCTCGGTCAATAGGGTCTCATTATCATCTACATTGTGCTGACGGACGATCTGAGCACAGAACATTTGTGGTTGCTACTAGCAACATCATATACCATCATTTGAGTCTGTCCTACGGATTCAGCAGGCGACTTTTTCTTATTGTTTCATGTGATTATATTGCATAATTTATAGTAAAGTTTTTTATATCCATAATACGATCTACTTTGATTCACACTTATATGGGCACATCATTTTTGATTTATTTTCATTGATTCCTACGCTATACAATATTGTCCCATACCCTCATTGGTTGAGCGCCGATTGTATCCTCCCCTTTTGTGATATATATATATATATACATACACACATACACACATATTATATATAGTGACTGCAATGATCCGGATGCACGTCACACTAAGGTGTCTAGTACAATAGTCCCACATAAGGCAGCATTTAAAAGAAGCAAACCACCATCAGTAATTGAATTCCAAAGTTTTACAAAAATTATCCCATCTTTCTCTATGGAAGACAGATGGAAGAAATAATCTGAAGCATTGGAATTCAAGAACTGATGTTGGTTTGCTTCCATTAAATCCATGCAGTGCTGCCTTATGTGGGACTATATATATAAATTAGGAAACTTTCTAAATCTATTCTAAGTAAATGCTGCACATGTAAGTAGGGATGTGCGCCGGACCATTTTTGCCGGATTTGGATTTGGTTCTAATTCGTCGCCCGGCTTTGGATTTGGATTTGGATTTGCCAAACTGCGGTGACTGGCTTTGGATTTGGATTTGGATTTGGATTTTTTTACAAAAATTGACAAAAAAGCTAAAATCACATAAATTGGTCTTTTTTTTCTTCCTAGAGTATTATTAACCTCAATAACATTAATTTCCAGTCAATTTAGACCATATCACAGCTTATAATATTGTTTTCAATATTATTGGCCAAAGGTTGCAGTGAGCTGACTGGTTACTAAGCGACAAAGCAGCGGCACAATGACACAGACACCACAGTATAAAGCACATCTATGACACATTGCCACACAGCAGTGGCAGAAATGAAAAGTAGTGCACCAACCCAGTGGGGTACGGCCAGCAGAGTCACAGTACTTGTTTACAAAGTGGGCTACGGCCCTAGGAGTCACAGTGCACAATCTTATTAGCATTACACTGCACATAGGGCCTGATTCACATTACACCATAAAGTAGTGTCTCTTATTTATGTTACGACACACAGTAGTGCCCCTTTTACACAATGCCCACAATAGTGACCCTTTTACACAATGCCCACAGTAGCGGTGTCCCTTACACAATGTCCCCCAGCAGTGGTGCCCCCTATGCAGTCCCCTTAGTAGTAGGGTCCACTATGCAGTGCCCCCAGTAGAATGCCCCCCAGTAGTATGCCCCCCATTAGCAGGCCCCCCCAGTAGTATGCCCCCCATTAGCATGCCACCCAGTAGTATGCCCCCCCAGTAGTATGGCCCCCCCAGTAGTAGGCTGCCCCAGTAGCAGGCCCCCCCAGTAGTAGGCTGCCCCAGTAGTAGCCCCCCCTGTAGTATGGGCCCCCCCTGTAGTATGGCCCCCCTGTAGTAGGCTGCCCCAGTAGCAGCCCCCCCCAGTAGTAGTAAGCCCCCCAGTAATATGCCCCCCCCCAGTAGCAGGCCCCACGGTAGTATGGCCCCCCCAGTAGCAGACCCCCCCAGTAGTATAGCCCCCCCCAGTAGCAGGCCCCTCTGTAGTATGGCCCCCCCAGTAGTATAGCCCCCCCCAGTAGCAGACCCCCCCAGTAGTGCAGACCCGCCCAGTAGTATAGCCCCCCCAGTAGCAGGCCCTTCTGTAGTATGGCCCCCCCAGTAGTATAGCCCCCCCCAGTAGCAGACCCCCCCCAGTAGTGCAGACCCCCCCAGTAGTATGGCCAACCCAGTAGCAGACCCCCCCAGTAGTATAGCCCCCCCAGTAGCAGGCCCCTCTGTAGTATGGCCCCCCCAGTAGTATAGCCCCCCCAGTAGCAGACCCCCCCAGTAGTATAGCCCCCCCAGTAGCAGGCCCCTCTGTAGTATGGCCCCCCCAGTAGTATAGCCCCCCCAGTAGCAGACCCCCCCAGTAGTGCAGACACCCCCAGTAGCGCCCCCGGCCCTTGCACACATTAAAAAATAAAAACTTACCTGTATCCCCGCTCCCGCGCCGTCCGCTCTGTCACACGCTGCGGAGGGAGCCGGAAGACGGAGCTCATGTGTGAGCTCCAGCCGGCTCCCTCCGTGCAGCAGCCAATGAGAGTCTGTGTGACTCTCATTGGCTGCGGTAACAAACACACAGCTGCCGCTGGCGGCTGTGTGTCTGTGTCTGTGTAGGGCAGAGCGCTATCACTGTGCTCTGCCCTACACGCGAGGAGACCTGATGTCGGATTCTCTAGTGAGAATCCGACATCAGGCGGCCGCCGTTCGGCCCCGAACGGGGATCCGAGTCAGGCGGTGAACACCCGAACAGGGTTCGGGTGGACTCGGATCCCCAATGTTCGGAGCGGTTCGGATTCCACAGAATCCGAACCGCTCATCTCTACATGTAAGTAATGTAAACACACAAATTATTTCTGATGAAATCATATGTTGACACACTGAGCCTCCAAAGCCTATACAACATGCTTAAAAGAATAAACAAATGCATTTTCTATCACGAAATGTAAAACATAATTGTTTTTCTTATGCTGGTAGAGATGCGGACAAACATATTGCAGCTGACATATTGTAAATGCAATTACAGAAATGCTTTCAACTCATGTCTGGTATATATATATATATATATATATATATATATATATATATTAGGGGTGAGCGGGTTCGGATTTCTGAAATCCGAACCCCCCCGAGCCCCCCCGATCCGAGGCCGATCCGAGTCAGGCTCGACTTTTCCCGCCTGGCTCGGATCTGAAATCGAGGCAAAACGTCATCATCCCGCCTTCCGGGTCTCGCGGGTTTTGGATCCTATATAAGGTACCCGCGTCGGCGCCATTTTCTCACTCGGCTGTGGACAATGAAGAGGGAGGGTGGGAGTTAGGGCTGGCTGGGCTGTGTAGTGTAGTGTAGTGCAGTGTAGTGTTGTGCTGTGCTGTGCTGCGCTGCTGTTGTCCATAAGGGCTGTGTCCACTCCTCCAAAGTCCATAGGGGCTGACTGTGTTGTGCTGTGCTGCTGTTGTCCATAGGGGCTGTGTCCACTCCTCCAAAGTCCATAGGGGCTGGCTGTGTTGTGCTGTGCTGCTGTTGTCCATAGGGGCTGTGTCCTCTCCTTCAGTCCATAGGGGCTGGCTGTGTTGTGCTGTGCTGCTGTTGTCCATAGGGGCTGTGTCCACTCCTCCAAAGTCCATAGGGGCTGGCTGGACTGTGTTGTGCAGTCAGTTCTCCATAGGGGCTGTGTCCACTCCAAAGTCCTGTGCAGTGTCCCAGTCCTAAAGGGGTGCTGTAGTGTTGTCCAGGGGGTGCTCTGTCCATCAGGGGTGCTCTCCCCAAGTGCAAAAAAATAAAATATTTTCTGTGTTTGTGAATTGTGTGCACTGTAGCCGCACGTGCATCAACAAAGTAGTGCCAAGCGTGCGCCTGTGTCATAAGTAAAGGGCCGGCTGGCTTGACCGTTAAAGGGTACTGTAACCTCCAAAGTACACGCCAAACAAAATAAAAAAATATTTTCTGTGTTTGTGAATTGTGTGCGCAGTAGCCGCACGTGCATCAACAAAGTAGTGCCAAGCGTGCGCCTGTGTCCCATAAATAAAGGGCCGGCTGGATTGACTGCTAAAGGGTGCTGTAACCCCCAAAGGGCACTCCAAACAAAATTAAAAAATATATTTTTTTGTGTTTGTGAATTGTGTGCGCAGTAGCCGAACGTTCATCAACAAAGTAGTGCCAAGCATGCGCCTGTGTCCCATAATTAAAGGGCCAGCTGGATTGACCGCTAAAGGGTGCTGTAACCCCCAAAGGGCACTCCAAACAAAATAAAAATTTTTTTTCTGTGTTTGTGATTTGTGTGCACTGTGGCTGCACGTGCATCAACAAAGGAGCAGCACCAAGCGTGCGCCTGTGTCCCATAAGTAAAGGGCCGGCTGGCTCATTTCTTAAAGGGTGGTGTAACCCACAAAGTGCACTAGTCTCCAGCAAAAATAAAAAAATATTTTCTGCGTTTGTGTGCACCTTAGCCGCACGTATATATCAATATAACATAAATGGAGGACCAAGCGTGCGCCTGTGTCCCTTAAGTCTGTTAAAGGGTGGTGTAACCCCCAAAGTGCTCCAAAAAATAAAAAACATTTTTTTTTCTGTGTTTGTGACTTGTGTGCGATGTAGCCGCACGTGCAGCAACACAGTAGCAGCGCCAAGCGTGCGCCTGTGTCATAAGTCAAGGGCCGGTTTGGACATCTGGTCCGGACTGAAGGATGTGCCAACAATTTCTGACAAGTCTACTGTCACTTCATTTGATACTGTCCTCAAAGCAGCAGTGACAAGCATGCGTCTGTCTGTTAAAGGGTGGTGTTACCCCCAAAGTGCGCTCCAACAAAATAAAATAATCTTCTTTTTTTCTGTTTGTGTGTGAAATGTATGCGCAGTAGCCGCACCTGCATCCTCAAAGCAGCAGCGACAAGCGTGCGTCTGTCTGTTAAAGGGTGGTGTAACCCTCAAAGTGCGCTCCACAAAAAAAAAAAAATTCTTCTATTTTTTCTGTCTTTGTGAATTGTGTGGGCTGTAGCCGCACCAGCATCCTCAAATCAGCAGTGACAAGCGTGCGTCTGTCTGTTAAAGGGTGGTGTTACCCCCAAAGTGCGCTCCAACAAAATAAAATAATCTTTTTTTCTGTGTTTGTGTTTGAAATGTATGCGCAGTAGCCGCACCTGCATCCTCAATGCAGCAGCGACAAGCGTGCATCTGTCTGTTAAAGGGTGGTGTAACCCTCAAAGTGCGCTCCACAAACAATTAAAAAATTCTTCTTTTTTTTTCTGTCTTTGTGAAATGTGTGGGCTGTAGCCGCTCGTGCATCCTCAAAGCAGCAGCGACAAGCTTGCGTCTGTCTGTTAAAGGATGGAGTAACCCTCAAAGTGCGCTCCACAAACAATAAAAAAATCTTTTTTTTCTGTTTTTGTGAATTGTGTGCACTGTAGCTGCATGTGCATCAACAAAGGAGCAGCGCCAAGCGTGCGCCTGTGTCCCATTAGTCTGTTAAAGGGTGGTGTAACCCCCAAAGTGCTCCAAAAAATAAAAAAATAAAATTTTCTGTGTTTGTGCCTTGTGTGCGATGTAGCCGCACGTGCATCAACACAGTAGCAGCTCCAATCGTGCACCTGTGTCATAAGTCAAGGGCCGGTTTGGACATCAGGTCCGGACTGAAGGACGTGCCAACAATTTCTGACAGGTCTACTGTCACTGCATATGATACTGTCCTCAAAGCAGCAGTGACAAGCGTGCGTCTGTCTGCTAAAGGGTGGTGTTACCCCCAAAGTGCGCGCCAACAAAATAAAATAATCTTCTTTTTTTCTGTGTTTGTGTGTGAAATGTATGCGCAGTAGCCACACCTGCATCCTCAAAGCAGCAGCGACAAGCGTGCGTCTGTCTGTTAAAGGGTGGTGTAACCCTCAAAGTGCGCTCCACAAAAAATAAAAAATTCTTCTTTTTTTTCTGTCTTTGTGAATTGTGTGGGCTGTAGCCGCACCAGCATCCTCAAAGCAGCAGCGACAAGCGTGCATCTGTCTGTTAAAGGGTGGTGTTACCCCAAAGTGCGCTCCAACAAAATAAAATAATCTTCTTTTTTTCTGTGTTTGTGTGTGAAATGTATGCACAGTAGCCGCACCTGCATCCTCAAAGCAGCAGCGACAAGCGTGCGTCTGTCTGTTAAAGGGTGGTGTAACCCTCAAAGTGCGCTCCACAAACAATAAAAAAATTCGTATTTTTTTTCTGTCTTTGTGAAATGTGTGGGCTGTAGCCGCACCTGCATCCTTAAAGCAGCAGCGACAAGCATGCGTCTGTCTGTTAAAGGGTGGTCTAACCCTCAAAGTGCGCTCCTCAAACAATAAAAAAATTCTTCTTTTTTTCTGTCTTTGTGAAATGTGTGGGCTGTAGTCGCACCTGCATCCTTAAAGCAGCAGCTACAAGCATGCGTCTGTCTGTTAAAGGGTGGTGTAACCCTCAAAGTGCGCTCCACAAATAATAAAACATTATTTTTTTTCTGTCTTTGTGAATTGTGTGCACTGTAGCTGCACGTGCATCAACAAAGGAGCAGCGCCAAGCGTGCGCATGTGTGCCATAAGTCTGTTAAAGGGTGGTGTAACCTCCAAAGTGCTCCAAAAATAAAAAACATTTTTTTTTCTGTGTTTGTGACTTGTGTGCGATGTAGCCGCACGTGCATCAACACAGTAGCAGTGCCAATCGTGCGCCAGTGTCATAAGTCAAGGGACGGTTTGGACATCTGGTCCGGACTGAAGGACGTGCCAACAATTTCTGACAAGACTACTGTCACTGCATATGATACTGTCCTCAAAGCAGCAGTGACAAGCGTGCGTCTGTCTGCGCTCCAACAAAATAAAATAATCTTCTTTTTTTCTGTGTTTGTGTGTGAAATGTATGCGCAGTAGCCGCACCTGCATCCTCAGAGCAACAGCGACAAGCGTGCGTCTGTCTGTTAAAGGGTGGTGTAACCCTCAAAGTGCGCTCCACAAAAAATAAAAATTTCCTCTTTTTTTTCTGTCTTTGTGAATTGTGTGGGCTGGAGCCGCACCTGCATCCTCAAAGCAGCAGCGACAAGCATGTGTCTGTCTGTTAAAGGATTACATCGGTGACAGCATCCAAGTAGGCATGTCAGACAGTCCGTACGTGTACTGGCCGGAAAAAGAGGCAATTTGGTGATCCTTGTACAAACTGGCTCTATTTTACCTGCCCCCCCTCCAGTGTGTACTCCGAAAGAGTGTTTAGTGCAGCCGGGAACCTTGTCAGCAAAAGGCGTAGGAGGTTGCTTCCACAAAATGTGGATAAGATGATGTTCATAAAATGAATTATCAACTCTTCCAGGGAGACCAGCCTCTACTCTGTGAGGATGAGGATGTACACAACACTGAAGAGGGTGAGGAATCGGTGGATGAGGAGGATGAGGACGACATCTTGCCTCCGTAGAGCCAGTTTGTGCAGGGCCAGATTAATTGCCAGCTTGTTTTGTGGGGGCCCAAACGAACCAATCATTTCAGCCACAGTCGTGTGGCAGACCCTGGCGCTGAAATGTTTGGTTTGTTAAAGTGTGCATGTCCTGTTTATACAACATAAGGGTGGGTGGGAGGGCGAAGGACAATTCCATCTAGCACCTCTTTTTTTTCTTTGAATTATGTACTGTTTGGGGCCTAGTTTTTTTAAACTGCCATCCTGTCTGCCACTGCAGTGTCACTCCTAGATGGACCACGTGTTTGTGCCGCCCACTCGTATCTCTTAGCATAGTCATCCAGCTACCTCGGTGCAACCTTTTGGACATAAAAACACTATTGTGAGGTGTGAGGTGTTCAGAATAGACTGGAAATGAGTGGAAATTAAGGTTATTGAGGTTAATAATAGCATAGGAGCAGAAAAACACACAAATTCAGTGATTTTAGCTGTTTTTATGCTTTTTTTCAAAAAAATACAGATCCAAAACACAAAACCCAGAACCCAAAACACAGAAGGGTGGTTTTGGCAAAACCAATCCAGATCCAAAACACGAAGAAAGATCCAGATCCAAAACCAAAACACAAAACACGAAAAGTGGCCGTGCACACCCCTAAAATATATATATATATATATATATATATATATATATAGGGGTGTGCACCGGCCACTTTTCGTGTTTTGTGTTTTGGTTTTGGATCTGGATCTTTCTTCGTGTTTTGGATCTGGATTGGTTTTGCCAAAACCACCCTTCCGTGTTTTGGGTTCTGGGTTTTGTGTTTTGGATCTGTATTTTTTTTTAAAAAAGCATAAAAACAGCTAAAATCACAGAATTTGTAGGTTTTTCTGCTCCTATGCTATTATTAACCTCAATAACCTTAATTTCCACTCATTTCCAGTCTATTCTGAACACCTCACACCTCACAATAGTGTTTTTATGTCCAAAACGTTGCACCGAGGTAGCTGGATGACTATGCTAAGCGACACGAGTGGGCGGCACAAACACGTGACCCATCTAGGCGTGAAACTGCAGTGGCAGACAGGATGGCAGTTTGAAAAACTAGGCCCCAAACTGTACATAATGCAAAGAAAAAAAAGAGGTGCAAGATGGAATTGTCCTTGGGCCCTCCCACCCACCCTTATGTTGTATAAACAGGACATGCACACTTTAACAAACCAATCATTTCAGCGCCAGGGTCTGCCACACAACTGTGGCTGAAATGATTGGTTCGTTTGGGCCCCCACAAAACAAGCTGGCAATTAATGTGTCCCTGCACAAACTGGCTCTATGGAGGCAAGATGTCATCCTCATCCTCCTCATCCACCGATTCCTCACCCTCTTCAGTGTGTACATCCTCATCCTCACAAAGTATTAACTCGTCCCCACTTGAATCCACCACCACAGGTCCCTCTGTACCTTCTGGAGGCTGGTCTCCCTGGAAGAGCTGATAATTCATTTTGATGAACATCATCTTCTCCACATTCTGTGGAAGCAACCTCCTACGCCTTTCGCTGACAAGGTTCCCGGCTGCACTAAACACTCTTTCGGAGTACACACTGGAGGGGGGGCAACTCAGGTAAAATAGAGCCAGTTTGTACAGGGGCCTCCAAATTGCCTCTTTTTCCTGCCAGTACAGGTATGGACTGTCTGCCATGCCTACTTGGATGCTGTCACCGATGTAATCCTCCACCATTCTGTCAATGGTGACAGTATCATATGCAGTGACAGTAGACATGTCAGAAATTGTTGCCAGGTCCTTCAGTCCGGACCAGATGTCCAAACTTGGTCCTGCCTGTCCTGCATCACCGCCAGCGGGTTGCTTAGGATACCTAAGTTTTTTCCTGGCAGCCCCAGTTGCAGGAGAAAATGAAGAAGGAGCTGTTGACGTGTCACGTTCCGCTTCAGCTGACAGTGTGTTCACCAGCAGGTCTTTGCACCTCTGCAGGCTTGTGTCGGCCGGAAAGAGAGACACCACATAGGCTTTAAACCTAGGATCGAGCACGGTGGCCAAAATGTAGTGGTCTGATTTCAACAGATTGACCACCCTGGAATCCTGGCAAAGCGAATGAAGGGCTTCATCCACAAGTCCCACATGCCGAGCGGAATCGCTCCGTCTTAGCTCCTCCTTCACTTTCTCCAGCTGCTTCTGCAAAAGCCTGATGAGGGGAATGACCTGACTCAAGCTGGCAGTGTCTGAACTGACTTCACGTGTGGCAAGTTCGAAGGGCTGGAGAACCTTGCACAACACGGAAATCATTCTCCACTGCGCTTGAGTCAGGTGCATACCCCCTCCTTTGCCTATGTCATAGGTGGATGTATAGGCTTGTATGGCCTTTTGCTGCTCCTCCATCCTCTGAAGCATATAGAGGGTTGAGTTCCACCGTGTCACAACCTCTTGCTTCAGGTGATGGCGGGGCAGGTTCAAGAGTGTTTGCTGGCGCTCCAGTCTTCGGCACGCAGTCGCTGAATGGCGAAAGTGGCCAGAAATTTTTCGGGCCACCCAAAGCGTCTCCTGCACGCCCCTGTCGCTTTTCAGAAAATTCTGCACCACCAAGTTTATTGTGTGAGCAAAACATGGGACGTGCTGGAATTTGCCCAGATGTAATGCCCGCACAATATTGGTGGCGTTGTCAGATATCACAAATCCCCAGGAGAGTCTAAGTGGGGTAAGCCACTGGGCGATGATTTCCCTCAGTTTCTCTAAGAGGTTGTCGGCGGTGTGCCTCTTACTGAAACCGGTGATACACAGCGTAGCCTGCCTTGTAACGAGCTGGCGTTTCTGAGATGCTGCTACTGGTGACGCTGCTGCTGTTGCTGCGTAAGGTGATACATCTACCCAGTGGGCTGTCACAGTCATATAGTCCTTAGTCTGCCCTGTTCCACTTGTCCACATGTCCGTGGTTAAGTGGACATTGTGTACAACGGCATTTTTCAGGACACTGAGGACACTTTTTCTGACTTTTCTGTACAGTCTCGGTATCGCCTGCCTAGTGAAGTGGAATCTAGACGGTATTTGGAACCGGGGACACACTACCTCCATCAATTGTCTAAATCCCACTGCACTAATGGCGGATACCGGACGCACGTCTAACACCAACATAGCAGTCAAGGCCTCAGTTATACGTTTTACTTCAGGATGACTGCTGTCGTACTTCATCCTCCTCGCTAAGGACTGTTGGAGGGTCAATTGTTTAGTAAAAGTAGTGGTGTTCCTACTTCCTCTCTGGGATGATGAACGACTCCCAGCAGCAGCAACAGCAGCAGCGGCAGCAGTAGGCGTAGCAATGCAGGATCCTCCAGAGGAATCCCGGATAGGAGAGTCAGTCATGCCAGTGACATGGCCTGCAGGACTACTTCCGATCCTGACTAAGGAGGAAATTGACGAGGAGGGAGTTGACGGTGTGGTTTGCAGGCGCTTGGATACAACAGGACAACGGGATTTAGGTGTCCCTGGACTGCTTACGGTCTTAGCCAAAGTTTCTGAACTTGACAGTAACTTTTTATGAACGCGCTGCAGGTGCCGTATAAGGGAGGATGTTCCTAGGTGGTTGACGTCCCTACCCCTACTTATTTCACCTTTACATATGGTACATATGGCAAGACAGTTGTTGTCCGGATTTGGATAGAAATATTGCCAGACCAAAGAGGTGGAATGTTTGGTCTTCTGCCCAGGCATGACCGTGATGGGCTTTTTCATCCCACGGACAACAACTGTCTCCCCCGGAGCCTGATTTAAACAAACCACATCACCATCAGAATCCTCCTCGCCAACTTCCTCCTCAGCGCCAGCTACACCAGTATCCTCATCCTGTTGTACTTCAACAGTGACATCTTCAATTTGCATATCAGCAAGTGGACTGTGGGTGCTCCTTTCAGCACTTGCAGGGGGCATGCAAATGGTGGAAAGAGCCACCTCTTCCCGTCCAGTGCTGGGAAGGTCAGGCATCGCAACCACCACCACACTTGGACTCTCCTTGGGGATTTGTGATATCTTCTTAGAAAGCACAGTTCTTCGCTGTGCTTTTGCCAGCTTAACTCTTTTGATTTTTTTAGTGGGAGGAGGGCTTCCATCGTCATGTGAAGCTGAACCACTAGTCATGAACATACTAGGGATCGACCTTAGCCGTTCCTTGCCACTCCGTGTCGTAAATGGCATATTGGCAAGTTTACGTTTCTCTTCAGCTGATTTAAATGTCTTTTTCAAGGTCATTTTCCTGAACTTTGCCATTTGGGATTGTATGTGCCCTCTACTATGACATTGGGCATCGGCCTTGGCAGACGACGTTGATGGCATGTTATCGTCTATGTCATGACTAGTGGCAGCAGCTTCAGCACTAGGAGGAAGTGGTTCTTGATCTTTCTCTATTTTATTTTTATCGGAGAAAGTTTGGTCCTCCATTTATGTTATATCGATTTGATATATACGTGCGGCTAAACACAGAAAATAATTTTTTTTTTGGTTTGGACTGGAGTGTACTTTCGGGGGTTACAGCACCCTTAACGGTCAAGCCAGCCGGCCCTTTACTTATGACACAGGCGCACGCTTGGCACTACTTTGTTGATGCACGTGCGGCTACTGCGCACACAATTCACAAACACAGAAAATAATTTTTTTTTGGTTTGGACTGGAGTGTACTTTCGGGGGTTACAGCACCCTTAACGGTCAAGCCAGCCGGCCCTTTACTTATGACACAGGCGCACTCTTGGCACTACTTTGTTGATGCACGTGCGGCTACTGCGCACACAATTCACAAACACAGAAAATAATTTTTTTTTGGTTAGGACTGGAGTGTACTTTCGGGGGTTACAGCACCCTTTAACGGTCAAGCCAGCCGGCCCTTTACTTATGACACAGGCGCACGCTTGGCACTACTTTGTTGATGCACGTGCGGCTACTGCGCACACAATTCACAAACACAGAAAATAATTTTTTTTTTGGTTTGGACTGGAGTGTACTTTCGGGGGTTACAGCACCCTTAACGGTCAAGCCAGCCGGCCCTTTACTTATGACACAGGCGCACTCTTGGCACTACTTTGTTGATGCACGTGCGGCTACTGCGCACACAATTCACAAACACAGAAAATAATTTTTTTTTGGTTAGGACTGGAGTGTACTTTCGGGGGTTACAGCACCCTTTAACGGTCAAGCCAGCCGGCCCTTTACTTATGACACAGGCGCACGCTTGGCACTACTTTGTTGATGCACGTGCGGCTACTGCGCACACAATTCACAAACACAGAAAATAATTTTTTTTTTGGTTTGGACTGGAGTGTACTTTCGGGGGTTACAGCACCCTTAACGGTCAAGCCAGCCGGCCCTTTACTTATGACACAGGCGCACGCTTGGCACTACTTTGTTGATGCACGTGCGGCTACTGCGCACACAATTCACAAACACAGAAAATAATTTTTTTTTTGGTTTGGACTGGAGTGTACTTGGGGGTTACAGCACCCTTTAACGGTCAAGCCAGCCGGCCCTTTACTTATGACACAGGCGCACGCTTGGCACTACTTTGTTGATGCACGTGCGACTACTGCGCACACAATTCACAAACACAGAAAATAATATTTTTTTTGGTTTGGACTGGAGTGTACTTTCGGGGGTTACAGCACCCTTAACGGTCAAGCCAGCCGGCCCTTTACTTATGACACAGGCGCACGCTTGGCACTACTTTGTTGATGCACGTGCGGCTACTGCGCACACAATTCACAAACACAGAAAATAATTTTTTTTTTGGTTTGGACTGGAGTGTACTTTCGGGGGTTACAGCACCCTTAACGGTCAAGCCAGCCGGCCCTTTACTTATGACACAGGCGCACGCTTGGCACTACTTTGTTGATGCACGTGCGACTACTGCGCACACAATTCACAAACACAGAAAATAATATTTTTTTTGGTTTGGACTGGAGTGTACTTTCGGGGGTTACAGCACCCTTAACGGTCAAGCCAGCCGGCCCTTTACTTATGACACAGGCGCACGCTTGGCAATACTTTGTTGATGCACGTGCGGCTACTGCGCACACAATTCACAAACACAGAAAATAATTTTTTTTTTGGTTTGGACTGGAGTGTACTTTCGGGGGTTACAGCACCCTTAACGGTCAAGCCAGCCGGCCCTTTACTTATGACACAGGCGCACGCTTGGCACTACTTTGTTGATGCACGTGCGGCTACTGCGCACACAATTCACAAACACAGAAAATAATTTTTTTTTTGGTTTGGACTGGAGTGTACTTTCGGGGGTTACAGCACCCTTAACGGTCAAGCCAGCCGGCCCTTTACTTATGACACAGGCGCACGCTTGGCACTACTTTGTTGATGCACGTGCGGCTACTGCGCACACAATTCACAAACACAGAAAATATATTATTTTTTTAGCACTTGGGGGGAGCACCCCTGATGGACAGAGCACCCCCTGGACAACACTACAGCACTCCTTTAGGACTGGGACACTGCACAGGACTTTGGAGTGGACACAGCCCCTATGGAGAACTGACTGCACAACACAGTCCAGCCAGCCCCTATGGACTTTGAAGTAGTGGACACAGCCCCTATTAACAACAGCAGCACAGCACAACACAGCCAGCCCCTATGGACTTTGAAGTAGTGGACAACAGCAGCACTACACTACACTACACTACACAGCCCTAACTCCCACCCTCCCTCTTCACTGTCCACAGCCGAGTGAGAAAATGGCGCCGACGTGTGTACCTTATATAGGATCCAAAACCCGCGAGACTCGGAAGGCGGGAAGATGACGTTTTGCCTCGATTTCAGATCCGAGTCAGGCGGGAAAAGTCGAGCCTGACTCGGATCGGACTCGGATCGGGGGGGCTCGGGGGGGTTCGGATTTCAGAAATCCGAACCCGCTCACCCCTAATATATATATATATATAGAAAATAGATTGATCAGTGGGCGACTACATTGCTAAGATGTACTCATAACATGGGTGTTAACCAATTATTACATATAAAAAGGTGCCAGTGCATATAGATGTATAGATAATAAACAATTTATTGAGAGACACAATTCATAAAAAGGGGGAGGGGAGGGGCTATGGGGATAAGAAAATAGGGAATACACAAGATTATACAAGTAAGCAATATAAACCAATAAAACAGAGTAAAAGAGAATAAGAATAAAAAATATTTCATGCCACTTAAAAAAGGAAACATTCCTTTCTTGAAAAAAAGTAAATAATTTAGCAGCTTATCTAATTTCTATATTTACTACTAATACTCTTATCTGTATTTTCTCTTAGATACTGGGCTGACGCCCTTATATGTTGGGAATTGTTGTTGTATTACATTAACCATTAGGTCACAAATTAATACACCTGATTACACACAATTGTGGGCGCCATACCCACTCACTATTTTATATATATATATATATATATATATAGCCGGCGCAAGCTGTCTGGGGGTCTGGGGGCCGTAGGCAACATTTCATCCACCACCTTTGCTCCCTCCAATACTATGCCATACTATACCACATATTAGTGACGCCAACTTATAATATGCCACACAGCAGTGTCCCGAATTCATAATATACTGTATAGAAATGCCCCAACTAATATGCCACACAGCAGAGCCCCAAAATCATACTGTACTGTGCTTCATAACACTGCCTCAATTCATAGTATGCCATACATCTGTGCCACAAATTCATTCAATGCCACACAGCTGTATCCCCAATTCATAATTACGCTACACATCAATGCCTCTAATACATATGCCACACAGCTGTGCAAAAAATGAATTGTATGCCACATAGCCATGAATTATGCTATACAATGCCCCTAATACATATGCCACACATGTGCCCCAAATTCTAACACACACACGCACGTGCATCAGCCTTGGTCATCAGTAGATCCAGCCGGGGCTGAAAGAAAAATCCTTGCTTTTTTTTTGTAGACTCAGCGGCACACTCCAGTGGCTTGAAGCTTCCTAATATCATCACCAGCCCTATATACAGTATACATATATATATATATATATATATATATATAAAATCCACAAACTGCCGGCACTCCCTCCAATAGATTACATGGTTCCGGTGCACAATTCAATAATCATACAAACTCCACCACAAGGAACGGCACTCAGAGGCTTGAAGCAAAAAGATCTGTGTATTATCAAGTCAACACATGTTTCGGGGATACAACCCCAATCCCACAATGCCCACCTATAGCTGGAAAAACAATAACACAGATATTACACATAAATGCAGGTATATAATATATAACAAATGATCAAACCCAAAACACCACTTATTTTTCTTCTATAATCGAGGAGAACCCCATAATATACATTAAAGTGCTGCTATGTACTGCTATGCTGTTAATTATATAGACAACACAATAAATGGGTATACAAACGGGAATCTGGCTGCCTTAATATCGGCAGCCGGCTTCCCGACTGTCATATCCCGGCGAGGGATGAAATGCCGGGCATCTAGATGTAGACGCCTGATATTTCTCCAACGCTGGGAGACAGGCATCCGGCATCCCGATCGAAGGGATTCCGGGAGCCACGAGCGGACAGCCGCGGGGGGGGGGGGTTAGGTTTAGGACACCCGGGGGGGAATTAGGGTTAGGCACCCCCCCGGGAGGGTTGGGGTTAGGCTAGGGGGAGAGAGGGTTAGGGTTAGGCACCCCCGGGGGGGAATTAGGTTAGGCTGCCCCCCGGGGGACTTAAGTTTAGGCAGCGGGGAAGGGGGGGTTAGGGTTAGGCACTTAGAGGGGGGCTTAGGGTTAGGCATTTGGGGGGAGGTTAGGGTTAGGCACCCCTAAGGAGGGAGTTAGGGTTAGGGGATTAGGTTAGGTTAGATAGTACTTACATATCCACGATCGGGATTTCTAGCACTGTCGGGCTTCCGCGGCCGGCGGTATTTCATACCGATTCCATTCAATGTATTCCAATATATAAAACATATAAAGAAAATATATAAAGAAAATGAAAATGAAGACTAACCAACCTAAATTATGCTATTCCAATTAATTTTATCATTAAGTCCTCTAGGACTAATCGTGTCTAAATGGACAATCCATTGCGCTTCTCTAATAAAAAGTCTTCTAGCCCTGTTCCCACCTCTTAATGAGGGGGGTACATGGTCGATCATGAAATATCTAAGTGACGAAAGTGGATGGCCTCTTTCCTTAAAATGTTTCGCCACCGCTTGGTCAATGGTTCTGCCACTCAATGACAGACAAATGGCAGAACGGTGAGCTGCCATGCGCTGACTGAATTTTCTTGTTGTTTGACCGATGTAACTAAGTCCACATGGGCATACAATCATGTATACAACATGTGTGCTGCTGCATGTCAAAACATGACGGATATCATAGGACTTATTATTATGGGGGTGTTTAAATGATTTACATGCAATCGAAAAAGAGCATGTAGTACAATTGTTGCATTTATAGCAACCAGGTGGTTTACGGTAAACGTTAGGTAAATCTGAAATACCCCTGCCAGATATCACTTGTGCAAAGCAATACAACTAGAACACCCTCAAATACAAAAATTCTGCAGAAGCGATTTTATCATGGGAGAATTTGTGGGCAACAGATCATATATATATATATATATATATATATATATATATATAATCAAACGATTCCCTCAAAACACAAATTATTTGTTCAACACCATATAAATAGTAAGTGTATACATAAAGTGCAATAAAGTGGTTGTATAAAATAAAATAAAAGGCACTGATCCCTGAAAATGAAAGGCGTGAGCAGTCTTCTTGAAATCCCATTTGGCAGGCGGATAAGACAGTTCTGAAAAGAGGTTAAAAAGACAGGAGTCTGAGGAAGTCCCCAGAGGATGAAACACGTTGAGGCAAGCTGACCCAGACTCTCTATATGTGGACATTAATACTTATGAGGACTGGGCTACCTTTTTAAAAAGACAAGCAGACTTTTTTATCTTACTTCTATGTTTATGTTTCCGAAGTTGTCTCCCTTTGTTACTGTATCCAAAATAAAACCCTGTTAAATATACTGACTGGGGATCGTTTGCATTTGATTTGAAGCTCATGTGTACTCATCATATACATTCTTATGGAATACTAAAGGGATATCAGGAGACCATTGGAAAGATACTACTGCATGCTATAAACATAGCACTATTTGGTACGCAGCCCTTATTTTATTACCCACAATATATATGAAAGAAATATTGCACTATATTACTAATCTCCAGTGGCGTAACTTCATCCCAGGCAAGATAAATCTTGGTGCCCACCCAAATTAAAATTGCCCCCCCCGCCCCTGCTGCCGCCGCCCCCCGATGCAGTTCCTTTCATACAATGCTCCCAGTAGTGGTCCCCTATGCAGTGCCCTCAGTAGAAGTCCCCCTATGCAGTGCCCGCCTATGTAGTGCCCCCCAGTAATGGTCCCCCTATGCAGTGCCTCCAGTAGTGGTCCCCCTATGCAGTGCCTCCAGAAGTGGTCCCCCTATGCAGTGCTCCCAGTAGTAAGGCCCTTGTAGTGCTCCCAATAGTAAAGGCCCCTGTAGTGCCCCCAGTAGTAATGCCGCTATAGTTCCCCATATGATGCCCCCATATGATGCCCTCAGTAGTAAGGCCCCTGTAATGCCCCCTGTAGTGCCCCCATATGATGCCGCCAGTAGTAAGCCCCTTGTAGTAAGCCCCCAGTATTAAACCCCCTGTATTGCCCCCAGTTGTAAGCCCCCAGTATTAAGCCCCCTTTAGTGCCCCCAGTAGTAAGCCCCTGGAATGCTCCCAGTAGTGCCCCCAGTATTAAGCCCCCTGTAGTGCCCCCAGCAGTAAGCCCCCTGTAATGCCCCCAGTAGTAAGCCCCCAGTATTAAGCCCCCTGTAGTGCCCCCTGTAATACCCTCAGTATTAAGCCCCCTGCAGTGCCCCAGTATTAAGCTCCCTGTAGTGCCCCCAGTATTAAGCTCCCTGTAGTGCCCCCAGTAGTAAGCCCCCTGTAGTGCCCCCAGTAGTAAGCCCCCAGTAGTAAGCCCCTGTAATGCCCCCAGTATTAAGCCCCCTGTAGTGCCCCCAGTAGTAAGCCCCCTGTAATGCCCCAGTTTTAAGCCCCTTGTAATGCTCCCAGTATTGTGCCCCCTGTAATGCCCCAAATATTGTGCCCCCTGTAATGCCCCCAGTATTGTGCCCCCCCCACCGCATGCTTTAGTGCCTGCTGCCTTCCGTCCCCGGCGCCCGCTCCTCGGAACTATGGGAGTGACGTCATGACGTCACTCCCATAATGCATTGCAGGATCCGAAAGACGGAGCTCAGGAGTGAGCTCCATCCCTGACACCCGCTCCTCGGAACTATGGGAGTGACATCATGACATCACTCCCATAGTGCACTGTGGGACCCGGGGCTCAGGAGTGAGCTCCGGCTGCCGCTTGCGCCGGGGGGGGAGAGGGAGAGAAGGAGCGGGCGCCCGCTGGTAACACACTCGGCAGGCTCCCGGTAAATTTAGGGTGCTAGGGGTGCGACCGCCACCCCTGCTTTCTCCGTAGTTACGCCACTGGAGGTGGAGTGCCGATCAGCGGCACTCCTTCTCCATGCAGCTCCTCCTCAGCAGTGGCCAGCCTGAATGATAATGGAGCCAGGTGCCCCTTTCAGGGCTTGCGCCCGGCGGCAAATGACTCCATCGTCTCCAGGAGTTCCGCCACTGCTCCTCTACCTTATGGGCTTGAATGAGCTCTTTTAAGGTAATCCAGCCAGGGGCGTGTCTATAATGGGTGCAGGGTGTGCGGTGCGGGCCCCCCTGGACCTGGGGGCCTGCACCGCACACCCTGCACCCATACTTTGTTATACTTACCTCTCTGAAGTCCCGCGTCGGGTCTCCCAGCGCTGTTCAAATGCCGTAAAATAGCCGCCGCAGACATTTTTCTGGCATTTGTGCATGTGCTGTGAGAAGATCGCCCAGAAAATGGCGGCCGCACCATTTCCCCAGCGATCTGCTTATGTGCAATAGACCCTGAACACATTCTAGTGCCCAGAGTCTATTGATTCTGCGGTGTCCGGCAAAGACGTCTCTAAAGACGCCCCTGGATCCAGCTGATGACATCCTGAGTCCATCCCTTTCAGTGTCAACTCTCCAACTTGGAATTGAGATAAGCTATAAAAGTCTTCTCTTTTGGAACGCACATTTGGTTTGAGCACTGGTTGCCACTTTAATTAATAATATTACACTATTAGGCGCATGTCTTTCTCCTCTTTTCAGAAATATATATATATATAATATATACAGTATATACTGTATATATCAGTTATGAAGTTAATATTGAGCGCCTAATAGTGCTTTAAAAGTGCAAATACAAACCAAGTATAAAAATGTCATATGACTAGTAAAGTGCATATGTGCAACAGTGTGCATTACAAAAGTTGTAAACCATAATCACTTATTGTAAATTCATAGTCTAGATCAGGAATGTCCATGAAGGCATAATGACACTGGGCCTGATTCAGAGCCGCTCGCTACTTGCAATGCGCTTGCGAGAGGGTCTGAATAAGGCCCACAGTTTCCAACACGTTTCATCTAATTGTAAGACTTCTGTGTTTTTATTTTTATTACCCATATAGGTACGTCCGGGTGCTTGATTATATTTAATTTGCTCGTTACCAAGTAAATTGTATTTTATTTTTCTCTTTTAAAGTGACTGTGTTTCATCACTCATGCTCATCGCTTTATGCACAGATTCACTTTAACCACTTGCCTGGCACGGTCGTATCAGATATGACCACACCAGGCTGGACTCTCCCTGACATGGTCGTATCTGATACGACCAGTCAGAAATGCCCACTAGATGGCTGTGGAAAGCTAATCTTCCAACAGCTGCCTACATCAGAGGGACCTTCTGGTCCCTCTGCAAATGTGGCTGCCTCTCTAGCGTGTCCCGATCACTGCTGGCCACAGTGATCGGGCACTGTCGGCAAACCCCTCCCGGCACACAGCCATAGAAGCAGCAGTTGCTGTGACCCGATCACTGTGGCCAGCAGTGATCGGGCAGCCGGCCCTCTCCCTTCAGTAAGGAACAGCAGCCGTGGCTCTGGTAGCCGCCGCTGCTGCTGTTTCCGGGCAGCTAGCGGGACACCCTTCCACTGCGGCTCTGGAACAACATAGATCACACTAGTGATCACTGTTATGTACAGGAAGCAGCAGCTGCGGCTCTGGCTGCTGCTTCTATGTAACCAGGCAGCCTAGCGGCGCCCCGCACACACCCTCCAGCCTCAGTTCCTCCTCCACGCCCATGATGCCCATTTTTATAAGGGCCATAATAGATATATAAATATATATATATACACACATACAGGCAAATGTAAAGCACTTTGAGTCCTTTAGGAGAAAAGCGCTATGTAAATAAAATGATTATGGTATTGTTATATATATGCACACACACATATATATATATACAGTATAAATATATATATATATATATATATTTACACCCACACATATAAATATATATATATAAATATATATATATATATTATATATATATATATATATATATATATTAGGGGTGTGCACCGGCCACTTTTCGTGTTTTGTGTTTTGGTTTTGGATCTGGATCTTTCTTCGTGTTTTGGATCTGGATTGGTTTTGCCAAAACCACCCTTCCGTGTTTTGGGTTCTGGGTTTTGTGTTTTGGATCTGTATTTTTTTTTAAAAAAGCATAAAAACAGCTAAAATCACAGAATTTGTTGGTTTCTCTGCTCCTATGCTATTATTAACCTCAATAACCTTAATTTCCACTCATTTCCAGTCTATTCTGAACACCTCACACCTCACAATAGTGTTTTCATGTCCAAAAGGTTGCACCGAGGTAGCTGGATGACTATGCTAAGCGACACGAGTGGGCGGCACAAACACGTGACCCATCTAGGAGTGACACTGCAGTGGCAGACAGGATGGCAGTTAGAAAAACTAGGCCCCAAACTGTACATAATGCAAAGAAAAAAAAGAAGTGCAAGATGGAATTGTCCTTGGGCCCTCCCACCCACCCTTATGTTGTATAAACAGGACATGCACACTTTAACAAATCAATCATTTCAGCGCCAGGGTCTGCCACACAACTGTGGCTGAAATGATTGGTTCGTTTGGGCCCCCACAAAACAAGCTGGCAATTAATGTGTCCCTGCACAAACTGGCTCTACGGAGGCAAGATGTCATCCTCATCCTCCTCATCCACCGATTCCTCACCCTCTTCAGTGTGTACATCCTCATCCTCACAGAGTATTAATTCGTCCCTGCTGGAACCACAGTTCCTTCTGTACGTTCTGGAGGCTGGTCTCCCTGGAAGAGTTGATAATTCATTTTATGAACATCATGTTCTCCACATTTTGTGGAAGCAACCTCCTACGCCTTTCGCTGACAAGGTTCCCGGCTGCACTAAACACTCTTTCGGAGTACACACTGGAGGGGGGGCAACTCAGGTAAAATAGAGCCAGTTTGTACAGGGACCTCCAAATTGCTTCTTTTTCCTGCCAGTACAGGTACGGACTGTCTGACATGCCTACTTGGATGCTGTCACCGATGTAATCCTTTAACAGACAGACGCACGCTTGTCGCTGCTGCTTTGAGGATTCAAGTGTGGCTACAGCCCACACAATTCACAAAGACAGAAAAAAAAAAAGAATATTTTTATTGTTTGTGGAGCACACTTTGAGGGTTACACCACCCTTTAACAGACAGACGCACGCTTGTCGCTGCTGCTTTGAGGATGCAAGTGCGGCTACAGCCCACACAATTCACAAAGACAGAAAAAAGAAGAAGAATATTTTAATTGTTTGTGTAGAACACTTTGAGGTGTCACCACCCTTTAACAGACAGACGCACGCTTGTCGCTGCTGCTTTAAGGATGCAGGTGCGGCTACAGCCCACACATTTCACAAAGACCGAAAAAAAAAGAACAATATTTTAATTGTTTGTGTAGAACACTTTGAGGTGTCACCACCCTTTAACAGACAGACGCACGCTTGTCGCAGCTGCTTTAAGGATGCAGGTGCGGCTACAGCCCACACAATTCACATAGACAGAAAAAAGAAGAACAATATTTTAATTGTTTCTGTAGCACACTTTGAGGGTGTCACCACCCTTTAACAGACAGACGCACGCTTGTCGCTGCTGCTTTAAGGATGCAGGTGCGGCTACATCGCACACAAGTCACAAACACATTAAAAAAATAGTTTTTTATTTTTTGGAGCACTTTGAGAGTTACACCACCCTTTAACAGACAGACGCACGCTTGTCGCTGCTGCTTTAAGGATGCAGGTGCGGCTACAGCCCACACATTTCACAAAGACCAAAAAAAAAGAACAATATTTTAATTGTTTGTGTAGCACACTTTGAGGGTGTCACCACCCTTTAACAGACAGACGCACGCTTGTCGCTGCTGCTTTGAGGATGCAAGTGTGGCTACATCGCACACAAGTCACAAACACATTAAAAAAATAGTTTTTTATTTTTTGGAACACTTTGAGAGTTACACCACCCTTTAACAGACAGACGCACGCTTGTTGCTGCTGCTTTAAGGATGCAGGTGCGGCTACAGCCCACACATTTCACAAAGACCGAAAAAAAAAGAACAATATTTTAATTGTTTGTGTAGAACACTTTGAGGTGTCACCACCCTTTAACAGACAGACGCACGCTTGTCGCTGCTGCTTTAAGGATGCAGGTGCGGCTACAGCCCACACAATTCACATAGACAGAAAAAAAAAGAACAATATTTTAATTGTTTCTGTAGCACACTTTGAGGGTGTCACCACCCTTTAACAGACAGACGCACGCTTGTCGCTGCTGCTTTGAGGATGCAAGTGTGGCTACATCGCACACAAGTCACAAACACATTAAAAAAATAGTTTTTTATTTTTTGGAACACTTTGAGAGTTACACCACCCTTTAACAGACAGACGCACGCTTGTCGCTGCTGCTTTAAGGATGCAGGTGCGGCTACAGCCCACACATTTCACAAAGACCGAAAAAAAAAAAACAATATTTTAATTGTTTGTGTAGAACACTTTGAGGGTGTCACCACCCTTTAACAGACAGACGCACGCTTGTCGCTGCTGCTTTAAGGATGCAGGTGCGGCTACAGCCCACACAATTCACATAGACAGAAAAAAGAAGAAGAATATTTTTATTGTTTGTGTAGCACACTTTGAGGGTGTCACCACCCTTTAACAGACAGACGCACGCTTGTCGCTGCTGCTTTAAGGATGCAGGTGCGGCTACATCGCACACAAGTCACAAACACATTAAAAAAATAGTTTTTTATTTTTTGGAGCACTTTGAGAGTTACACCACCCTTTAACAGACAGACGCATGCTTGTCGCTGCTGCTTTAAGGATGCAGGTGCGGCTACAGCCCACACATTTCACAAAGACCAAAAAAAAAAGAACAATATTTTAATTGTTTGTGTAGCACACTTTGAGGGTGTCACCACCCTTTAACAGACAGACGCACGCTTGTCGCTGCTGCTTTGAGGATGCAAGTGTGGCTACATCGCACACAAGTCACAAACACATTAAAAAAATAGTTTTTTATTTTTTGGAACACTTTGAGAGTTACACCACCCTTTAACAGACAGACGCACGCTTGTCGCTGCTGCTTTAAGGATGCAGGTGCGGCTACAGCCCACACATTTCACAAAGACCGAAAAAAAAAGAACAATATTTTAATTGTTTGTGTAGAACACTTTGAGGGTGTCACCACCCTTTAACAGACAGACGCACGCTTGTCGCTGCTGCTTTAAGGATGCAGGTTCAGCTACAGCCCACACATTTCACAAAGACCAAAAAAAAAAGAACAATATTTTAATTGTTTGTGTAGCACACTTTGAGGGTGTCACCACCCTTTAACAGACAGACGCACGCTTGTCGCTGCTGCTTTAAGGATGCAGGTGTGGCTACAGCCCACACAATTCACAAAGACAGAAAAAAGAACAATATTTTAATTGTTTGTGTAGCACACTTTGAGGGTGTCACCACCCTTTAACAGACAGACGCACGCTTGTCGCTGCTGCTTTGAGGATGCAGGTGGAATCTAGACGGGATTTGGAACCGAGGACACACTACCTCCATTAATTGTCTAAATCCCACTGCACTAATGTCGGATACCGGACGCACGTCTAACAACAACATAGCAGTCAAGGCCTCAGTTATACGTTTTGCTTCAGGATGACTGCTGTCGTACTTCATCCTCATCGCTAGGGACTGTTGGAGGGTCAATTGTTTAGTAAAAGTAGTGATGTTCCTACTTCCTCTCTGGGATGATGAACAACTCCCAGCAGCAGCAACAGCACTAGGAGGAAGAGGTTCTTGATCTTTCCCTATTTTATTTTTATCGGAGAAGGTTTGGTCCTCCATTTATGTTATATTGATATATATACGTGCGGCTAAAGCGCACACAAACACAGAAAATATTATTTTATTTTTGCTGGAGAGTAGTGCACTTTGTGGGTTACACCACCCTTTAAGAAATGAGCCAGCCGGCTCTTTACTTATGGGACACAGGCGCACGCTTGGCGCTGCTCCTTTGTTGATGCACGTGCAGCCACAGTGCACACAATTCACAAACACAGAAAATAATTTTTTTTTTGGTTTGGACTGGAGTGTACTTTCGGGGGTTACAGCACCCTTAACGGTCAAGCCAGCCGGCCCTTTACTTATGACACAGGCGCACGCTTGGCACTACTTTGTTGATGCACGTGCGGCTACTGCGCACACAATTCACAAACACAGAAAATAATTTTTTTTGGGGTTTGGACTGGAGTGTACTTTCGGGGGTTACAGCACCCTTAACGGTCAAGCCAGCCGGCCCTTTACTTATGACACAGGCGCACGCTTGGCACTACTTTGTTGATGCACGTGCGGCTACTGCGCACACAATTCACAAACACAGAAAATAATTTTTTTTTTGGTTTGGACTGGAGTGTACTTTCGGGGGTTACAGCACCCTTAACGGTCAAGCCAGCCGGCCCTTTACTTATGACACAGGCGCACGCTTGGCACTACTTTGTTGATGCACGTGCGGCTACTGCGCACACAATTCACAAACACAGAAAATAATTTTTTTTTGGTTTGGACTGGAGTGTACTTTCGGGGGTTACAGCACCCTTTAACGGTCAAGCCAGCCGGCCCTTTACTTATGACACAGGCGCACGCTTGGCACTACTTTGTTGATGCACGTGCGGCTACTGCGCACACAATTCACAAACACAGAAAATATATTATTTTTTTAGCACTTGGGGGGAGCACCCCTGATGGACAGAGCACCCCCTGGACAACACTACAGCACTCCTTTAGGACTGGGACACTGCACAGGACTTTGGAGTGGACACAGCCCCTATGGAGAACTGACTGCACAACACAGTCCAGCCAGCCCCTATGGACTTTGAAGTAGTGGACACAGCCCCTATTAACAACAGCAGCACAGCACAACACAGCCAGCCCCTATGGACTTTGAAGTAGTGGACAACAGCAGCACTACACTACACTACACTACACAGCCCTAACTCCCACCCTCCCTCTTCACTGTCCACAGCCGAGTGAGAAAATGGCGCCGACGCGGGTACCTTATATAGGATCCAAAACCCGCGAGACTCGGAAGGCGGGATGATGACGTTTTGCCTCGATTTCAGATCCGAGTCAGGCGGGAAAAGTCGAGCCTGACTCGGATCGGACTCGGATCGGGGGGGCTCGGGGGGGTTCGGATTTCAGAAATCCGAACCCGCTCACCCCTAATATATATATATATATACAGTATATATACACATATAATCCAATGGAAGGAAGGATGCACCTTCTTCAAGACATCAAAACCATAGTACATATCATCATTGTGCAAACGATCACATCACCAGATCATGTACATAAGTGTAACAAACAATCTCCATTTATACCCAGAGTAATCACACATAATGCAACTCACCCTAGAAGCTCAGAGATGAGCACCATACAGGGCAGCTGCGGAGACCGGAAACCAGGTGCCGTGAATCGGAAGTCACGTCACACCCCTCTTTGGTCACTAGGCAACCGCTACACAAAATCGCTGATCAACCAGCATTTAACACTATTCGTCATGTGTTAGTCACGTAATACCATCACATGACGCTACCATAGCAACACATGTTTAACCGGAAACCAGGTGCCGCGAATCAGAAGTCACGTCACACCCCTCTTTGGCCGCTTGGTAACCGCTACAGAGCATCGCTAATCAACTAGCATTTAGCACTATTCGTCATGTATTTGTCACGTGATACCATCACGTGAGAAGCGACGCTGTCATAGCAACACATAAACATTCAAAGGTCACCCAGTGTCCTCGGACCAACTATCCCACATCACTATATGTCACATACCCCCACATCACACCTACACGTGGGGGCCACTACCATGATCTCCCAAACATCTATAATGTGGGATCAAAAAGCTGGCCGTGCAGTCACCATATAATATGCAGACACAAAATGTGTCTAAGGAATCCCCCTTTATTCGCTTACGGTCTTTATTGAGAACCATTTGACACAATTTGATTCAATACCACAGGAAAAAAATCCTTTACCATCATATTGGGAGAAAACCACAGATTATATGATCTACATCATGTTGATATGGTACCAACTCTCAGGATCTCCAAATAATCAAAAACCTAACTGTTGTACAATACATGAAATCAGAATGTATGCTGATTAAAATTATCAGCACTGCATCATGTTTAAGACAATCTGGGTACAAATAAAGATATAAATATATACAAACACACAATCAACATATAACAAATACAGTATGCATATTGCTGAATTTTCAGACAGATGACCCATATAGTTCAAAGACACCCATCTATTTATTTCAGAAATATATTCAGAGGATTCGATTCATTGAGGCCTCTTGGTGTCATAGTCCCCAGTTTATTTATCCACCAACTCTCAAGTTTCCGTAATTTTAGCGCCCTATCACCACCACGTACTAGGGGGGGCACCCAGTCAATTAACTGACACGTCAGTTGGCCACTTGATGATGCAATTTCATGAAATGTATGGCAACGGGCTTATCCTAAATTCCAGAGTTCAATGCTTGGCGAATTGCTAACCTGTGGTTTGCCATCCTTTCGCGGAAACACCTAGTGGTCATGCCCACGTATCCCAAACCACATGGGCACATGCGTAAATACACTACATGATCCATTGTGCACAAAAGTTTGTACTTAATCCACATTTTACGTCCTGTCAAGGGATGTGGAAAAAATTATCCAGTCTGCATAGCCCCACAAGTTACACATCCTTTGCATTTAAAACACCCAGGTTTTTGGCTACGTAGCCATACTTGTGAGGTATCAGGGATAGGTCTTGAAGTTGGTCTCATCAGTATCTGTTTAAGATTTGGTCCACGCTTATAAGCCATTAATGGCGGCGCCTTGCCTATGTCCTTCAAAGCTGGATCTGACGACACTATCGGCCAATGCTTTCTGATGCTCTTTTTAACCAAACTAGATTTTGTGTCATATGTACTTACATAGACCATACGTAAATAAATTTTTGGTGTTCCCAACTTATCTTGACCTTGTTTATAGCGTGCTCTGGCTTTTTGAGGCACCTCTGGACAGTTTTTATATTATATCCACGCTCCAAAAATCTTGCCGTCATCTCAGTCAATTGCTTTTGTGTATTTCTATCATCCGTATTATTTCTGAATACACGGAGAAACTGTGAGATAGGCAGACTATCTTTTAGATGAATGGGATGAAAACTTGAGGCCTGTAAAAATGTATTCCTGTCCGTATCCTTTTTATACAAGGTGGTGCCCAACAATGCACCATCTTTATAGATCGTTAAATCAAGGAAATTGATTTTATTTTCATCAATCTGATATGTAAAACGGACTGGATTGTCCAAACTATTTAAATGGGTCATCATGTCTAGAAAACCTTCTCGAATGCCGCTCCAAATCAAAAAAACATCATCTATAAATCTTTTTTAAAAAGAAATATACGACTGGAACAGCGGAAAGATGTACTTAGTCTCATACTCGGTCATGTAGCTATTCGCATAAACCGGAGCGAGATTCGAACCCATCGCTGTCCCAGACCATTGTAAGTAATAATCTCTTCCGTACAAGAAAACATTATTACTTAACACCAATTCAGTCATCTCCAAAATAAATTCAACAGGGGGATGATACATAGATCTACTTGTAGAGTCAGCTCTGGATAATACTTCACGCAGAGCACTAAGCCCACCAGCATGAGGGATTATGGTGTACAAGAACATACGTCCATTGTAACCAAAAAGCTATTAGTAGGAAACTCACCCGCCTCATTAAATTTTTCAAAAAAATCCCCCGTATCTCTGATGTAACTCAGACCCATTGTTACATAGGGTTGTAATATGGTATCTATGTAGATTGCCAGGGGTTGTAACAAGGAACCCCTTGCGGAGATTATAGGTCTCCCAGGTGGATGCAGGGGGTCCTTATGGATCTTGGGGAGTGTGTATATAATCGGTGTTATTGGGTACTCAACCGTTAAAAACTCTGCAGTGTCCTTATCAATCCAGTTGTTAAATAGCCCTATGCCTATCAAATCATCCACTTGTTTTTTTATTTTATCAATGGGATTATGTTGCAACACTACGTAAGTATCAGTATCAGCCAGCTGCCTCATTATTTCCTTGTTGTAATCAGACCAATCCTGAATCACAATTGCACCCCCCTTGTCAGCTGGTCTAAAGACCAGATTCAAATTGTTCCTAAGGGAACTTAAAGCCTCTCTCTCCTCTTTAGTCAAGTTGTCAAAAATTCTAGGACCAACATCATTCAGAATATCAGAGTCAGTTAATCTCAAAAAAGTTTTAAGGCTCGCATTATTGGAGGGGGAATCAAAAGAAGATGGCTTCTTCAATTTGGTCCCCTCTTGCAATACATCAGAGGATGATGAAAAATATTCCCTTAATCAAACCTTCCGTCCAAATTTATAGTGATCAATACTCCACTTGAAATCATTACACCTATATGTTGGCACAAAGGTGAACCCTTTAGACAACAGTCTCATTTTGGTTACAGATAGGGGAGTACTAGACAAATTAAATATGAAATTTATTTCCTCCTCCTTCTGTATCTTCTTCTTGTAACCCACCATCCCGTATGTTTTCTGTGCCTCTGTTGTTATTTATTGTACTCGATGCCCCTAAAAAACCACTAGGTGGTCTATTCCCAGGGTTATCGGTGTCAGAGGTGGATATGGATGATACAGTATCCACGGTGGGGAAGCTAGTACGTGTATTTGATTTAGTAAATCTCTGAGACCTTTTTGAACTCTGATCACCTGTAAGCCACCTATATACGGTGTGATTTTTATAATCGTTATTGACAGTGGTCAATTTTTTACAACCGCTACAGAGCATCGCTAATCAACCAGCATTATGTGTGATTACTCTGGGTATAAATGGAGATTGTTTGTACCTCTGGTGAGTGCCCTCTGTTATTCCCTGTTTGTGGAAGAAACTATTGGATATACATTGGACCATTTTTATGGTTTGAGGATTGCACCCCGCAAGTTGAATTTTCAAGGTATGATGTGAGTGCAGGCTATGGATTGATTTATATATATATATATATATATATATATATATATATATAGATATAGTATACACACATATATATGTATATATGTACAGGTAGAGAGTTTCCCATATCCGAAATGCTTGGAACCAGGAGCATTTTGGATATGGGATTTTTTTCAGTATCTAGAATACCTGGGGGTCTGGCAGCGTAGGCGGGGGTCTGGCGGGGGGGTGTCAGAGTTCGGCTTGCATTGTGGGGGTTCAGCGGCGTCCATGGCAGGATGCGGGGGTCCAGCAGGGTCTGCGTCGGGGTGTGAAGGGGTCAGGCAAGGGTGTGGGAGGGTGCAGTTGAATTCGCTGTGAGAAGTAGATGAGTGGCTGCAAATCCACTCCCACGCTGGCAGTCATTGGACGTCACGGCAAATCCAAAATATTCCGATTTTATTTATTTTTGACATTGATGTTATAGGTCTTTTATTATTGCGATCCTGTACAATCAAGACTTGATACGGGGCCTCCGATTATGGATGGTATACTATACAGTATACAAGGGATGGCCACCGATTATCGAAGGTTTGCAAACCGATGTAAATGAAACACCGGTGGCTGTGGCCTCAAATAATCAATGGTTTCTATTGATGGATGAACCCATCAGCCATTGATGGTACATCTGTCAATGGCCATCATTACAGTATACCATAAAAATTGCTATTTTTATGGTGTACAGTGTTTAAAAAAAATAATTTTTTTATATAATTGTGTTGGATAAGTCTTAAAAAGATGTTCTTGACCTAATTCAGTCATAAAAAAACCTGACAATTTGTGAGCGGTTTTTAAAAAAAAAAAAATTGTCAGTTAAGTGGTTAAATAGTCATGTTATTTGTATGCAATTGTCATACTATGAGTTGCAATAAGTGATTATAGTTTACAACTTATGTATTACATGCTGTTGCACATATGCACTTTACTAGTCACAAGACGTTTTTACCGCACTTTTTAAGCACTATTTGGTACTCAATATTAACTTCAAAACTAGATTTTAAATTTATGTGGCAGAACCCAACTGCTACAATATTGAAGATTGAGCAGGCACCCGTTATCTATTGGGGAGTTTTTAGAGTGCACACCATCGACCCACTTGCGAGCGGACAGCCGGTTCAGGTGTTGTCTCAATCAGAGTCTGGAAAGGCAGCTGATTACAGACACCTGTGTGAGGCTGGTTTAAGAGCTAGTGAGAGAAACTGGGGAAACTGATCCTGATGGTGAGATAGTTGCCCAGGTTATAGGCCCGGGGGTAACTAGTGTTAGGGGTCCTGGACCTGCGAGTCCACTGAAGAAATATATTGCTGTTTGGAAGACTTTATGCAACGTCTTGCCTGTGAAACTGCCATATCCTTTATACCTGTCTGTGGTGAGAAATAAAGCTGCTTATGGATTTTACCCAGTCTATGTGATTCTTGTCACAATAGGTTTTCACAAAGTTTGCTGCTTCAGTGTTTTTAGACCTTTTTGTCAGATATGGTATACTGAAATAAAATTACAAGCATTTCATAAGTGTCAAAGGTTTTTATTGACAATTACATTAAGTATATGTAAAGAGTCAATATTTGCAGTGTTGACCCTTCTTTTTCAAGACCTCTGCAATTCGCCCTGGCATGCTGTCAATCAACTTCTAGGCCACAAACTGACTCATTTTAATATGAATGAGAATGTTACAAGACATATGTAAACCTTTTTTTCTACATAAGGATTTCTTTGAAACCACATTGGAGGTTCTCTCCTCAGGTGATAGGATTACCAGGCTGCTGTGTGAGCTCTCTCTGGAGCAAGCCACATAGAACTGCGACTGCCCTTGGAACTTGTTAATTGGAATTTTAAAGTAGACCTTAATGGGGAACTGCAGCCTCTTGAACTCGAAGGGGTACTCTGATGTTATAAGTGGTATGTATTGTATTAACATGTACTCCCCCCGAGAACAGTCGGTGAACACTGTGGCCTCCATGACACTCCTGTGGAGGACCTTTACTTGCAGCCTGGTGCCATTGCTGCATTTGGGTTGGTTGAGGTTCTGCAGCAACATCATTAGAGCCCCCACATTGTGGAGAAGCTTGTGGGCTGGGAGGCTAGTAGGGTTGAGGGTGTTAAGGAACTCCATGGGGCAGTGGACCGCGTCATCCATTTGCACTACCAAGTCCACAGACCCGTACTCCATTTCTGCCCCTTCAAATGACTGAAGTAGAGTGTCATTTATTGTGGTAGATATGTCCTTCTTGGGGGTCAAAATGGCATGCATGCACAGCCAGATCATGGACTTTTTTTGGATTTCGGCAATATTAGGGTTTATCCTGGCTGTTAGGTCTACTAGGGTCTTCACTACTATGCCTTGGCCTGAAGGGATTGTCGACTTTCCCTTGGGACTCGGGATACGCTCTGACCCCTATTCTGAGTAGGAGTTCGGAGAATTGCCCAGCAAAGGCATCGCCCATCAAGTGGACCCCATGTTCTTCCTGAGAGAGAGTTTCCAATAGAGGTGACACAGATACAATGTCTTGACGCATGCCTTAACTTTGTCAGCTCAAGTTCCTCTCGGGACTACTGGCAGAGTTTGCTGGAAGTCTGCAGCTAGCAGCAGTGACACACTCCCCCCCCCCCCCCCCAGCACTCAAACTCTTTGAGGGTTCTGCACAGTGCCTCTAAATCTCCTTGTGCGCCATTGTACGCTCATCCCAGACAATGAGCTTAGAGTCCCACTGCACTTGGACCATATTGCATTGTCATCCAATAACCTCAGTCAAGAGGAAATATTTTCAGCCCCTTAGGAGTCGAATGCTTAGAGGGTGCTTAGGTCATGGAAGGAATATACTTCCTGAATTTCATGTGTCAAGGTCCAGGGGGTAGGGCTGGGTGTTGATTAGTCAGTGAGTTAGGGCATTTGTATTTACAGTATATACTGTATTAAGATCTATCTATCTATCTATCTATCTATCTATCTATCTATCTGTCTGTCTATCTTCCATTTCCAGTCCCCGTCGTGAACATCTGAGACTTCATTTTGTTTGGACCATGCTCTATTTGTGTTTTGTTATGTATGAGTTTGTAATCCTTATTTTTTAATGTATCAATAAAATGCTGCACTTAAGGTGGCCATACACCTACGCAATTTCTGTCCGATTGTACGATTTTCGATGCGCCGTACAATCAATCCTGTAGAAATCATGCATTTTTTTTTCCGTATACAATCCGATGCGCGCTCCCGCAGCTCCTAAAATTGATCGTATGACCAGATGCGCAGCTCATCTTCTCCATCGTATTCGACTGCTGTTCGTGCCGTGTTTTTGACCATGCGATGCATCGTGCGTCTGACCAGCCGTGCCCCGTCACTTGAGTGACAAGTTCCTGTTTACGCCCACTGCAGACAACGCCCGAGCAGAGATCAGCAACTTGAGCAGCAGAAACAATTGTGCAGGTATTGTATAGTATTTGCAGGCCACTTGTTTCCCATATACAAAGCCCACTGGCCACCAATGTTTAGCATATGCATAGTAAGCATCGGTTTGAGCCCTGCACACACTGACCACCTCTGTTTACCCAGTAATGCCCACCCGTTTGCCCAGCAATACCATCTATTCTCCAGCAATGCCCACCGTCTAGCTATTGTTTACCCAGCAATGCCCACCCCTGTTTGCCCAGCAATGCCCATCTATTCCCCAGCAATGGCCACCATCTAGCTATTGTTTACCCAGCAACGCCCACCCCTGTTTGCCCAGAAATGGCCATCTATTCCCCAGCAATGGCCACCATCTAGCTATTGTTTACAAAGCAATGCCCACCCATTTTTGCCCAGCAATGGCCATCTATTTCCCAGCAATGGCCACCGTCTAGCTGTTGTTTACCCAGCAACACCCACCCATTTTTGCAGAGCAATGCCCATTTATATCCCATCAATGCCCATAATCTAGCTACTGTTTACCCAGCAATGCCCACCCATTTTTGCCCAGCAATGGCCATCTGTTCCCCAGCAATGGCCAACGTCTAGCTATTGTTTACCGAGCAATGCCCATCCATTTTTGCCCAGCAATGCCCATCTATTCCCCAGCAATGGCCACCGTCTAGCTATTGTTTACCCAGCAATGCCCATCCCTGTTTGCACAGCAATGCACATCCATTTCCCAACAATGCCCACCTCTGTTTGCCCATCAATGCCCATTGAACACCATCCACCTATGTTTTTGAACCAATGCCCATCGGCCACACCACCCTCCACCCACCATGTTTTATAAATGTAATCATGGAAAGCACATTGTGATACTGAATTGAATAGATCCACCACCTGATAGCAATGGCCATCTATTCCCCAGCAATGCCCACCGTCTAGCTATTGTTTACCCAGCAATGCCCACCCCTGTTTGCCCAGCAATGCCCATCTATTCCCCAGCAATGGTCACCATCTAGATATTGTTTACCCAGCAACACCCACCCCTGTTTGCCCAGAAATGGCCATCTATTCCCCAGCAATGCCCACTGTCTAGCTATTGTTTACCCTGCAACGCCCACCCATTTTTGCCCAGCAATGCCCATTTATTTCCCAGGAATGCCCACCATCTAGCTATTGTTTACCCAGCAATGCCCACCCATTTTTGCCCAGCAATGGCCATCTATTCCCCAGCAATGGCTGCCGTCTAGCTGTTGTTTACCCAGCAATGCCCACCCATTTTTGCCGAGCAATGCCCATTTATATCCCATCAATGCCCACCATCTAGCTATTGTTTACCCAGCAATGCCCACCCATTTTTGCCCAGCAATGGCCATCTGTTCCCCAGCAATGGCCACCATCTAGCTATTGTTTGCCCAGCAATGTCCACCCATTTTTGCCCAGCAATGCCCATCTATTCCCCAGCAATGCCCATTGTCTAGCTATTGTTTACCCAGCAATGTCAACCCATTTGTGCCCAGCAATGCCCATCTGTTCCCCAGCAATGGCCACCGTCTAGCTATTGTTTACCCAGCAATGCCCAACCCTGTTCGCACAGCAATGCACATCCATTTCCCATTGGCCACACCACCCTCCACCCACCATGTTTATAAATGTAATCATGGAAAGCACATTGTGATACTGAATTGGATAGATCCCCTACCCCATAGACAATTATATGCATCTGAAAGAAATTACACTACAACTTTATTAATAACAAATCAAGAATTTCAACAAAAGTGTTCAATACACCATTTTGGGAGCCTCATTTACACAGTTCAATGGCCACCCCCACTGTTGGGGGTGGCCAGAATATAAGTCCACTTGGGGGCCCCATTTACACAGTTCAATGGCCACCCCCACTGTTGGGGATTGCCAGAATATAAGTCCACTTGGGGGCCCCATTTACACAGTTCAATGGCCACCCCCACTGTTGGGTGTGGCCAGAATATAAGTCCACTTGGGGGCCCCATTTACAAAGTTTATATTTTATATTTATATCTTTTTTTTCCACATAGGAATGTCTCTGGATCAGGAACCAGAATTCATAACTGGATTCATCGAGCTATACAGGCACCATGACTGTCTTTGGCATACCAAGTCCAAAATGTTCAGCAACAGACTGAAGCGTGACCACGCCTTTAAGGAGTTGTCAGAGTATAGTATGCCATATCACGAAGATGCAAAGTCCTCAATGTGGGTGCGCAATAAGATACAGAATCTGCGGACAACCTTCGTCAAACAGCATAAGAAGGTGGAAGATTCAAAACGGTCTGGAGCCGAGGCTGACAGCATATTCAAATCCAAACTTTGGTATTATGACATGATGATGTTCCTGGTGCAGCAGGATCCCGTGAGACCTTCTGTACAGGTGATGGCTGAGTCAGAGGAGTGCAGCCTGCTGGAAGAGGATTTCCTGGCATCTGCAGAGACATCAACGGTAAGTTTCAAATTTTTCAGATCATATTCTCTTGCCATGGCATTGCACCGTCCCCATTAAAATAGGCCATATATTCCTCTCTGACCTTTTTGGCCAGAGAAATTCCGGGTTCCCTAACCGCGGGCGGCGCGACTGAGAGGAACGGAGCAACCTCCTCCAGATTTTCGGAGTCTTCAATTGCAGGTGTTCCCAATAACCTTTGCTGGGTGGCTTTCTTGCGCAGGAAGTTGTGCAAGATACAGCAAACCATGACCACCCAGTCAATTTTCTTGACCTTTACATTTATTGGGGTATGCAAAATCCGGAATCATTTGCTCAAGATCCCAAAGGTGCTCTCCACAATACGCCTTGCACGAGATAGGCAGTAATTGAACATCCGCTTTTCATGAGTACAGGCCCTCTGAGGGAATGGCTTCATGACATTTTCAAGAAGGGCAATAGCCTTGTCAGCCACGAAAACGAAATTCAGCCCATGTTTCGTTGACTCTCTGGATGGCAAATGAAGGTTGTTAGTGGTGAGCCTCTCGTAGAATGCTGTCTTCTGAAAGGAGCCACCATCGGAAGAACGGCCGTTCTTCCCCACATCTACAAACAGGAACTCGTAGTTTGCATAAACTACAACCATCAGAACAACACTGAAGTACCCCTTATAGTTATAGTAGTAGGACCCAGTGTTGGCAGGTGGGATAATCCTAATATGCTTGCCGTCGATAGCTCCTCCACAGTTTGGGAACTGCCAACGGCTCTCAAACTCATCCCCAATGGCTATCCACTTTTCCATGCTTGTAGGGAACTGTGAAAAAAATAGAAAACTTAATGTAAAAATTTAATTTTAACAAGTGTTCTCTATTTAAAGAACTTAATATATATAGTCAGCAACCAGGACCTACACAATGGAGAAGAGAGTGTTACGACTCCAAACCCCACCCCACCAATTTCTAAAAAAAAAAAAAAAGGAGGAAAAACAAAAATAAATAAACTGAAGACCCACTATTTAGCCAGGCCAGAGAGGCCTTATTGAAACCACCAGATGAATATGACAACTTTGTGGCCTATGTCAGTGCAGCGGCGTGAGGAATGGTCCAGGACCAAAGAATACAATTTGAAAGACTGACGCCTGACCTAATATTTAAAGCAAGGCAATGTCTACTGACATCGGACACTACCATTATTATCCAACCAGTAGTTCCAACCCCACCTACACTCAACACGGCAACACCCCCCTACTATTCATCCCAAACATACCATCCTTCAACTTCAAACTACCCACACTACCCTCCTGATACGCCACCCAGCTCCACCTTCCAAACTCAGTCCCCACCCACCTACTCCTATTAACCTCATCCCCCACCCACCTCCTCCTACCAATTTCTTCCCCCACCCACCTCCACCTACCATCAGACTCCCCCAACTACCTCCTCCTTCCAAACAACTGGGCCCCCCCACCTCCTCCTACCAACCTCTTCCCCCACCCACCTCCACCTACCATGCTGCTCCCCCAGACACCTCCTCCTACGAAAATATAACTCCATCCGCGGCGTCCTACCAAACAACTTCTACAGCCTCACCATTCAATATTTTCACAGTATTACGTGAAGTAAATGAGGACAATGATGATTTCTCTTAATTGTTATGTGTTTCCCAAAGAATTTTACACATTTAGTTGGTATTAATGACGTTTCATACTCCCTGGTAAGTATGGTGCTGAATGCAGCATGGTGTTTGTGTTCCAGACTCTCAGGCGGCTAGGAACACATGCTGGAAGTGTATGACAGTGGGGCCTGGCCCACTGATTTTGCACTTTCAGCATGTGTTTGCACCCCTGAAATCTGGGATGCAAACACCAAAGTTCATTCCGCACCATACTTAACAGGGATTGGGTAACTTGGTGATACTTTTAAAATTTTAGCCATCTTTGTATCTAAATATATCTGATTTTCACATAAGTATTTCAGTTTCACATAAGTATTATTTTTTAATCTAATGTTTCACATAACTAGCAAACTAGAGAAACTTATAATAAAACATTTTTCTGGTTTGACGATAAAGTGTGGTGTGTGTGTGTTATGTTACCTTACAATAAGGGAACTGCAGTACCTTCACGATAGCCTTGCACGTCTCTGGGATAATGCGTCCTAAAGCTTGAGCCGAGATGCGGGTCCCAAA